>CM064520.1:12099340-12246840 GCA_032716605.1 Paralithodes platypus
ATGAGAGATATTTGTCTAGGCGGAATGGCATATAAATGGAAATCAACGGTGCCTGCAGTCTATAACGTATCGGGGAAGCCCATTCCACAAGTTGACAACCGATTGAAGAAGAAATTCTTAGCTCGTGTGAGTTAAAAGATTTACCAATAATTTTGCAACGCCGTTTCCCCGCGTGTAATGAGATTGGTCGATAGTGAAGTACTTACTACAGTTCATATTGTCGATGCCTTTGATGATTTTGAACACTTGAATTAAGTCACCTCTTAATCTGCGCTGGGTTAAAGGAAATAGATTAATTCTCTAAGACGCTCTTCGTATGGTTTGTTCTTTAGGCTAGGTGTCATTTTGGTAACTCTACGTTGAACTCGTTCTAGCTTGTTTATGTCTTTTTGGTAATAAGGGCACCAGCATTGAACGCATTCCAGAAGAGGGCGGACTAAGGAATTGTAAAGGGTTAGGATTACGTCTTTGGATTTATGCTCAAATGATCTGCCTATAAAGCCAATATTTTGTTTGCCTTCTTAACAACTTCTGAACATTGTTGACTCGGTTTTAGGTTACTCGATATTGTTACTCCCAGATCGGTTTCTCTGTTTACATTCTTAAGCTGAGTGCCATTCATCGAATAGTTTGCTTTCTCATTTAGGTATCCGATATGTAGTACTTTACATTTATCCGCATTGAAACTCATTTGCCAAATTTGGGCACAATGTGACAATTTATCTAGATTGTGTTGCATATCGTCAACTTGATCTTTTGAGAGTACGCTATTTGCAATTTTTGTATCGTCAGCAAATTTGAGATTGTACAGGTGAGACCCTCATCTATGTCGTTGATGTAAATTAGAAAGAGAATTGGTCCTAGTACCGATATCTGGAAGAGAGAGAGAGAGAGAGAGAGAAGAGGAGGGAGAGAGTGACAATGAGAGAGAGAGAGAGCGAGAGAGCGAGAGAAAGAAGAGAGAGGGGAGAGAGAGAGAGAGATCGTGAGAGAACAGAGAAGGAGGAAAGAGAAAGAGAAAGAGAGAGAGAGAGAGAGAGAGAGAGAGAGAGAGAGAGAGAGAGAGAGAGAGAGAGAGAGAGAGAGAGAGAGAGAGAGAGAGAGAGAGAGCAAAATTCATAGTACACTGTATATATAGTTTTCATAATTTCTTTCAGGATTTCAAGCTGGTTTCATCCGACCGAATGGGCCAAGCTACTAGTCTGCGACTACATTAAAGGTATGATAATTATATTCATCATTGCCACTAGATACTTCCCTTTTTCAGTTACATTTGTGTTCAATTGACGCGTGAACATAATATTCTTATACACAACTCAAAGGTGTCCTTATAGTCTTAAACAAACCTAACGAATTCCTACTCAAGATTAACTGGAAGCTTAGAGTAAACCTTTGTTTAAACACATTTGCTTAGGTAGTTCAAATAGAACTTCCGAGGCTATCAACCCTTCTGGATATGTTAGCGTGAGCTTGTGCATAAACCATTTGAAATATAACGGTCTTGATAGCGTAATGGATAGTGCACGGAATTTTGGTGTGAGTATCCTTGGTTCGAATCCTTGGAGTACCACATGTATTCATTACTATAATTGATTCCATTAATTAGGCTTATTTGTAAGTTAATTGGTGGGTTGATGATAATTTGAAATTATTAAGCCTGCTCACTGTAAGTCAAGAATAGTGACAGGACTGGAGCACCTTTTCGAGAAATCCAGTCCCTTTTACACATATGCTTTGGTGTGCGGTATATGATTGTGTTCGAGTAAAGAAAAATAGTCGCATATTAACGTGTCACTCGTCAGCTTGTGTTTTGATTAAACAACACGTAAATGTCGCATACTCAGCAACAGTGATTCGATAATAGTACGTAATACCACGTGTTTTATAGTAGTCAACTCAAAATAACTAACTGAATAAGACACTTAATGAATGATATATATTCACAATATTTTTTGAGCTTACGAAAAGTAAAAGCAGTCCTGGTGTAAAAGCCTTATGACGGGTTCTTGTATGACATGCAAGTTAAATTTGAAAATATTTAGAAACTAAGTGCAGTAATTATTAAATCCCCCTACACAGCTATACACTACGGTAACAGGAATGGCAGAGGTATTGCCTATATAATACCATAATATCAAAGGTTATATTTGTGTAGTTTGTGTGTTTTTATAGGCATATTTTCGGTGTCATATGACCTTGTTTTTACGGCGCCATGTTTTCTATCAACCAATCAATCAACGGTCACAAAATGTCCACTCCGGTATTATTTTTACAGTGTTGGGGCCATAATCAAAAGTTAAAAATATTGGAACCAAACCGTTTAATTTAACAACGTTTTCGATAGTGATATGCTGCGGCCTTGTATTGTTTGTGTACAGTATGTTGTGCAGTGTACAGTCTCTCGATATCGTTTACTCTGGGTTACCATTCCAGTTTTATTACCACTGTGCCTTTACATGTTATACGTTGAAGTCAGTTGGTCAAATTGACTTATTAATTATAGATAATACGCCTGTGTCCTTGGTTTGATAAAGCGGATTTTGTCTACACGGGAATACTAATGGACGCACATACACCAACGCGAGCACACAATCACACACACACAAACACACCACACACACACACACACACACACACACACACACACACACACACACACACACACACACACACACACACACACACACACACACACCTTTTTACAGTGAGGGAGCATTAGATAATATAATAATAGCCCTACATTCCCCACCGCCACTGCTTATATTCGGAAGTATCAGGATGACCGGAAAATACCATATGAATATTAATGAGTGAAATATGGCGCCCCGGCAATTCCACACATATGCAAATGAGGGCCACATTCTCCGGGGGTATCATAGGCAGGTCAGGCAGGCGGACATGCAGCATCCCGTTGATGAGCGTTAAGGGGGCCCCACCTCGCTTTTGTTCTCTTTCTCTCCCTCTCTCTTTGGCTTGTATCCATTCGACTCCATTCAGCTTACTGTTTTAAGACTTTTACCCCCATCTAGGTGTCAATATTTTCCTGGCGAGTGGTATCGAGCCAGTATATATGTTATTTTGTTTTGACAGCAAGCTAAATGTGTACATTTTTCGATAGAAAAATTTCTCCGGCGAAGCCGGATTTCTCCATACAATACTGGCTTGCTATCGCTCGCCAGGAAGAAATCGACACCTGGATGGGGATAAACGTCTTAAAACAGCTGGTTGAATGGGGCCGAATGGATACAAGCCAGATAAAGAGAGAAAAATAGAGAAAACAAAAAGCAGGTGACTCCCTTTAATTTATCTCAGTCCAAACGGAAACCATATATCAATGACTAGTTTGTATGTGACAATGATTCATTATGCTAATCAACTGAAAGTGGGAAGGGTCTGTTGTTGGGCAGCTGGCGGGGTTCATTTTAACCCTTTGACCAGCGACGTGGGTTATATTTTTTTATTCTAGCTATATTTAGACGATATCAAATGCAGCTTAGGAAGGCTCTGCAGTAGTTGAAAGAGTTGGTTGAGATAGTTTGAAGCCTTATTATTGCTAGAGGTCCTTCTTAAGCTCAATATAATCGTGTAATAGTTGCCAGAATATGATGAAAAGGACGTTTCTGGTACTGAATGAGTTAATGAGGCTTGTTGACTCAGTTAGATGCTTAAATATCGCAGACCATTCGTAAAACTAATACAATTGTCAAATGTTTTAAATTAGATTATAAGGAAATACTGCGCAATCAAATACACAAACGATTACAAAGATACCCCTACGCGGCTATTTGGAGTGAAGCATTATCTATTATTCCTGGCGAGCGGTAGCGAGCCAGTATGTATTTCTGTATGTATACAGTATGTATTTTTGTTTTGACAGCAAGCTAAATGTGTACATTTTTCGATAGAAAAATTTCTCCGGCGAAGCCGGATTTTTCCATACAATGCTGTATAATATTATTATTATTATTATTATTATTATTATTATTATGAATTTATTATTATTATTATGAATTTATTATTATTATTATTATTATTATTATTATTATTATTATGACTTTATTATGATGTGTAACAATCAAATATAGCTGTGTGGAAATTGTAAAAGAAAATGAAACTGTTATATAAGTATGTAAGGTATAGTGCTATAAAGGGGAATCAGGTGTGTATAATTGGTTCTGCAACATGCATGCACGTTTTCCTCTACCCAGCTATATCATTCTACAGCTCGGGCTCCACTGCAACATGAAGTTCTGAATAACACATTTACGGTACCCTCTAGGACATTTTACCGGTACCCTCTAGGACATTTACGGTACCCTCCAGGACATTTACGGTACCCTCCAGGACATTTACGGTACCCTCTAGGACATTTACGGTACCCTCTATGACATTTACGGTACCCTCTATGACATTTACGGTACCCTGTAGGACATTTACGGTACCCTCTAGGACATTTACGGTGCCTTCTAGGACATTTACGGTACCCTCTAGGACATTTACGGTACCCTCCAGGACATTTACGGTACCCTCTAGGACATTTACGGTACCCTCCAGGACATTTACGGTACCCTCTAGGACATTTACGGTACCCTCTAGGACATTTACGGTACCCTCCAGGACATTTACGGTACCCTCTAGGACATTTACGGTACCCTCCAGGACATTTACGGTACCCTCTAGGACATTTACGGTACCCTCTGACATTTACGGTACCCTCTATGACATTTACGGTACCCTCTATGACATTTACGGTACCCTGTAGGACATTTACGGTACGCTCTAGGACATTTACGGTGCCTTCTAGGACATTTACGGTACCCTCTAGGACATTTACGGTACCCTCCAGGACATTTACGGTACCCTCTAGGACATTTACGGTACCCTCTAGGACATTTACGGTACCCTCCAGGACATTTACGGTACCCTCTAGGACATTTACGGTACCCTCCAGGACATTTACGGTACCCTCCAGGACATTTACGGTACCCTCCAGGACATTTACGGTACCCTCTAGGACATTTACGGTACCCTCTAGGACATTTACGGTACCCTCCAGGACATTTACGGTACCCTCCAGGACATTTACGGTACCCTCTAGGACATTTACGGTACCCTCTAGGACATTTACGGTACCCTCTAGGACATTTACGGTACCCTCTAGGACATTTACGGTACCCTCTAGGACATTTTACCGTGACCTTAAGCTGAATACAATCGTCTAATAGTTGGCAGAATATAATGAAAAGGACGTCACCGGTACTGAATGGGATAAATTGTTAAGGGGAGATGGGCCGTTTTTCTGGTCTATTAATTCATGTATTCCTTTATTTTTTAGTTTCCTCCCTAGACCTCCATCAAACATAAAAAAACATCCATTAGATCCCCCTTCTAGATAAATTTGAACATTTTTCGGTAGAAAAATGTTCCGGCCTAAGGCCGATTCTTCCACCATTACTGGCTCACTATCGTTCGCCAGGGACAAAATTGACACCTAAATAGCACGAAAGGTATTAATATTGACAAATAAATGGGGTAAAAGGTCCTAAAATCGCCAAATTAATGGGGCAAACGTCTTAAAATCTCAAAACCAATGGGGCTAAACATGAGGAAGAAAGTGGTCTAGAAAAGCGACATATCTCACCTTAAAGCTATCCCGTGACTGAATCGAACCTTCCCATTAATTCTGTACCTAATATTTAACCCTTTCAGTAGCAGGCATATATATATATATTTTTATATGATTTCAACTACATTTAGACGTTTTCATGAAGCTTAGGAAGGATATATGGTAACGAATGTGATTAATTGAGATAGTCTGCAGCCTGTAAATGTATAGACGTCCTTCCTAAACTGCATAAAATCGTCTAATAGTTGCCAGATTATAATTAAAAGGACGTCACTGGTACTAAGGGCGTCAACATTCGGAGGTTTGTTTTTCCGTTCGAGTGTTCACATTTGGCTAGGATTTATATCAACGCAGAGGTATTGTTTACGTCACTGGCTATATATTGAACGCATAAGAATTTAATATTGGTATAACTAATAATTGCTCTGAACGTTGTTTTTTGATAGAAATTATGCCATAAACATATTCAATAAGTTACAATCGAGCACATGAATTTCAACACAATATTATGAGGAACAAACATGATACACAGAAGAAGCCTCACTTATCATACAAAAGAATAAGATATTTGAGCCGATTGACTGGGTAATGTTAAGTAGACATATCTCTAACACAACAAAACACCGCCAACGCCGCCCTTAATAATAATCCCAAAACAATGAAACACGCCCGTAAGCAAAATATCTCATCTGTTCTCTTTTACCGGCATAGGATGAGCGAAACAAAATATATAATGGCGATATTATTCAGTGGGTCTGGGGTTGATGGCTGTGAAGTATGTGTGGACAGAACAGCTGGGGGTGGTGGAGGGGAGGGGGGGGGGGGGCTACTGGGGGGCGTGGAGGGGGCTACAGGGGACGTGGAAGGGTAGTGGAGGGGTGGCTTCTGGGGGTGGGGAGAGAGTGGAAGGGGCTTCAGGGGGCGTGGAAGGCTGAGTGGTGGGGTGGATGAGGGGTACTGGGGACGTGGAAGGGTAGTAGTGGAGGGGTGGCTTCTGGGGGTGGAGAGGGGGAATGTAGGGGGCTTCAGGGGGCGTGGAATGGTAGTGGAGGGGGAGGGGCTACTGTGGGTGGGGAGGGGGAGTGGAGGGGGGCTACTGGGGACGTGGAAGGGTAGTGGAGGGGGGTTACTGGGGTGGGGAGAGGGAGTGAAGGGTGGCTACAGGGGGCGTGGAAGGGTAGTGGAGGGGTGGCTTCTGAGGGTGGGGAGGGGGAGGGGGAGTGGAGTGGAAGCTACTGGGGGGCGGGGAGGGGGAGTGGAGTGGAAGCTACTGGGGGCGGGCAGGGGCAGGGTGGGGGGTTGCTGGGGACGTTGAGGTGCAGTGGAGACCGGGGGGGGGGGGGGGGAGGGGGAGCTACTGACAATTAATTACCCCTGGCGAGCACATCAACGGAATACGCTAGTACGGTTGGGATTTACAGCTATGGTAATTTAACCAGGCAACCGCCCAAACTAGGTTTCTGTGTCTGTCATATTGGATACCTCGCACTGTGTTCCGTTTGCCTCTAGAACGCTTTTATTACTATTAATAGCAAATGTAGCCGGCTGTCAAAAACATTATAACAAAAATATGCTGGCTTGCTACCGCTCGCCAGGAAAAAATCAACACCTGGGTGGGGATAAACGTCTTAAAACAGTAGGCTGAATGGGGCCGAATGGATACAAGCCAGAGAAAAGGAGAGAAAAAAAAAAGCTCACATCCCTTAAAAAGATGCCGTTCACGCTCGAGCTTATTAGAAGGCAGAATTGTGCTTCTCTGTATGCATGAGACTGAAACAAGGTTGGGATAATTACATTTTATGTTATTGTGCCTCATGAATAAAAAACAGTACATGCATTTTTCACCATGCTATTGAAGCGAAATTGGTATCATTTAATGAATGAATTCAGTTTTATCTGAATTAATTTCCCTGCTAAATGAAGCTGAAGGGAGTGCTGCTGGTTGCAACTATATAATTATATATATACAACATTTTGATCCTCTTCTCCCTTCTGGTGTATATAGTACATACACATAGAACAATTAATATGGATTAATAGTAGTACATATATAAATACATACATTTCCACAGAAAGAGAAACATTTTGAGCATACGTGTATTTCTGCCCCACACCAAGACGCACAAAATACGCATATACGCACCATCTCGTAGCTTACCTCATTTCATAACCTTCCAGTACACACACACACACACACACACCATCTCGTAACTCACCTAATTCCATATCCTTCTTACCACCAATACTCCGACACACACACACACACACACACCACACAAACACATAAAAACACACACACCACACACACATAAACACACACACACACCATCTCACCTCAATTCATATCCTTCCCACCACCAATATTCCGACACACACACACACACTACCTACACACACACACACACTATCTCCACACACACGTCACATACACCGTCTCGCATCTCACCTCATTTCATATCCTTCCCACCACCAATATTCCAGCACAAAAGCACAGGAAATAACGCGAAATATTGCCTCTCAAAATTTGGCCTCATCTCCTTTAAATATCGCTGGAGAAGTGTCGTTTTACTAGACCCCCTTCTCCCTCATGTTTAACCCCGTTAGTTTTGAGATTATAAGCTTATCGATTTTAGGACTTTTCGCCCCATGTCTTTGTCAGTATTAAGAGCTTTTGTGCCATTTAGGTGTCGATTACTTCCTGGCGAGCGATAGCAAGCGAGTTTTTTTGGAGGAACCGGCCTTTGGCCGGGACAGTTTCTATCAAAAAATGTAAACATTAATCTTGGGGTATTTTTGTTAAAGCTTGATGGAGGTCTACGGAGGAAACTAAAACAAAAATAATAGAAAGATAAATAAATAATAGAAAGATAAATAATAGAAAGATACATAATAGAAAGATACATAATATAAAGATACATAATAGGAAGATACATAATAGAAAGATACATAATAGAAAGATAATAATAGAAAGATAAATAATAAAAAGATACATAATAGAAAGGTAATAATAGAAAGATAAATAATAAAAAGATAAATCATAGAAAGATAAATTATAGAACGATACATAATAGAACGATACATAATAGAAAGATACATAATAGAAAAATACATAATAGAACGATACATAATAGAACGATACATAATAGAAAGATACATAATAGAACGATACATAATAGAAAGATACATAATAGAAAGATACATAATAGAACGATACATAATAGAACGATACATAATAGAACGATACATAATAGAAAAATACATAATAGAACGATACATAATAGAATGATACATAATAGAAAGATACATAATAGAACGATACATAATAGAAAGATACATAAATAAGCAGGTAAATGTGCCTATCCCCCTTTAAACATCGCGGGAGGGGTCTACCTATTGTCTGGAAACTAATATTAGGGGGCGAAAAGTAATAATGGGGGAATCTAATTTTGTCTATTATTCTTGCTTTAGTGTTTGTATAATTCAGATTTAGGTCGATGATTTTCATAAGCCAGACAAGATTATTTTATAATTATGTGCCTCATAACTAATATTGGAGTCAAAAATGATTAACGGGAAATCGAATTTGTCCTTTGTTCTTGCTTTTGTGCTGTCGATTATTCCTTCATAATATATAGGAATTATAGATCTAAGTTTCATTCCTTTTCGATGCTTTTCAAGAACCACAATAATTTACCTTCTGAATTTTAGGTAATCTTAATAATGATATTCTCTGCGATCAATTGAGCGATTGAGAATACCATAATAATAAAGGCATTTATTTTAGAAATGAAGTCATTAACAACTGCATTTCGTTATTTAATTAAGTACAATTATTTAAATTTAAGAGAGGTGTTTCGTCCGTACGGGTAACACATATTATTTATGGTTACAGTCATAAGGAACTATTAATATCTTACTTTGACTTTCCTCTTTATATATATATTTATTCATTTTTCTTTTCTTTTTCCTTTGTTTAGGGAATGAATAGTGAAAAAAGAAGTATGTGGATTTCATTCTTCTGGCCCAGGTTTGATATTAGGGACACAGGCATACTTTATCTGTTCAAAGCTTATTAAATATGTAATTGAGCAATGGGACATAACATCTGTCTGGTGATGGGCTGGTCTATCAGAGTGAGAACTGAGCGATCTCTGCCATACCCATAGCTTACTCTGACTGTTCCTTTTACTTATATATTTTCTAGATCTCAAGTGACGGCGTCTCTTCCGTGGATTGACCTCCCAATCTACCAAGATTGGAAGCCAAAGCGTCACATTTTTCCTTTGCCCCTCAACTTTCTCTTCATAATTGCTGAGGGGCACAGGGCCCTGGGTGGGGCTTTGGTTTCCCGGGCGTTTCCTCACCCTCCCCAGCTCCCCGCCATGGAGTGGCTTCGGTCACCCAGGCTTTATTGTGGTCGGCAGAGAGGGTTCTGTGGGGGCGCTCGGTTATGGCCTTGGCCTTGCTCGGGGCCTTGGGGCTGTTCGGCCAGGCAGCTTGGGGAACAGCAACAACAACAACAACAACATCTTAAGATGAGGTTATGAAAGTGAAGCCTAACCACCAAAGCCTAAGCCAAGTGATAACATTTGAAGGATATAAATGGGTGACTAGAATGGTGATCAGATGACTCTACGAATAGATCATTTCAACCAGTAGCTCTCAACCAGTACCTACTCAACCAATACTATTAGATTATATTATGTAAGCATATGTCTGTACAGTAGGTGGTGTACTGTAGGTGTGTTTGTGTGCATGCTTGTGTTTGTGTGTTTCTGTGTGTATGTGCTTGTGTGTGTGTGGATAGATATAAAATGAGGTGAGGTAGAAGATAGTACAGTATGTATGTATTTATAGGTTACCATGATAGATTAGGGTTTAAGGATGGCTCTGGTTGAATTGGTACTGGTTGAAAGGGTCAATCGGTTGAATTCTCCAGGATCCCAGGTAACAGTCACCCACATAAATAATGGATCACACTACCACCCTATCGATAATACATGTTGATGAAAGTAACATGGTAAAGATATCAAATTACTGTATGTGATGTGGATTCAATATGAGGCATTCATCAACTAATGGAACGTTCAACAGTCTCATCTCTATCTAATTATTACTAACCATAATGAGTACGATGAAGTATAATATATTTTCAGTAACTTTTTCTTTAGCATTAGACGATTCCACCAACGTAGAATATGTCTATCGTGTTTATGGTACGCATTGCTTATGGTAATCTTGCTAACAATAAGTTATTTCATTTCATACGGGTATGAAAGTGTACTGTATATCAATTCAGTATGCAATAAGAAATTAATAGAACTAAATGATGAGTGAGATTTCCTCCATATGAATTCAGTATGTGTTAAGAAATATATAACAATAAATGAAGGCTGAAATTTTCTCGATTATTTATCATTGTGTGAGGACAAATTATCATTGCGAGGCACTTAGTTTTGGAAAAGGTACAAAACCACAATAGAGATTTATCAAAAGCTTTCCATGCTATTATTACTGAGAAAGAAAAAAAAAATCAGAGAAAAAACACACACGTAGAATGTGAATTATCCCTTACATAAAATTCGGTAAAAGAAAGAGAAAGAGGTCCACAAATCCCAAATTGAACGAGTGGAGTAGGGAAGGAGGTCTGGGGGGTGGAAGGGGAGGGGTTTGGGGGGTTGGAAGGGGGGGGGGGGGGGGGTTGGGAGTGTGATCTGAATTACATTATGAAGCTTGTTGGAGACGTTGGGAAAATTGAGATAGTAGCCGAATTACGAAGACAGCGCAATTTCTTAGCTATCCTCACACTGAAGGAAAGTGATGGGCATTTCTTGGAGGATATTGGTAGTTAGCAAATGGATGGATTAACCTTTTGAAGATGCTGACGTGTTTTAACAGTTTATTCTGGCCATTATTCGACGATATTATTTAGATTGGGAAGGGTATGTGGAAGTCAGAGGTTTAATTGAGATAGTCTTTACCTGGTGCACACTTCCAGTGTGCCTGGAAGTGTGGTGGGAGGGCTTGTGGCTTTGGCTCCGCTGCATGTCTGCCTGCCGAGATCGGAACCTCTCCGGGTGGTCAGGGGCCGGGGGAGTGCTGGAGCGACCTTGGTAACCCTGGTCTCTGGGTCTTCTCCTGGGTGACCTAGATGTGTGAGAGTTTGTGTTTTTTATCTGTGTTTATTTTTTGTTTTATGTTGTTTTTGTGTTTTCCCTGTTCTTGCTCTGTCTTGAGTCGGCTACCCCCAAAATGGGGATGGGGCCTGAGCATATAGATAGATAGATAGATAGTCTTTACCTTTTTAATTGCCACACATTCTTGCTAAGCTACATAAGCGCGTCTAATAATTACCAGAATAAACTGTCAAAATGCGTGTTAGTCCTTAAGGGGTTAATGGCTAATTACGTATCGACTTGGTAATATAAATATTTATACTTTAGTATGTTTCTTTCATTTTATCTTCTTCTTAAGGAGGATGGGGGTTTTTCTGGACCCCTTCTCCCTCATGCTTAACCCCATTAGTTTTCAGATTTTAAGACATTCGACAGATTAGTTTGACGATTTTAAGAACTTTCGCCCCCATTTCTTTGCCAATATAAAGATCTTTCGCGCCATCTAGGCGTCGATTTTTTTCCTGGCGAGCTATAGCTACCCTGTAATTTAGGAGGATGTTTCCTACCAAAAATAAATAAATACAAATTTATGAAAGAGGCAAGTTCACACAAGCATGCTATTTTCGACAACTTTCGGTTGCCGCCATGAATTGTTTCGTATTTGTCATTCCTCATCCTATTTCACTCTCTTCTTCTTCCTCCTCCACCACCTTCTCCTCGGCCTACTGAACGCTACTTATTTTCTTTCTTCCCCCTCCTTGTATTTCTTCTTCTTCCTCCTTGTAATTCGTCTTCCATTTACTCCACCACCCTATGCCTTCTTCTCCTCCTCTTCCTCCTCCTCCTTCTTATTACTTATTGTCCTTCTTCTCCCTCCTTGTACTTCTTCTTCTACCTCCTCCCCCACCTCCTCCTCGGCCTCCTGAACACCCCCACAGCGACCCTGAGGAGGGGAGTAACGAGCTCATCTCCACTCGCCACGGTCCATCTCCTCCTCCTCCTCCACTTCTTCCTTTGTCTTATCCTCCTCCTTTTGTTGTCTTATCTTTTTTCTTCTTCTTCTTGTCCTTGTTCATCTTTGTCTTTTGTTTTGTTTTCTTTCGTAATTTGTTGGTCTTCCTTTCTTTTTCTACCTGTCCCTTCTATCTTTTGCTGCTTCCTTTTCGGTATCCTCTTTCTCATATCTTCTTCCTCTTCCTCTTCTAGTCTCCTCTTCCTCCTCCTTAACAGGCCCACAACGACCCTGATGAGGAGGGAGTAACGAGCTTATCTCCACTCAACACGGTCCATCTCCTCCTCCTCCTCCATTGTTTGTTATGATTATTAATATTATTTATTTGTATTATCTTCTTTAATTATTTTGTTCGTATTATCTTCTTTTTCTTCTGTTTTCTCTTTCTTATTCTTATCTCCTTATTTAGTCTTATCGTCTCTAGTCTTACCTTCTTTCTTTTTCTTCCTACCCCGACAGCAACACTGAGGATGGAAGTAATGAACTCTATCTGGGCTACCGGAAACCTATCTTCATCTTTCTCCTCTCTTCTATCGTATGTATCAATTTCCCTTCCTTCCTTCATTTTCTTCTTCCTCCAGCCCCTCTCCCCATTCTTATTCTCTTGTCCTATGTTCTTCCCATATTTCTCATTCCTTCTTCCCCTCCTCCACCTCTTCCTCCTCCTCCTCTTTCTTCCTTCAACTCTTTCCTCCTGAAGATGGAAGAAATTAACTCATCTTGGACAACCGGTACTTCCTCTTGCAACTTTGTTTTTACTATTTCCCTCTCCGTTTCTGTTCGTGCTTTACCTATTATGCCTTCGTATATCCCCCTAGACTTAAAAAAAAATAACATATCCTATCCCAGCGTGGTTCTTCATTGTTCATATTGCCTTTTCTTCCCATTATCACCTTCGTTATTCTTCTTCCTCCTCCCATTACTAATTTTACTCCTCCTCTTCTTCTTCGTTTCCCCCTCTCTCTTTTCTTCCTCCTTTGTGTCCTTTCTTATATTTTCTTATCCCCTTTCTTGTCTGTTTTGCCTGCTTTTCGTGATTTTGTCTTACGCAAGATTGTCTTTGGTATCTCCCTCTTCCTCCTCCTCTTCCTCTATTTTGCTTCCTCCTCCTATGCCTTCACCTACTCTCTTTCCACCTCCTCTTTCTCCTCCCCACGAAGAGCGAGCCCAAGAGCAAGGACCCAAGTATAGACCGTGTAAGGAAGAATACTATAGTCTATTCGCTGTAAGTAGGCGACAAATCATAACCTCTAACATCTGTAACTCCACAAGGACTAGCGTTATCGAGCTAATATTTCTACCATTTGGGAAGAGTCAGTCAAGGAATAGATGTGGAAATTTACAGCCAATTGGCTCTAGCCCTTTTTGAGTTACAGAGGATAGAGGTCATGATTTCTCGCCTACTTACAGCGAATAGACTACAGCGGGTTCTATTTTTTCTTCTCCTCTTCCTTGTGAGTGGGGAGGAGCCTTCTGCTTTACTATGCTTTGCACTACCAAATAGTAGCTTTCACCTCATTTTCCTCCTTTATCACCTATTTTTCCTGCTTTACCACATCCTACACGTTCTCTTTATATTTATTCTCTTCCTCCTCCTACACCTATTTCTTCACCATCTCCTCACTTTCTCCTCCTCCTTCTTCCAACTTCTTATCCCTTCTCCTACACCTTTTCCTCCTCCTTCCCACTTCTTCTCCCTCCTACACCTCTTCCTCCTCCTACACCTCTTCCTTCCCACTTCTTCTCCTTCCTCTTACACCTCTTCCTCTTCTTCTCCCTCCTCCTACACGAGGAGGATCCCTCCTCTTCCTCCTTCCCACTTCTTCCCTCTCCTCCTACACCTCTTCCTCCTTCCCACTTCTTCTCCCTCCTCCTACACCTCTTCCTCCTCCTACACCTCTTCCTTCTTCCCACTTCTTCTCCATCCTCCTACGCCTCTTCCTTCACATCCTCCCTCTTACCACGAAGAGCGAGCACGAGAGCGAGGACCCGAGGAAGAAGACCGGCGTGACACTTAGATTTTATTGTCAACGTGATGCGAGTGGAGAACGGAGGCCCCACGAAAGAACCCTGGGGAGACAGACAAGGGACAACCTCACTACCGGTCGCCATTTTGGAGTACTGAGGGTAGAGTAATGCGAGAAGAACATACAGGGGACAACCTTACAACCACTCGCCATTTTGGGATACTGAAGGTAGAATAATACGAGGAATACAGGCAGTCGGCAATCTGACGACCAGTAGCCATTTTGGAGTACTGAGGGTAGAGTAATACGAGGAAGACTGACAGTGGACAACCTTACATCTAGTTACCATTTTGGGATGCTACACGCGAAGATGTTATATGAGAACTATTTATGACAACTTTCGACCGACCATGTTTTTCAACTCCCTTTTTCTCTTCTCTTTCCTAATATCCACTCTACTGTTTTATTGTTTTTTTCCTCTTCGTAGCAATGTTGAGTACTAAAAGACGTCTGGACTTGTTACGTAGATTTCCGCGTGCAACTTTTCCCGTAACTCCTATCTTACAGCTTCTATACTATACCTGTTTAACACTTAGAACATACGAGGACGCATTTATTCTAGGTTTTCTTGATTATTATTAGACGATTTTCTTCTTATTTGGAAGGATGTATGGAAGTAAGAGGGTTATTGACATATTATTTATGATATATTTATCACCATACCCAACCTAAATTACATAAGATCGTCCAATGATAGCTAGCATAAACTGTCAAAATGCATCATACTCTTCAAAATGGTTAATAATTCATGGAGTCTATGATATTATACCTTTAGTCTTGTTGCCTATGTTATGTCAAAATAGTCTAAAAATCTTGCCGGAGTAAAGTTGTATATATAAAAGAAATTTGCCGAAAAATACCACGTGTAAATTCGCCTCTTTTAATCACTTTTTCCAGCCATTTTCGATTTACAACTTTCTTCCCCTCTACTTCTTCATCCTTGCCTCATGTCTTTAATAACCCTCTGAATATTATGACACATTTTGACAATTTATGCTGGCTACCAATAGACTATCTTTTATAGTTTAAGAAAGACCTGTGGGACTTATGCGGGTAAAGAACATCTCAATTGACCCTTTGACTTCCGTATACCCTTCCTAATCTGAATAAAGTCGTCTAATAATAGCAAGAAAATAGACAAGAAATGCATCATCGGATCTTCCAAGGGTTAAGCTGAAAATAACCAACGTAAACAGAAACATATGAATGCTTAGTTATAACAGAAAATGGGTTCAAATAATTTTTTTTTTTTCAAATGATTACTTGTTCAAATTAGCGCACAAATACAATTGAAACGCTTTAATTGTTGTGTACATTTGTTTATTAACTTGAACCCACACATGTGTAAAGTGCAGGTAGAATTAAATCGAGAAACGAAAACATCATCCTCATTTACTCGTGAAACAATAATACCACTTGACTACGCGAGATCCATTACCTGTGCTAATTAAGATCATCAAGTGCTATTTAGATGACAAAGAGAAACCCATCATCTTACTATAGGGATACAAGTGGTAAAACAACATTGTGTGTCAGGCAATATTGCAGATAGGTAGAGACAAAATTAGTAACTATATCAGTGGTCCCGATTCAAACTTTATTAATTATTATTATTATTATTATCATTATTATTATGATTATATATATATATATATATATATATATATATATATATATATATATTAATATTATTCTTTATTTTTTATTGTAAGACCAGATATGGTTTTGTGTCATTACCTCTCTTCGTTCTAATCCTAATCCCCAGCTTAGGTAGGTAAGGAATAAGCAGCTTCGTGTAGATCAGTACATTGGTGGTTTGTTACATCCCTCTAGAGGTCTCTTAACAAATCTGAACTGAAATTAATTAAACAAAACTACAAAAAATCGTCAGTTGTCCAGGCCCCTGTGTTCTGAAGTGCCTCTAGGCCTCAGCTGCTCCGATATTTCTCGAGGTGAGGAGAGAAACCCGAGGAAGGGATGAGCTGCAAGAAAGAGGACGCAAACAGAAATCTAAGGCAAAATCGAGGAGACGTCCAAGGGAAATTTTAAGAGAATCCTGCACGAAATAAAAGAGGAAACCCAGATAGAATGCCGGGAGGGGTAAGAGACACGATGACAAGCCATTTGACAGCGGACAAGCGCTAGATCGTTCTGAGCTCTGTGTAATTGGTAGCTTATTTGGACCTCAATATTAAGTGAAAGGGAAAGTGTTTTATTTTTCCTATGTGCATGAAGGAGACAAAAGCAGAGCTACCTGTAACAAGTATCCCCCTCAAGGTCGAAGAGTGACTAAGAGCTTTGGAGTAGATAATTGCTATAGCAGTGTATGTTCAATATACTGTAGACAATAAATAAAGTAGTATCGTCATCATATTAGTTACCCCCCCCCAAAAAAAAAAAAAAAAAAAAATCACATAACAGCTGTCCTGTTTGTGATATTATTCATAAATATATTTATTTTATCTTAAAATTATATATTGCTAGACACACCACAGTAAGCGTGCCAAATTAAATGTTTGATAATTAATTAGACGAATAATGCGATTGTGTAAAGTGTTCTTGAAGATAATAACCATGAAGTGACTACATTACATGTTATTTATTTTATTTACCGTTCAACTGCTATACTTTGATATACAGTAAATAGAGAGAGTTGACAATCATTAAAACTATGTCTTATAATAATATTAGTAGGAGTGTGATTATAGAAGCAATTAACACGTATATTTCCACACACGACCAACTGTTACAGATTTTATCCTAAGGGGTGTTTTTGTTTCTGGACCACCTGCAACCTCATAATCTAGCCCCATTAGTTTGGTGATTTGTAGACCTTTTCGCCCCATTTCTTTGTCAATGTTAAGACCTTTCGTGGCATTTAGTCCCAGTGAAAGCTCTTCCCTTTGAACTCCTGAACTGAATACCCATAACTAGGAATGCTATGTTGTGTTATGTTGTTATGTATTGTGTTATGATGTACTGTGTGTTGTATATTAATTTGCGGTGTTGTTGTTCTGCACTGCATTGAGTTGTGCTTGATTGCGTTGCGTTGCTCTCTGTTGCGTTGCGTTGCGTCCGGTTGCCCTATGTTGTATTGCGTCAATTTCGTAGCGCAGGTGATAGATCTTCATGTTAAGATATTGGTGGTGGTGGCTTGTATCTCTGAAGTCTTGAACTGTATGGCAATGACCAGGAAGGAGAGGGCAGAGTTCAGCATCTGTGGCAGTGGCATAGAACGTGATGTGTGATTAAATAGTGCAAGCTCTCTCTCTCTCTCTCTCTCTCTCTCTCATCTGTATGTAATATATATTATTAAACTAGGATAATTAAAAATACACTTACTACAGGAGAGATGAAAGGCAACGAAACGGCAATTAATTTTGATAGCTCTCGTTACAGAACGCTTTCCTAGGGATGTGTATGATGCTAGAGCTGTGGGAGGAATTAATGGAGAACTAAATAATTGCCTTCACTGTTCTGGCTGTGTATAATAACAGTAAAAGCAACATACATGGATATAGTTAACCCTCTGAAGATTATGACGCATATTGACAGTTTATTCTGGCTATCCTCAGATGATTTAATACGATTTCGGAAGGATCTGCGGGATATATAGGGGTAAAGACTATCTCGATTACATCTCAAATTTCCATGTACCCTTTCTAATATTTAATTAATTTCATTGGGGGTGTTGTGGTGAGATTAATAAAAAGAAAGATGAATATTTTTTGTTAATAATAACCAGTAAACGAACACAAATTAATCATCGTATCATCTAAGTGTTAAATCAGAGAGTGTCAGTGCAGTAATTTTGAGAAATATAGGTTAATGTAACAAATACAAATGATGTATTCTTTCAGTCAACTCGTCGGAGTTCATTATAAGGGGAGATGGTTCGTTTTTCTGGTCCCCATTTTCCTCATGTTTATAGTTTTCAGATTATAAGACGTTCGGCCCATTGGTTTGCCGATTTTTAGACCTTTCGCCCCATTTGATTGTCAATATTGAGACTGTTCGTGTCATGTTGGTTTTATTTTTTCCTTGCGAGCGATAGCGAGCCTGTAATTAAAGAGAAACTGGCCTTCGGCCCAGACATTGTTCTATCGAAAAATTTACAAATTTATCTTGAAGGAGGGTCATGGGCAGGTGTTTGTATAAAATTATGCTTGATGGAGGTCTAGGGAGGAAACTAACAAAATAGTAAAGTATACATAAATGAGAAAATAAATACGCCCATCCCCCCTCAACAACATAATTAATGTCAGCGTGAATGGTCTGCCAACTATACTACTACTACTAAGCCCTTCAGGATATAATTACTCTTCTCGTTCTCTTACTCTGGCTATTAGTAGACGATTTTAGTAAGTTGACGGAGCTAGATGGTAAATTGAGTTGGTAATAGCCCTTTTTGGTTCCCACGTAAGCTGAGGTTTTATTTATCTCTCTTTGCTCCCACAGGTCCTTCTTAAGCTATGTAAAATCGTATAATGTTAGCTGCAATAAAGGATGAGTTTAATTATTATATTAGTATTACTATCAATTTATATATATATATATATATATATATATATATATATATATATATATATATAATGTTTTTCTTTGCTACCACGGGCCCTTCCTAACCTACACAAAAATGGTCTAATGTTAGCCAGAACAAAATAACAATGGGGTTTGCATCACGAAACTGACATAGCCAAGGAAAAACACTTCAAGGGGAAAATATGTCTAGCCAGGAAGTGAAAACCAAAGGGAAAAAGCTGCGGCCGAGCGAAAGAATGGAAAATCGATAACTCAGGATGATGTACGTACAGTGTGAAATGATAAAGTGGGGACGCAGAGAGAGAGAGAGAGAGAGAGAGAGAGAGAGAGAGAGAGAGAGAGAGAGAGAGAGAGAGAGAGAGAGAGAGAGAGAGAGAGAGAGAGAGAGAGAGAGAGAGAGAGAGAGAGAGAGAGAGAGAGAGACTAAGCCTTACTCTGAGCCTGGAGTTGTAGCAAAGGATTAGGGAAAAGCAACAAGTATTGCTTTTCAAACCAAGTGAACATTCTGAAAATATGAATAAACAAAGGATTACAAAATTTACAACATTGATTAAGAAGTTTATACTAATGAGAAACAATATGTTAAAGTAGAGTACAGTATATGAGTTAAACAAAAGTAGTGATATTTAGTGTCTTTTACCAGAGAACAACAACATAAAATTATCAGTATTGATAAATTAGGAGAACAGGAACATGATACAGTATATTTGAAGGAATATAAATTCAAAACGTTCATTAAGGAACAGGTAGCAAAGACAAATACAAGTTAAACAACAACTATTGTCGTATTTATAGTGTCTTACCACAGAAAATAAAAGTTAAAAATTGATGAAAAGGGATACAGTTATGATTCTATGCTATATTAAAAGACCAGACATACTGAAGTTATGTATTAATCACCTGCTGTTTAATTTGGTGCAATTTGGTTGAAACATTCTGACACACCGGCGAAATGTTTTGAAACCTACATTTTAAACACCTGAGTCGGTGTATTCCCTCATTCACTATTCACGGTCTCAAGATTATCATAAATTGGGTATCAGCTACTTGTGCAAGAAATAGTACAGTCACTCATAACAATTGAGGGACCTCACCTATTTATAAATATGGAAGATTCGAGTCCTTGGAGTGCCATATGTATTAGTTTATTTCATTAATTGAGTTTAGAAGTAAAGTTGGTTGGTGAAAAAATATGAAGTATATATCTGGACACGATTTTATCTGAGTATAATTTTCTTTACATCAACTACAAAACTATATAAACAATTTATTGAAAAGAAGCTCCACCATAAAATCAATCCATATAATATTCATAATTGCATAAAGATAAACATATTGGGTTCATGAATTCCTATGAGTGGGCTAGGGACTATAGCATTTGAGTGTACTATATACAAAATCTCTCATTCATATTGTCAACAATCTTCTTCAATATTTTGGATAATATGACTTACCCCAAGAAGACAGGATCTGGATGGCGTGAAGAGATTGTATATGGAGAAGTTGATTCGGTCATTCAGTGAGATCAGGGTGGCTTGCATATCCTGTGGTAGAGAGAGCGAGAGAGAGAGAGAAAGATAGTGAAAGATAAATTGCCATATATTGATAGAAAGATACATACGTAGATAATAGATGGATAGATGGATAGGGAGACATGTTGATTATCAGGAAAAAAGATAGTGGTAGATTTATAGATAAATGGATAGATAGAGAGATAGATAGAGAGATGGATAGATAGATAGTTTAATGAAGTGACCGAAAGTTGGATAGATACATAGAAAGCCAAACCGCTCGATAGATTGATGGAACAACACATTGACGGAAAAATAGACAGACAGCCAAACATATATATTTACATTATAATAGATTGATTTACAGAGAGAGAGAGAGAGAGAGAGAGAGAAAATTACTAGAGATAGACATACAGAGCAAACGTTAAAAAGGCATAACATATATAGTTTTAGTGAGTTTATAATATCTACCCTCCCAAACATCAAACCAGGAATAAAGAAAACAATACGTTAATTAATACTTGTTTGCTGGTATCTTCCATTACAGGATTTTAATCAGTTTTGTTTTTTCCTTTTTTTTCCCGGTGGCTATAGCAATAATTGCTGTACAATATATATAACTATAATCATTTGCTGCGAGCGATGCTATTAAAGAGCGTATAATTGAACAAGTGTACACACGTGCATGTACAATCACGCATGTAGATAAACACCTACATGTAGTCACACACACACACACCCACACACAAACAATAACAACAACAACACACGGTTCCACATCTATAAACACCGCAATAAAGTAACCATTCAACCCCTCATCCCTGTTATTGAATACACACACTTGAATATTCACACACGCACACACACACACATTCGCACGCTGACCCAAACACACACTACATACACACATTTGCGACGTACCCCCTACATCAACAAATTTGATTGATCTAACAGAGTAAACACACACACACACACACGCGCACACACACACCCGACATACACACACACATACACACACACACTCACACACACACACACACACACACATAAATACACACAAATGACGATCAGACTACTCGATATAACTAAATTTAATACGACTTATGTATTTGATACCTTAACGGATAGATGATCGTTGATGTGTAGTCTCTCAATTTGTGTTCCACTCCTCTGCCTCTGTCAGGGGTGGAAAAACATATAAAGTCTGTCATTTCAATTACTTGAATCTGATAATTATTATTATAAGTATAGCCTTATTTACAAATTTACATAAAACACTATTAATGTATTTTTTTGTTTTGTATTTGTTATTATGTTTATTATGATTATGATGATGATTATTATTGTTATTCTTATTATTAGTTTTAGTATTACTATTATTATCATTATTATTATTAGTAGTAGTAGTAGTATTAGTATTAGTATTAGTGGTATTGTTTATAGTTTATTTATACTCTGTTTACGCGTGTGTTAGTGTGAATTTTCGTGTGTGTGTGTGTCTGAGTCTGTGACTAATGATACCTCCAATAGTACTAAGTAAAGTATATCAAAATATTAGCTTTGCAACCACTAATTGATATCACGCGATCTCGAAAACATGCCTGTTTACCAAGTGTTTAAACTAAATAATTATTGGTTTCATCCAGAGTAAAATAGAAATTGTGTCCTTTGAATTATAGCCATTAAGTCTTTTTTGTAAATGTATTGTTGACATTGATGAACAATTTTCCTTTTTTGTAACTATATATATATATATATATATATATATATATATATATATATATATATATATTTGAACTGCTACGTGTGAGAATCGTTATGATAATGCTTATGTAGGAATAAGTGTGTTTGTGTGTATGTATATGTTTCTTTACCTGTTTGTATATGAGTGTGGTTGATTTTCTGCTCTGTAAAATTAAAAAAAAAAGTAAAATAAAGGTATATAAAATCATCGGATGTATAAATAGTAATTACCTTTCAATCCTCATATTAAATGGGTATATTTCTGCCAATATACATTCTCATTTCCATATTTCTAGAGTGTATGTTTGTGTTTACTTATGTGTTGTGCTCCAAAAGAAGTGAAAATGGCTTGGGACTGGGGTGAACAAAATATTATAACTAGCCGGGGCTCAACGGGTTAATGCCTGTTACACTTACCTCCTTCATGTAAAGATCTACCCATGAAAAGATGGATGGATAGGCATAGTTGAGTGTGTGTTTGTGTGTGTGGCGAGGGGAGGTGGTGTAAATGTGAATGTTTGTTTACGTATAAATGTGTGGGTCTTTGCTGTTTTTCTCTCATTATGTGCTACACTTGCCTCTTCCACGTAAAGATCGATCTCCCTCAGCAAGAACCACACTCGGCCTATGTAGCTGACCAACAAGAAGACGTACTTCAGGCGAAAGACAGAGTCTTGCGTGAATGTGAAGAATATGGAGGTGAAGTACATAAACACCTCTCCCACTTCCACCAAGAGTGGCATTCTGAGGTACTGGTGGTAGTTGATGGCTGCTAGTTGCAGCATTTCCAGCGATTCCTGCACCTCCTTTAATTTGTAGATTTTCGGCCGAGGCTGAAAGAGATTAGGAACTGGAGCATTCGTTGCCTTGAGTGAGATCGTGTTGATTGAGGGCGGGGAGGAAGTAACATACCCTCTTAGATCCCCATCCATCTTCTTTGTGGGTTCAACGGAGCTATGGAGGCTGGGCTCGGTTGAATTTGGTACGATGGTATTGATCGAAGATGAAGGTGAAGCAAAATAGGTTATTTGATCCTCAACGACTCTCTTTCTGGGGTGATTAGGGCTGATGGTGCATGCATTGGTTGGCTTTGGAGTGATGATATTGACAGAGGATGAGGTGGTAGCATAATAGTCTGTCAGATCCTCAACGATTCTCTTTGTGGCACTTCTCACTTCCCTCAGCATCAGGATCAGAAGTAAATACATCACACTGCTGTAAATGGCGTAGTTGATCTCCATCAGAATCAAACAGGCAAGTGAGAATGGTTCCTGGAGTTTTGGTTCAAAGAAATCTCTTATTATCAATCCTTGACCTGTAATGCCAAACACGATGACCAGGAGTATGGCTAGTATATCTGCTGTGCCTTCCCATGACGAGGCAGTTAATTCGCGTGGGTAGCCAACTCGACTGACGATCAAAAGAATATTTTTCATTTTGGGAGAGTTAGTGAAGGCACAGTAGAACCAAATAAATGGGCTCAAAGCTAGACCAAATACGTTTAGAGAGTCAAGGAGATCATCAATTAAGGTGCGTTGATTTTCCAGCCTTCTCAATATCTCCCTTTTCATTTCCAAAACTCCCAGGATCGCCATGTAAGCAAGGATCACCAAACTCCAAACTACCAGAGTTTTCCGACGTTTTATATGTAAATGAGGCAATTGTGTCCAGGCGTATGGAAACCCGCCCACCACACGCAGTAGGTGCATTACACTCGTCAACATTCGCCAGCTCATCATACCACCCATGTTCATCCTCAAAGGCAATATTTTAGAAGTATCACAAGTTGGATCTACAACTTATAGGCACTAATATTGGAGTAAGACTTTATTACCGAACCATCTTCTTCTTATCTTGTAATTGTATTGCTAAATCCTCCAACCTCCCTTTTTAAACTTGTATTAATATATTAAGTACTTAGTATCTTTAGTTAAGTATACATAGATAGTTTTACGTGATGTGCATTATGCTTTTTATAAACTATGATCAGAGAGATTGAAATGCAATACAACACACACTTTTCTGCTCAAATATGAAAGAAGCCTTAAAACAGTGAAATCATTATTTGCCGTGCGCATTCAATAATGCTTCATCGTCCAAACCCTCCTGGCTTCTACTGAGCGTCTTCCTACATAACCTCAACTCAGCGATATATTAGCAAAGTCAACAGGAAGACAAGGGGGGGGGGGCTGATTGATTAGATTCCAACGATCCAACAACAATTATGAGGCCAGAGTACACAAGTGGGATGATAAGTGTCTGTTGTTATTAATGCGTTATGATATAATTGATTCGGGTGTGGTCTTTGGTAGAGCTGTTAATATTTGCCCTGAAAAGTTGGGAAAATATATATATACACCATTTGAGGAAGAACACTTAACAACCTTTCCTACAACAAAAGACGGGGTATTAAATCCCTGGAGTTTTTGAAGGCTCACGTTATTATTGATTGGAATGTGGTCCTTGGTAAAGCTGTTAATGTATGCCCTGAGACCTTGGGATAATTAATTAACACACTATTTGAGGGGGAGCACCTAATTGATCATGTTTCGTTTATAGCTTTTTCAGGTTTTAAATAAAGTTCTCAATATTAAATTGTAGTTATATGCTTGGTGAAGCTACCTGGCATATGATCACTGTATGTGTCCTATATCGATAGCTAAACATATTGTGGATTATTTAATGCGATAATTTATTGAAAGCTAATAATTGTGAATACCCCCAAGACCCCACTTTAAGGGGGGGAACTGGTCGAAGCTCGGTTCCTCTTAAATTGCAGGCTCTCTATCGCCCACCAGGATAAAATAGACACCTAAATGGCACGAAAGGTCTTAATATGTATATACAAATGGGGCAAAAGGGTCTATTATATCATATCACCAAAGTAATGGGGCCAACGTCTTAAAATGTGAAAACTAATGTGGCTAAACATGAGGGAGAAGGGGGCCTAAACAAATATTCTCCTTAAGTTAAACTTCGTCAATAAAAGTAGCCCCAGAACGCTGGAAATTTTGCCAGATGTAGATAGATTGTCTTGCTTATATTTCATAATTGTATACATGATATGGCGTCCTGGTAATAGAACCTACTTTGCAAGCCATATACGTAATTTCAAACAAGTTGTTGTTGTTGTTGTTGTTGTTGTTCCCCAGGCTGCCTGGCCGAACAGCCCCAAGGTCCCGAGCAAGGCCAAGGCCATAGAGCGCCCCCACAAAACCCTCCCTGCTTACCACTAACAAACCCCAGGTGACCGAAGCCACTCTAAGGCAGGGAGCTGAGGAGGGCGCGGAAACGCCCGGGAAACCGAAGCCCCACCCAAGGCCCTGTGCCCCTCAGCAATTATGAAGGGAAAGTTGAGGGGCAAGGGAAAAATGTAATAACGATTTGATTAACTATTTATATATACTGTATATGTCTGTATATGCACATAGTACACTATGAACTTTATAATTAAGTATTCACATTCAGATATGTAGTGATATGAAATTTTGAATTGTGTTGTACTGTGTTTTGCTGAGGTCTGTTGTATGTTGCATTGCATTATTTTGTGTTGTCTGGAGTTATGTATTGATGTGATATGCTGTGTTGCAAATGGCATTGTGCTTGTCTGTAGAGCGATGGTATGTAACCCTGTTTGGTGCAATGTAGGTGTTGTGGTTAGTTACGTTGTGCTAAGTTGCATTTGCAAGGTAATTGGGGAACCATTGCTCTTCAATTCTCGTGAAAGCTTGTCTCTTTGAATTCCTGAACTGAACGCCTATAACCAGAAAGGTTATGTTGTATTGCTCTGTGTTGTATTGTGTGTTGTGTTGTGTCGTGATTTATGTTGATATTCTGCATTGCTTTGCGCTGTGCTTGTTTGGGTTGGGTTGTTTTCTGTTGTGTTTCGTTGTATTGCGCTATCTTCGCAGCATAGATGGCGGGCCCTCATCGTTCAGTCTTGGTGGTGGCTTGTCGCTCTGAGCTCTTGAACTGTATGGCAATGACCAGGAAGGAGAGGGCAGAGTTCAGCATCTGTGACAATGGCATAGAACGTGGTATGATTAGATAGGGCAACCTGGATCTGGGCCTCCCTCTTTCTCACTGACACACACTATTAGGAAAAAAAGAACATTAACCCCTTCTGTACCGACGACGTCTTTTCAATTTTGTTCTAGCTAATTTTAGACGATTACGTGCAGTTTAAGAAGGATCTGTGGTAGTAAAAAGGGTAAAGTAGGACAGTTTAAAGCCTGTTAGTTGCTGGAGGACCTTTTGAAACTGAATAAAATTGTCTAACAGTAGCCAGAATATACTTAAAAATACATCAGCGGTACAGAAGGGTTAAAGCGGATGAATCATCTACATCCTGATTCCACTACATTGCGATTCCGCTATTTCTTGTTTTAAACAATCTTGTGGTGCAAGAGCAACCACAGTCAGAAATGGAAATCCGGCAGCTTCATTTTGGTTCTGTGAAAAATATTGGTTTTAGACCCCTTTTCCACATACACAAAGTTTACGATGAGGGGTTCATAGCATGTTCGGTATAAAGTTCGGTAGATTTTGGAATGAGTCGCAGACTATCATAATAAAATCTAACTAATTGTACCCCTGATTTTTTTTTTTTTTTTCGACCATAGTAGAAACTGTTATTGTTTTTGTAGGCAATGAAATGTTCATAGATGTTAGTAAGTATATCGTAAGGGCTTTGAAACTGTTATTAGGCCATCGTAGAATATCGTTTGAAGTTCGTATCACATCATCATATAATTATGTGGGTCCAAAACAAATGACGATACTGTATACGAGTTTAATAAGATGTTGCAATGATGCGGCACGTAGATATACGAAGATCAAAAGATGATTGTAGATCTGGTAATTAATAAACAACATGGTATGAAGTGGCACTGACATCACGTCCATCACACAGGGATGCAGGTTTTAGTTTGGTTTGATTGCTTGCTGAACTGGAACTGTGATGAAAATTATTTGAGGTTTTCCTTTTATATGTTCATGGACTATCTTTCATGGGATATTGTGATAAGTCTTAGCTAATTGTAGATTGTAAAGGTTCTTGGCACTTTGTACTTATTCATACGTACATCGTTGTTATTCGTAGCCACAAAATGACAAATCTTGCAAGGCAAGAGCCACCACAGTTGGTAGTGGAAATCCTGCAAGTTCACCTTTTTATTTTTGGCTCTGCGGGCATCTTTGGTCTTAGTGTTCAAAGTTGTGGAAGCAGCCGTTTAGGAGGATTAGTTCGTCAATGGTTCCGGAGACCACAAAACATATTCAATTCAGAGAAACTATGCCTTTTTCCTAGAGGACTGGGGAAAATGTCTAGTTTTGCAGCCATAGAATAACCATAATTTAGTACTGTCAAATATGTTATATAGTATTTCGGATATAATGACTTACCCCAAGAAGACAGGATCTGGATGGCATGAAGAGATTATATATGGAGAAGTTGATCCGGTCATTCAGTGAGATCAGGGTGGCTTGCATATCCTGTGGTAGATAGAGAGATTGAAAGATAAATTGACAGCTGTATTGATATATATACTGTATATATATATATATATATATATATATATATATATATATATATATATATATATATATATATATATATATATATATATTCTGACATACGGAGCCCTGTATGTTTATTTAAGAGTTAGAATTAAGAGTTGAAGGAGTGCCAAACTACCCAGGCGGCGAAGCAGAATAGCGAGCGAACCAGCGAGATTGGAAACCAGCTCGCCCGCAAACAAGCCTTCACACCTGCGAGCGTCATAGGGGACCCTGCAAACTATTTCGATGACCCGACGTTATGACGTATGATCGACGCCAGGAGACTCCATTGGACCACACATCTGCTACGCAACTCGAGGAGCTGTGATTGGAGCGCGCACCATCACTCGCCTCCTGATTCGTTCCTACACCATCATTGTTTAGTATATAAGACCCGAGTAGTGGGCATTCAAATCAGTCTCATTTGGAGTTGGGAAGGTGAACTTGCAGCTGGAGGAAGACGGGGTGAAGTATTATAATGGGATTGTGACTGTCAGTCAGATTATATAAGTGTGTGTTAAGTGTGTTCGGTGTAAACACTTACGTTATGTTGGTTAGTGAGATATGTGATTGGGAAGAATTAATGTTAAACGCTACTATTATGTATTTAACTATTTGATTGGGAATTAACGTTAACGCTACTATTATGTACTTAACTATTTGATTGGGAATTAACGTTAACGCTACTATTATATACTTAACTATTTAATTGGGAATTAACGTTAACGCTACTATTATGTACTTAACTATTTTTGTTGACTGACTTGTGGACTAAAGCAACTCTTTAAGTAATTGGGTTATGATGAAAGTAATACTATTGTTTTATATTAATACTTACAAGTTCTTTCATTTTCTTTTAATTAAGCTTACATTGCTTAACGGTGCTTAGTACGGTGATACTATTGTCTCATATTAGTAATATCGCCTTAGACTAACATGGCTGTTTTAATGTTACTTCTAGTGATTTCCTAAGCTGAAGAGAAAATTCTTTTAGCTTCAAAATATTATTTTTGCTTTTCATATTATTTGAGTGAGACCTGAATCGAATCTATGAAGCGATCCTGTAACTTAATTTACTCATAATCAAACCTCAATGTTACGTGGTTAAGAAATACATTTAACTAATTATTAAATATATATCTAACTTTTTATGTGATTTTGATATAAATCCTGATGATGATAATAATATAATACTGTTAACGTAAGACAAGAACCAAGAATAATTACATTAAATATAAATAAAAAGGACATATAAGAAAACTATCTATTCATTTCAAAAAGGGTAAGAGACAGAAATATTCTTACTTTAATATTTATCTTTCAAGACTTTTTATAGAATTAATAGTCCTTCTTTAGATATAACTTCTTCGGTTCATAACCATAGCCTACTAAGCTTCGGTTAAATAATAATTCTTTATAAATACTACATGACTTTAATTAGTTTCAGTATTTTTCATAATTAATGAGTATCAGTCAATAAAGGATACTAAGTCCTAAGATCCAAAAGGAAAGGAAGCAACAACAGGAAATACTTTTATTAGATTTTACTTTTGTTTTGCCTTCAGCTGACTGATACCTTAATATATATCTCTGTGCTATCTAGATTCATCAAGTTAACCACTTGAGGATCAAGATACGTAACAATATATATATATATATATATATATATATATATATATATATATATATATATATATATATATATATAGGTAGATAATAAATATATGGAGATATATAAATAGTTTTTGACATTCAAATATATAGACGGATGGATATGTAGATTGATAGATAAATTACTAGTTAGATTAATAGATAGATATATAGATAGTATAATAGTATATCGACCAGTGAATAGATACATAGTGTCTAACAGATAGCTATTCTTCATTGACACAGAGACAAATTGACATAATTATAGTTTGACAGTCTTAACTATATAATATATACAGTATATATATATATATATATATATATATATATATAGAGAGAGAGAGAGAGCGAAATGGAAAAAGTGGCTGATTTAAATTGATAGATATGGTGACTTTCTCATTATCTAGCCAACCAAATATTAATCAGAGAACAGGAAACTAGCTCAAATCCAATATACGGTAGCTTGTATCTGCTGCTACAATAGTATATTATTTGTTTAATTATTATTATTATTTTTCTGTATAGTATATCTTGCCATTTATCTATCATCATCATATATTGCATTGTTAAAATGCTAAGTACCCATTGAGCACAAAAATAGTTAGGCAAAACATAATACTTATATACAAAAATTATTCAGTCATGCAAACGGAAATTCTTCTTGGATATCTCTAATAAAACATCAGATCAAGGTAGAATTCATGCAAATTTCATCGCACAAAATGTTATGCCTCAGGATTATTAAAGAGCTAATATATAATTCGTATATATCATTCGCCAGCACCATGCCTTTGCCTATGACCATGACCTCTCATATATATTGGCTAAAAAAATATGCATTGTTTTTTCCCAGTGTCTATAGCAATTGCTGTACAATAAAACTATTATCATTTGCTGCGAGCGATGCTATTAAAGAGTATATAATTTAGCAAGTGTACACACGTGCATGTACACTTGCGCATGTAGATAAACCCCTACTTCTATTCACACACACGCACACACACACACACGCTCTCTCAAACTTACAAACACATAAACAGTATGCACATGCACATTCGACCACATTTGCGCACATTCACATTTGTCCGCAATATATCATGCGCACTCATATGCAGTGCATGCGTTACACTTACTAATTTTTATGGAAGCTCAATCCCACACGTACGCACACACTCACATACACACACACATACTAACACTCATACATACATTTAAATAGACCAACAAAAAACGGTTCCACATCTATAGACACCGCGACAAAGTAATCATTCCACCCCACATCCCTTTTAGTAAATACACACACTCACACACACACACTCACTCACACACACACACACACACACACACACACACACACACACTCACTCACACACCCACACGTAGACACATACGCAGAGCCACATAATGATCAGGCCACTCGACATAACACAAATTAATTCATAGTTTACATTATTGATACCTGAACGGATAGATGATGGTCGATGTGCAGTCTCTCAATTCGTTCTCTACTCTTCTGCCTCTGTAAGGGGTGCAAAACATATTTACTACTTCATTGAATTAACTTCTCTCCTATAACTATAATTTGATGTAGCTTAGTTTACATATTTATGTATAGGAACTACTAAGTTACTATTTACATGATTATAATAATAATAATAATAATAATAATTATGATAGTTATTATTAATATTTATATATAGGCCTACTGTGTTTGTGTGTATTTTTGTGTTTTAGTGTTTGTGTGTGTGTGTGTGTGTGTGTGTGTGTGTGTTGGAGGGAGGGGGGTTTAATTGTTATTGTTTGTGTACATATAAATGTATTTGTTGTTTCTTAACGCCCTGAGGCATACGGTTGCCATTTTTGTTTTTTTTGTTTTTTTAAATGATGCCACTTAGGACAATTTACTGAAGTTAGTCCTCTAAGATCAGTATTCTTTAAACCACCATTGAAAGAAAACTAAAGATATCTGGGGAAACTAAATTTAGATTTTCAAGGTGCATCTGGGATATTTCAAAATATATAATATGCTACAAACCACGCAAATTGCATTCTGCACCTACACTTACCACATCCATGTAAAGATCAATCTCCCTCAGCAAGAACCAAACTCGGCCTATGTAGCTGATCATCAAGAGGACGTACTTCAGGTGAAATACATTGGCTTGCGACAAGAGGGCGAATATGGAAGTGAAATTCATAAACACCTCGGCCATTACAACCATGAGTGGCATGCTGAGGTACTGGTGGTAGTTGATGGCTGCTAGTTGCAGCATTTCCAGCGATTCCTGCACCTCCTTCAAGCAGCAAGTTTTCCGCCGAGGCTGAAAGACTTTAGGGAGAGGATTGTTCGTTGCCTGGAGTGAGATGGTGTTGATTGAGGGTGGGGTGGAAGTAACATACACTCTCTGATTCCCGTCCATCTTCTTTGTAGGTTCAATGGAGCTATGAAGGCTGGGCTTGGTTGAATTTGGTGAGATGGCGTTGATAGAGGTCGAATGTGAAGCGAAAGAGGTTATTTGATCCTCAACGACTCTCTTTCTGGGGTGAATAGGGCTGAAATGGCTGGCATCGGTTGGTTTGGGAGTGATGATCTTGACTGAGGATGAGTTGGTAACGTAATACCCAGTCAGATCCTCAACGACTCTCTTTGTGGCAGTTCTCACCTCCCTCAACAACAGGACCAAAACTAAAAACATCACACAGCTGTAAATGGCGTAATTGACTTCCATTAGTATCCTACAGGCTAGTGTGAAGTGATCCTTGGGTTTTGAGTTAAAGACATCTGTTATCACAAAACCTTGACCCGCAATGCCAGAAAAGATGACCAGGAGCAAAGCTAGTATATTTGATGTCCCTTCCCATGGTGATGCAGTTCTTTCGCGTGGGTAGCCAACTCTACTGACGATCATAATGATATTTTTAATTTTGGGAGAGTTAACGAAGGCACAATATAACCAAATAAAAGGGCTCAGAGCAAGGTTGACCACGTTTAGAAACATGAGAATATCATTAATGAAGGTGCGTTGGTTTTCCAGCCTTTTCAATATCTCCCTTTTTATTCCCCAAGCTCCCAGGATCGCCATGTAAGCAAGGATCACCAATCCCCAAACTACCAAAGTCTTCCGACGTTTCAGATATAAATGAGGCGATTGTTTCCAGGTGTATGGAAACCCGCCCACCACACGTAGTAGGTGCATTAAACTCGTCAATATTCGCCAGCTCATAATACCAACAATGTTCATCACAATTTTTTTTTTTTTTTTTAATATCACAAGTTGGACCGTCAACATAGGCTAAGGTGAAATGGGCGTTTATACCAGAGCAATTTTGTTTGTGTTTCTTGTAATTTCACTTTCTAAACCTCCAACCTTCCTTTTTAAAGGTATAATAGTGTCTTAATGTAAGTACACATTGATAGTTTTATATGCATGTACATTATGCGTTTGATCAACGATGATCAGAGAGAGTGCAGTGCGACGCAAGGTCAATTTGTCTGCACAAATTAAAAAGATGCCTTAATACAGTGAAATAATTATTAATCTTGTGTAATTCAATAAGGCTTCATCGTCCCCACTCTCCCGGCCACTACTGAACGCTTTCCTCCGCAACCCCCTACTGGGCGATGTTAGCATAGTCAGCAGGAAAGCGCAGGCGGCTGATTGATTAAGGCGGGGTCATCGTTTTTTTTTTTATCTTTCCTTTTCTCTCTTTCTCTGGCTTGTATCCATTCAGCCAACTGTTTTAAGACGTTTATCCCCATCCAGGTCTCGATTTCTTCCTGGCGAGCGACAGCGAGATAGCATTGTATGGAGAAATCCGGCTTTGCCAGAGACATTTTTCTATCGAAAAATGTACAAATTTAGCTTGCTGTCAAAACAAAACTATATATATGCTGGCTCGCTACCGCTCGCCAGGAAAATATTGACACCTGGATGGGGGTAAACGTCTTTAAACAGTAGGCTGAATAGGGCCGAATGGATGCAAGCCAGGGAAAGAGAGGAAAGGAGAGAGAGATAAAAAAAAAGCCGGTGACCCTCCTTAAGAGTCCAACTGTCCTACCAAACTTATGAGGCCAGAGTACACAAGAGGGTTGGTAATTTGGCCTAAGTTATTATTCGTAGTGTTGTGTGATCTTGTAAAGCGCTTAAACCCCTTCTGTACCGGCGACGTCTTTTTTTAGTTTTATTCTGGCCACTACTAATCGATTTTATTCAGTTTAGGATCGATCTCTAGCAATCCTAAGGCTTCGAACTATCTCAATCGACCCTTTTAATCACCAGAGATACTTCCTAAGCTGCATAGAGGCGTCTAAATATAGCTAGAACAAAATATAACCTACGTGGCTGGTACATAAAGGATTATAGTGTATGCCATGAGAAATTGGGAAAATAGATATAAGCACCATCTGAGAAGGAGCAATTAAGGGGAAGCACACCGTTATTCCGGACCCCCTTCTCCCTAATGCTTAGCCCCACTAGTTTTGAGATTATAAGACGTTCAGCCTATTAGTTTGGCGATTTTAACACCTTTCGCCCCATTTCGTTGTCAATTTTAAGACCTTTCGTGCCATTTAGGTGTCGATTATTTCTTGGCGAGCGATAGCGAGCCTGCAATTTTAAGAGGAACCGGCCTTTGGCCGGTAAATTTTTCTAGTGAAAAATTAAAAAATTAATCTTGATGGGGGGTCTAGGGGGTGTTTTTCTAAGCTTGATGGAGGTCTAGGGAGGAAACTAAAAAAATATATGAATAAATGAATTAATAGACCAAATAAACGGTCTGCCTCCCCTTAAGTGACAATAGTTCGTATATAGATTTGTCAGGTCTCAATGGTGGTAGACATATCCTTGGTGAAGATGGTGGCCATGTGATTGCTCTATGTTCCCTATATGAATAGCTACAAATTTGGTAGCTTATTATCATAGTAATTTAGTGCGGGTATTTATTGAAAACCAATAATTGTGATCACGTTTTGTGAGATAAGCATAACACAATTTCCTTCCCACACAATGAAATAATGTTCACTGTATGGTTAAAACACACACACACACACACACACACACACACACACACACACACACACACACACACACACCACTGACAAGCGCCATTGTACAATCCAAACACACTAACAAATATCACAAACGTTCATCAATTCAGTTCCACAATGCAAATGATAATTCTATTGAATTTCTGGCAAAGGCAGCCAACGTGCTATGGCTTCATTGATAACACCAACAAAAGCAAATGGAAATAGAAATAAAACTAATAATACTGAAACAGTATGCATAGTCCATTGGGCGTCAAACATTTAATTTATATTTACATGCAATTTTCCGGTGGCTGTTCGGACGTACATTCAACACAGGTGAACGAACACTAGCGAATTCAGAGCATAATCACTCCTGTCTATCATTAGTTTATCTTTTATTGTCGTATTCTTTCAATTTTACAGTGGTTCTTTCAAAATTAGCATAACGAATATGTGATAAAATATGTATTTGCAATTAACAATTATCATATACATATCTTTATCTAGTTTATTATATTTGTCTTATTTCGGATTTTGAGGGAGAAACAGACATTAACAAAATATGTTATTGTATAATCTACCAGGAATTAAATTGATCATATCATATAGTATATATATATATATATATATATATATATATATATATTAAAACTCGCTTTCGTCTATTATATCTGGAGATGTCTTGAGAGAATAGACGAAAGCTTGGTGTTCCATTGTTTCGATTTTCCTAGCGACTTTTACTACATAATTTGATCACACGTATTTGCGATTTAACCTCCATATATATATATATATATATATATATATATATATATATATATATATAATTTATAAATATATATAAATATATATAATTAATTGAATATGCAAAACATACGTATATAATGATATGCTTAATAAACAGAGAGAGAGAGAGAGAGAGAGAGAGAGAGAGAGAGGGAGAGAGGGAGAGAGAGAGAGAGAAACTTCCCATGCCTTTCATCTGTTTATACCAGAACAGTAGTCCTGGTGGAAAGAGGATTAACTATTATAATAATTGAAAGGCTGACTCTAAAGATAATAACAAAGTGCACTGTGCTGTATTAAGGGGGGATTGCGTATTTATTTGATCATTTATGTATCTTTTCATTATTTTATTTGTTTTCACCCTAGACGTCCATCAAGCTTTAACAAAATCCATTAGATCCCCCTTCTAGAATAATTTGTACATTTTTCGGTAGAAAAATATCCCGGCCGAAGGCCAGTTCTTCCAAAGTTACAGGCTCAATATCGTTCGCCAGGAAAAAAACGACAAATAAATATCACGAAAGCTCTCAATAGTGACAAAAGAAAAATGGAGCGAAATGTCTTAACATCGATAAACTAGGCTAATGAGCCGAACTTCATGCACTCTGACAACTAATGGGGCTAAACACTAGGAAGTAGGGGGACAAGAAATACGGCCCATCTTCCCTTCATATGTTCACGGCTTCTACCTTACTGCTGTATTGTCAGTGGCGTTTACAATACATATTCCTTGAAATGAATAACTTTATATTAATTATTATGCATACTGAAGATTCCATGCATTCTGTTATTTAGTTAGTTAGTTATTTATTGAGTGTATGTTTGTTTAAATGCACGTGTTGTTTTTAGTTGTGCACGAATTAGACAGATAACAAGTTGCATGTGATGGATATGTGTGTGTGTGTGTGTGTGTGTGTGTGTGTGTGTGTGTGTGTGTGTGTGTTTGTGTGTGTGTGTGTGTGTGTATGAATATGTGTTTTCGTGGGAAATTACATGATTTTAAAGGTTTATTTGAGTAAGATAAAGTTAGTTATCAACTCTCCGTAAGCAGAGTGGTATCGCTCCCCGTATAGTGGTACATGCTAATCGAAATGTCTGTCTGTCTGTCCGAGAACTCCTCCTAGACCGTTCGACGGATTTTCACCAAACTTCACACGAACCTTCGGTGTGTGAATTCGATTTTTTTTGTCTTTTAAATTTGTGCAATAGTTATGATTTTAGGTCCTAAACATTATTTTGCCCCCCCCCCCCCCTTTCAGGACCCCCACCCTGTACCTATTTCCTGTGTGTGTGTTATGATGATAGATGTGTCATGGTAGTTGTAGGATAGATATGATGATTATAAGGGTAAGGTGAAAGATGTTTAATGGTAGTTATAGAATAGTTATGATGATAGATGTGTCATGGTAGTTGTAGGATAGATATGATGATTATAGGGGTAAGGTGAAAGATTTTTAATGTGTTACGACTGAGGTTTAAATATATCAGGGCTCTTATTCATTGGACTAGTAATGGCATAAATGCTACAACGGAAAGCGCTAGATCCAACCTCTGATGTATATTCCCAGTGAACAAAGAACACAAATACTCTCCAGAGTTCTATATGCAATAATAGGTTATTAAACTCTCAATAAATGTGCGTCTACTCTAGGCTTAATGTTATGTCAAAACAGCCTATTACTACCTATAACCGAAGGTGCTTGGTTATGGCATGCAAAGTAAGGTGGTAAGAGAAGTTACAGCTTACGTTACTTTAATCAATAAATGTCAGGCACTCCTGCATGAAAGAAAGTGCACTAAAGTCCTTCAACACCAACAAGGAATCTTCTTTAAATGTTAGATGCTATCAAGATGCTCGAATCGGAAATGGAACCCAAAAAGGCAGGCAGCGGAACAATGCTCGTGCAGGCTATGCACACAAAAAGGCAGGAGATATAATGCAGTCGGAGCCAAGAATATCCTAAACACTACAACAATAATAATCGCCACGACAATGCAGTATTCCTATCAACAAAAAGAGCCTAAGTCGTTTGTGTCTCAATACATCAAACTAGGCTGCGAAATGCTTGTGTAATCATAAACGGGTATGCATAAAAAGAGTAATTGGTTTAATATACTTAATGTCTACTATGACTGATAAAGTCTAGCTAGAGTCAATGATACGAGATACTGGTGCGCATGGCATGCCGCATAGCCTAGTGCAAATCTCAAGTCTGTGCGTCAAATATTACGTTATAGGGAAGGGTAGCTCTCTTGAGAAACCTTAATACCGAAGTATCAAGCGTTCTCCTGGCGTACCTCAAAGATAAACAACCGAGCTTAGAACAGTGCAGAATGGTATAGGCAAAGAGCCCTCATTCGTGCATGCTCTATTCTCAATGGCACACAGACTAGAATTTACCCAATCAACTCCAGTTCTCAGGTATGTCGTGCAGCTTTTAACTAAAGCCAGCACTCATCGGAAACAATACCTTATAGTATCAGACTCCTAGTCTAGCATTATCTAATCCAGCAGAACACTAATAATTATAGGAAGCAGTACTGAACAATATGAATGCCAACCAATGCTTCGTGATCAACTTACCTTAACAACTAACATACATGGGTTGTATCAGACCTTAACGCACAATACAACTGGCCAGCATGAAGCTGATTTTGCAGAGTTAACCAGAGGGGGTATAATATTGATAAAAGGTGGTGAAAGATATGGAAAATGAGAGAGATAGGCAGAGGAAAAGGTTCTCAGGTGCAGAGAGGGGGACAGGTATCAAAGGGATAAGAGAGATGCGTTCTAGAAACCAGATCTGAGGGAGAGAGTAGCGAGGGAGCTGTATATATACTAGCACTAGCTCGAACCGCGTAGAAAAAGCGGTAACAAGTCCTCTAGCCAATGCTAAAGAAGCTAGCCAAACATGACGTCACCAAGCATGGTAAAAAGCTCCCCCAACGAATCTCCACGAGGCCAGCCAGCTATGATGTCATCGAGTATAGCAAAACACTGCGCGCCTCCCCACACTCTGTTCTACTCTCTCTCTCTCAAATCCTATCATTACTACTTAATGATAAAACATATACTTTGCAATTAAATATATAAAGCCTTGACATGGGTGAAAGCAAAGAGCCTTTCTGGACTGCCCATGGCACGAGCTTTCATATGAAATAAAGCACACAACAATACATCAACTGTAGCCACATCCACTGCCCTGGCGATCCTAGCGAGTCACTGTAGGACAAGCCATGCGGTTCTAATGGAGTGGTTAACGTCACACCCCCCCCTAGATTTTTCTCAGAGGCCCAAAGCTCAAAAAAAATCTGATGGTTAGAACCCATGCTATATCTCTACTTCCCATCATCCAGCGGCAGTAAAATATCTGGCACAGTTCTCAACAAAACATTTTACAAAATTATAACCCTCCCAACACAATAGGTTAAATCAAATGTAGTTATGCTCCTCAAGAGCGAGCTTCTCTAGCCCAGCATTCTGAGAGGAGTGCAACTCAGAATTACTGCTATAACATACTGAAAACATTCAACTATCAAAGAAAGAGTTTTTTATTTGATTTTTATGTTTTTTAATTTGTTTATTTCGGCTGCACTATAGGGGCAAGCCTAGTTTTTTCTTCTATACTAAACGCTCAACTCCTGCTTTACGACCCAATACGCTGGGCTACAACCGCGAGCCAACAAGCACCAAGCGCAAAATACTATTCAAACTAAAGCAGGAGGCTACCCGTGTGTCAATCTACCCAGGATCATATACCCTTGAAGACAATCTGCAACCACGTTGTCACAACTGGCAATATGGCGTATGTCCAGGTTATATACCAATAACCTTAGTGACCACCTGGTCAGCCTCATATTCCGATTGTGAAACTGGTCCAAGAACTTGAGAGGGAGATGATCTGTGTAAACTACAACGACCGGACCATAGGCTGGAACATAGACCTCGAAATGCCTCGGTGCAAGCACAACTGCCAGCAGCTCCCTCTCGACAACAGAGCAGCTTCCCTGGGCTGAATTGAACTTCTCCGAGCAGAAACTAACAGGATGTTCCAGCCCATCATCGTCCATTTTCATAAGGACGGCACCAGCCCGCACACCACTAGCATCCGTTGCTAGTTGGAAAGGTAGGCTAAAGTCAGGGGCCCTGAGGATCGGGTGAGTGCACAACAGGTGTTTTACTACTCTAAACGCCTTCTCACACTCAGGCGCCCATTTGACTTTCTTATCCTTCCAGTTATCCTCTACCTGAGCTTGACTGTCCCATTCTCCTTCTCCACCTTGACTGCTATACGTCATCACAGGCACAGTGAGAGGCTCAGGGGGGTGCCTCACATACTCCTTCATGAGATTAACGTGACATAACTGATTGCGCATACGTCTGTCTGGAGTGGCTACCAAGTAATCCAGGTCCGATAGCTTCTCCACCACCCTATAAGGACCAGTGTACTTCGCGGATAAGGGGTGACCTACAAGGGGCAGTAGAATCAACACCTCCTGACCCACGTGAAACTCCCTGAGTTTAACCTTGAGGTCGTACCTGTCCTTCATGAGGGCCTGAGAGCTAGTCAAATTACGGCCAGCCAACTCCAGACTGCGCAACATCCGTTCTCGACTGTCGAGGACATACTTGAGCATAGAACAAGGTTTTTCTGCGCCCTCCCATATTTCTTTAACCATATGGAGAGGCCCTCTGACACGGTGTCCAAAGACGAGCTCATTAGGGCTGAATCCCAAACTTTCCCCAGGTACCTCCCGTGCAGCAAATAAAACATATGGCAGGCCAAGATCCCAATCTTTCCCATTCTCAAAGCAATAACAACGAAGCATAGATTTTAAGGTTGAGTGCCATCGCTCTAACACACCCTGGCTCTCCGGATGATACACAGATGACACAACCGTAACAATCCCATGCTGCTGCATTGTTTGAACAAAGAGGTTAGAAGTGAAGTTGGATCCTTGGTCTGACTGAATCCCCTGCGGGTAACCATACCGGGAAAAATACACTAGCAAGTTTCGGACCACCGTCTTCGCTGACCCATTTCTCATAGGGTACGCGTCTGGATACCTTGTTGCTACATCTCCCGACTGTGCATCACTGTCCTCCTCCAACTCGACAGCACCGGTACCACATTCAAGAACCTCCGGGTGTTCAAATTGCAATTTACGAATGTCCGAAGGAGCAAGCTTATCTAAGTGTTTGCGAAACAACTCATGCCCCCCTCCTACCTTGAATTTAGCCTCCCGTTGCTCTCTCTCTGTGTGTCGTTGCTGTCTCTTCGTCTTTTTAAGCCCATCCTCTGCCTTCTCAGTAACAGTTAATGGGTCTTCTCCAGACTCTAAAATCGGTCCTAATAATGAGTCCCCGAGAATGTCCGTTGATACTAAACTCTCAACCGCATCAACTTTCAACCCCTTCTCGGTACCTATCCTCCGCTTGTCTAAAGACCGTTGACCAGAATGTGACTCCCTGGATGCAAGAGATCTGGTGACAACACACGCCATAGGTTGCACCGGACACTTCTCAACCCACTCCTGCTCCTCCCTACTCACATCGGCCGGCTTCTCGGCAACGACCAAGGGTGGAGCCTCAGAAGTAGGCCCCGCAAAGTCGTTGCCGAGAAGGAGGTCGACGCCCCCAACAGGTAACTTTTCCACAATTCCTACATCCAGGTCACGAGTCACACCATCAACTTCCATCTTCATTCTTACAAGTGGGTATGACCTTGTTGCATTAACTCCCTGAACCACAACCACCCGTGCCGTATTTACAGGTTTACCAGTGAAATTCCTCAACAATGTTTGCGATGCCCCAGTGTCACGCAAAATTCTCACCTCATGTCTTCTACCCCCCCACTCCACACAACCGAGTCCCCTGTGGTCACTAAAGGCATCACGGACAGGGAATAAGCCTTCCGGATCCTTCTGCACTGGCAGTGTATTTACCTCGGAAGAATTGCCTCTAACAAACTCCGATGTCCTCTTGAACACTCCAATGCCGTGAGCAAAAGACACGGCTGCCGGAGGAGGTCGACTAGGGCACTCATTTGCCTTATGACCCTCCTGGTGGCACTTAAAACACATAAATTTCGGTTTCGGCTTATACTGTGATGTAAAAAGCCCCTGACTTTTCTCATACGGCGTGGTGTTAGGTTTGGATTCAGTTTTAGTGTCATTGCTCTTTTGTTTAAATGTGTCATTGCTACGGGGAGGGGGAGGATAACGGTCCCTAGCACTTGCATCGTACTTCTGTGAGGACCCGCAACCCCGAATCAACGACAGCCGTCGATCAGCCATTCCTGCTGCTTCGACTAGAGTTCTTGGGTTTTTCTCCTTTAAGTTCAAAGTTAGATCACCGCCCGTGCTCTTAAAGAACTGCTCCAACATCATTAACTGCTTAATTCCATCAAATGTTGTTACCTTCTCAGATCGGAGCCAGTTTCCCATAGCATCGGACAAGTCCCGGGCGTGTTCCAAAAAGGTGCTATCTCTTCCCTTAGTTACACCCCGGAACTTCAAACGGTACGTTTCTGGTTGCAGTTCGTAAGCCCTCAGGACAGCCTCCTTGAGATCCTCATACACAATACATGACTCCAAAGGTAATGTATCGTAGGCTTTAAGACCCTTGCCTATTAATCTAGAGGATACAAGTGCTGCCCATTTATTCTCTGGCCACTGGTGTTCCTGGCACTTCTTCTCAAAGCGTGCACAAAATTCTGTTACACCACTCTCATCAAACACCGGAACCAGTTTCAATAAGTGCGAGAGAGATTGATCATGAACACGGTTACCAGCCCCAAGTCGCTGTCCCGTTGTCTCTACTCGCGACTTCTCTACGTCCATGTCGGCACAGTACCTAGTCGACTCTAAATCAGCTTGGATTTTTGCTAGCTCTATGTGCTGGTGACTAATAGTTTTTCTCTCTTCTATCTTGGCTAATTCTATTTGCTGCTGAAGCTCAGATGCCCTGATAGCCTTTCTCTCTTCGATCTAAGCTAATTCGAGCTGAAGCAATAATTCTGGAGTTAACCCTTGAGGAGGTGAAGGTGCTACAATGTTTGAAATTACCGGTGGTCCCCCCAGGGGCAACCCACCCTGCCAGTCGCCACCCAACTGTGGAAGCGTACTCGGGGTCGGCAAACCACTGGGACGGCTGGGAGTCGAGTGTAGGGGAAGCATGGCGAAAGGGCTCTGAGCACTCAACCCATCTCGCTCACCAGTCACCCTGCCCAGTACACACGTTATCAAGTTATCCCTGGTCATGCTGCTAGTACCCGCATGACCGATAGCTGTGGCCAGGCATTGAAGACTGTACCGATCCATACCCTCCAACCGCTCGGCAGTAACAGGCCATTGCAAAAATATCCTAGCATCCTCCTCACAGTTCACCTGATTAACCATTTCATCATACTGCTGTTCCTCAGTTTCGACATTATGTACTGTGTCTCCATTATCCTCTGATCCGGTATAAGACATGATGCTCACAAACATTTCCCACCTCAATATTCAGAAAAGAAGCACCCCAAACTCTTATACCTCAATATACACACAACAATTCTCGGAAATACTCAAGGGCTATACTATGTTGCAATAAAAAAATATTCTTGCTGATCCCCGCAAAATATTCTCCAAAACAACAAATGTTCCCTGCTAATAAATGTAGGTTCACCAAATCCTAGGTAAGGTCGCCATTTGTTACGACTGAGGTTTAAATATATCAGGGCTCTTATTCATTGGACTAGTAATGACATAAATGCTATAACGGAAAGTGCTAGATCCAACCTCTGATGTATATTCCCAGTGAACAAAGAACACAAATACTCTCCAGAGTTCTATATGCAATAATAGGTTATTAAACTCTCAATAAATGTGCGTCTACTCTAGGCTTAATGTTATGAGAAAACAGCCTATTACTACCTATAACCGAAGGTGCTTGGTTATGGTATGCAAAGTAAGGTGGTAAGAGAAGTTACAGCTTACGTTATTTTAATCAATAAATGTCAGGCACTCCTGCATGACAGAAAGTGCACTAAAGTCCTTCAACACCAACAAGGAATCTTCTTTAAATGTTAGATGCTATCAAGATGCTCGAATCGGAAATGGAACCCAAAAAGGCAGGCAGCGGAACAATGCTCGTGCAGGCTATGCACACAAAAAGGCAGGAGATATAATGCAGTCGGAGCCAAGAATATCCTAAACACTACAACAATAATAATCGCCACGACAATGCAGTATTCCTATCAACAAAAAGAGCCTAAGTCGTTTGTGTCTCAATACATCAAACTAGGCTGCGAAATGCTTGTGTAATCATAAACGGGTATGCATAAAAAGAGTAATTGGTTTAATATACTTAATGTCTACTATGACTGATAAAGTCTAGCTAGAGTCAATGATACGAGATACTGGTGCGCATGGCATGCCGCATAGCCTAGTGCAAATCTCAAGTCTGTGCGTCAAATATTACGTTATAGGGAAGGGTAGCTCTCTTGAGAAACCTTAATACCGAAGTATCAAGCGTTCTCCTGGCGTACCTCAAAGATAAACAACCGAGCTTAGAACAGTGCAGAATGGTATAGGCAAAAAGCCCTCATTCGTGCATGCTCTATTCTCAATGGCACACAGACTAGAATTTACCCAATCAACTCCAGTTCTCAGGTATGTCGTGCAGCTTTTAACTAAAGCCAGCACTCATCGGAAACAATACCTTACAGTATCAGACTCCTAGTCTAGCATTATCTAATCCAGCAGAACACTAATAATTATAGGAAGCAGTACTGAACAATATGAATGCCAACCAATGCTTCGTGATCAACTTATCTTAACAACTAACATACATGGGTTATATCAGACCTTAATGCACAATACAACTGGCCAGCATGAAGCTGATTTTGCAGAGTTAACCAGAGGGGGTATAATATTAATAAAAGGTGGTGAAAGATATGGAAAATGAGAGAGATAGGCAGAGGAAAAGGTTCTCAGGTGTAGGAGGGGGACAGGTATCAAAGGGATAAGAGAGATGCGTTCTAGAAACCAGATCTGAGGGAGAGAGTAGCGAGGGAGCTGTATATATACTAGCACTAGCTCGAACCGCGTAGAAAAAGCGGTAACAAGTCCTCTAGCCAATGCTAAAGAAGCTAGCCAAACATGACGTCACCAAGCATGGTAAAAAACTCCCCCAACGAATCCCCACGAGGCCAGCCAGCTATGACGTCATCGAGTATAGCAAAACACTGCGCGCCTCCCCACACTCTGTTCTACTCTCTCTCTCTCTCTCAAATCCTATCATTACTACTTAATGATAAAACATATACTTTGCAATTAAATATATAAAGCCTTGACATGGGTGAAAACAAAGAGCCTTTCTGGACTGCCCATGGCACGAGCTTTCATATGAAATAAAGCACACAACAATACATCAACTGTAGCCACATCCACTGCCCTGGCGATCCTAGCGAGTCACTGTAGGACAAGCCATGCGGTTCTAACGGAGTGGTTAACGTCACAAATGGTAGTTATCAACTCTGTGTAAGCAGAGTGGTATCGCCCCCCGTATAGTGGTACATGCTAACCGAAATGTCTGTCTATCTGTCTGTCTGTCCGAGAACTCCTCCTAGACCGTTTGACGGATTTTCACCAAACTTCACGCGAACCTTCGGTGCGTGAATGCGACGGTAATTATTATTTTTTTTTTTTGTAATTTGTGCAATAGTTATGATTTTAGGTCCAAAAAAAAAAATCCCCCCCCCCCCCCTCCAGACCCCCTAACCCCCACCCAGCAATGATGACGTTCTGTGTGTGTGTGCCCCTTCACACACAGAACGCATTCGTTCTGGGGCTGAAAACATCTCCCCCGGCAGCTGTTAGGTTAAGTTGACAATAGAAGTGATGGTAGTAATAGTGGGGATGATGGTAATAGTAGTGTTGATGGTGGTAATAGCAGTGATGATGGTTATAGTTATAGTGATGATGATGACAGTAGTGATGATGGTGATAGTAGTAGTGATGATGGTCATAATAGTAGTGAAGATGGTGACAAGTAATGATGATATTTGTAGTGATAATGATGACAGTAGTGATGATGGTGACAGTATTAGTGATGATAGTGAGTAGTAGTGATTATGGTGCAAATTGTAGTGATGATGCCAGTAGTAGTGATGATGAGAGTAGGAGTGATGATGGTAAGAGTAGTATTGATTCCTATAATAGTAGTAGTGCTGATGATAGTGACTAGTAGTGATGATGGTGACCCATCGCAGAGTTGGGTATGCCGTTTTGATTTTGGGCAAAACAAAAAATAATCCTGGCCGAAGGCCCGTTCTTCCAAAATTACAGGCTCACTATTGTTTTCCAGGAAAAAGATCGAGACCTAAATGGCATGAATGGTCTTAATATTGACAAAGAAATGGGGCGAAAGGTCCTAAAATCGACAAACTAATAGGGCAAACATCTTAAAATCTGAAAACTAATGGGGCTAAACATGAGGGAGAAGGTGGTCTATAAAAACAACCCATATCCCCTTAAGGAACGTTCGTTGTCCTACTGCCATGTCAGCTTGTGAATGTGATCAAATATTTTCAATCAGTGAGGTGGTACTAAACGTGAGGAAGCAGGCTTGTAAATGAGTTACACCGTATATAGGGTGTCTTTTTGCTGGACCCCCTTTTCCTTCATGTCTAGCCCCATTAATATATATATATATATATATATATATATATATATATATATATATATATACTGTATATATATATATATATATACTGTATATATATATATATATATATTATATATATATACTGTATATATATATATATATTAATATATGTATATATTTATTTATATATATATACCCGGTATATATATTTATATTTACATTCACCTCTCCTCGCCAATCCTCAGTCACCCTCTCCTATCTCTTTCTCCGTCAGGTCACGCTTCCTTCCTTTATATTCTCATTATGCTTATCTGGTGGTGGAGCTCTCGGGGGAAATATCTAGCTCGACAAGAGGAGAGGAGATTGCGTAATGTGTCCTCCTTAGGTTCTCTTTTCTTTCGGTGAGTCTTGGATGAGTCGTGTAATCTGGGTGTCTCCTGTCTGTGAGTGGTGAGTTATAGTAGTGAGTTGTAGTGGTGTGGTGAGTGATGAGTTATTGTGGTTGTGTGATGATGAATGAGATTGTGATATGTGTACTCCTTAGGTTCTCTTTTCTTTTGGTGAGTCTTGGATGAGTCATGTAATCTGGGCTTCTTCTGTCTGTGGGTGGTGAGCGGTGGCTGTGGTGTTGTGAGTGGTGAATTATTTTGGTGCAGGTGAGTAGTGTGGTGAGTTGTAGTGGTGTGTTTTGGTGGTTGTGTGATGAGGAAAGAGACTGTAATGTGTCTTCTTAGGTTTTCTTCCTTCGGGAAGTAGTGAATTAAAATTATGGTGTGAGTGGTGAGCTGTGGTGGTGAATGATGGCTTAGTGGTGAATTATAATCATGGTCTGGTGAAGAGTGGTGAGCGGTGGTTGTAGTAGTTGCATGATGAGGGTCGTAAAGTGTAATGTCTCAATTTTAGGTCTTTATCTGTTTACGAGTTTTAGCTGAGTAGCATAATAATCAGCGTTCTTCTCTGAGTGGTGAGCTGTGGTGATGAGTGGTGGTGTGGTGAAGGGTGTGTTGTGGTAATGGTATGGTGAAGAGGGAGTATTGTGTTGGTGAACTGTAGTAATGGTATGGTTAATGATGCCTGATGGTGAGTTGTGGCGATGGTGTGATGAGGAAAAGATTGTGAGATGTCTTTTTATGTTTCTTACTTTAGGGAATGTTTTGTTTTCTTTTGCATTTGTATCTCAGTCCATGTTTATTTTTGTTTTTTCCATCTATTACCACGACGAGTAAGTGATGGAATTGCATGTTGTGATGAGCTATGTGGCAGTGGCGTGATTTTCGAGAGGTGATGGTTGTGTGTGATGTGGCAGACGAGTGAGCGGTGGAGTGTTTATTGGTGGTGGTCTGAAGGTTGATTGAGTGATGAGTATTGGTGTGCTGAATGAAAGAGTGATGATTATTGATGTGATGTATGAATGAGTGATGAGTATTGTTGTGATGTATGATGATGAGTATTGGTGTGATGTATGATGATGAGTATTGGTGTGATGTATGAATGAGTGATGAGTATTGTGATGTATGAATGAGTGATGAGTATTGGTGTGATGTATGATTGAGTGATGAGTATTGGTGTGATGCATGATTGAGTGATGAGTAATGGTGTGATGAATGATTGAGTGATGAATATTGGTGTGATGTATGATTAAGTGATGAGTATTGGTGTGATGTATGATTGAGTGATGAGTATTGGTGTGATGAATGAATGAGTGATGAGTATTGTTGTGATGTATGATGATGAGTATTGGTGTGATGTATGATGATGAGTATTGGTGTGATGTATGATTGAGTGATGAGTATTGGTGTGATGTATGAATGAGTTATGAGTATTGGTGTGATGTATGATTGAGTGATGAGTATTGGTGTGATGCATGATTGAGTGATGAGTATTGGTGTGATGTATGATTGAGTGATGAGTATTGGTGTGATGTGTGATTGAGTGATGAGTATCAGTGTGATGTATGATTGAGTGATGAGTATTGGTGTGTTGTATGATAGTGATGAGTATTGGTATGATGTATGATTGAGTGATGAGTATTGTTGTGATGTATGAATGAGTGTTGAGTATTGGTGTGATGTATGAATGAGTGATGAATATTGTTGTGATGTATGATAGTGATGAGTATTGGTGTGATGTATGATTGAGTGATGAGTATTGTTGTGATGCATGAATGAGTGTTGAGTATTGTTGTGATGTATGAATGAGTGATGAGTATTGTTGTGATGTATGATAGAGTGAGGAGTATTGGTGTGATGTATGAATGAGTGATGAGTATTGGTGTGATGTATGATTGAGTGATGAGTATTGGTGTGATGTATGATTGAGTGATGAGTGTTGGTGTGTTGTATGAATGAGTGATGAGTATTGGTGTGATGTATGGTTGATTGATGATTGTTTTTGTGATGAGTGATATATTGCTGTGTTGTGGTGGATGATGTTGGGGTTATAACTGGGGAAGTGGTAAAAATATGTGTGTCGGTGAAGAGATGCAAAACACAATTAGATGATGAATGAAATATATAAAATTATAACTAATGATTGACATTAACATAATGGACTTGTATGTGATTCTGGGATAACAAAGTAGTAATTAATGTATATATGTAAATTTCATTAAACTAACTGATCTATTATTCATGACAAAGTAAGGTATTTCCCTGTGCCATAACATTAATAATTGATGAAAACCTTTGTAAATTACTTTTCATCAATAATATTTCCTACCTGATATGTTCATTTACTGTAGGTAACAGAGACTTATAGGAATTGATGATCAGACCAATGAGTATAGTATTTTACTCAGAACTTATTATTCACTCCAGCTACTGTCAGATCATTTAATTAAAAGATCGAAGAACCACTCGTAATCAGTGGCATTTAATTAACATCTGACTATTTAAGAATTTAATTAACTTGCATGAAATTGAGCACCGGTATCTTAAATTTAACAGCACAATTAACTTCTTGCAAGGGTTGACAGGGTACGGATTAACTCCTTCATTAAGATGCTGCCATTTATACATTTCCCAGGACACAAACGATTTAATTTAGCCAGAGGATGATCTTTAGGAATCAGAAGAATACAAATCCAATGAACATTTTATAAACATAATATCGTCTCGAGGCAGCCTAAATATAACAACGAATTGCATAATTCTCTTAAGGTATATAATTATAAACTGCTCAGTATTTACGTCAACACTACATTTCGAAAATAAGAAATATATATATATATATATAAAGTGAGTAATACATCAGTGGGTGATCTGGGACACCGTAATTTCCACAACAGCAGGACAAATAGGGACAGTACTCCAAACAAGGCCATCTTTATTATACAAATTTTCGCCTATCAACAAGCAGCCATCTTCAGGTATACATCGTGATCCTAAACACAGAGCAGACACCTATAAGACAAACATAAACACGTGGATCTTTCAACAATGAAGTCAGAAAATGTTTAAAATAACTCGCTTGATAATAATTAAGCAGAACCGGTACCGGTACGTAAAACAAATACTTGAAAATATCTAATGTCTAAAATAATCGTTTGACATACGAAATAGGAGAAGAATTCACCAAGAAAGAACTATCTCAAAAAATACGCCTAATAAAGAATACAGGCAAACATACAGACGTTTATACACTGAATTTGAATTTATCTGACAAATATTAACCTGTTATTTTTGAAAAGTTAACAGAAAATCAATAGTGACACCTAAAGTAACAAACATGAAACCCCAAATATAACTAAAATTGAGCCTGGAAATGTACAAACACATAATTTGTTAGTTGCTCTGATATCTCCGTGGGTAAAGGACGGTCCAGTGAATAGGGTATGTTTGTTATGTGTTTGTACATTTCTAGGCTCAATTTTAGTTATATTTTAGGTTTATTGTTGGTTACTTTAGGTGTCACTATTGATCAATATATAGATAAGCAAATATATAAATAATTAATACATAATCCATTACCATCTCCTTCAACGCAGTAAATAATTTAAAATAATTTACGTTTTCCACTTTGCATAATAGATTTTTTTTTTTTTTGAAAAGTTGGGATTGGGCCTGAGATAGATAGATAGATAGATAGATAGATAGACTTTGCATATCTCCTCGACAAGACTGACAGGACGCTCACTAAAATAAACCGGGCAGATAAAACTGTTAAGGGGAGGCAGACCGTTTGTTTGGTCTATTAATTCATTTATTCATATATTTTTTTAGTTTCCTCCCTAGACCTACATCAAGCTTAGAAAAACACCCCGTAGACCCCACTTCAAGATAAATTTGTACATGTTTCGGTAGAAAAATGTTCCGGCCGAGGCCGGTTCCTCTTAAAATTGCAGGCTAGCTATCGCTCGCCAGGAAATAATCGACACCTAAATGGCACAAAAGGTCTTAAAACTGACAACGAAATGGGGCGAAAGGTCTTAAAATCTCCAAACTAACGAGCCGAACGTCATATAATCTCAAAACTAGTGGGGCTAAACATTAGGGAGAAGGGGGTCCAGAAAAACGGTCTCCCTTCCCTTAATAACACTGTGAATATGTAATGCCGACCGCCCGCCCGGCAAAGTGGCGTTCGCTTTAAAGCAATAATAACATTCCCATTTTTTGTTTAAGGGAAGGACTGACTTAAGGGGGTAGTGCTTGTTTTTTTGGTCTATATATTTATCCATTAATTTATTTATAAGTTTCCTCGCTAGACTTCCATCACGCTTAAAAAAACACCCACTTGACCCCCTTGCAAGATAAATGTGTACATATATCCCGGCCGAAGGCCGATTCCTTCTAAAATTACCGGCTCGCTTTCGCTCATCAGGACAAAATCGACACTTAAATGGCATAAATAGTCTTAATGTCTTATTGTTAACAAAGCAATGGGGCGAAGGGTGTCAAAATCGCCAAAATATCGGAAAGAACCTCTTAAAATCTCAGAACTAATATGCTAAACATGAGGGAGATGGGGGTCCAGAAAAAGCAACTACTTTCCCCTTAAATATTTGTTCTATCCCGGAATTTCGTAGAACACCCGGGGAATGTTTTCGGTTTTACTGTGTGCATTAGATTATTAGAACTGAGGGAATGGTTAACATGTGAGAGAAGTTTTATCGTCGCCTGTGTTTGGTATGTCAGGGATCGAGAGTTTATAAATTATTGCAATGTATTATGGCATGTCAGGGAGAGTTGATAATCTATTGCAATGTATTATGGCATGTCAGGGAGAGTTGATAATCTATTGCAATGTATTATGGCATGTCAGGGAGAGTTGATAATCTATTGCAATGTATTATGGCATGTCAGGGAGAGTTGATAATCTATTGCAATGTATTATGGCATGTCAGGGAGAGTTGATAATCTATTGCAATGTATTATGTATTAAGCTAAATTAGAAAATTATAGTGTCATATGATTTTCACAAACAACACATAATTCGCTAAGCAATTACTTACATTTATAATGATTTGATTGCATTGGTTAAAAAAGTGCGTAATGGAAAATACGTTGAAGCACAGTGAAAAATCAAGGTGGTACTAATCAAATTTCACCAAGGGTTGCTCAGGGCTAGGTATGCAGCTTTGGCTCTTAAGTGGAATAGGAATTTCGGTGGTCGAGTGAATGGGCAGGCCATATTTCAACTCAGAATGTCAAAAAAATGAATGGCAGAATATTCAAATGGTTCATCCAAAATATCAAGAGGAAGAAGAAGAAGAAGAAGAAGAAGAAGAAGAATACAAAACAAGAATTACAGCAACAAAAAAGGCAACTTAGAATAACGCCTTGCACTTAAGGGGAAGTTTGTATTTATCTAATTCCTTTATGTATGTACTTATTTGCTATACTCTTTAGTTTCCTCCCAAGACCTCCATTAATCTTAAAAAATACCCCGAAGACCCACCAATCGAGATAAATTTGTACCCTGGCCGAAGAGTTGTTCCTCCTAAATTACAAGCTCGCTATCATTCGCTAAGAAAATATTCGACACCTAAATAGCTCGAAATGTCTTAAAATTGACAAAGAAATAAGGCATAAGGTCTAAAAATCGCCAAATTAATGGGCCGAACATCTACAACAATCTCTAAACTAATGAAGCTTAATATGAGGGAGAAGGGGCTCCAAAAAAGAAGAAACCTCCCCTTAATAGCCTACACCTTCGACTCGCACAAAACCATTCGTAACGCCAACAATATTTCTAAACTCTTATGAAGTACAGGAACTCCCGCTTGTAACTGTCTTGGAGGAGTTAGAGACCCATTTGTAACAGACCAGCCAACCTCTGCCATAGGTGAGCCGCTGACGTCAATAACTTCTCTTTACACGAAATTTAAGGGACTGGAGTTCTCGAAAAGGGGCTCCAGTCCTGACGCTACTCTTGACTTACAGTGTGCTGGCTTAATAATCCAGAAGGGTTGATAGCCTCTGAAGTCCTATTTTAACTAACTGCCTCAGCATGTCCATACCCATACGCAACAGTCAGCAATAGTGGTAAATTATATATAGTTTGGTATTTGGATCTAAATTATACACGATCAAAAGTAAATTAAAGCCCCGTTTTTATCTAGTTATGTCACCAAAATGGCCTCCGAAGAAAAGGATGGCCGATCTTTATAACAACAGGATCTTTAGAAGAACTGCCACGGGAAGTTTGCAGCTTGTGTGTGTAACCCTTTGAATACCATTATTCATTTTGTTTTTATTTTATTCTGGCTATCATTATGAGACTCTCCTGAGCTTATGAAGTGCTTTGGAGGTTATTTGAGAATAAGTTAACTCATTTGATTGCTATAAGTCCTTCCTAATCTGTATATATACGTCTAGTGTTATCAAGCAGAGACTGCCTTACTAACAGGATCTTATGATCCAAATGTTTATAAATTACAACATAATTCTAAGGGCTGACTACTGACTCAATCTTCTAAAGCTAAAAGTGCGCGCATAATTCTGAAACAACATTTCCAACTCAAGATTATACACACACACACACACATATATATATATATATATGAACTAAATGCACGTCGAATATGTTATGAGGGTAAAGGAACTGCTGCCACTAACTTTCTCCTGCCCCTCCCCCCCTCCCTCCCTCCTGCCCTCCACCACCACCAGAAGTTTGCAAGTCGTGCCTAAGCAAGTGTTTTCTCCCGTGCATTTCTCAAGATCCCCGCGGTTAAACACTCGCTTTGCCGCAATAGGCTTGCCGGTCTAGATGGCTGGCGGGATTGTTTATTGAAACCAGGATGAGGTAATTGAGTTAAGTGCTCACTGATGTGGATTGTTTATTCGATGTTCGCGATAAATGGCCTGAATTGAGGTAAAAACGAGATCAGGATTTTCTGGAATTTATAATTGATTCACTGACTAACACTTTTGATAAACCACTTGAACCACATATATCATAACATAGAATTTAATAGGTAACGCTCACTCTCTTGTTCTTTATCATTAGGTGGTGTTCAAATATTCCTGACCGCAAACTGTACAATCAAGAAAATACTAATGCACCCATTTAAACCAGTATCGAACGTAAACGAGACAATACAGTACACAGATGATACAGTAATGGCTTCAAATGTTCAAAAATTTGCATTTGACAGTTTATTTTGGCTATCATTAGACGATTTTATGCAACTTAGGAAGGATCTGCGGGCATCAAAAGGGTAAATACTATCTCCATTAACCCTCTGACTTCCATATAACCTTTCTAATCTGAATAAAATCCTTTAACAATAGCCAGAATAAACGATCACAACGAATTAAAATCTTCAATGGGTTAAGGCCACGAATTATGTCTTAAGGTGTATATCTTCTCGTACCCCGTTGCACAAAATATAGTGGCAGAGAGCTCGGGGCTTCAGAAACTCCAGTTGTAGAATATTTTAGACTCCCGCCTTTCATCTTCATCCTGCTTGGCTCTCTTCGGCTTCTCCATACTGTATTCCTCTACGAAAAGTTACCTAAGAAAAGTCACATATAACGTAATATAATAATATACTGTAAAATATAAATAATATATAGTATTATAAACAATATACTGTAATATACAAATTAAATATTGTATAATCAAAATAAGTTCATTACGTGCAATACACACACGTAATTACAAACACACACAGGGACACACACACACACACACACACGCATGCATCTACATATATCCACTCACACACACATAGTACCCACACACGTGCTCCCATACACACCCAAATATGCACATACACTAAACGCACAATAAACACACACACATTTACTCTCTCTTATAAGTATGCACCCCTTGCCCTCCACACATCTCTTCTTTCTTACAAGGTCACACTTAAACCCTTTGTAACGCCCTCTACACGATTTCATATTTTTCATTGATCATGTCACACTTATAATATCAGTCAGTATTTCTTTACTTATCACTGCTATTCTCATTTAATAGATTGACAATGTACAGTATATACATATCCCTCTGAGCCTCTAACACAGTATTTATTTAAATAATCTGTTAAGTGCCAATTCATATCCTTTTGCAAGCCAATATACATGACCCTTGCATATGTAAGCAACATAATTGTCCTCAATATTCTCGGCTAATGGTTTGACCTACAATTAAGTACCTTCGGATATGCGGCATATCCCTCCCGGAGGACTATTAGTATCTTCCTTCTGAATATTGTTTTGCTACTAAACATAATTGAATCTTGATCTTTGCATGTATACAGTTTCCTTCTTACTCATTGATATGTTGTGTCAGGTACGATGAAGCGATACTGCTGATATCTGTAGACTTGCGTTGAAATACAATTTTTTTTTTTTTTTTTTTTTTTTTTTTTTTTTTATCTTCAGTACTATGGCTGGCCTTAAACAACTTATTTATATGTATATGTCCCACCCTCCCCAACACATACACACACACACACACCTCCCCTTTCACACTTTCCTCCTCCCTGGAGTACCTTACCTCCTCCTCCTCCCCCTCCCCCCTACCCCTCCTCCTCCACCCATTCCTCTACCTCCTACAACCCCCCTCCCTCTCTCCCATAACCACACACCCTACTAAATATTATATTACTATCGGCATGTAAACTTCTCCACTGGTCATATTGCGCCAACTATCCCCTCAATAACCATTATTGTAATAAGAATTTGAACCATGTAACTCATGTTTGTTAAATATTTGTATTACTATAATTCCATTATAACTGCGGTAGTTGGTAATATTAGTCCCATATGTATGTGACTCTGTATTCAGCTAACTATGGCCTCAATAACCGTTGATGTAATGAAGAATGTGAAGTGTCCCTCATATGATTGTAATATATTTGTGGTACTATTATTGCATAATAATTTATGTAGTTCGAAATATTAGTCACATCATGTATGTAATATTTGTATTCAGCTAACTATGATCTCAATAACCATTGATGTAAGAAAACATGAATGGCCTCCTCATATGATTGCACTAGTTTTGTAGTGCTATTATTTACCTGTCAATTAATAAATCAGTAATTTTTTTTTTCTTTTATTTTTTTATTTTTTTTTTTTTTTTTTTTTTTTCATGAGCACGTTGGCCTATATACTGTACAGCACATGTGGCAATCAAATGAGGAAACTATAATAACACCAGACGACGACACTGTTATTACAATAGAATAATGGTTCTTTGAGCAGTATGTATTGCCTTACCAGTGGTTGTCCCCTTATTATTATTATTATTTTATTATTATTATTGAAATACCACAGGAACAAAAATTCCTGGGAGCGAAACTTCCACCCCCAACGAGATCCCTCTCTTTCTACCACCTCCCTCCACATGTTACACGTCTCGTTAATCACAGTCTTCTAATATACAAATCACATTTCCTTACCCCCTGACATTCTTGAAATACCCACTAAGTATATTCAATCTCACAATCACACGCTTAAAAAAAAAAAACAAAAAAAAAAAACAAAAAAACAAAGCCCTAAGATTCGACACAAACCAAAGATACCCCTATACAATGACGACACAACAAATACACGAATACACAAACACACTACCATTAAATGTCCGACTCCATAGACAAGCAACACAAATATGGCACAAACTAGAACTATCACAAGACCCAACTCTAGAGAAAATTAAGGAATATTATGCACAACAACCAAATTTAAGATTCAACAACTGGTTTAAAAGCAGTCTAAATAAAATAAACACAGAAGATGAACCACAGCCAATTTATTAAAGGAAAAAAAGAGGAAAAAAAGAACAGGGAGGGAAAAAAGAAAATAAACAAACAAACACACAGTTTATGTTCAGCATATTAAGTGTTGGTTGACGACCGTTTGACTTCAATGTTCTCTCCGAGTGGTAGTCCCTGGAAACGAGTGCATTATTTTGAAGCTTCATTCGGTGTTTAATCAATTCTTGACAATAATTGTATTCAGCTAACTATGATCTCAATAACCATTGATGTAATGAAAAATGAATAGTCTCCTCATACGATTGCACTAGTTCTGTAGTGCTATTATTTACAACCTGTCAATTAATAATTCAGTCACTAGAAGCTTGCTTTTTTTTTTTTTTTTTTTTTTTTTTTTTTTTTTTTTTTTTTTTTTTTTTTTTTTTAGAGATACGTATATACAGACCATGTGACAATTAAATGAGGAAACTATAATAACACATCTGAATAATGCCAACCTGATTTATAAACACAAATATGAATGTAACCAGACGACGATGCTGTTGTTTCAGTGGAATAATGGCTCTTTGAGCAGTATGTATCGCCTTACTAGTGGTTGTCCCCTCACAGGATGGGGGGCGCTGCTCAATAAACTCGCCCCTCGGGGCAAAATCAAATCTCTCTCCTTCTCTCTCTCTCTCTCTCTCTCTCTCTCTCTCTCTCTCTCTCTCTCTCTCATGTTGCTAATCAAAGTAAAACAAACTCGAAAGAATTCTATAGTTATATCAGAAAGACAAAAGTAGTTACTTCAACTGTTGGACCGTTAGTCGATGAAAATGGAGAATACACCAAAGACGAAGTACAAATGAGTAATGCCCTCAATACCTTCTTTGCATCAGTTTTTACAACCGAAGACCTCAGTGATATCCCTACAGCATCGTCGATTCAGATTGATAATTCAGATGTTCTAAGCAATATCACCGTTACAGAGAAAGAAGTATTGAATTGTTTAGATAAACTCAAGGTTAATAAAACGCCTGGACCTGATACAATCTCGCCTAGAGTTCTAAAGGAAGCTAAGGATGAGCTCTCCAAACCACTGACATTGCTATTCAATGAATCCTTGCAGTCTGGGACTATGCCTGATCAGTGGAAGCTAGCCAACGTAACACCGATATTAAAAAAAGGCAGCAAATCCCTACCCAGTAACTATCGTCCAATTAGCTTAACCTCAATTGTATGTAAAATGCTAGAAACGGTCATAAGAGACAAACTCGTAAATCACTTAGAGGCAAATAACTTACTTAAGATACTCAACACGGCTTTCGTAAAAAACGTTCCTGTTTAACAAACCTCTTAGACTTCTTCCACGATATCCTCAACCTCTACGATGAGAGTAAAGTTGTAGATATTATATACCTTGATTTTCAAAAGGCCTTTGACAAAGTTCCCCACAAACGTTTACTGCTAAAACTAAAAGCGCATGGAATACAAGATGGTGTGTTGAAATGGATAGAAAATTGGTTCAGCGACAGAAAGCAAAGAGTAGTCATAAACGGTAAGGCATCTAAATGGACCAATGTAAGTAGCGGGATACCCCAGGGATCAGTACTAGGACCAATTCTCTTTCTAATTTACATCAACGATATACTGTAGATGAGGGTCTCACCTGTACAATCTCAAAATTTGCTGACGATACAAAAATTGCAAATAACGTACTCTCAAAAGAACAAGTTGACGATATGCAACACAATCTAGATACATTGTCATGTTGGGCCCAAATTTGGCAAATGAGTTTCAATGCGGATAAATGTAAAGTACTACATATCAGATACCTAAATGAGAAAGCAAACTATTCGATGAATGGCACTCAGCTTAAAAATGTAAACAGAGAAACCGATCTGGGAGTAACAATATCGAGTAACCTAAAACCGAGTCAACAATGTTCAGAAGTTGTTAAGAAGGCAAACAAAATAATTGGCTTTATAAGCAGGTCATTTGAGCATAAATCCAAAGAAGTTATCCTAACCCTTTACAATTCCTTAGTCCGCCCTCTTCTGGAATACTGCGTTCAATCCTGGTGCCCTTATTACCAAAAATATAAACAAGCTAGAACGAGTTCAACGTAGAGTTACCAAAATGATACCTAGCCTAAAGAACAAACCATACGAAGAGCGTCTTAGAGAATTAAATGTATTTCCTTTAACCCAGCGCAGATTAAGAGGTGACTTAATTAAAGTGTTCAAAATCATCAAAGGCATCGACAATATGAACTGTAGTAAGTACTTCACTATCGACCAATCTAATTAAACGCGGGGAAACGGTTGGAAAATTATTGGTAAATCTTTTAACTCGCACGAATCTAAGAATTTCTTCTTCAATCGAGTTGTCAACTTGTGGAATGGGCTTCCCCGAGACGTTATAGATTGCAGCACCATTGATTCATTTAAACTCCGCTTAGACAAATATCTCGCATCAAACCCGCGACTGACTGCGTTTGTAAATTAATAACTTTATTTTATCCCCCCCTCAGTTACTAACCCCTCTGTCCCCTACTAACTTCCTAATCCTGCCACGGACATTAGTTCCAGGGCAGTAGTTCCCTTTCCAATGTTCCCTTACCCACTTTAAACCACTGTTTGGACACTTGATCCTCAGTGTTTTGGAGGACAAGCAGCCTAGAAGGGTCACTAGACCTGTTGTTGCTTGATTTCCTTTGTACTCCTTTGTTCTCTCTCTCTCTCTCTCTCTGAAGAAGACAACAAATATCAACACTGAGACGAAATAAAAAAAATAAAACATATATATAGTGGAAATGGAAAAAGTTTGCATATTTAAAAAAAAAAGTTTATTAAAGAATGTTGAAGCGGAGTTTTCACCCAGCATGTTCGAGCTCGCTATGTTTAAATATTTTTCGCTGCAGTTTTATCGCATGAAGTAATTACTTTGATAACTATAAATTCCTCTTTCAATTTACTGTAAAATTAAAGCACTCTTCACTCGGAAACAGTCAAATTGAAAACTAGCGCAATGTGTCGAAAGATTTATACAGATATTCTTTTTATGTGTACGATTATGTGTGTTTGGCTATTAATATTGGAGGGTACAAATGGATTTGTCGTTTGGGAAGAGCTAGGCTATGTGCGGGTGATGAAAGCGAGGCCGGTGAATGATATGAAGGAGGGAATGAAGCGTGAATGATGAATACATTTTGAGTAAGATCATTTTGAGTGAGTAATGGATGAAAAATATATTATGAATGACTGTGATGTGAGTGAATGATATGAAGGAGGGAATGAAGCATGAGTGATGTATGAGTGAATCGTGATTTTTTTTTAGTAAGATCATTATGAGTAAATAATTATTGAACAAATATGATAATCAAGGACTGAGATGTGAGTGAATGACATGAGAGATGGAATTATGTGTGAGTGATGAATAAATTATGAGTAAGTAAATTATGAATGAGTGACATGAAGGAGGAATGATGTATGAGTGAGTGATAAATGCATAATGAGTAAGCAAAGTATGAGTGAGTGATGAGGGCGTGACATACAATAGTGAATGATGCGACCAATGGATAAATGAGTAATTAATAAATAATAAGTAAGTTAAGGGGAGGAAGACCGTTTTTCTGGACTCCCTTCTCCCTCGTGTTAAGCCCCATTTGTTTTGAGGTTCTATGACGCTCGGCCCATTACTTTGGCGATTTTAACACTTTTCGCCCCATTTCGTTGTAAATTTTAAGACCTTTCGTGCCATTTAGTTATCGATTTTTTCCTGGTGAGCGATAGCGAGCCTGAAATTTACAGACTTTTTCTATCGAAAAATTTACAAATTTATCTTGAAAGGGGGTCTAGGGTTTTTTGTTTTAAGCTTCATGGAGGTTTAGCGAGCAAACTAAGAAATACATTCATAAATGAATTGACAGACTTAAGAAAAAAAAAAAAAAAAAAACGGTCAGTCTCCCCTTAATTATGAGTTCATAATGAGTGAGTGAATGATGTGAACACAAAATAGATATATGAAGTGCGAATTCATGACGATTACATGATGGGTAACTTATACACGAGAGTGTGTGTGATGTGTGAGGGATTGCTGGGTGACTGATAGATATGTAAGTGAATGGTAAGTCATGTGTGATTGAGTGATGAATACATGATGGGTAACTTATACATGAGTGTGTGTGAGGGTATGCTGGGAGACTGAGAGATATGTGAGTGAATGGTGCGTCATGTGTGATTGAGTGATCTGTGAGTGAACAATGAGTAAGTTATACAAAATTGAATGATTGAGTGATTAATAAGTAATGGATAAGTGAATGATTAAGGGGAGACTGGCCGTTTGTTTGGTCTATTAATTCATGTATTCATATATTGTTTTAGTTTCCTCCCTAGACCTCCATCAAGCTTAGAAAAACACTCCCTAGACCCCCCTTCAAGATAAATTTGTACATTTTTCGGTAGAAAAATGTCCCGGCCGAAGGCCGATTCCTCTTAATATTGCAGGCTCGCTATCGTTCGCCAGGAAATAATCGACACCTAAATGGCACGAAAGGTCTTAAAATTGACAACGGAATGGGGCAAAAGGTGTTAAAATCGCCAAACTAATGGGCCGAACGTCTTATATGCTCAAAACTAGTGGGCTAAACATTAGGGAGAAGGGGGTCCAGAAAAACGGTCTGCCTCCCCTTAAGTGGCGAGTTAGTTAAATGCTACTGAATTAATGTGTTAGTGAATAATATGTAAGTAAGGATGTGTGGGTGATATGCGAGTGAATGTTTGAATAATGCGTTACATATGAGTGAGTGAATAATTGCCTGGAAAGTGAATGGTGGCTTTGTAGCAGAGCGTTGAGTGAGGCATAGAGTGAGTATAGACGATTGATTATGTGATGTAAGTGAAAAAGGAAGCCGTAATATGATTGGTGGACGGAACGTAAAATTAACAAGCATAAGAGTGATGATAGTAAACTGATTGAAAGGACTGAGCAATCGAAGCGTGAAAGAGGCAGGCAGAGAGGATTTATAAGAATAAAATATGTAAATAGTTAATACAAAGTGTGCAAGTGCTAAGGGGTGAGTGGTAGATGGTAGGAACAAGGCAATACCATGGATAATGCATGTTGATGGGAAGATCAGCGCGTGTAAGTAAAATAGATTGTAAATACAGAGTTATTAATTGATAGAGTAGGAGTGAGTGAGCCATACGTATAAATATATTAGGACTTTAGAGACTATCAACCCTTCTGGATTATTCAGCCAGCACACTGTAAGTCAAGAAAAGCGGCAAGACTGGAACCCCTTTTCAAGAACCCCAGTACCTTGTAGTATAAAGTGAATATTCCATTTCAATAAGTGTGTACTGCACATACCCCATCCTGTCTATTACTCTTGCAACACCACCGTTCTCAAGTTCCCTCTAATCATCTAATGCATAATTATGCAACATAGCGAGCACATCCCTCAAAACCCGATATCACCTTACTGCATCATTACGAGGAGCTCATATTGATTGCAAATGTTTGATTAATTGATCCGGCTGTCTGGTATCAAATATAATCGCAAGGCCCAATATATTACATGTCACTTTAGATTAGCATACGCTTGTCAAATGACGGTATTATAGGTGTTATAAACGTTATTATAAGTATAAGTATGCTTATAATTTGCTATTCCTTTTCACCGACCCAAGAAACCACCTACCCACTCATCAATTGACTACTTGCGAGTTTCAGGCTATAAGGAAGTTAGATCCGTAAACATCAATATAAAACAAAAATGCAATAATAGTGAAGGTTGCTCATGGATGGAAAGTAAGACGAATTTGGCTTTATGTAATCATATATGCAATACAACCATATTGTATCTGGCAATTATGTTAAATATTGAAATTATAAGCTCCAACTTCCTTATACCCTGAATCTCGCAAGTGGTCAATTACCCTCTACTTCCTACCATCCACCCATCTACCCTCTCCTCCCGAAACAACCACCCCCTTTTTTCTTTCATCTATCTACCCATCAAAATACCCCAGTACCCCCCTACCCATACCCACCATCCACCCTTTTATTCTCTTCCACTCTCTTTTCCCCTTTCATTCAGTTTGTCTCTCCCCATCCACCCATCTATCTATCCACCCTATGATCCCCAAACAACCACCCTCTATTCCCCTCCCATTAATCAACTACCCTCTTCTCCCCTCCACCCAACCCACACCCAAACCTATCAACCCTCTTTACTCCCCTCAATCCACCTTCCCACCCTCTCCCCATTAGGCTACTCGATCCACAAATTAATTGCTAATGACAGCGAAAATACCAGCAATTGACGGGTCAATTTTATCTCGGTAATTTGCCAGGCGTCGGTGTCCCCAGTAAATAATTGATCCAAACAGCAGTAATTATGCGGATACAAAAGGCCGAGCTGGGGTGATTAGGGGTCACGCTAGCTGGCTGAGGAAAGGTGGTGGTGGTGGTGTTGGGGGGGGGGGGGGTGTTGCTGCGGAGGGGATACGTGGAGTAATCAAGGCACTGTTCTCTCTCACCTTTATTTTTTGTTTGTATATATGTATTTATTTATTTATTTTTATCTTTCACTTATATTTATTTTCTCCTCTTCTTTCCCGCCCAATCCACTTCATTAAACAGTTTTCCTCTCCTCGCCTGTTTTCTCTTCCTTACTATTCTCATCCCTTCACTTTTCCTTATATACTGTTACCTTCTTCTCTCTTCTCTTCACTTCACCTTTCGTCTCCTCTCCTTTTCGTTTCATACCACTTCACTCCGTTCTTGTATCTTATAAAATGAAGAAATAGAAAAGCAAGTCAATTACAAACGGCAATTGTTTCATTGAAATTGGATAAACTTATTCGAAAATAGGAAGCATTTTAATGGAGATCAGATAAGCAGCTAACACTATATCATCAAGACACACTTCAGATATTTGAAAGCTAAGAAATACAAATATATAAATTGTGAGCATTTCGTTTTATAATATCCAATTAGTTTCCTTTCATATTGAAATATAAAACTATACTTCTCTTCCACACTAGACATAATAAATAACAATACACACGATAACATTGGCAATCATATATAGTAACATAACAACAAATAACTTAACATAAACAAGTAGAACAGAATGAAGAACAAAATAAACAGAAGACAGCCTAACCACTACCCAAGAAAAAAGTAAATAGCGTAGAAAAAATAACACTCACTACACCGACCATGCCCACGATATTGATGTCGTACCATATGGCTAAGCAATCATATACTAATGGGCTACTTTGTTATCGAGTTGTCAAGTGAGAGAGAGAGTGAGTGAGAGTGAGAGTGAGTGAGTGAGTGAGAGAGAGAAAGATGAAGAGACACGGGGGGGGGGATAAGGGAGGAAGAGAGAGAGAGAGAGAGAGAGAGAGAGAGAGAGAGAGACAGAGAGAGAGAGAGAGAGAGAAATAGAGAGGGGCGATAAGGGAGGGAGGGAGTACAATGGAGTACAAAGGAAATCAAGCAACAACATATCTGGTGACCCTTCTAGTCTGCTTGTCCTCCAAAGCACTGAGGATCAATTGTCCAAACAGTGGTTTAGAGTGGGTAAGGGAACATTGGAAAGGGAACTACTGCCCTGGAACTAATGTCCGTGGCAGGTTTTGGAAGTTAGTAGGGGCAGATGGTTTAGTAACTGAGGGAGGGGGGGGGGGATAAAATAAAGTTATTCATTTACAAACGCACTCAGTCGCGGGTTCGATGCAAGATACTTGTCTAGGCGAAGTTTAAATGAATCAACGGTGCTGCACTCTATAACGTCTCGGGGAAGCCCATTCCACAAGTTGACAACTCGATTGAAGAAGAAATTCTTAGATTCGTGCGAGTTAAAAGATTAACCGATAATTTTGCAACCGTTTCCCCGCGTGTAATTAGATTGGTCGATAGTGAAGTACTTACTACAGTTCATAGCGAGAGAGAGAGAATGAGAGAGAGAGAGAGAGGTGGGGGGACTAGTTAATAAATTACTACTAAATGCGGTAGATTAAATCCTAGGCAGGGTAGCCAGCTTTGCACAGAAACTCCTGCTTGCCTGTGTATTATTTTGAAGTTAATGATACTAGTTAAATCTTGAATTATTGCCATCATTAAAAATAACAATCAATAATTCCTGAAATTTCCTTCAGTGATTGTCAATATGGGAGGGCCATTTCATATATACAGTATACGAGTTATTCTAATTTACGAACGCAACGATAACTCAACATGTGCAATGGATTCTTATAATTGTATTTTGCAAATTGATTATCAGGTAAGATTGTACACACATTCGTATAGTGTTTTTGTGAGTGTGTTGGAGCTCTTAAATATGTGTGTCACTCCTTTTGTGTCGGTGTCTGTCTTTTGTCTGTTTATACATAGGTGTGCATTTTGTATATCTGCTCCTCGGCGTAAATGAGTATGATTGTGTATATAGGATTGTTAATGCTTTGTTGTATTTGCCTTTCTCTTTATTGTGTCTGAGCTGATTGTGTGAAATATGTTTAGTTTCTGTCTGCGCGATTTGGTGTGTCAGCCCTTTATTTGATCTGACTTGATATCTGTGTTTATGTACAAACTGAGAGACATGTTGTACGCCACTGTAAACTTCCCCTAAGAATAAGGCAAGTCTATTATTTTACAACCATAGAAGACCTGTTTTCCGACCAATTTTCTCCAGATGTGACGTGTAAAATTATTCATGAAATGTTCTCTGTATACGTGTAAATATAGGAATTACATGATGCAATGAATGTTTTATTGTTGGTGTTTACATCGTAGAAATAATATAATATATGGAGTTTATTGGTTATTTTGGGTTTTGGTGCTGGACTGCGGCTTAGTATTAGCGAATTATGTTGTGCAATGATTAATACTTGTAATGCTTGTAATAATGTAAACAAATGTATGAAGGTTCATAAGCGGTGATCAATAAACTATCTATCTATCCATCTATACTGGACTGACTCTAATATCGTGTATGTGTGCCTTTATATATTATGTGTGATGAGTGTGTGTATACAGTGTGTGTGTGTGGTGTGTGTCTGCATGCCTAGCTGTTACTTTTTGTGTGTATGTGTGTGTGTTTTTTGTTTTTTGTAATGATCATCACTGCTGCTTGTGCTTGTTCTACACATATCGGCGTGAATTTGTTTCTATATATCAATTTGGTTAGTCTACTTAAGGGGAGGTTTTTAGTGTGTTTCCTAGACTTCCATCAAGCTTGAAATTACACCCCCATGACCCCCTTTCAAGATAAATTTGTACATTTTTCGGTAGAAAAATTTCCCGGCCAAAGGCCGGTTCCTCTTAAATTACAGGCTCGCTATCGCTCGCCAGGAAAAAAATCGACACCTAAATGGGACGAAAGGTCTTAACAGTGACATAAATGGGGTGAAAGTTCTTAAAATCGCCAAACTAATGGGGCGAATGTCTTACAATCTCAAAAGCAATGGGGCTAAACATGAGGGAGAAAGGGGTCCAGAAAAAACTCCCTCAAGTGGAGATCTCCCCTTCAAACAAAATACTGTTATTGTGTGTGTGTGTGTGTGTGTTCGTCACTTAGGTTTTGTGTACTGTATGTGTATGTCTATGTGTACGTATACTTGTACCCGTGTGTGTGTGTGTGTGTATATGTGTGTGTGTGTGTGTGTGTGTGTGTGTGTGTGTGTGTGTGTGTGTGTGTGTGTGTGTGTGTGTGTGTGTGTGTGTGTGTGTGTGTGTGTGTGTAGAGTGATGGGGCACTAGAACCCCCTGGATCAAGCAGGCTCAAGAAAGGGACCAGCATGATATACGGCCGGGCTTGAGAACGGGGTAGCCAAGATGCACCTCTATCATAAATCTCGAGATAAACCTCTATCATAAATCTCGAGATAAACAGGCGATACCATTTTAATTCGCTCGCCGTCGCACCATCGCACTTTTATTTTCTGCTGGCGGTCTGGGTATCTCAAGGACTGCTGGTGTTCCTTTGTATTATATTACTATCGTATTGTTAACCCTTTCAAAATTCGATTACGCATTTCTTCTATGTTTTCTGGCTGTTATCAGACGATTGCATTCAGAGGTGGAAGGGTATAGCGAAGTCAAAGGGTTAATTGAGATAGCCTTTACCCTTATATTTCCCGAAGATCATTCCAAAACTGTATAAAATCGCCTAATGATACCCAGAATGTACTGTCATAATGCGTCATAATCTTCAAAGGGTTAATCGCAGTATATTAGTTGAATAATCATTGTCTAGAAGAATTTGCTACACATAGATTATATATTTTTTCACTCTATACCAGGTATTTCTTGTTGCTGAATATTACTTTGGTAAGTACAGTATGTATGTATGTATGTATGTATGTACTCAGGCACATACCCCATAGCTGGGGGTGGCCGACTCGAGACAGAGCTCGAACATAAACATTAAAATTAGATACAAAATATATAGTCACACACATCTAGGTCGTCCAGGAGAAGACCCAGAGACTATGCACATTTTGGGTCCCCAGCAAAAGACTCCCCTGGTGGTAATTATAATTAATATTTACTGAGGATACCAAAGAAAATGTAATTATTTTCCATTTAATAACCAAGTTATAGCTATAGATATTTACACTATCTTTGTGTTTATCAGTGTGGATGATTTACAATGTATATTTATAGAACACAGTTAATTCTGAAAATACAGGACATACTGTTATCATTAAAATCAGATCAATAATATCATGTCTGCAAATATCCTAACTGAATGAAAAGTATCATATATTTTTTCCATGGAACAGTTTAAATACAAATGTTGAACCCTTTTTAATGACGTGTTTAAAAGCCCTCTACCTGCGGTTAGTGTATCAGGAATATTTGTTTAGGGCGTCTAGGCAGTTGCGTGCTCCAGAATGATTAAGGGGAGATTTCCACTTGAGGGATTTTTTTCTGGACCCGTTTCTCCCTCATGTTTAGCACCATTGCTTTTGAGATTTTAAGACGTTTGCCCTAGTAGTTTTGACATTTTAAGACATTTTGCCCCATTTATGTCAATTTTAAGACTTTTCGTGCCATTAAGGTGTCGATTTTTTCCTGGCGAGCGATAGCGAGCCTGTAATTTAAGAGCAACCGGCCTCCGGCCGGGAAATTTTTCTACCGAAAAATTTACATATTTATCTTGAAAGGGGGTCTACGGGGTGTCATTTTAAGCTTGATGAAAACGTAGGGAACAAACTAAATACCTCCCCTTAAGGTCAATTTAATATCAACTACCTGACTTAACCTGATCAAAGCCAACTTCATTGTACCTAGTTAGAGTTGGAATGTAAATTTAGATAAGGGTATACCAGACCCTAATATTTTGTTATGACTTAGATTAATTTAGGCTAACTTAGAATACTTTACATTGACCGTCATTGGTAAAGAAGAGTTGAGCAAGTGCCAATTAAGCTATACCAATACTTGCTCCGTCTGCCAACCAAATATGATGAATTTTCTTTATGTGTATTTTGCATTCTTCATAGTTTCTAAAAATAGCTGTGCTCTATATAATCCCGTAGTAACTTTGGCGCAGTGGTAATGGTATGCAGGTTTATGATCATTAAATCTCTACTGGTCTGGCTAGCTTAAGGGGAAGATAGTCGCTTTTTCTGGATCCCATTTTACCTCATGTTTAGCATACTAGTTTTGAGAATGTTAAAACGTTCGATCAATTAGTTTGACGATTTTGAGACCTTTCGCCCAATTATTTTTTCAATATTCAAACCTTTCGTGCCATTTAGGTGTCGATTTTTTTCCTGGCGAGCGATAGCGAGCCTGTAATTTTAGAAGAAATCGGCCTTCGGCCGGGAAATTTTTCTACCGAAACATTTACAAATTGATCTTGGAAGGAAATCTAAGGTGTTTGTTTTTGTGTTTAAGCTTGATGGAGGTCTAGCGAGAAAACTAAAAACTATATTGATAAATAAATACATAAACCAAAAAACAAGCACTACGGCCTTAAAAGCGTTTATAACATGAATAATGGAGCAACTTCAATCCTTTCTGGCATATTTTTCTTTCGGGTGGGTGAAATATGCCGACACTAAGGCTAATCCCAGACACCATTTGACTTTCACTTACCTCAGGACCTTTGGAAAACTTAACATTAAACCCTTAAAGATTGTGTCACGTTTTGTCAGATAATTTTGGCTATCATTAGACGGATTTATACAGTTTAAGAAGGGTCTGTGAGAATGATAAAAATGTAAAGACTATCTCAATTAACCCTCCGACTTCCATAATTATACCCCTCCTAATCTAAATACAATGGTCTAGTAATAGCCAGAAAACATATAGGTAATGCGTCATCGTATCCTGAAAGGGTTATTATGTATGTTTGTCTACCAACCTACTATTATGATATTGTCTTAATGGTGTAATGATTAAGAGTGTTTAAGATCTGTATGTGGTAACCCAGGTTCGAATCCCGTGGAGATCACATACTTTCATTAATGTCATTGGGTGGTGTTTGGTGTTGGAGTGAAATTTATAAAAATAAAATTATTAATATTTATCTGAAGGCCACTGAATTTGTTACGCTCACTGTTATTGTTAAGCACGGCTGAACAAATGTATAATATTTTTAGGAGGATGTCCCCGTTTTAAACTAACCTTTCACCCATGTAATTGGTCAGAATAGGTGTTCATTGAAGTAAACAAATACTGTATGCTTTCTACCGAAGTGATAATCACATAGGCATGCTTCTCACACACAAATATATAAATCGTGACGTTCAATGCCTAAAAGTATGATTGTTGTCACCCTGTCTCCCTCTATCACACACACACACACACACACACACACACACACACACACACACACACACACACACACACACACACACCCACCCACCCACCCCCACACCCACACACCCACACGCACGCACACACGATCAAACTATAAAACGATCATGACCATTATTATTTGTTTCGTTTATAAGTGAAACGAAATGTATTATGGATTTCTGTAGTATCACTCTTCTTTAATATACAATATATTATTATTGTTTGAAAATTTTCACTTTCTAGGTAATAGGAAATGAGGGATGTAGTATTTCAAGGTCTGAAATACATGCCTGGTGATTCTTAAGGGGGATCACCTGCTAGTTTTATGTTTCTCTCTTTCCCTGGCTTGTATCCATTCGGCCCCATTCAGCCTACTCTTTTAAAACGTTTATCCCCATCCAGGTGTTGATTTCTTCCTGGCGAGCAATAGCGAACCAGCATTGCATGGAGAAATCCGACTTCGCCGGAGACATTTTTCTATCGAAAAATTTACAAATTTAGCTTTCTGTCAAAACAAAAATATATATACTGTATGCTGGCTCGCTACCGCTCGCCAGGAAACTATTTACACCTGGATGGGGCAAACGTCTTAAAACAGTAGGCTGAATGGGGCCAAATGTATACAAGCCAAAGAGAGAGGGAGAGAAAGAGAAAACAAAAGCGAGGTGGGCTCCCTTAACCCATTCAGTACCGGTGACGTCTTTTTCTTTATAATCTGGTAAACTATTAGATGATTTTATTAATCTTAAGAAGGAGCTCTAACTATTAAAGGGCTACAAGTCATTTCAATAAATCTTTTTAACTACCACAGATCCTACCTAAGCAGAATGAAATCGTCTAATAGTTGCCAGAATATGATGAAGAGGACGTCACCGGTACTGAACGGGTTAATGTACAATGCAAATATTTAGATCAACTCACGAATACTTAAGGGGAGGCAGACCGTTTTTCTGGAACCCCTTCTCCCTAATGTTTAGCCCCACTAGTGTTGAGATTATAAGACGTTCGGCCCATTAGTATGGCGATTTCAACATCTTTCGCCCCATTTCGTTGTCAATTATAAGACCTTTCGTGCCATTTAATTGTCGATTATTTCCTGGCAGCAATAGCGAGCCTGCAATTTTAAGAGGAACCGGCCTTCGGCCGGGAAATTTTTCTACCGAAAAATGTACAAATTTATCTTGAAGGGGGGTCTAGGGGGTGTTTTTCTAAGCTTGATGGAGGCCTAGGGAGGAAACTAAAAAAATATATGAATAAATTAATTAATAGACCAAACAAACAGTCAGTCTCCCCTTGAATAGTTTCTAGATAGGTAAATCAAACACGTGGTCTTGTATTATGGTATATAAATAATTGACAGCCATTTAAACGATGTTATTCAGTTTAGGAAGGACCTCTAGCAATTAATAGGTCCTACATTATATCAATGAACCTTATTTTTTACTGTCATTCAGTATTAATGTATTCTCTTCCTAAACTTCATAAAATCGTCTAAATATGGCTACACTAAAATACAACAGACGTCCCCCGCTCTTAAAGGGTTAACGTTGTGCCATACAAACTATTTTACCAACAATTTGTCCGGGCAATTGTGATCTGGCTGCTTCTGAATTAAAGTTTGATCATATTTAAGTCTCTTCATACTATCTACCTTCAGTCAAGTTGCCGATAATAATACGAACATGATGTGAAATAATACGAAAAAAACTTGCTGGTAGAAATTTGCCTCCCTAAAATCGCTCGTGTGACATCGCCTTTGCTGTTTGTTACTCGTTATTCATGGCGTGAGTTTCCGTTTTTTTTTTTTTTTTTGAAAGAGAGAGGTGTACTGTACGTTGTGTATCACTTTGTATTATTCATGTATATCCGTATAAAGGGTTTGATTGTATGCTGGACACGATACAGCGACTGATTTCCCCTATGCATATTAATTTATTATCTAGAGAATATTTTTGTAATGAGCCACAAGACTTTTGGAGATGATAATGTTTTCATTTCTCTCTCTCTCTCTCTCTCATTATCTCTCATGTTGATATAATATTATATATACACAGTATATATACTGTATATATCTCCTCTGCTCCCCTCCCATCTCCCTCCTTTTCTCACTTCCACTTTCATTCCCTTTCACTACCCCTCCCCCTCCCCCATTCCTCTCTTACAACCACTCCCTACCACTCTCCCTCCCTCCCTCCCTTCCCCCCTGGCCCCCTCAGCACGGTGGTCAAAGGCCGTGTCCGCATTTTGTACCAGGTTCTATTAGCCCGAGCAGTGAGCCATGCTGCGCCAATATGGAATTTACCTTGGAGGAAGGATATGCTAGAGGAAGGGGTGTCAGGGCGAAACAGTGAAGCCAACTTTCTGCGCTTTGACTTTCCGGTACCTATATATTATTTTAATACAAAAGTCTAGGCAGCAGATCGCAAAGAGATATATATCTGTATTGTTTTTCATATTCTCAGCGGGGCTCGAGCCACCGACAGTCAGAACGATAGTTCCCGCTGAGAGTATAAAACAACATTTAGTAGCTCATGCGTACTTGTGAGATAAACTTAAATGTCTGTGTTGTTTGTTACCATATTCTAATAGCCTATCATTATATTTGTTTACATATGTGAGACATTATGGTCATCATTAGCCAGATTCGCCAGCACCACCAATCCTTATTCTCGCTTCACACTAGCATAGGGTACGCTTTACACAACAACCTCTCCCTATATTTAACCTCCTTGGAATTTACCCTCGGCCTCCTGACTGCATCTGTGCCTCGCTCATGGTATATTACGCACCGTTCAAACATGGCTTGGCTTGCTCTCTCTCTCTCTCTGTTTGTTTACCTTTTTTCACATCTCTGAGTGTGTCTGCCTATATGTAGGTCTGTCCTTGTGTTTTCTGTAATTCTGCTTGTGTGTGTATATGTTTCTGATACTCTGACATATTTCCTCTAGTTTTTCATAAGGTGGTTTAGAAGAGTTGAATAGAAGGACCATTGAGGAGGAGCATTTCTCGATAAAGTTTCACAGATAGCTTCTGCAGGTCACTAACACATACTTGTTGGCAAAGTAAATACATACAGTTTGGATGGCTTGTGTTGGAACCACCTTTTTTAAGAAAATTGTGACACCAAGTGATACTCTAATTGGCAGTCACAAAATATTCCTCTTTTGGAATCGTACCTATCAGAGAGAGAGAGAGAGAGAGAGAGAGAGAGAGAGAGAGAGAGAGAGAGAGAGAGAGAGAGAGAGAGAGAGAGACTAAACTCGAGCTAAACACTTTATACATCAATTTGATAACTAAGATAACCGTGAAATGCAGTGCTCTATCATTTATATATCTAAAATATGAGAACAAACTATGGCTATATAAAATAAAAATAATTTTATATTAAACATGATACATAATTTTGTAACTAGCCAAATATAAGAATACCATGTTTATATGGATTTTTGTTCTTCACACCCAAAAGACCTGTTATGAATACAACACATCTTATTATAAGGCTGAAAGTAATTCTCTCTCTCTCTCTCCAGAAACTGTTTTTATGTATTCTGAACTTGCTCAATGGAATTATCTACAGTATATGTTCTGTAATATACAATACTAAATTCGTTCAACAATCATAAACATATATACATACAGTATATGTATATATGTATGTATGTAATATGTATGTACTATATGATTGCATACATATTATCGAAATGCTCGTATGTAACCAAACAACAGTGACACAAACATTAGCGGCGCACCTGACACATCGAGCACACCCACTCCGCCACCTACCCGGCCTCTACGGAGATCAAACAGACAGCTAGGGAAAGGCGAAGCTATTATTGTACCGGGTGCCTCTCTCTCTCTCTCGTTCCTCAGCTGCCTTTATCCCCCACTCCCTCCCGCAGCAGCAGAACCCATGAATACCATTAAGATAAGTGGGGATGGTTCGTTTTTTTCTGGACCCCCTTCTCCTTCATGTTTAGTCCCATTAGTTTTGAGATTTTATGACGTGCGTTCCATTACTTTGGCGATTTGGAGACCTTTCACCCCATTTCTTTGTCAATATTAAGACCTTTCGTGCCATTAAGGTGTCGATCTTTTTCTGGCGAGCGAAAGCGAGCCTGTATTTTTAGGAGGAACCGGCCCTCGAGCGGAACATGTTTCTACCGAAAAATTTACAAATTTATCTTGGAAAGGGGTCTAGGGGGTGTTTGTTTAAGCTTGATGGAGGTCTAATGAGGAAAATAAAATATAGACAAATCAATATATATATAAACCAAAAACTAACCCCTACCCCCTTAAGATAAGTCGGGGAACGCGGGTGGGCGGCGGGGAATTTAAAAGTGGTTGTCAAAGGTGTCAAATATCACTCCCTATCTGTCACACGGGGGAATGGTGGGATAAAGGGGGAGAGGAAGGGATGCTGATCACAGTTTGGATGGTATAGAAACCAAGTTGTGAAACATTTGGGCTATTATTATTATTATGTTTGAGTTCGATACTGATTCAAATATGTGCGTCACCGTCTATTCTCTTGACTGATCAGATTTGTATGTGTCGTAAAGGCTATGTAATTTAAAGAAGAAACAGTAAATGGATGTTTGTCTGTGTTTCTCTACTCATGTCCTTCCAAATCATAACTAGATTTGGCAATCAAGTACATTTTCTTTCGATGTTATTGTTATGCCAGGGCTTTTACCGGGGTTTTATTGGACAATGGTAGGTTCTTACTCGACTGGAGAAGCTAAAGCCAAACAACACATGCACAAAAGCCGTAAAGGGTAAATATAATACTGAGTACACACATGAATTTCCTTTTAATGATCACTTAATTACACACCATAAATAATTCACCTTACACTGATACATGGAATAATTCACAATATAATAGTTCTAGCACGGACGAGGATCCATGAGGGAACTATGGAATACACTTAGCTCTCTTTCACTTGTATTAATTAAAGAGATACACCCGGGTCGCACTGGTGTAAGAATTAATATAACTTTTGTGGCGCTCCTATTCTAACACTATGTAGTTCTGAAGCTTCATGCACAGGTGGTGAAGTGGGAGTTGCTGAGTCCTTTCTCCTAGTTCCGTCGAGCCGCTTAGGTGGTCCTGCCGTGTGGTTAATGGGGCTAGGGATACAGATGGATTAGTTGGTTTTGGGTCTTAAATGGTAGTTCCTCCTGTCATGACAAAGGGTGCTTACCATCGGAAGAACGCGAGCATTAACTAGGACAAGTCTGAAGTTATGACTGCTCGTCTATCCTGACCTTTATACTAATCGGTGATGATGAAGTTCTGTTCCGGTGCTCTTGATGTAAGGTCTTTAATACAAAGTCATAACACAGTAACGAGGTATCGGGCTAACGTGAGGAATAAGTAAGATCATTAACTTACTATTTCGCTCAATCTGCCTCTGACCGTTGTAAGAGTGTTCAAAGAACCCAGGGGTCGGTGATTAAAACTTTTTACAGCATTATGTCCTTGACCATGGTGTTGAACAGATGCAGTATAGACTTTTATATTCTAAGTGCCGTTATTCAGATGGTATCTCGCAAAGCCCGAACCATTAGAGATAACTTGCCATGGCAAATCTTCCTTTAATGGTTTGTTAGAGTGCGGGATTGATACTGGAAGTCAGTTTGTGGCATGCCCTTCGGTACTACTTCAAATGTCGAAATTGCAGCCTAAAAGAGATCTTAATATTTTTACTCTGCCATGGCATGTAAGAATAAAAGTTCGTTAGTAGGGAAAAATAACGCTCAGACCTTAAAGTATTTGAACCATGGTATCAATACTTCCTGAATGGGAGGGTAATTCTCTCTCAAAATGCTTACATGTAAGGTAGTTTGTGAGCCGTTGAATTGCTGACTCTACCTGGTTCTCGTCGAGATGGTCATGACGTTTGCTGCTATGTCCCAGGGCTGGTACTTGGAGGTCAGAAGGTCATAGTTGCAGGGGGGGGGGGGGGGGGGGGGGGGGGTCAGGGGGATTAGGTAGATCCCTTAGAAATGCTGGCGCTGGTGGTAAGATAACTGCGCGGAAGATCGGCGCATCTGAATAGGTGATATTTGGGTATGTTGTTCCTCTGCTGTTTGGCAGTATATTATATTCTTTTTCTGTCCTCCAGTATGGTTGAAAGTAGTGCTAATGGTTTTCCCTGGTGTGGGTGGTAGAGTGGTGTTGGTGGTGGCAATTCTGGCTTCCCAGGTGTTAGTGCGTAGTGGGGAAAATTTGGATTGGGGTGGCCATTTTGTTCGTCTTTTACCTTCGTCTTCTTATTCGCTCTGGGTGGTGGTGTTGGTGATTTGTTCTTGTGTTGGGGCGAATTTTCTTTCTCCTGCTGTTGTTCCCTTTTCTTATTCTTTGTTTATCCTGTGTTTGTCCGGGGTGTGGTGGTTTGCGGCATTCTCGTGTCTTTTCTTGGTTTGTTGGTCTTCACTTGCTTTCTTTCCGTTTTCTTCAATGTGGCTTGTCCTCTGTTGTCCTTTCTTTTCTCTTTAGTTTCTCCTTCCGTTTCTAGGCTTCTTTTTCCTTGTTGTTGTGGTATGGTGGTGATCTCAATCTCGGGTATTTTAGTTATTATAAATGTTCAGTATTTATCAGGAGTGATCGTTTGCAGACTGGAATAATTAGGTCATGGTACCTTAGCAGGCTTACTAAAACTCACGCTTTATGTTTTTACAAGATATACTGTGGCTTTAATTTTAACAAAAGACAAAACAAACTTAAAAACACAAAGAGCAAAAATAATACTAAAAGTAGCAGTAATAGTAAGTAATACAAATAAAACATGTTCTGAATACACATGAGTGACTCTTTTATAGTCAAGATGTGTTCACCTATTTTTGATGAGTATAACTTTAGCTTATATATTGAACGTTTTTTTAAGGTAGGATTTTTTTTTTGAGCGAGTCTGTAACATTATTCCCAAACATTGATTACGAGGAGAGTAAACCAATATACAGAGTGTACTAAATTATCCATGCAATGCATTGACTACATGACGTAAGCTGTTGATATGAGAGCTTCAAGCAATTTAGTTAATGAACAACTTACATTTACTCAGAATACACTGTTCACTTACCTGCAACATAAATGTTTCCAAAGCTATTATAACAGGGGTTTAAGGGGGGAGGGGTCGTTTTGATTTGCTAATTTATGTATCTTTATATTATTTTATTAGTGTCCTCCCTAGACCTCCATCATGCTTAAGAAACACTCGCTCAAGACCCTTCTTCAAAATAAATTTGCAAATTTTTCGATAGACAAATGTCCCGGCCGAAGGCCGGTTTCTCTTAAATTACAGGCTCTCTATCGCTCGCCAGGAAAAAATCGACACCTAAATGACACGAAAAGTCTTAATATTACAAAAAAATGGGGTGACAAGTATTAAAATCACCAAACTAATGGGCCTAACGTCTTATAACCTGAAAACCAATAAGGCTAAACATGAGGAAGAAAGGGGACCAAGAAAACGGCCCACCACCCCTTAAAGACCTGTTATACTGTAATGTACGCGATGATGTCATACAATCTTCTCTCTCCCCTCCCTCACTCCCCCTCTATAATTGCCTTACCGCTGATTTCATGCAGTGGGTTCCCGGCCAACTCAACCCTTTCAACCAGTAGATTTCAACCAGTGCCAAACCATTGAGGGACCACTAAACCGGTAACAAATCAACCCCTTCAGCCCGATGATTCCAATTTACCCTTTATTCAGGCGAAATTCAGACGATGTTATGCAGTTTAAGAAGAACCTATGTTATTCAGAGAGTTGATTTTAGTTCATATTTACCCATTTGAGTCCTCGAGTTAAATTATAAACTAATGAAAATCGTCTAATAGTAACCAGAATAAGTTGAAAATTACGTTTTCGTGATGAAAGTGTTAAATGTCTAACCTAGCTAATCCTAACCAAGTCTTAACGAACAGCAATGAATTAAGCCCTGACCACCTCACTTGGATCGTAAGGTTTGTATGGCTTGGCCAGGGTATATATATTAGGTATATCTATGGTTGAATTGGCCCTGGTTGAGGGTTACTGGTGGAAATGGTTTAATGGTAGAGTTGTCTGATCACCCATTCCCCTCATTCTTCTCTAAGCTGGTGTCACACGAGCTATTTTGCCGGCAATTTTCGACGAACAAGTTATTTATCTTAATATGTTGAGGCTAGTTCGCTTTGGAATAGGAAACTAGAGCGAAGGTAGATTATGTTAGATGGAGGATTTCAGATAAAACTTATAATTTGAAGATGCCAGACTACAATTGCCCGTAAAACTTGACGGAAAAGGCGTTCCTGTAACACCTTCAAACCCACTCACTTGCTCCTACAATTAAACACTTATTTTTGTTTAACGGCAACAAGAACTCCTGTGAAAAACCGCGACTTTGCCCCGACTTGAGAAGATTAGAGTATTAATTAAGAGAAGGAGAGTATTATTGTTGTGAGGGATTACAGACAAGTGGGGGTGGAGGGGGAAAGGTGATGACTCGATACCGTAGAGTTGTGTATAAATAAAGTCGACCTCTTCCATATTGGTGCCACTGGTGTGGGTCCCTTCTCGTTACACTTAAGGGGAGATGGGCGTATTTATTTACTCATTTATTAATACATTTTTTTTTTTTTTTTTTTTTTTTTTTTTTTTCCCCCTTAGAACTCCATCAAGCTGTAGAACAAAACACCTAGCCCCCCCCCCCCCCCCCCCCTTTGTACATTTTCGGTAGAAAATGTCACGGCCGAAGACCGGTTACTCTTAAAATTACAGGTTCGCTATCGCTCAACAGGAAAAAAATCGACAGCTAAATGGCACGAACAGTTTAGATATTGACAAAGAAATGGGGCGTAAAGTCTTAGAATCGCCAAACTAACGGGCCGAACATTTTAAAATCTAAAAACTAATGGGGCTAAACACGAGGGAGAAGGGGGCCAGAATAACCGTCCGTAAACGGTATAAGTAATAAAGGTATACTAAAGGTACAGTTGTTCACATAAGTTCTGTTCCTCTCCGTGATCTTATACGTAGCAATATAATGCGCATGAGTGACTTATGGGTGTAGTTTCTTATGCAGGGGTTAACCCATTGAGTATCAGGGACACCCTTTTTATCATATTCTGGCAATTATTAGACGATATTGTTCAGCATAGGAAGGACCTCTAGCAATAATAAGGCTTCAATATATTTTAACCGAACCTTTTATCTACCACAGATCCTTCCTACGCTGCACAATATCGTCAACATATAGCTAGAATAAATCATAGCACACGTCGCTGGTATTCAAAGGGTTAACTCACCCGACTAGTCAACTGATAATTAAGAGAAACCACACTCGCAATTAATTCATACTGTTTTACTTGCATACATAAGATCACGAAGAGGAACATAACTTATGTGGGCAACTGTACATAAGATAATTGTGAATATCGATGGTGATATACCTTTCTACTCTGATTATATACTGGTATAATACTGGTAATATACTGTACAGTTCTTAGCATATATAAGGTTTCACCAATGCGAATCTTTGAACCATTAAGGAGGGATGGGCGTAATAATTTGCTCATTCATGTATCTTTATATTAGTTCTATAGTTTCCTCCTTAGACCTCCAAGAAGCTTTCCCCCCCCCCCCCCCCCCCCAGACCCTCCTTCAAAATAGATTTGTAATTGTTTTCGATAGAAAAATGGCAATACAGGCTCGCTATTGCTCGCCAGGTAAAAATCGACATCTATATGACACGAAAAGTCTTAATATTGACAAAGAAAAGGGGCGAAAGGTTTTAAAATTGCCAAACTAATGGGCCGAACATCAAACATTTGAATAATAATGGGGCAAACATGAGGAAGAAGGGGGACCAGAATAACGACCCATCTCCTCTTAATGCCAAGTTTTGAAGCATTTGGATTTGATAATGCATCACATTGTCTTGTTTGCACCAAAATGGCGTCCGAAATAAAAGCTGGACATTTGTTTTTACTACAGAATCTCTAGTGACGAGGATCAAGGATGGTTGAAAAGCGTATTAGTAATGAATGCTATTGTTGGGAACCTCTCGTGATATGTAATACAGCAATCCGGCTTTGTGTAGTGCTGACTTAATTGATATACGGGTTTATTAAGGGTGGTATATTAACATGGTGGACAAAGAGCAAGGAATTGAGTGTTAAATTGTAGATGATAACTGAATATAACTCAATTTGCTGTTAGATGTTTAAGTGTTTTTTGTTCCATTACGTGGGGCTTGGCTACAGTAAGGTTTTATAACACAGCCGATACCGAGGGGTAGTAAATTAACATAATCCGATGGAAAAGTTTTGTTTTAAATGTTTGTGGACTCTTAACACCTATGCATTTCAATAGAAGAGTTTATTTACTTAAGGAATGATAATATGGGAGGTAATGCATTGCACATCCTAGAGATCCTTCCTGAGCTGAGCAAAATCTTCCAATGTTACCATGAATACGCAATATATAATACCTACGGTATGTAAATATAAGAATGAGGTTAGCATACTGTATATGGTCAAGACGTTTTATAATAATATGTGACCTATACGTTTAAATTTGTAATTCATGTACACAGTTTCATCGTTGTTGAGTATGATACAAAGTCATGTACTATAGGTAGCGCCAACAAAGTTGACAAAAATCTTGATCCCTGACCTCTTTGTAACTCAATAGGGCATAGAGCAATACGGCTTTAAATATCCACACCTATTTCCTGGTGGACTCTTCCCAAATAATAAAAACGTCAGCCCTATTGTTTTCATTCATTTTGAATTATAAGAACTTATAGGGTCCAGATTATTGTCAAGTTCACTGGCGCTAACTATAATAATAATTATTATTAAAAATACTAATACTAATAATACAAATAATAATAATAATATTATTAATAACAATAATAATATTATTATTAATAATAATACACAACATAATAATAATAATAATAATATATTCAAATAATAATGACTAAGACTGGATATAATACTTACTGTAATTAAGCTGTCCCCTATAATTATATTGTGCTCGGTTCGTTCTGTAAGCTTAAGTGCTGTCAGATAATCGTGTTACACTAACAAACGATGTGCAGCCGCCAACAGAGATAGCAGTTACAGAGCTACCGATATTATGTATATTAGATATTTAGGAGCTCAGAATGTAAACAAAAAATATGCAGCATTATACTATCCTAATCATCGTGAAAGCCAGGATATTATTTTGTATAGTACAGTAATATAGAAATACGTAGATAAAACACTATTCAATTGTGTTAGGTAACAATTAGTAGAGTTGACTTGTGTACACGAGACAGATAATATCGACTAAAGAAGTACACTGGCTCGATCTTTACGCTGTTAGACAATATAACTTCGTAACGTCCAGTCTCTTTATCAGACCTGTTCGATATATATAATATCACGAAACTATTGCTGTAACTTGAATGTCTGTCAGTATAGTTCAAGGACCTCCTCTTGTGTTTAAATAATTAATGCAGCTTGGCCAAATGAATTCTATCCCCATTCCGTGATTTTATGCACGGACAGAAATAGTTTCCTTGACTTCCATGAATTGGCCACCCCTTGGGGGATCACGGCGTCCGGCAATAGATAGATAGACTTACAAGAATCATTTGCTGTGAAATCGTTATTTGATCATAGTAATTACCTACTGCTATGAAAGTACATTCGTAATTCAATAATTATTGATAGTATTTTTTGTTTTCTATACATAAACAAACAGTGAATGCAAATTCATGTTGAGAGCATTACAAATAATAATCAGCATTGGTTTTATGATGTAAATTCTACTCATTAATGTCTTAACCGTGTCAGTAGGCCTATACCATGACGCTATATCTACTTTTATTCTGTCGATTATTAGATGATTTTATTAGCTTAGACATATATGTTGGAGTCAAAACGGTGATTGAGATCAAATTGATCTATTTGGCTGTTAGAGGTCCTTAAGGTATGAGTTAGTCTATTGATAATAATATTAAACTATAAAGACGCCATGTTACAGTAATGTTAACTACCCGAGATCTTGGCGATAGGTTATTATAAAAAGTTGTCGTCAAAATAAAGAAGCTACTCAAAAATATTTCGCTTTTTCACTACAAGTATTTTTTCTCAAAACAAATTAATGATCTATCTAAAAGCAAATGTTATAACAATCCGTGTTGTACGGTTGATATGAAATATATTAATTATAACTAACTTTTATTTAATTAAATATATAAATATACAGGGTACATATCATTCCTTGATTAACCCCGTGTGGGTTTTTTACTCGAAATACAGTATATATTAGTATGATTAACATTAAATTATGTATTTCAATTAAGGTAAAACTTCTCATTGTGAAAGAGCCTAAAAGTAACTCCAGTTTCTCTTTCAGCATGCTGATAAGGACTTTCTTTAGTAATGGCAAACGCTAGACGTTAAGGGGGTACTACTCGCTTTTTCTGGACCTCCTTTTCCCTCTTGTTTAGCATATTAGTTTTGAGATTTTAAGACGTTCCTTCCATTAGTGTGGCGATTTTAAGGCCTTTCTCCCCATTTTGTTATCAATATTAAGACCTTTCGTGCCATTTAGGTGTCAATTTTTTCCAGGTGAGCGATAGCGTGCCTGTAATTTTAAGAGAAACCGGCCCTCGGCCTTGACATTTTTCTACCGAAAATTGTACAAATTTATCTTGAAGGGGGGTCTAGGGGGCGTATTTCTAAGTTTGATGGAGGTCTAGCGAGGAAACTAAAAATAAAGGAAACATTAATTAATAACTCTAAAAAACGGCCACTATCGCCTTAAAATATTACCACAACATTCCTATCTCGTCAAAGAACTAAGGCCTTATCACACGAGAGCGTTTATAGTCAATTATCGAAGAACAAACGTTTTCCAGCAACGTTAACCCCTTGAGTACCAGCGACGTGTATTATATTCTATTCTAATTATATTTATGCCATATTATGCAGCTTAGGAAGGATCTGTGGTAGTTAGAAGGGTTGGTTAAGATAGTTTGAAGTCTTATTATTGCTAGAGGTCCTGCCTAAGCTGAACAAAATTGTTTAATAGTTGCCATACTGTGATGAAAAGGACGTCCCTGGTGCCGAATGGGTTAAAACAATCTTTTGCATTGATATCGTAAACTATACTGAAGGCAGATTAATTTAGATGAGAGGATTCATATAAATATTTAACTCATAATATAAAATACTCAAATCGCCGATAGCAGTTGAGGGAGAAGGCACTATATCCTGTGTCAGTGAACTTGACGGAAATCGTGACCCCCTAACTTTTTGTAACTCAGAAAGAAAGAGAGTAATCGAACTGACATTTCTATTATCTAGGAAGCGTCGAACAGGAAATTGATATGGAAATTTACAGCCCGTTTGCTTTAGCCATTTTTTGAGTTATAAATAGGTTAGATTTTAAGATTTTTGTCAAGGGTATAGTGTGATCCCGGCTTTCCCAGAAAACAGGTGAGGTCCAAAGCTGGTATCACACGAGAGCTTTTTCCCTCAACATTTATCCTCAACACTGGTCTGGCAGTTTATGAGATCAACATTTAATATATGTGTGTCACCTAAATTCATCTATCATTAGGCTAGTTTCCGATACCGGTGCAAAATATTCCAGAAATGTCGCTAGAAAATTGTTGATTATCGAATGGTGACTATAAATGCTCTCGTGTGATACCCCCTTAAGAACGTTAATGGTTAGTATATATAGTAAAGGCGGTGTGCGTGGTACTATGTTGTAATAAATATATACAGTATATGGGGCGCGTGGTAAGATGTAATACACTAAACACGTAACTAAAGAAAAAATAGCTCCTAACTTACTCGCCGGGCCTGTAATATCCCTCCATTGCATTATATTCCGTAACATTTTACTTTAGATAAGCCTTGTATGTATGTACGTGGTGGGGGGATCAAAGTGTTATAATGTTTATTAGTATTTTGTATTATGTTGCTCTTGATGATATGTTGAATGTCTTTTATAAATGCTAGGGTCAATAATATATATATATACTGTATAATGCATGTCTATCTAATAAGAAATTTGCCTACCTATCAATCAATCTTGCTTTTCTCCTGTCTTTTATAATTCTTAAGTAAACATTTTGTCTGATCTAAATGTTTTAAGATTTGTTTGACCATTGTCTGATAAACTTAATGGTATGCGAATTTGCAATCCAGTCTCGCTCTTCCACATTAATTTCACCAAATTCAAATAAATTTCATATATTTCACTCATGAAGTTGGCCTTCTGTATGTTAAAATTTAGTATAATACAACTAAAATTCCATTGGCAGGAAAATAGGGCATTTTATGAAAAAGGAAAAGTCATTTCCGTCTAGAGCTAGTAGTTCAACAGGAAATAATAAGTTAGCTAAACACAATAGAAAATTAGTTGCAAATAAAAGTAATAGGTTGAGGGTATATTATACAAATTGTAGGAGTTTATGTAACAAAATGAACGAACTTAGAGCACTCGTTAGCACAGAAAATATAGACATAATAGCGCTAACTGAAACGTGGATTAATACAGAATCTAGGCATTTTTTAGCAGAATTTGATATTCCAGGATATAGTTTGTTTAAATATGACCGAACAAGTAGGAGGGGCGGGGGTATAGCAGTGTTTGTCAGGAGTACATTAAAAAGCTGTATTAAATCAGATATTAGACTAAATAAAGATAATGAAAGTGTTTGGGTAGAGGTTAACGAAGGTAGTGAGACCATAGTTATTGGAGTTATATATAGACCGCCTAATATGAGTAGAAATGGCGGAAAATCGTTATGGGAGGAAATTGAAATAGCATCAAGGTTTAGCAATGTGTGCATTATGGGGGATTTTAATTTTCCGAACATTGATTGGCAGCACCAAATAGGCGACTCCGATTCAGTAGAGTTTATTGAGGTAGTACAAGATAGTTTTTTATTTCAATTCATAGATACGCCGACTAGAGGTATTAATATTCTTGATTTAGTTTTCAGTAACAATGAACATATGATAAATAATGTAGAGATTGGTGACCACCTAGGAAATAGCGATCATAAATCTATTTATTTTAATATACAATGGACAGGGAATGCTAAAGAGAATACGACACTTATCCCAGATTTCAGAAAAGCCGATTATGGTGGGCTAAGAAGAGACTTAAGGGTGGACCCTATTGTTAAGCGATTAAGTCAGGATATGCCAGAGTTAAACTTGCCACCTACATATAACCAGTTTATTGCTTCACTCCACAATGCTCAAAATAAATATATCCCTAAAAGAAGATTTAGATCGACGCACAACCAACCAAAATGGATGACTAATAAGCTAATAGATCTTATAGGAAAAAAGAAAGGAATATATCGAAAAATAAAGAAAGGTGAAAATCATTTACATATATACTATCAGACTCTATCAAGACAGGTCAAAAAGGAAATCAGGAAAGCAAAAGAAATTATGAAATAAGGATAGCCAGCGACTCAAAAAATAACCCTAAAGCTTTTTACCAACTATATAAATCTAAAGTTAGAGATGTAATAGGCCCCCTAAAAACTTCAATAGGAGAAATAACAGAAAATGATTTAGAAATGTGCAGTACATTAAATAGTCAGTTTCTTTCCGTTTTCACTAATGAAAATTTGGCACAGATTCCAGAAGTCAATAGGGTATATAGTGATAGTATAGAAAATATGTTAAGTACAGTTAGTATAAGTAGAAATGATGTGCTTAAGGAAATTGACAGACTGAAACCTCAAAAATCGCCTGGTCCTGACGAGGTATATGCTAGAGTATTAAAAGAATGCAGAGATGAGTTAAGTAGTCCATTAGCATTTATATTTAACAAGTCATTAGAAACAGGTTTAGTTCCAGAAGCTTGGAAGCTTGCAAATGTAGTTCCGATCTTCAAAAAAGGTGTTAAATCGATAGCATCCAATTACCGTCCCATTAGTCTCACATCAATCATAGGAAAGTTGCTAGAGTCCATTATTGCTAGGAAAATTAGAAGCCACTTAGTAAAATTTAACTTAATAAATTCTTCTCAGCATGGATTCACTCAGGGACGTTCTTGCCTTACTAATTTGCTTAGCTTTTTCTCAGAGGTATATGAAGCAGTAGATAGTGACAAGTCATATGATATTATATATTTAGATTTCAGTAAAGCTTTCGACAGAGTCCCTCATGAGAGATTGATGAGAAAGGTTGAGGCACATGGAATAGGAGGGTCGTTGTTGGGATGGATTAGGTCATGGCTAATTGGTAGGAAACAGAGAGTCAGCATAAATGGTACCAAGTCAGAGTGGGGAGCAGTCAAAAGTGGTGTCCCCCAGGGATCGGTATTAGGTCCCCTGTTGTTTCTTATATACATAAATGACCTAGATTTAGGTATAACTAGTAGGATAAGTAAATTCGCAGACGATACTAAAATGGGGAGATCAATTGATTCAGATAGCGATATAGAGTGCCTCCAAAGGGATCTAGATACCTTACATGAATGGTCAGTAAATTGGCAGATGAAGTTTAACATTGACAAATGCAAGGTATTAAAGATAGGGAAGATGCAAACAAATGTTAAATATAAACTAGCTAATTTAGAATTAGAAAATTCAGACTGCGAGAAAGATCTAGGTGTGTTTGTTAGCAATGATTTGAAGCCTAGAAACAGTGTATAAGTGTTCGTAATAAGGCAAACAGGATTCTCGGGTTCATCTCTAGGAGTGTGAGTAACAGAACTGCTGATGTTATCTTAAAACTTTACTTGTCATTAGTGAGACCCCATATGGATTATGCTGTCCAATTTTGGTGTCCTTATTACAGAATGGACATAGATTCATTGGAGAGAATTCAGCGTAGAATGACAAAAATGATCCATAATATTAGAAATTTCCGTATGAAGAAAGGTTGAAGAAATTAGGTTTACATTCGTTAGAGAGACGCAGAGTTAGAGGGGATATGATAGAGGTGTTCAAGTGGGTTAGTGGGATTAACAAAGGGGACATGACAAATGTACTAAAGCTCAGTGATAGCGAAAGAACTCGTACCAATGGTTTCAAATTAGATAAATTTCGTTTCAGAAAAGATATAGGCAAATATTGGTTTGGTAACAGAGTTGTAGATGGGTGGAATAGGCTACCAAGTGATATAGTGGGATCAAGAACGATAGGGAGCTTTAAGAAAAAATTGGATAAGCATATGGACGAGAAGGGTTGGGTGTGAAGGGGGATCAGCCGGGTTGGGCCAATCAGCGCTCTGCAGACCCCCGTAATCCTGCGTTAATCTCTAACCGGTTTGGTAAGATGATCCTCAGGGTATTAGAGTGTTGAGCCTATAATTGGGCTTTGTAATTGGGGTTGTGTGGGACAGGGATCTGCCTTGCTTAGGCCAATCGGCTTTCTGCAGACTCCCATTTTCTTATGTTCTTATGTTCTTATTTGTTTCGCGTTATTAATTTTAAGTTTTTATGTCGGCATTACGAGATATAAAAAAAAAATTAGTATTTTAGATAGTGTGCCATTTTAGTAAGAAAGTTCCATACTTTAACCTATTTTATTTTATGTATTTTTAAATATTTTCATACTGCAAACAAGAGCATATATAAACTCTAGTAAATATTTTATTATAAAAAAATCGAGTTAAAACAAGTCTACTGTAATGAATATGCGGAAAAAACGCTTCAAATTGATATCGAGGTGCATTTGGTTGACCCTTTGAGTACCAGCGACGTTTGTTATCTTTTATTCTAGCTATATTTACACGATAATATGCAGCTTGGGAAAGATCTGTGGCAGTTAAAAGGGTTGGTTGAGATAGTTTGAAGCCTTATTATTGCTAAAGGTCCTTCCTAAGCTGAATAAAATCGTCTAGTGGTTGCCAGAGTATAATGAAAATGACGTCCCTGGTACTGTATGGGTTAATCCCCCGGCAGCAAATCCGCGGCTAAAAGTTACCCTGATACCCTTTTTAGAACCGCTATTGAGTACAGAATTATACACACAACAAAAAGTCTCCGTGTTAAGGGGAGGCAGACCGTTTTTCTGGACCTCCTTCTCCCTAATGTTTAGCCCCAATAGTTTTGAGATTATAAGACGTTCGGCCCATTAGTTTGGCGATTTTAACACCTTTCGCCCCATTTCGTTGTCAATTTTAAGACATTTCGTGCTATTTAGCTGTCGATTATTTCCTGGCGAGCGATAGCGAGCCTGCAATTTCAAGAGGAACCGGCCTTCGGCCGGGAAAATTTTCTACCAAAAAATGTACAAATTTATCTAGGGGGTGTTTTTCTAAGTTTGATGAAGGTCTAGGGAGGAAACTAAACAAACATATGAATACATGAATTAATAGACCAAAAGAAACAGTCTGCCTCCCCTTAAAACCTAGGGAGAAAATATGAGTGAACATCAGGGAAGGCTAATGAGTTGAGACAGGCGGATGCAGTGCTGAGTGGCCTTGTCGCTGATAATTAATGAACACAAGGAGAGGGGGAAGGGAATAATTCTGTATTGTTGTTGGTTGTTATTTATGTTCTGGGCTGATGGACCAACGCTTTCGACTGGGGCTTCGTCAAAACATGTTCTCTGATTAAGGGGAGTGACCTGCTTGTTTTCTCTGTCCTGGTTGTATCCATTCGGCCCCATTCAGCCCCATTCAGCCTACTGTTTTAGGACATTTATCCCCATCCAGGTGTCGATTTTTTCCTGGCGAGCGAGCGAGCCAGCATTTTATGGAGAAACCCGGCATCGCTGGAGACATTTTTCTATCTTAAAATGTACAAATTTAGCCAGTTGTCTAACACATTATCCAAAATATGGTGGGTCGCTATCGCTCGCCAGGTATTAATCGACACCTGGATGAGGATAAACGTCTTAAAACAGTAGGTTAAATGGGGCCGAGTTGATACAACCCAGAGAGAGAAAAAAAGCAGGTCACCCCCGTTAACGGGACACATACATTTACATACCATCATATTGCAATTCGTTGGCTTACGTGAGACATAAATAATAACCGGTTTGGTGGAATTTGAAATATTTTAAGAAGTGGTTTGTTTGCAAGATAATTTCACTCTATGAATGATCGAGTTTTAGTTGTTTATTATTACAGTGTAAACATGCCTTACACTATGCCAGAACCGATCGTTAATAAAGTTTCACAATATTTATATACAGATCGTTTAGACCATGTACATAAGTTAAGGGGAGACTGGCCGTTTGTTTGGTCTATTAATAATTCATTTATTCATATATTTTTGTAGTTTCCTCCCTAGACCTCCATCAAGCTTAGAAAAACACCCCCTAGACCTCCCTGCAAGATAAATTTGTAAATTTTCGGTACAAAAATTTCCCGGACGAAGGCCGGTTCCTTTTAAAATTGCAGGCTCGCTATCGCTCGCCAGGAAAAAAATCGACACCTAAATGGCACGAAAGGTCTTAAAATTGACAACGAAATGGGGCGAAAGGTGTTAAAATCGCCAAACTAATGGGCCGAACGTCTTATAATCTCAAAACTAGTGGGGCTAAACATTAGGGAGAAGGGGGTCCAGAAAAAGGGTCTGCCTCCCCTTAATATAGTCATTTTTTAACATGTGATTTCGAAGGTTAACGGATTAATTTTACAGCGTGACATACTGCTACCGATTGGCACGAGGTCAATTATTATGTTGCTGTCATATTTTTCGCTCGTCTCTACCGTGCTCAATGGGTTACTGATGAATATGTTTAGGGCTTGGCTACTGAATATGGAACTGGTTGACTGACAGGCATGTACTTAAGTAAATTTGAACCTAATTTTTTAAAGCATGAACCTAATTTTTTAAGTAGAATAGAACAACATCTTAGGGTGTCAAATCGTGGCAATTTTGTTTGAAGACTGGAATATATACGAACAGGAATGCAGGAAAATGTAAGTGCAATTGCAAGGTTTTCGGCAAGTTATGTTTTCCAAAGTCACAATAAGACCTGTAACGTATGCATTTTACTTACTATGCTTATTGCTTAATAATAATGAATAACAAGAATAGACTCAGCTAAAGGACGAATTCAACAGTCTCTCATTTGAACATTTATATTAGTTACTGAATACATTATTCCTGACTGATTAACATCAATGAATTCTAGTTTCATCATAGTTTTACCTGAAGTCCTAGAGTGCAAAACTATGACTTCAATCTCTGTCAAATTTTACTAGATGATTTTGTGTTCATCTTTTGGCTTTCTTTCCTTTATGAATTGTTGATCCGAATGTTCTATGATTGACTGGTGACTAAGTGACTGGCTGACTGACAGACATCAATGTATTTCGTTCATATCACAGTCAGCTCTCTTATTGACATGATGACACATTTCTTAGTTCATGTTTACTAACACTATGCCGGGTTTATACAACTTGTTAAGGACATCTAGCAATCAAAGGTATATATACAATATATCTGAATATGGAAAGGATATACATTCGAATGGCTAAACAGTGCAACACAATGTACAGTATTAACTTAAAAGAAAAAGAAAACAAAAAATGTATTGGGTGGGGGATTTGAGAAAGCGTTTTTGTTAGCCTAGGGGACTAATTATAATACAATGCTCGAAAATGGAAAAGGGAAACAAAATCCTCAATAATAATTCAACAAAACATCATAATAACCCACAGGAGGTCGGACCACATAGTGTTAACCAGACCCGAGCTTGCCTGCCGCTGTACGAGGAGTTATATGTTCCTGTTTTTATACCATTACACGATTTTTGTTTCCCAATGGTAATAACGCAGCGTTGGTGTGGGCGGACTCAAACAGTAGACCATTTCCACCGGTAGATCTGAACCAGTACCGAGACTCAACCAGTTAGAATAATATTATCAGTAAATCTCAACCAGTACTAACTCAACCAATATACATTAACCAGTGGCAATGCAACCAGTGGACCATTTCAGTCAATAGATCTCAGCCAGTACCAACTCAATAAGTCGACCATTTCAACCAGTAGATCTTACCCGGTACCATCCCAATCAGGTTGAGTTGATTAGGACTTTAAATTGCTGTTTGAGTGTGGGACTCTGGTTGAATCGTCATTGATTGAGTTTGTTTCACTGGTTGGCCTACTGGTTGAGTTTTGCAGGAACCCAATATATCAGTCAGGTTGACACTTTAGGTTGGTACTTTATTTCAACTTGTTTAATTTGGCTCTGATTGAAATCTACTATTTGAAATGGTATACTGGATGAGTCATACGGAAACCAAGTGTCATATTAAATTAGGACTTTATATTGACACTGGTCTATGTTCGATTGACACTGGTTGATTTGACGCTGGTTGACATCTAGTGGTTGAAATAGGCTACTGGTAGAATCTCGGTGTTGGTTTAGGGGTGGCGGCAACAGGTGTCCAGAGGCTCACCATTCCAGTTTATTACGAGGGATGAACATACATAAAGTCGACATTAGCATGAATAATGTGCCGTGCGCGTAGCAAAAATGCCTCGACTATGACGCTGGAATTAAATCAAGCTTTTTGACTCGTGTATCATTTTTTCCACAGTAATATATATATATATATATATATATATATATATATATATATATATATATATCTATCTATCTATCTATTGCCTGACGCCGTGATCCCCGAAGGGGTGGCCACGAACGAACCGCCCCATGCACCTCTGTCCCCAGTCAGTCGACGCCCCTCCCCCCAACCAGCACCGCCTTCGTTCATGTACTTCCTCACTCCATCCTTCCACCTCATATTCGGTCTACCTCTCCCCCTCTGTCCCTCCACCTCGCTCTCGTACACCCTTAGTCATTCTCTCGCTTTCCATACGTTCCATATGGCCGAACCATCTCAAGTTGTTCCTTTTCACACTTTCCAGCACATCTACCTCCACACCACACCTCCTTCTTACTTCCTCATTAGTCTGTCTATCCCTCCATGTAACTCCGCACGCACTCCTTAAGTAATTCATTTCCACTGCTCTCACTCTTGGTCTGAGTCTCTCAACCAACGTCCATGCTTCGCTTCCGTAAGTCAGTGTCGGGATTACCACACTGTCATGCAAGGACTTCTTCACTTCCATACTGACCACCCTATTTCTTGTTACTGCTTTAGCGTTCCTACAACCCTCTTCCCCTGTTGTACCCTCTCCCGCACCTCTTCATCCATAGTCCCATCTTTACTCAACACACTGCCCAGATACTTAAAAGAGTTGACGATCTCCATAGCCTGACCGTTCAGCTTCACCTCACACTCTGTGACTTCACCCCTTTCGAAGACCATAACCTTGCTCTTCCCCGTATTTACCTTCAAATTCCGTTTTTCGCACACTGTTCCAAACTCATTTACCAGACCCTGCAACTCCCATTCATTATCACTCATCAGAACTGTATCATCCGCAAACAGCAGTATAGGTAGCTTCCACTCAATTCCCTCCCTTTTCAGCGATACACCAACATCCACTGCTCTTGATAGTATTTCTTTCATAACTCCATCCATATACAGTAAACAACCATGGGGACATCACACACCCCTGTTTCAAACCAACATTCAGGTCAAAGAACTCGCTCTGCTCACTCTCCACACGTACTGCCGCCTTTGCACCCTCATACATGCTCTTCACTGCTTTCAGCAACTTGCCCTCTACTCCGTATATTCTAAGTACTTTCCACAAACCTTCCCTATCCACTCTGTCATAGGCCTTCTCCAAGTCCATAAAGGCAACATACACCTTTTGTTTCTTCTCCAGATACTTCTCCACAACACAATTCAGGGTAAAAATCTGATCTACACATCCTCTTCCCTTCCTAAAACCTCCCTGCTCGTCGCCTATCCATTTCTCCGTTCTCACTCTCACTCTCTCAATCACTACCCTACTGTATACCTTCCCTACTACGCTTAGAAGACATATTCCTCGGTGGTTACCACACACTCCTCTTTCCCCTTTGCCCTTATATAGGGGGACTATTATGCCAGTCTTCCAGTCATCGGGTGCACTCCCCTTCTCCCATGCTAGTTTGCACATTTTCCATACCCATTCTATCACTATCTCACCACCATACCTCAACATTTCCCCACACACTCCATCTGTTCCTGGTGCTTTCCCCAACTTCACTCTTTTCACGGCTTCCCACACTTCTGACCTCCTGATCCCCACCTCCTCCTCCACTACTTCTCTTCTTCTCCCTCCCATACCATATCCAGCTATGTTTGCTGGCTCTTCATTCCTTTCATTTAGCAACTCACTGAAGTACTTCCTCCATCTTTCGACTCTCTCTTGCTTCTCGGCTAGCATTCTCCCATTCTTATCTTTCACACCCTTACTGTTTCCCTTGCTACCTTCCCTAACTTTCTTGACTTCTTTCCAGAACAGTTTCTTACTCTCCCTCCATTTTACACTCAGATTCCTTCCAAATTCCTCATCTACTCTTCTCTTACTTTCCTTCACTACTCTCTTCACCACCCTCTTACTCTCCACGTACCTCGCTCGTTTCTGTCTCTCGGAATCTTCATTCCCTCTACTACCCAACCACTCTCTCTCTCTCTCTCTCTCTCTCTCTATATATATATATATATATATATATATATATATATATATATGATAAGGAAGGAGAAGAGATTATTGGAGAATGAAACTAGATACAACATTGTAAAAGTAAAAATATTATATTTTTCTAAATATTTAAATTGGAGAAACGTTGCATATTTTGTTATAAATATAGTGGAGAATACTTTGTAATTATAAAATGGAAAGCAAAAATTATATGTACAAAATTAAGATATACAGGTACTAGCTTTCCTACGAATATTTTACAGGTTTCACAATCTATCACAATTTCGAAATTACCAATATTTGACGTGTACGGTAATGTTGTCGTGAATTATTTTTACGCTCGCATGAATAGACTAGAGGCTTACTTTGGCAAAGGTAATGTGGTTTGCATGTCATTATTAAAGCTGAACTCTTTATCATTCATGTACGGTGAGGGTCAGAAGTAAGCACGTATATGAAATATAATATTAGATATCTATTTGTTTACATATGTTTTACATTAATTTCGGTTCATCGTATAATCGATTGAACATATATTTTTGCTACTCTATACTATGATTTATTTGCTTGCATTAAACAGGGAAGAACACAACTTCTAACACACACACACACACACACACACACACACACACACACACACACACACACACACACACACACACACACTCATTCTCTCTTTCTCTTCTTCTATCGAGTTGTCAACTTGTGGAATGGGCTTCCCCAAGACGTTATAGACTGCAGCACTGTTGATTCATTTAAACTTCGCCTAGACAAATATCTCGCATCAAACCCGCGACTGACTGCGTTTGTAAATGAATAACTTTATTGTATCCCCCCCTCAGTTACTAACCCCTCTGTCCCCTACTAACTTCCTAATCCTGCCACGGACATTAGTTCTAGGGCAGTAGTTCCCTTTCCAATGTTCCCTTACCCACTCTAAACCACTGTTTGGACACTTGATCCTCAGTGTTTTGGAGGACAAGCAGCCTAGAAGGGTCACTAGACCTGTTGTTGCTTGATTTCCTGTGTACTCCTTTGTACTCTGTACTCTCTCTCTCTCACTCACTCACTCACACACACACAAGCTCACTCCCGATAAACAAACACAGAGTGTAGTAAATTTCAATCACTCACCCACATAACACACAAGGACACAAGCAGCTTCCCTCTAGAGAGCTTGTAGTAAGTGACAGACTGGCCATCTTTTTTATGTGGCCGCCATTTTTATAACTCAATGATAAAATAACGGTGTTTTACTTGATTTTTGTAATCATGTAGATTGCATACCCAGACACCAAACTATATATATATATATATATATATATATATATATATATATACATATATATATATATATATATATATATATATATATATATATATATATACTGTATATACTGTATATATATATATATATATATATATATATGATTTTGGCCCTGTCACTCTTTTAACTATGGGGGGGGGGGGGCATTCGCTATAGGCAGTTCTGCCTTTTGCCTCCCTCACTCACATAGGAAAACAAAATATATATATATATATATATATATATATTTATCCTGTATCAGTATGGCCAAATGTGTATTATGGCAATGTAGATATTTGAGTGTAAAGGGACGAAACCATCACCCGTGGCACCAAAATAGCAGAGATTGGTTGGTTTCTGTTAATCTAGGGTCTCTACTTCCCACCCGTGCAAGCCGTGATCACCAAGCTCGTTATACCCCGCTACTTATGCTCTGCTGTTGAATGTCTTGCATGCTGATGTGGCCTTGTGTCCTTGCTTTTAAGTCGACTTTCACACTTAACTTATATATAGCTTCTTGAGTAAGATAGCACCACTTTCTTTAGCTGTCTGTATCGGTGATTTACTTTTCATTGTATTCTGGCAACTATTAGACGATTTTATTCAGCTTATGAAGGACGTCTTACCATTAAAAGGCAACAGACGAACTCACTTAATCATTCTAGCTACCATATATCCTTCCTAAGCTTCACAAAATCGTTTCAATGTAGCTGAAATCAAATTAAGAAGACGTAGGCGGTACAGAAGGGGTTAAAAGATGCTACTGGTTTGTCTTGTGCAGTTCTAAGTTGCCTGTGTGTATATTTTGAGGGGGGTGGAAGGTTCAAATAAGATATTGTCTATTTATGTTGTTCTATATCTCCTTGAGTACTACAGGAAGTACATAATAAATATAATGTTCTGCTTCGTAAGCCTTGTTGTTGTCTGAAATACATGATGATGTGGCGTGTACTTTTTTGCTGTGTGTGTGTGTGTGTATGTGTGTGTGTGTGTGTGTGTGTGTGTGTGTATATGACTTTCGCACCTAGCATATCATTACTTGAATAAGATAACACATTTTTGCCTTTCCGTGTTGCTATCATTAAACGATTCATGCAGATAAGGAAGCAGCCGCGGGAGTCGCAATGTTAACCCCTTCTGTACCAGCCACGTCTTTTCATTTTAGTTTAGCTATACTTAGTGCAGTTGAAGAAGGATATGTGGTTATATAAAAGGTTAGGTGAGATAATTCAAAGCCTGTTAATTGAAGGAGGTCCTTTTTAAGCTGAAGAATATTGTCTAACAGTAGCCATAATAAAGTTAAACGGGTGGCACTGTACCTGAAAGGATTAATTAGAGTTTTCCATTTAATTTCTAGCTTTTACTTTTAAGTTAGATGAGAGCTGTAATATATAAAACAGAACAACATTAAGAAAGGCGACATTGTGCCCAAGAGGCTAATGTGTATTTGATACCCTCTTGATAATATATTGGTGAGTGTGTGTGACTTCTTGTAAACATTAAGGTACCTGTATAAGAGGGTAGCGGTAAATTTTACTTATGGCCGGCATTTTGTTTCTACTTCACAGTTTATCCCATAGAAGACCATTATTTGTTATACATATTTTGTACAGCTTATAATTATATACCTTATTTTTGTCTATCAATCCCTCTCTATATTTCGCAATTCATCAATCTATATTCTAGCAGGGCACTTAACACCCAGGGCGCCATATTGTTTTTGACTCCCTGTGCCCCCTATGTTGCCACTCTCTATTATAAAGGCACTCCAGTAAACATTAGCCAACCCAGGCACGAGTGTATCAGTGTAAGGAAGGAGGATAGGTTAATGGAGAATTAAACTAGATACAGTATTGTATAAATAGATTTGGGATATTTTTCTACATTCTGTATACAAAATGGAGAACATAAGGTATTTTGGTATATATATATATATATATATATATATATATAATGGAGATATATATATACTATTTTGCATATAGAAAATGGAGAAATTTGTTGTTGTTGTTGTTGTTGTTCCCCAAGCTGCCTGGCCGAACAGCCCCAAGGCCCCGAGCAATTCCAAGGCCATCACCGAACGCCCCCACAGAACCCTCCCTGCCGACCACAATAAAGCCTGGGTGACCGAAGCCACTCCATGGCGGGGAGCTGAGGAGGGTGCGGAAACGCCCGGGAAACCAAAGCCCCACCCAGGGCCCTGTGCCCCTCAGCAATTATGAAGAGAAAGTTGAGGGGCAAGGGAAAAATGTGACGCTTTGGCTTCCAATCTTGGTAGATTGGGAGGTCAATCCACGGAAGAGACGCCGTCACTTGAGATCTAGAAAATATATAAGTTAAAGGAACAGTCAGAGTAAGTTATGGGTATGGCAGAGATTGCTCAGCTCTCACTCTGATAGACCAGCCCATCACCACATGACTAGAACCCAATCCTCTCAGCATCAGCTAGGAAAGGCCCTAGAAAGCCATCTTTGGCGGGGGGATAGCTCCCCAATTTCAACCCTTTTCGGGGTTGGGCACCCGCCCAAATTTGTTATATTGTTCTATGTAGAAAATAAAGATATATAGGATATATGTCTATGCATAAAATAGAGTATTATGGGATATACAGTAGGATATGTTTCTATATGCAATGTAGAAGTATAAGATGCTCTTAATATATAAAATATTGAGAAATATAGGACATCATTATATATTATATACAGTATATATAACGGAAAACACTGAAGGTAGAGTAAGCCAGTATCACACGAGAGCTTATGTAGTCCGCTTTCGATGATCAACATTTGTATGGCAACATTACTGAAATATGTTGCATAGGTATCGGAAACTAGACTGATAGATGAACTTAGGTAACCAAAGTATTATAAATATGTACCTCATATGCTGCCAGCCCAGTTTTGAGGGAAAAAGCGCTCGTGTGATACCGGCTTAAGTCTAAGTAATATAATATTGTGAACCAAAACGGGAAATGGGAATAACACGGAAATTGCTGCCGAGTGTTCACCGTATCATTAATATTTATCTCAGCTGAGCACAGAATAACAAGGACTATTTTAACCCTTTCAGTACCGGCTGTGTGTGTTCAATTCAGCTGCATATGGACGATTTTATACAGCTTAGAAAGGATATATAGTAGCTAAAAGGATGTCACCGGCACTGAATGAGTTAAGATTACTTCACTCTATATATATCCCACACTTTACATTATTCAAGATATATATATATATATATAGATATATATATAGGGTGAGGAAAGGATACTTTTTCAGGAAGAGAGTTATTTTTGTCAGGGCAAATTAAGAACAAACTCAGCCGGCTCCTCCGTGTCTTGTCTTTGCCCGGCTGCTGTGGAACCAACGACGCCACCTCTTGGGGGTGAGGGGGGGGGGGGGGGGGGGGGGGGGGGGGGGGGGGGGAGGGAGTGGCAGTAAGAATGTTGATCTCCGCGGCAGACGTCCAGTGCAGGAACCAGAAGGGGAGTGATGATGTCGGGAAGTTGGGCAGAAGCGGGAGAGGAGGCGGAAGATAGGAAAAATGATACGGAGATAGATAGATAGATAAATAGATAGCTAGATAGATAGATAGATAGATGGAGGAGAGATAAAGAAGAGTGAATGTTGATCTCCGCGCCAGACGTCCAGTGCAGGAACCAAAAAGGGACTGATTATGTAGGGAAGAGGAGAAGAGATAGAAGAGGGAATGTGGATACCTACAGTATATGCAGTATATATATAGAGAGAGAGCGAGAGAGAGAAGGGTTAGGGGGGGGGGGTAAAGAAGAGTGCATGTTGATCTCGCCAGATGTCCGGTCCAGGAACCAGAAAGGGAGTGATGATATCTGCAAGTTGGTCAGAAGCGGGAGGAGGAGAGAGAGAGAGAGAGAGAGATAGAGAGAGAGAGAGAGAGAGAGAGAGAGAGAGAGAGAGAACATGAACAAGGAAGGTGACAACAAAAAGATATACTGTATAATTATATGAGCGTAAGTTGATTTCCGCGCCAAACGTCCATTGCAGGCACCAAATAATTATAGAAGTGATAATGTCGAGATACAGAAAGAGGAGATATAAGAAAGAGGAGAGGTAGAGGATATATAAAGATAACAAGTATGCTGAGAGAGAGAGAGAGAGAACACAAATTGTTTTTACTCTTTATTTAGATAGCATAAGTACATAAAATTATATATACTAATACATTTACATGGTTTCAAAAGGGCGTAGATGGTCATACGTCCTTTACCCTACAGAGAGAGAGAGAGAGAGAGTACAAAGGAGTACAAAGGAAATCAAGCAACAACAGATCTAGTGACCCTTCTAGGTTGCTTGTCCTCCAAAACACTGAGGATCAAGTGTCCAAACAGTGGTTTAGAGTGGGTAAGGGAACATTGGAAAGGGAACTACTGCCCTGCCACTAACGTGGCAGGACTAGGAAGTTAGTAGGGGACATATGGGTTAGTAACTGAGGGGAGGATAAAGTTATTCATTTACAAACGCAGTCAGTCGCGGGTTTGATGCGAGATATTTGTCTAGGCGGAATTTAAATGAATCAACGGTGCTGCAGTCTATAACGTCTCGGGGAAGCCCATTCCACAAGTTGACAACTCGATTGAAGAAGAAATTCTTAGATTCGTGCGAGTTAAAAGATTTACCAATAATTTTGCAACCGTTTCCCCGCGTGTAATTAGATTGGTCGATAGTGAAGTACTTACTACAGTTCATATTGTCGATGCCTTTGATGATTTTGAACACTTGAATTAAGTCGCCTCTTAATCTGCGCTGGGTTAAAGGAAATAGATTTAATTCTCTAAGACGCTCTTCGTATGGTTTGTTCTTTAGGCTAGGTATCATTTTGGTAACTCTACGTTGAACTCGTTCTAGCTTGTTTATATCTTTTTGGTAATAAGGGCACCAGGATTGAACGCAGTATTCCAGAAGAGGGCGGACTAAGGAATTGTAAAGGGTTAGGATAACTTCTTTGGATTTATGCTCAAATGACCTGCCTATAAAGCCAATTATTTTGTTTGCCTTCTTAACAACTTCTGAACATTGTTGACTCGGTTTTAGGTTACTCGATATTGTTACTCCCAGATCAGTTCTCTGTTTACATTCTTAAGCTGAGTGCCATTCATCGAATAGTTTGCTTTCTCATTTAGGTATCCGACATGTAGTACTTTACATTTATCCGCATTGAAACTCATTTGCCAAATTTGGGCCCAACATGACAATTTATCTAGATTGTGTTGCATATCGTCAACTTGTTCTTTTGAGAGTACGCTATTTGCAATTTTTGTATCGTCAGCAAATTTTGAGATTGTGCAGGTGAGACCCTCATCTATGTCGTTGATGTAAATTAGAAAGAGAATTGGTCCTAGTACCGATCCCTGGGGTACCCCGCTACTTACATTGGTCCATTTAGATGCCTTACCGTTTATGACTACCCTTTGCTTTCTGTTGCTGAGCCAATTTTCTATCCATTTCAACACACCGTCTTGTATTCCATGCGCTTTTAGTTTTAGCAGTAAACGTTTGTGGGGAACTTTGTCAAAGGCCTTTTGAAAATCAAGGTATATAATATCTACAGCTTTACTCTCATCGTAGAGGTTGAGGATATCGTGGAAGAAGTCTAAGAGGTTTGTTAAACAGGAACGTTTTTTACGAAAGCCGTGTTGAGTATCTTTAAGTATGTTATTTTCCTCCAAGTGATTTACGAGTCTGTCTCGTATGACCGTTTCTAGCATTTTACATACAACTGAGGTTAAGCTAATTGGACGATAGTTACTGGGTAGGGATTTGCTGCCTTTTTTGAATATCGGTGTTACGTTGGCTAGCTTCCACTGATCAGGCATAGTTCCAGACTGCAAGGATTTATTGAATAGTAATGTCAGTGGTTTGGAGAGCTCATTCTTAGCTTCCTTTAGAACTCTAGGCGAGATTGTATCAGGTCCTGGCGTTTATTTACCTTGAGTTTATCTAAACAATTCAATACTTCTCTCTCTGTAACGGTGATATTGCTTAGAACATCTGAATTATCAATCTGAATCGGCGATGGTGTAGGGATATCACTGAGGTCTTCTGTTGTAAAAACTGATGCAAAGAAGGTATTGAGGGCATTACTCATTTGTACTTCGTCTTTGGTGTATTCTCCTTTTTCATCGACTAACGGTCCAACAGTTGAAGTAACTACTTTTTTCTTTCTGATATAACTATAGAATTCTTTCGGGTTTGTTTTACTTTGATTCGCAATATGTAACTCTAAGGTCTTTTTACTTTGCTTAATTAACTTTTTGGCTTTGCGTCGTAGCTCTACAAATTTCACCCGTTCTTCGTCATTTTGTGAGGATTTTAATCTATCATTAGCACATTTTTTAGCAAGCAGGCAGTTTGAAATATCTTTATTCCACCATTTGGGCTTATTATTATGGCCTGGACGCCGTATTTTCGATGGTATGCAGTCTTGCACTGCTTTTAGGTAAGTGGTTTCGAATAACTTCCAAGATGTATTTATGTCGTTATTGTTAATTAAAAAGCTCCAGTCAGTTTCTTTAAACATAGCTCTAAGTTTATGGAAGTTTGCTTTCTTGAAATTAGGGACTTTTTCGATGCTACTATTTGGTTCGTTACTAGTAAACGAAAGAAAGAGAGAGAGAGAGAGAGCGAGAGCGAGATGGGGGGAGGGGAGAGGAAAATAAAAGAGAATGTTGATCTCCATGTCACATGTCAACTGCAGGCACCAAACGACTGCTCACACCGGAATGCAGAGGCAGGAAGTATAAAGAACAAAGATAGAGGTTGGAGAGGGAGAGGGTAGGATTGAGATGGACTGAAGAGAGGAAAACGGAGGACAAGAGAGGATGTTGATATAGTTTTTTGTTTTGTGGTTTGTTTCCTTCCTCTATTCATTGTCTCTTTAAAAAAATACGAGTTTGACGTCCACTTCAGGAAGGATAGGTTTGGGGAATTCGGGATGAGAGTGAAATATTAAGAGGGGAGATAGACGTGAAGGTAGAGAGGCAGATAGAGAGATATCTGAGATGGGTGAACAAGATAAATATGGAGGGAGAGGAGAAGTTATGATGAGACACACAGAGAGAGAGAGAGAGAGAGAGAGAGAGAGAGAGAGAGAGAGAGAGAGAGATTTGAAATGAGTGAAAAAGAGATATAAGGAGAGAGAGAGAGAGAGAAGTTATGGTGAGAGACAGAGACAGAGAGATCGAGATCTGAGATGGGTGACAAAGAGATATATGAAGAGAGAGAAGTAGTTATGGTGAGAGACAGGATGAGAGAGAGGACAGAGATTAGTAAAATAGATAAACACAGGGAGAGAGGATGAGAGAGACAGAGGACAGAGATTAGTGATATACTGTATAGAAACAAAGAGAGAGAGAGGAGCGTTATGGTGAGACAGAGAGAGAGAAGGGAAGAGGACACAGATTAGTGATATACTGTATAGAGACAAAGAGAGAGAGGAACGTTATGGTGAGACAGAGAGAGAGAGAAAGGGAGAGGACAGAGATTAGTGATATACTGTATAGAGACAAAGAGAGAGAGGAACGTTATGGTGAGACAGAGAGAGAGAAAGGGAGAGGACAGAGATTAGTGATATACTGTATAGAGACAAAGAGAGAGAGGAACGTTATGGTGAGACAGAGAGAGAAGGGGAGAGGACAGAGATTAGTAAAAAAGGAAGATAAAGAGAGCAACGACAGTTATGGCTTGAGAGAGGTATAGAGATGACAGGGAAAGTGAAAGAGAAGAGAGGTAGTAAAAGAGAGATACAGAAAGAGAGAGGATAGTTATGGTTTGAGAGCGGGAGAGAGAGAGGACAGATTAGTGAAAGAAGAGAGAAAGAGAGAGGGCATTTATGATTTGAGAGAAGGAGAAAGAGGACAGAGATAATTGACAGAAGAGAGATAGAGATATAAAGAGAGAGAGGGCATTTATGATTTGAGAGCGGGAGAAAGAGGACAGAAATTAGTGAAAGACGAGAGAGAGGGAGAGATAAAGAGAGAGAGGGCATTTATGATTTGAGAGAGGGAGAAAGAGGACAGAGATTATTGACAGAAGAGAGATAGAGATATATAAAGAGAGAGAGGGCAGTTATGATTTGAGAGTGGAATAGAGAGGACAGGGAAAGTGAAAGAAAGGAGAGCAGGGGTAAAGGAGAGTATATGTTGATCTCCTCGCCAGCCGTCCACTGCAGGCAACGAAAGAGTAATGATGGTGGTAGACTGAGAGTCTGCAGGTCTGAAGAGAGAGATAGAAAAGTTAGGAAAGAGGGAAGGGGAGATAAAGGGAAAAAGAATAGAGTGACAAGTAGGTAGAGGGGAATAGAAGATAACAGAGAACACAAATTAGTGCATGAATAGATACAGAAGGATAATGTGACGTGTAAGTAGATAGGAATAGAAGAAAAAAAGAAGATACAAATTAGTGTATACAATGACAATTAGGGATAAAGGTAGAGATGAACAGAAGAGAACAGAGGAGAAACGTTAGTCTATAAAGAGATATACTGTATATGGGATAAAGTGACGCAAAGATAAAGAGGGAAAGATAATCTGGAGAAGTGGAAATAGAAAGAGAATGAAGAAGAAGAGGGAAGGGAAGAGAGAGAAGAAGGAAAAAAAGTGACGTGTAGATAGAAAGTAAAGATAAGGCGAACAATAATGGAGAGAGATGAACATGAAAAACAACGAAAAGAAGAGAAAACAAAGATAACAGGGAAGACTAAAGAAAATTATAGTTAAAAGAAGAAGGGCATGCGCGAATATAATGGAAGATGGAAGGATAGATAAAGGTGTAGCTAATGCAGGCACAGTAAGAAGGCAAGGCAATGAAGTTGGATGATGCAAAGTAAATACCACTCTAAAAAGGAAACTGTTATTTGGAAGGAGAGAGAGAGAGAGGTGACCTTGGGAGTACTAGTGATTGAGAGCGTGAGCGAGAGAGCAGTTTTACTAGAGAGAAAAGAAAAGGCAATTAAGACAAGAAAAATTAAAACCAACATTTGAACGAGAGAGAGAGAAGGGATATCAGTGTAACCAGAGTGTAAAGGGAGAGCAAGGACAGAGAGAGAGAGAGAGAGAGAGGGGGAAAAGTGAGTATGTTGATCTCTACACTGGGCTCCCATTTGCAAACACCGGAGAACTGATGATGATGGGGAGTTGAGGGGAAGGCTGGGGGGAGAGAGAGAGAGAGAGATAGAGAGAGAGAGGGAATGCAGGAGGTAAAGGAAAGAAGCATGGATATTTGTCAGATATCGAGACAGATTAAAGTAAGAAGAAATGGGGGAGAAGAGAGATATTTAGGGAAAGGGAGAGGAAGAATAGTTGGAGGAAGAGGAAGCAGGGAAGAAGAGGGAAGGATAATGAATAATGGGGAGATAAGGGGAAGGCTAGGGAGGGAGGGGAGGGACATGGGAGATTGGAGACACTGGGAGAGAGGGAAAACAATGTAAAGTAGGGGGTGTAAGGGATGAGAATAAGATGTAAATTTCAATTGGCAAACATTTGAAAACTGATGAGGATGAGTTGAGAGGAAGGTTGAGGAAGGGGATTGGGAGGAGATAGAAATGACAGATTGGTAAGGGGGAGAGTAGGATAGAAGGAAAAGAGAAAAGGGGAAAACAGTTAAATAGAGAGGGAAATGTTTGGAGAAAATAGGGAGAGGGATATGAACACGAAAGAGCTAGAAGGGAATGCATGGAAGAGAGAGAAAAAATTAAAGTGGGATGAAAAGAAAAGATAGAAGGGTAACCGTAGGGAGAGGGAGAATATTGGAAGGAAGGAAAGTAGAGGAGTTTCCATTTGCAAGTACCAGCGATTTGATGATGATGGGTTTTCGACAGGGTGACTCGGGTAAGCGGTGAAGGTGGCAATGGTTCGGCAGATTGAAAACGAGGGAGGGGAGAGGGAGAAAAAAAGAGTAAGGGATGAGAAAGAAGAAGCATAGGGGAAAAGTAAACCAGGGAATTTTCAAAGAGAGACGGGAATGACAAAACTTATCGGGAATGACAAAACTTATCGGGAAGTAGAGCGAAATGAGCGGGAGTTAAAGAGGTTAAGGTGGGAAAGAAGCGGCGTAAGGGAAAACTAAGCAGAGGGGGGAGGGGAGGGGGGTATTTAAAGGGAGAAGGGAATGTAAATGTGACAGAGATGGGACGCGAGTGAAGAGGAAGAGTTGGATGGCTTACTTGAAAGAGAGAAGAAGATATTTGTGTACAGCAGAGAAACACCAGATAATTTAATGATGAAGGCAAATTCAGTGGAAGAGTGTGGAAGGGAGAAAGAGGGAAAGGGAATATGGCAGATTGGAAACACAAAATTGCAAGATTGAAAAGAGTAGGGGAAGAAGGAGGGAAATGCAGTGGAGATGGATAAAAACTGAAGAGGAAACTTGAAGGGAGAGGAATCAACATAGAAGATACATGAGGAGGGATAATTAGAAGTCTGGAGGAGAGGGAAAGAAAAAGAGAATATGAACAAGCAATAGGAAAGTAATAGACATGATTAACAAGGGAGGGAAAAAATGAAGGAATTAAGACGATATAAAAAGATAAGGGTATAAACCGATAAGGATGAAACGGAAGACATAATAAAGAAAAAAAAACGCATAGGAGGGAGAGAAGGAAAGTAAGGAAATTGACAAGCTTACAGAAGGGAGAGAGAGCGAGAGAGGGAGAGGCAAGCAGGATAGCGAGCTGATAAATAGAGAGGCAGGATGTTGTAAGGAAAGAGGATCAGGAAGACAGGGAATATAAAGGGGCAAAAAGTAAGTGGCTACGAGAAGACACGGAAAAGCGTTTGGAAATAAGTGAGAGGATTTAACCCCCGTATTTTAACCCCTTCAACACGATGCCGATTTTTTGGCCTCCAGTTTTGGCTAACATTAGATGATTTTATGCAGTTTAAGAGAGTCCTATGTTGCTCATATGGGTACCAAGATGGTTTTAACCCCTTCCATTCCTAGTGGAGAATTAAAAGCTAAAGAAAATTGTCAATTGGTAACCAGAAAATTACGTCATCGTGCTAAAGGGGTTACTAGGGTCTGTTACAAGCTTAAACGTATCGACTACCAAAAGCAAGAGTACAAGAAAACAATGCACAAGCGTATTAAAGGACTTATGTTCAAGTAGCATTAACCTCTTTGACTGCGAGAGGTCTTCCTTAAATGTATGTAATCGTCTAATGTTAGCCAGAAAAGAAAACAAAAATGGTGTAGCCTGCTGAAAAGGTTAAAGGAATAATTTTTCGTCGTGTTTGTATTATTATTATCATTATTATTATATTTTATCCCTTAGACCTTCACCAAGCTTAGAAATAAACCCCGAAGACCCTGCCGAAAGCTAGTTCCTCCTAAGTTGCAGGCTGGCTATCGCTCATTAGGAAAATCGACGAATGGCTAATGGGACAAACGTCTTAAAATATCAAAACTAATGGGGCTAAGCATAAGGGAGAAGGGGGTCCATAATATACGCCCCTTTTAATAAAGGACGCGTATTCGGCAATGAGTCCACTTATTTGTTAACACTTTTTCTTTATTTTCATTAATTTTTGGTGATATTTAAAGTGGGCATGGACTGTTCAGGTTAGTTGAGGGAAGGTTGGTATAGATTAGGATGGATTCGGGTAGTTTTAATTTGCTAACTTAATTAACCAACATATTCAACTTTTGAGTATGACAAAAACAAATTTAAATTGATATTCATCCAAATAATGCATCTGTGCAATGACATGGCAAAACAAAAAAATCTGAAATCAATGGTATTTATGGCCTAATTGGTACACGGCCGTGATACTACGTGGCTCGATTGACCTAGCACTATAGTAAAGGACGAGAGTTATTGTGAATAATATAGGAAGAAAGAGATACTGTTGATTCGGAGAAGTTGAAAAGATGAATACACAATGTTCTTCCTCGAATGGTGAACATGCCCAAGGATAAAAAAGTTAAGAAGAAAAAGAGAAGACGAGGAGCGGAATACAAATGATAAGATGAAGAAGCAGGAAGTGAGGGCAGAGGAAAGAGGGAACGGAAAGGATTAGAGAGGAACGAAGAAGGAAAAGATAAAATGCTAAAGGGACTATAGAGAAATGCGGGAGAGATGATAAGGAAGATCTATGAAAATAACAATACTACTTAACTGTAACAACAATGATACACATAGACAATGTTTTAATCATTTATATGTTTTAATATGAATAGATTAACTGAAGGATACTGATTATGCGTACAATTTGTTTTACAACAAAGTGTTCTAAAATGTACAGTGTAAATTACCTGTATTTATATTGTATTGTTGTATTGTACTGTACTATCTAGAACCTCCACTTAAGTCCAAGTATAGACAAGTTCAATAATCGTATACTTTGCTTTTCTATGCCACTGCTTCCCATGTATCTTTAACTTCATGTCTCCTTCTGCATGTAAACATCTCAACGTGATCCTCGTGTTTGTGTCATACTTGTTTTCGTACCTACCTAAATATTCATACAGAAGAGAGAATGGCTTTTATTTTTGACATGCGTCCGTACTTTTATTATTTGTATTTGTTTTATCTAATATATTATTATTATTATTATTATATATATATACTGCATATATATATATATATATATATACCGGTATATATATATATATATATATATATATATATATATATATATATATATATATATATATTCTCGCTCTCTCTCTCTCTCTCTGGTGTTTTTAGTCTCTCACCCTTTTCAAAAGATTGTTCAGCTTATTTCACAATAGTTGTGTCTTAATTGCAATAACGAAAGACAAAATTAATAGGACACAATTATATTTATCTTGACTTCATCCACTTCCTTGCCATTTCGTTAAACTTAGAGTCGCCGCTGTTTATTGTAGGATGCGAAAAAAGTTCCCTGATAAATTTACCTCTCCTGCTTTTCTTTCTTTGTTCAGTTTAACCGGCTTTGTTACTTTCAGGTCAGACGGTCCTGAATGGAAAGAGAGAGAGAGAGAGAGAGAGAGAGAGAGAGAGAGAGAGAGAGAGAGAGAGAGAGAGAGAGAGAGAGAGAGAGAGAGAGATATGTAAATGGGAAATAGCGCAGATCTTTTGCTGAGTTGATGTCAATATAAGTTATAACGAACCTTATTGCTAACAAAATAATTTACCTAAAAATAAACTAGAGCCACCATGATCATGTACTAAACATTTTATAAAAAAAGTAACTAAAAAATGTAAAAGTATTGCTAGAACCACCACACCTTTCCTGATAATATGAGAAACCTATAATTCCGCTCAATATGCGGTAGCGTCATCAAGCCCTTCCAAAGCTGCGATGTCTTTTATTTTTATATTCTGGAAACTGTTAGACGATTTAATTCAGCTTAAAAAGAGCCTTCAGCAAATAACAGGCTTCAAACTATCTCATTTAACCCCCTTTTTCTACTCTCTCAAATCCTTCTTAAACGGAACAAAATTGTCTAAATATAGCAAGAGTAAAAGTAAAAAGACGTCGCCGGACCCTTTTTACTACCTCAGATCCTTCTTAAACGGAACAAAATTGTCTAAACAGAGCAAGAATACAAGTAAGAAGATGACGCTGGTACATAAGGGGTTAATCTTATAGCCACTCAAACATGCCTCCCTCTCTAAGCTGAAACCACTAATAATGTAAAGTTGTCCTGCCCCTGATTACTTAAGGGTCAAGGTGCAGTCTGGGCCCCCCGTATAATACACTCTCGCTTTTCTTCCAACTCTTGTCCAGGGAAATTTATGTCTGCCTTGTGCTAGTTGCTGTTCGCTTCTTGTTTCGGCTGCACAAATAATTTATCTTACTAGTCGTTTTGCAGTGCCTCAAGTTACTGTGCTTCGCCCTCTCACTTTTTGGGCGATTTTTGCATGTATTCATTATTTGTCTAGTTTCCTCCCTAGACCTCCATCAAATTAAAAAAAAACATCTATTAGATTAATTTGTAAATTTTTCGGTAGAAAAATTTCCCGGCCGAAGGCCGGTTCTTCCAACATTACAGGCTCACTATCATTCGCCAGGGAAAAAAATCAACACCTAAATAGCACGAAAGGTCTAAATATTGACGAAAAATGGGGCGAAAGGTCTTAAAATCGACTAACTAATGGGGCAAACATCTTAACATCTGAAATCTAATGGGGCTAAACACGAGGGAGAAAGTGGCCCAGAAAACCGGTCCATCTCCCTTTAAAACGTACAGTCACTTATACAAATTCGTGGACCTCCTATATGTTTCTTTATGCATATATAACTATTTCTGGATTGCTGTTTGGATGGAACTTGTTTTTTTTTCATTAAATAGTGTAAATAGCTTTGTAGTTGGTGTACAGAAAATTATATTCATAAATTCGTTTCCAGAGATATACTTTCATAAAAAGAAATGGGTAAGGTCCATGAATGTTTGTGAGTGACTGTACATACGGGCAGTTTGTTTGTTATTATTTCTAGCCCGTCATCGATTCTGAATTATATTGCAATCACATTTTCGATTTTGGTAATTGCCTTCAATAACTTTATTTATTTACCTGGATTATGCTAATCTACAAAGGATCGTAAATACCAGTAATTAATGAGCCCTGGAAGGTTGCTCAATGAAGCTGGTAAAGAAAATACTGGTGTGTGTGTGTGTGTGTGTGTGTGTGTGTGTGTGTTTGAATGTGTGTGTGTGTGTGTGTGATGTTGGTGTATTCACACCTATCTCGATTATCCGATTCCGAAAACATCCGTCTGAGTGCTACCATATGCTGGTGATTAGCTTAACCCCTTCAGTACGATGACATCTGTTTTACATATTATTCTGGCTAACATTAAAAGATTGTGTGCAGTTAGGAACAGACCATATTATTTACACGGTTTATTACCATATGACTTATCCCGTTGAGTCCTATAGATAGATTACCTTATAAGCTAAGGAAATCATCTAATGGTAACCAGAATAATACTAAAAATTACGTCATCGTGCTGAAACGGTTAAAAGAATACCTCAATATTCAGAATGTTAAGTTTATAGTAAAACATTTCGTACGCGGAGTCTCATTCTTTCCCGTTATAATAGTCTGTCTGCGCCATCACTGTAAAATTTGCAACTTGTTTCCGGGTGTTCCCTAAATTATGCAGCAAGAATTAATGCACTCCCCATGAAAGATTCACGTAGCATGAAAAAGGACGGCAGGAAAGAGACCTGAAGTTTTGTCATGCAAGAAAAGCTACTTTGGTCGGGGATCAAATCTAATGTTCTCACTGTCAGGTGATATAATGGCACACTCTACGCACAAAGACTGGACCATGAGCCAGAAATCCACGTGAATGAAGATCGAGTAGTTTTAAATAAAATAGCCTTTTTTTTTGTCATTAGAATTAAATTGGATGTAAATTTGTGTTTATTCTTAGTAAAACAATTAATAATATAATAAACAATTCAATGCACCGGCACCGAAGGCCATAGAGAGGTACAAACCTCCTGTTTCCTTTTACAAAATGTATCTGTTGAGGTAGATTTAAATAGGCAGTTCTATATATTTGCTAAACATATTAAAAACATCTAAGACTCTCGCTGTCAGGTGTCCCAATAACACATTCTACACACAAAGACTGGAACAAAAATCAGAAATCCCCAGGAATGAAGATAGAATATCCTTGATCTCAGATATTTAAATTTGGGTTGAGATTGAAATTCATGTTTCTTCCTTTGTACAACAATGGTTATACTAAAAAATCAGCTAATGCATCGGCAGAGAATCTCTTAAAAATGCGTGGACCTCCCACGGTTTCTTATATAAATGTTATTGGGATAGATTTAATTATGTAATTTTATATATATAAAATATAAAGTAGAAAATAACTAATGTTCCCGCTGCTAGGTGTCACAATGACACTGTGTGCACAAACACTGAAAATCAAGTCAGAAACCCCCACGGATGAAAATATAATAGCTTTTATTTCAGTTGTATAAATGCCGTTGGTGTTTAAGTGCTTGTTTTTCCTTGGCTAATCAAACAACATAATAAGAATTAGCCTAGATCATAGGTACAGAAACTCTTAAAATTAGTGAACCTCTTACGTTTTCTTTAAGCATGAATTTGGATCGAAGTAGGATGCAATTCCATATATACTGTATATATATATGCTAAATAGAATAACTATAATAATATATTCATATGAATTTGCTGGTAGGTGACACAGGAACTCTTGCTGGAAAAAAGCCAGAAATCCCCACAAATGAAGACAAATACAGATTTTGTGTCTCCATGAATAAATACAAATGGACCGTTTTTGTACTAATATTTTTTTTAAAGCCAGCTCCAAAAAAATAAGTCAATATCACACACAATGCCAGTGTTCTATAATTATTTATACACAAACTCCAATACTAATACATAAACTCGATATTTTATGAATAACATTAATTATTCCGATAATCTATTATTGTCTATAAAGAAACTGTATTTATAATTACGAAAATATATAAAAAATAAAAATAAAATACACATTTAATAATAATAATAATAATAATAATAATAATAATAATTATTATTATTATTATTTTTATTATAAAAATGAAAATAATAAATATTATGATAATAAAATTGTTGATAATAATAAACAAAAATAATCATTTTCCAACACATTGGTACAGTCACCCACCAAACTGTAAGAAAAACTATTTCTTTATGCCAATGTAGATTTTGGGATGTATTGAATTATTCAATATTTCCAAAATCTCAATAACAAATCTTATCCAATACCTATTGTACCTGTTTACTGTATATATGGATGGAGTTATGAAAGAAATACTATCAAGAGCAGTGGATGTTGGTGTATCGCTGAAAAGGGAGGGAATTGAGTGGAAGCTACCTATACTGCTGTTTGCGGATGATACAGTTCTGATGAGTGATAATGAATGGGAGTTGCAGGGTCTGGTAAATGAGTTTGGAACAGTGTGCGAAAAACGGAATTTGAAGGTAAATACGGGGAAGAGCAAGGTTATGGTCTTCGAAAGGGGTGAAGTCACAGAGTGTGAGGTGAAGCTGAACGGTCAGGCTATGGAGATCGTCAACTCTTTTAAGTATCTGGGCAGTGTGTTGAGTAAAGATGGGACTATGGATGAAGAGGTGCGGGAGAGGGTACAACAGGGGAAGAGGGTTGTAGGAACGCTAAAAGCAGTAACAAGAAATAGGGTGGTCAGTATGGAAGTGAAGAAGTCCTTGCATGACAGTGTGGTAATCCCGACACTGACTTACGGAAGCGAAGCATGGACGTTGGTTGAGAGACTCAGACCAAGAGTGAGAGCAGTGGAAATGAATTACTTAAGGAGTGCGTGCGGAGTTACATGGAGGGATAGACAGACTAATGAGGAAGTAAGAAGGAGGTGTGGTGTGGAGGTAGATGTGCTGGAAAGTGTGAAAAGGAACAACTTGAGATGGTTCGGCCATATGGAACGTATGGAAAGCGAGAGAATGACTAAGAGGGTGTACGAGAGCGAGGTGGAGGGACAGAGGGGGAGAGGTAGACCGAATATGAGGTGGAAGGATGGAGTGAGGAACTACATGAACGAAGGCGGTGCTGGTTGGGGGGAGGGGCGTCGACTGACTGGGGACAGAGGTGCATGGGGGCGGTTCGTTCGTGGCCACCCCTTCGGGGATCACGGCGTCAGGCAATAGATAGATAGATAGATCCAATAGCTGCCTGGTGTGACAATAATACTCGCAGCACACAAAGACTACAAATCCAGTCAGAAATCCCCGCGAAGAAGATAGAGTACTCTATATTTCACTCATTTAAATTCGGGATTAATAATAATAATAATAATAATATTAATAATATAAATAATATAATCATTTAAAATCGGGTACTGAATAGTATTTGTCTTATATTAAATCAAAGAAAAAGTATGTATGTTTATTTAATTATGTTCTACATTATGTAAAACATAACGTTACCAATCATGAGCAGTACCTAATTTATAGATAAGTATTTACAACATCCAAGACATTGGCTGCATTAAATCCAACAATTTCTGTGGCTGACTTGTCTAAGAAAATTAGTTACTCCTTCATCCAGATGGGATTATTCAATATTATTTAGTGTAGCAACATTCGATTTCAGTCAATTTTGAATGGAAATGAAAAATAAGAACAGACTCCTTCTCACTCAACCCTTTGAATCAAGACAATGTTTTCTTTAACCTAATACAAATCCTATGATGATGTTCAAAGGTAAAATAGGAATACCTTCTTTATAGGAGAAATAATTCGAAACCAGTTAAGAGGAATACATTCTCACAAAGGGACAAATTATGCTGGCCACGACCGAAACATTGCCACCCGGAAAAAGAAGTTTGGGTGGAAGTGTTGCAAAAGCCTTACTGATGTAGAGCTCCGTCAGATGGAATATATTAACGGGTAGAGAGCTCGGGTGCGTGACTGAGAGGTGAGCTTTGTAAGTTTAGAATGGCAGGTCTTTTCTCTCTCTCTCTCTCTCTCTCTCTCTCTCTCTCTCTCTCTCTCTCTCTCTCTCTCTCTCTCTCTCTCTCTCTCTCTCTCTCTCTCTCTCTCTCTCTCTCTCTCTCTCTCTCTCTCTCTCTCTCTCTCTCTCTCTCTCTCTCTCTGAACCTGTTGGAGTCATAGGACTCACCGAGATTCGCTTTACCAATTTGAATCCTAGTGGCTTTCCTAACCTGAACATTTTTGTCTAGATGGAATATATGTTAACGTAGATAGTTTAAGAGGTAATGGGTGTATTTATTTGCTTATTTATATATATTGTTATTATAATGTTGATTTAGTTTCCTCCCTAGACCTCTATCAAGCTTAAATAAAAACACTTCCAAGACCCCCTTCAAGACCCCCTTCAAGACCCCCTTCAAGATATATATGTATATTTTCGAGATAAAAATGCCCCGGCCAAAGGCCGATTACTACTCTATTATATGCTCCCAATCACTCGCCAGGAAAGAAATCGACACGTAAATTGCAAGAAAGGTCTCGATATTGACAAAGAAATAGGGTGAAAGGTCTTAAAATCGCCAAACTAATGAGCCAAACGTCATAAAATCCGAAAACTAATGGGGCTAAACATGAGGGAGAAGGGGGTCCAGAAACACCAACTATCTCCCCTTAAGAGGTTCGTGACCCGGGGAAGGCATCACGCGACTGGAAGGCCACGCGAACTGAAGCTGACAGGTCATCTCTCTCTCCTGGCTATTTAAGGGGAGGCAGACCGTTTTTCTGGACCCCCTTCTCCCTAAGGTTTAGCCCCACTAGTTTTGAGATTATAAGACGTTCGTCCCGTAGTTTGGCGATTTTAACACCTTTCGCCCCATTTCGTTGTCAATTTTAAGACCTTTCGTGCCATTTAAGTGTCGATTATTTCCTGGCGAGCGATAGCGAGCTTGCAATTTTAAGAGGAACCGACCTTCGGCCGGGACAGTTTTCTACCGAAAAATGTACAAATTTATCTTGAAGGGGGGTCTAGGTTTTGTTTTCTAGCTTGATGGAGGTCTAGCGAGGAAACTAAAAAAATATGTGAATAATTTATTTAATAGACCAAACAAACGGTCAGTCTCCCCTACCTCTTTTTTCAATAACGCCGGCACCAAGTTAATTATATTGTGAACACTTTTATATAGACTAGGAGAGACGATTTCTACCCACGGTTGTTGTGTGTGTGTGTGTTTGTGTGAGTGTGTGTGTGTGTGTGTATTTGTATGTGTGCGTGTGTGTGTTTACATCTTGTTATTCTGGTTACCACAAGAGGATTTTTGTTTTACTTAGGAATCGTTCTCCTGCGTCTGGTAGATGGAATATTTTAGCATGGCTAGCTGAGGTGCGTGACCCAGGAAGGCACGCGACGGGAGAGCCACACTAACTTAGGCTGACAGCTATTATTACTCATGCCCGGTGTTAGCCAGGATAAAATCAAGGTGAAGCTGTCCTATAGTCTATTCGCTGTAAGTAGGCGAACAATCATGACCTCTATCCTTTGTAACTCAAAAAGCGCTAGAGTAAAATTAATTGGCTTTAAATTTCCACATCTATTCCATGACTGACTCTTCCCAAATGATAGATATATTAGCTCGATTACTCTAGTCGTTTCTTAGTTGCAGAGGTTAGATGTCATGATGTCTCGCCTACTTACAGCGAATAGACTATAGTAGAACAGTTAAGGGAAACTTTTTAGATTGCTCTTTAGACCTTCATCAAGCTTAATAAATACCCCCTTCGAAATACATTTGCATATTTTTCGGTAGAAAAGTATCCCGGCCGAAGACCCATTCCTGTTTAATTACAGACTTGCTGTCGCTCGCCAAGAAAAAGGTCGATACCTAATAGTCTTCGAATTAAAAAAGATATGAGGCGAAAAGTTTTAAAATCGCCAAACAAATAGGGTGAACATCTTAAAATCTCAAAACAAAAGGGGTTAAACAAGAGGGGAAGGGGGTTCAGAAAAATCAAACTCCCCTTAAACTGATAGGTATTATTTTAGATGCCCAAGGTTAGCCAGAATGTAATTAACCCCTTCTGTACCGGCGACGTCTTTTTAATTTGATTATAGCTATATTTAGACGATTTTGTGCAGCTTAAAAAGGGTCTGTGGCAGTCAAAGGGGTTAAGGGAGATCGTTCGAAGCCTGTTAATTGTTGTAGGCCCTTTTTTAATTTAATAAATCGTTTAATAGTAACCAAAATAAAGAAGAAAAAAACGTCTCCGGTACTGAAGGGGTTAAGGAAACGCTGTCCTATTGAATCAGTGAACCTGGCCTGGAGTACGGTCGCGCTAATAAGTCAGTATCAGCTGTCATTACGTTTGGCTTGCTCTGTGCTGTATTAATGTCTGTCAGATGTTGAATAGGGTGAGTAAGTGTAGGAACATGTTTGTATATCTCACCCGGAATGAACAAATCAAGTTTAGAGATTGTTAATACCAATTTTTGATCAAAATATAATTGGTGCCGAGATATCACTTACTTGGCCGACTGTACCTGTGATGCTCTTTGATAATGTTATCATTCATTTTGTTATCATTAATTTAAGGGGAGACTGGCCGTTTGTTTTGTCTATTAATTCATTTATTCACATATTTTTGTTTAGTTTCCTCCCTAGACCTCCATCAAGCTTAGAAAAACACCCCCTAGACCCCCTTCAAGATAAATTTGTAAATTTTCGGTAGAAAAATGTTCCGGCCGAAGGCCGATTCCTCTTAAAATTGCAGGCTCGCTGTCGCTCGCCAGGATAAAATCGACACCTAAATGGCACGAAAGGTCTTAAAATTTACAACAAAATGGGGCGAAAGGTGTTAAAGTCGCCAAACTAATGGGCCGAACGTCTTATAATCTCAAAACTAATGGAGCTAAACATTAGGGAGAAGGGGGTCCAGAAAAACGGCCTGCCTCCCCTTAAGTAGGTGCTATTGGTGTTAGGATCGATATTTGTTAAACTCTTGTCTACTGGATCAATAACTTGTAAAGGATCTATAGCAATAGTATCGTCTAATGAGATCCATAATATAAACTATTGCAAACGCTCTTTATTTTGTGACGATAATATAGAGAGTTGGATTTGAACTTCCTACTGTCATTCTAATTTCGTGAGCAAAAGAGAGCTACTAATTTATTTGTCTGACTGTGTGGACTGACTGACTGACTGAGTGGACTGATTGACGGACTGGACTGGCTTGACTGACTGAATGACTGACTGACTGGCTGATTCTACCATCCATCACATTAGACTAAAGAAACCGACCGATGATGATGATGATGTTGATATATGTTTCTTATAGACTAGAGGGGGCCAGAAAAAGAGGGTTTGTATATATATATGTGGTGCCGGAGAAACACTGACGGAGTGAACTTATTTGTTAGCGCCCAGGTTCTAGAAGGAGGGAGGAGTTTACCGAAGGACCGAGAGGGAACCGAAGACCCGAGGGCCCCTAGGATGTTTTTTCAGGGGCTAGTCTACGGGAGTTTCGACCTTATTATCCCGTGGGTTTATAGCCGTCTCTTGGCACCCACGGGAGTTCGGGTTTAGGAGGGTGAAGGAAACCCATTTTAGTTTACGTCCCACTTATTTTCCGTGTCAGTGCATTTACAACTTTTTTTGACTGAAAAAAATAAAGACAAACGGGCACAAACACACACATACACGCAAAGAAGCACGCATTCACACACCCACCTACCCACACACACACACACACACAATCCTACTTATTCTAGCTTTGTGGGTTTATTTATATTCAACTCCAATTACACGAATAATGATCCGTATTTCGTTGATTTATTTCAGAATTGTGTATGCAGCCGCTATCACACAAACCCTCTTTCTTTCTTACAACATACTTCGGCAATTCTGGCTTGGTAGTTTCTGATTTAAATTTGTATAAACAATTATCTACCTAGAAAATGTACCTTCATCTTAATTTCCGACACCAAAGCAGAAAATTCTGGAAAGATTGCCGGAAAAATGTTGGTCATCGAATAATGACTGTCGTGTGATACTCTTTCACGTATGAAATGTTGTAGAAATGTATATTCATATTTATGTTGATTTGATATATTACCTGCTTCAGAGTTTTATATATAAGTCAAAGTGTTTTAATAACGAGATTAATACAGTATCAATTACTGCATATATTGCTCTTTGTTATAACAAGTAATCCAAAGAGATTTACAGGGTTCAAGCATGCTTAGCAGGTAATTGCATAGTTGCATGTTATACATACAGAAGCTGATCACAGAAGCATGTGTACGAATACAAAGAGCAAATTAATAGATAACTCATATTTTTCGCAACGCCATCTAGTATCAAGTTTGTACGCAAATCCTACACATTGCACACCCGGAGTCAGTGAGCTTTCAGATGCCGTAGAGAGAGGACGTCTGCCCTCCTCGGTCCTCCACCAGTTGCTCGGGATTGTTGTCTAGGGTTGTTGCCAGTGTCTAAGACTCAATAAACAATATATATGCCAGACTTGCAAACTACTGGAGGTCATTCTTATATTATATACACAATTCAATAAAAACAAATATGGGTGGTGGCATCACATGCTCCCTAATTCATAATAATTCATAGCAGCCTGGGAATTTGCATGATAAATTTGTTCATCATGAATAATTTTTGCATTCATTGACTCTGAATTTAATGTCCAACTTAATCATTATAGTTAGAGATAATGCAAAGCTGAAATAGATTTATGAATAAACCAAAATTAGTAATCAGGATAGAAAATTAATTAAAAATATGGTTAGACACCAATACCCATAAAATAATAATGACTTAACAAAGCTACGAGAGAACTCAAACATTTAGTGCGATATTTCCGATGGTGCTAGACACATTTGTTAAAGGAAACAAACCCTTTTGCGAGAGTGATGCTCGCAAATAAAGTGAATATGGTAAAATACAAACTCGATGCATAATTTATATGTAAAGACTATGAGAAAAAACACCCTCGTTATCACCAAGTAAACCTACCAGCTAACTAACGATGGTGGGAATTACTACAGCTAAGAGCATCCTACCTCTTCTTGTTCTCCTCCTTAAATATGGTAAGTAATTTAACTTTAAACTAAAAAAAATACTTAGTGATTCATGACAGTTCTATGATAGTTATATTGCGTTCTATATCCAGGTTTTTGTTCACTTTAGAGCATGTTATCATAGAACATTTGTATTGTTTAGCATATATCTACTGTAATTATATCTGCGGATATTCTAGGCTATCTCTATCAAATCATTATGTAAACATTAACGGCATTAAGATAAATTATTCATAATCATATAATGTAGGATAGACATAGTGTGTGTGTGTGTATGTGTGTGTGTGTGTGTGCGTGTGTGTGTGTGTGAAGAGATATCAACTGACATAAATATAACCATGAGCATGGTAAGTTATATTAATTATTAGGATACAAACTAGAGCACATGATGACTATCTTACAGACCTAACGTTATTTTTAGCATGTTCAATATTATATATATATGATTGGTTTCAACTATAAACCAGAGGGCATACTGTACACAACAACCGGTTTAAGTTACCGACCAACCAGTGACTGGCCCCATCGATGATTATTAGTGTGTTATCACTTTCATGAACGATACTTTGTTGGTGTATATGTACTTACCGTCGCAAATTAGTTATAAGTGAAATACGAGAAACTGTAAAAAATACCTCCCTGTCGATGGTAGGTTAGGTTAGGTTAGGTTAGGTTAGGCTAGGCTAGGCTAGGCTAATGTTAACCCCATAATACTAGGTATGGTAAATCTACAGTTATACTACCCCTACCCCACTACCCCCCACCACCTCCCCCCTTCAAAACATGCCTTTTAGCGGGGTTTTTTTTGGATGGCTCAGCAGACGCGGAAACTGGAAAATAACTTGGTTCAATGTTATTTTAATACCACGAATTTTGTTGATATATTTGAAGATAAATATTGAATCTATATGCTCTAAAGATCATAAGAACAGTTGTTTTAACCCTCGGCAAAACTTAATAAAAAAGTATGGTAATAAAATGTCTTTTTCGTAACAAGGTTGTCAATATGGTACTACCAGTTATCGATAGCTCTAAAGATCATATGAAAATGTGTTAAACCCTCGGAAAAAACTAATATAAAAGTATGGTACTAAAATTGAATTTTCGTAACAAGGTTGTCAATATGGTACTTTCCCGTTATCAATGTACAATAAAAGCTGAAGATTGCAGAGTAAACACCGTAGACTTCATCGATTTGTTTTTTTCACCTTCGTATAATCGACAGCTTCGTATAATTGAGTACTAAGGGATTAGTACTCAACCAGCGGGGGTGTGGGGGCAGCAGCCCCCACCCATAATACTAGGTTAGGTTAGGTAAGGTTGTTAGGTTAGGCTAATGTCTTTTCAAATCACTATCGGGGGCGTGTCTCAACATTGATCAATAGGCCTAATGGGGAAAATAGGTTTTCCCGAGATTTCTAATTAATTACAAACACTATATATTGATGCAAAATTAATGAACAAATTCTTTTATAAAAAACACTCGGAAAATTCGTGGTATTAAAATAACATTTTTCCAATAACTTATTTTGATAAAAAATTATCACCAACCAGATAAGAGTTTTTCAGGTAATTTGTTGTTGTTTTTAATGTTTTCTTTGATATACAGTGTTGTTTAATACCGAGGACCGTCGCATTTTAGTATTTTTAACATTAGCCTAACCTAACCTAACCTAACTTAAGCTAACCTAACCGAAAAGTACCGGTAACCTGTCTCAGCGACGGTCTACACTCCCCCTCACGTTCCCTGTTTATGGGTGCGCGACGGTCTAAACCCTGCTCACGTTCCCTGTTTATGAGTTTTCGAAGGTTTGTAATACTTTAATGTATCTATTTCAAGTCAAATATACATTTCCGCGCATCATCAAACCATACTAAGTCTACTCCTAATAATATTAACCCATTAGTACCAACAGAATAGCGACAAAATAGGGGTAGTATAACTGTAGATTTATCCTAGGTTAGGTTAGGCTAATGTTAACCCCATAATACTAAGTTAGGTTAGGCTAATGTTAACCCCATAATACTAGGTTAGGTTAGGTTAGCTTATTTGGTTAGGTTAATGACAAAACTTGGCTCGGACTTCAAGGATTTAGCGGGGGTGTGGGGGCGGCAGCCCCCACCCATTATACTAGGTTAGGTTAGGCTAGGCTAGGCTAGGCTAGGCTAGGCTAATTTTAACCACATTGTTACTGGCTTTATCCACGTTGAAAAACAAAAAAACCCGAGCCAACTTTCGAAATGAGGTTACTGTGATTTTGGACTCTGATAAAATGAAAAATCCGAGCCAAGTTTGGTCAAAACTTGGCTCGGGTTTTTCCATTTTCAGGTTTTGTTACTTTTAAATATTGTATTTTCAGAGTTCTTCCAATATTACCCCTTTATTTACGCCTTTTACCCCGCAATTTCCCTGATCTTCATAGCCCTCCCCACTATCGGGGGGCCGTGTCTTAAGATTGATGGATAATGGGAAAATAGTAAAATGCGACAGTCCTTGGTATTAAACAACACTGTATATCAAATACAAAATAAAAAACAACAAAAAATAACCTGAAAAACTCGTCACTGGTTGGTGATAAACATTTACCCAACAACCATACGTACAATATGTTATGCTGCAGTCAATTATATATATAAACCATGTAACAGAAAGATGCAAACACATACTGCGAGTTAATTTTGTGGTTAGGCCACGCGAGCATAATTTCGGCGTATTTTTTAGCCAGTTTACTAATTTAATTCTCATATTTCATCTAATGTTCGCTGATTTTACCCAGTAGCACCAGATTTATGTACACTCTATGACATAAATCCTGGCCCAATACAAACCCTCGAACAGTTAAATGAAACTCCGAAATGAAAGTATTAAGTAAACAATTGATAAGAAGATTTCATTTGGTTGGCGACATCTTAAAAACTGTAAGGCCACATGTTGTGCCCTAGAGTGTACAGTCGTGGTCAGTAATATTTGAATATCTTCCAAGGATAAACAACAAACACATTGATTAATACCAAATTAATCCCTTATGTTGGATTTTGTGCTTCAAGTCATATGCCAAAGTAGTTCCACAGTATAAACAAAATAATTGCACCAATTATAACTACCATAAAACATGAAATATGAAGGAAAACTAGGGAATTAATAAAGAATCAATGCTAAAAATCGATTTGGAGCCGTTGCTAGAATTTTACCCATAATTGTGCTTCTGAAAACGGACCATACTTCTTGTGCACGACTGTACAATCGTCCTCAACTCCAGGTATAGTCGCCTGCAGGGATAAGTGGTATTATAATTGGACCTAACCATTTTATCACGCTGGTTGATATATTGAAACGTATCCCATGTCAGCGTTTTCCTTCAATCTATGTTCACTGTCTTTAGGTGGAGTTTTTAGTTTGTTCCTTAGACTTCTATCGAACTTAAATAAACAACCCCAAGACCTTCCTTCGAGAAGAATGTGTACATTATTCGGTAGACGAATGTCCCAACTGAAGGTCGGTTCTTCCAAAAAATTACAGGCTCGCTATAAATCGCCAGGAGAAAATCGACTCCTAAATGGCAAGGAACGTCTTGACATTGACAAAGTAATGGGGTGAACGGTCCTTTAATCACCATACTAATGGGGCGAACGTCTTAGATTATCAACACTTGTAGGGCCATTGGGGGAGAAGACGGTCCAGAAAAAATAGATAAATCTCCCATGAATGTTGTCATGTTGTAGTGTACCAGTTACATGTGCAGGATGCTGTACACTTGAAGACAGAAGTCCTGGCTCACTATGAAGCCTCGGACGACATAAACGACCTCCAGAATGAAAATATTAGGTAAACAATTAATAAGAAGATTCGATTCAGTTCGGAATAGCTTCGATTCCCTTCGATTCCTAGGGTGCTTCCTAGTGAATCCCAGTAGTTTGAATAGCTGCTGAAGGATTGAATTTACCTATTGCTGAAATGTACAACGACTGTAATTTATAATTCAATAGAAGTACCAGATAGAGCCATATGAATGTTGGTTGTATAATGCTCTTGAAGATGGTGATTAAGGTCTATAACATGAGAGGTATTATCGTTAACTTTTGATGGCTAGAATTTTACTGACAACATTTCTAGGATCTTAGCGCTATTGAATCAACTCGAAGGAGAAGATAAAAGGCTTTTATTAAAATGACCTGTGAATATTATCATTATCATGTATTACATTTTTGTTGGTGCTGGTATCGAAAAATAAACTGATTTTACATTAATCCAGGCTGTATAATTATTTAAAGTTTTTACATCATAAGCTGCCAAAGGAGTGTTGAGAATTAAAGTCTAGGGAAATAGCGCCCTTGTGATACTGGCTGTAAACAAAACAAAGTAAATTCATAAAAGACTGCCGTCAATGGAAGTAGGAGAAGGCACACACACACATATATATATATTCTTCCCTCACTGGACATGGGCAGCGAAAGAGAGAAAATACAACTATCTGACTTCCCGAAGACAAATATTTAGGTAACAGAATAGAAAACACTTTACGATTCAAAACATTTGTTTTCTTTTTGCCAAATGTTCAGTATTTCGTATTTTGGTGTTTTGAGAACAAAAATAATATACAATAAAAACATATATAAACACATACAGTATACAAGAATTTAAAAAAAAATTATATAAATAAATGCATATAAATAATGTTTTCTGTTATACTCCCTTTATCTACCTTTAATTAAAGAGGATTTATCTACCGACAAATGCACACATTTATCTCGAAGGGATATCTTTGGGTGTATTTTTTAAGCTTGATGGAGGCCTACGTGGGAAACTAAAGAAAATAAATAAATGTATGAACGAATGAAGTACCGTAATATGTGAATATAGATAATTACGTCCCCTTAAATATAAAACAAAGCTATTAAAAGTGTGATCATTATGAACAATTACATCGAAATAGTCGGGAGGGAAGATTAAGGATAGGAGGGTTACAGGTTATTGGATTGATCAAACATTCAACATCCGTAGTTTTTACTCCACTCAGAGCAAAATTAGGATGACAATTTTGGTAGGCCTACATTATTATTTTTGGATAATCATGATACATTCCGATTATGTTTAGTATTTCTAGTTCCTTGATATGTGATTCAGTCCATTTTTGGTCTCATTACTGTGAGAAATCACTCGTTACCTAGTTGTCTCATGAATTTTGAGCTGTATAATACATTGGACAGCGTAATCAATGTTCAGGATTAGAATATGAAGGTCAATGATAATCTGACCTATAAGGATCAGAATGGAAAATATTTAACCAAAAAACAGCTTTGCGAAAAGTTAAACAATAAGAGAAAGATATGAATACAGCAGCTATGATCTGATCTATATCGTTTGGGCAGCTTCCAATTCAAGACCCAACCTAACATATTTAGGCTCAACTTTTATAAATGGTGACTGACTGATTCTGCAGTTGAACATTATTATTTTTAGTTCTATGATGCTTTTTATGTTAGTACACTAAATCATGGTTACCATTGGAACCACTTATTCTGAATATGAAAGACCACTTGCATTCAATGGGTTAACTCCATCAGCAAGACGATCATGAAAATTATGGTTAGCCTAGGAGAAACATTTAGGAAATAAATGGTTTAAGAATGCTTATACGAACGCTCCATTTCTGGCAGGTCCTTCAGAAGGAAAATAAATGTTTGGAGCTAGTCAGAGTAAGATATATAATTGCCTCAGCTGACCGAGAAGATTAATAACTTTCAAGAGTAACTCATTCAGCAGGATTTCACTCATATCGTTCAATATTCTGGTTAATATTACGTTATTAAAAGGCTTAAATAATGAACTCTTGCAGAGACAGGCCTAAATAATGGAACTGATGATCACATTCGAAACTCTACATCTTTTCATTGCCTCTATCAAAAGTCGTATCCTACCCTGAGTTATATATATATATATATATATATATATATATATATATATATATATATATATATATATATATATATATATATATATATACACACACACACACACCAATAGAACAGTATAATATTGGACAGACTAACAAACGAGAGACTGATCCCTTAATTCTTAGTACTACTAAATACGGTTTGCAAAGCTAAGAGCCGCACCTATACACTCTTTGGAAGTGATCAATAAATTCAATCCCATGCAAATATTTCTGTATTCCTTCTCATATATATTCCAGTCTTCATTAAATGCAACTGAATTATTTTTGAGACAATGGAGGACATGACTTTTTGAACGTATCTGTACTGTATCATTAGGTGCAGCTGACGACCATAGACTAGATCATTAACAGACAAATTATCGTGTTTGTACGATGTAAGTTATTTTGTATGTTTTTTTTTTTTGCCTTACCTGAGATGTGTGTGTGTGTGTGTGTGTGTGCTCATTAATCAAATCTTTCGTATACATGTCTTGATATAAACACGTGTTTAATCATTCATCCGTCTTATATTAAGCACAATCGTTTGGATAATACACTATCGTCTAATAGTAACCCGATTGTAATGTGAAATGACGTCGTAGGTGCTCTAGGTGTTGGTACAGCAAAAATATCGTTGTCTAAATGAAAAGGTTGCAAAGGGAATATCTTTCAGATTGTAAGCGACTCAAACAAAGTGGCCATATCCAAAAATATTGATAAAACAAGAGAAATATTAAGCCAGTTAGTGCTATGACACTTTCTCGTGTGTGTATATATATATATATATATATATATATATATGTACATATATATATATATATATATAAATATATATATATATGTATACAATACGTATACTGGCTGAAAATAGACCATAATATCGACATTTGGAAGGTCCTTTAGACATCATTGGGGAAAAATATATATTGTATCAATTATCCCTTTGATTATTATTTCTTCTTCCTTAACTGAAAAAAATAGTCCATCCATAGCCAAAATAATCAAAAATTAATTATGATGTTCAAAAAGTATAATTTACACTGAAATTGAAGCCAGAGCTGAATATAAACGCGCCCAGGAATTAATACAGCTAATGTGTTCACTATTCTTTCGTGCAAACTAGAGGACTGGCAACATTATTTCAGGCAACAGTTATTACGGGTAGTAATACGTAAATGTACTAATGTTGTAAATGGATTGTTAAATAGATGTAAAATGGCCGGTAATATTGTATTCATATTATTTTGGGTTCATATGATATGCCGGTGCTGTATATACAGTACAGCATCTCCTCTCTCTCTCTCATTCTTTTTATATTTATCATATATATATATATATATATATATATATATATTTATATAATGTGTGTGTGTGGCTAAGAAACGAGAGAAAGAGAGAGAGTGTGTGTGTGTGTGTGTGTGTGAGAGTGATTGACAATGAACCAATCACCCACATGCACCTCATTATTGTTCGACAAACTTAAACCACTCTTTCGTCGCTCTCCCAAAACATGGAAACAACAACACCAACAAAATTATCACAACTCTATCGAATGTGTTCTTACCAACCTATATTTTCCAGTTGTACATTTTTATGTGATGAATTAAAAACTTCCACTGGCTGGATGCTTGCAAACAAAACACCCACCATAAAGAACACTTTCATGCATAATGGACCACCAGAGGACTGTAGAAAAAAAAATAATAATTATAATAAATACTGGCTGAACAATTTTTGTGAGAGCATTTTGCAATACACGCCGTAAACCAGAATAACAGAGTGGTAGTTTAGGCTGTTCATATTTGTTGCCTGTCCCAATTTTATATGTGTATGTACCTGTACATATATTATATATATATATATATATATATATATATATATATATATATATATATAGAGAGAGAGAGAGAGAGAGAGAGATTCAAACTTAATCTATATATTTTTGCTTCTTGTCTCTATTTACATATTTAGTCCTGTCTATATATATTTGAACATATGTATTGGAAGGGTTAAGTGTAAATATGATACTCAACCATAATTTTGCTTGTACGTCAATATATGGTTATGCGGATCGATCTGCCTATCTATCTAACGTTAAGCCACTCTGTATAATTATATGTCTATCCAGTAAATCTATTTGCATTTGTTTGTCTGTTTGACTGTTTGTTTAATGAGAGAGAGAGAGAGAGAGAGAGAGAGAGAGAGAGAGAGAGAGAGAGAGAGAGAGAGAGAGAGAGAGAGAGAAATTGGATTTCGCTTGTAGGCCTAATTAATCTTAATAAGAATGAAAATACACATACAATTGTAATGTAGAGTATTATCAGTCTTTCTCGAGGATATCCACGAAAATGGAAACAGTTTATATCATTCTTATCGGTTTTTCCTAGGCCATTTGAATCTATATATCTTTCTATCTGCTGACAACGCATATCACACAAATACACACACAACACACATACACACACACACACACACACACACACACACACACACACACACACACACACCTCCCCGTGGCGTAACTGATAGCGCGTCTGGCTCACAACCAGAAGGTCCCGAGTTCGAGACCCGGGCGGGGAAGAGATATTTGGGCAAGTCTCCTAACGGTGTAGCCTCTGTTCACCTAGCAGTATAAATAGGAACCTGGTATAAGTGGACGAAGTTGTGACGTCCCATCTGGGGTTGGTGATCGGTTACAAGGCGAGATGGGTATCGCACTGGTTAACCTAAGCTACTGGTCAACCTAAGCCTTCGGGTGAGACTGGTACCGTAGTGAGAATGGTACCATACAGATCAACCCTAAGCCTTCGTTTCCAGATGTCGCCAATTGGCTAAAATACAGACTACACACACATCCACAGCCATTCCAACGATACATAAACACTTAACATGCATTTCACGCAATACATTCCCAGTTAAGGAGGCGCGATAATAATGAGCTTAGCTCGCATTGCGTGGATTCCCCTTGACGAACAAGTGAGTGAATTACACACACAGTCAAATATACACACACACATAAAAATATACACTCCCACATTTACGTCAACACACAAATACAGTAAGGTACACACATACTTTTATACACACCAGCAATAAAGCTTGAATTAGCTCACTAACACAGCAGGAAGGTAGTTTTGGTGGTGTGTTGGTGATAAATGGAGAGGAAAATGTATCGCGTTATATCTGTGTCATTACTCTCTCTCTCTCTCTCTCTCTCTCTCTCTCTCTCTCTCTCTCTCTCTCTCTCTCTCTCTCTCTCTCTATATATACTGTATATATATATATATATATATATATATATATATATATATATATATGTATATATATATATGTTTAAGCTTATGTTTACATGTGTCTAAATGTTGACTGCACTCGATATAATAACTTCTGCGACAACCTTAGCAAAACATTGTGTGTTTTCCCATGTGAAATCATTATTATTAATAACTCGTTAATGTGAATAACCTATGCACGAGCATACATATCAACATCTAGGAGGTGACTGAAAATATACACAGACTTTCCATAAAAATGTGTTTCATATCTAAATTGTAAACCTTCAAATTTAGATTATCAGTAAACTATTGAATTTGGCTGTACTCGATTGTGTGTTGGCCAGAAATAATTGTGTGTGATATAAGCATATCAAAATAGCATAAACACATGTAATTCAATAGATTGTTTAAACATTGTGAGTACTTTTTCCCGTTTCTGACATTTTCATCATACATGTAATGGTTTAATGATTGTACCTTCCAATTCCCTTCATGAAATTTAGAGCAACAATAATAAGTAGCATATAGTACAACTTGACGTGTGTCCATAAATTATGTTTATTTTATGTATAAGTCTACATGGGCTAATGGAAACAAACAATAATCATTAATGAAACCTAACAACATTAAATCATCAAGAATTTTTTTTCTTTCCATCGTATTTACAGTTTCCACTAGCCAATTTTTTTAACCGAAATCTGAATAATTCCATTACTTTCGGAAACATAAAACAGAAACCATAGTTTAAATCCAAGAACTTGATTGATTTGCCAAAATATTTATATTTTGCACTCAACCAAAAAATAAAATAAAATATAATACATTAACATAAAATAGATATATAAACAAATAAAATAACGTATTGCTAAATCTTGGGCTTTCTAGTTACCGGTACCGTCCAGTCTCGCTTAAAAGATCAACTCATTCTTGAAAAACAGTAAACTTGGCAACTCCGGGGAACTCATTCTTCACCAGGGATCTTTCTTTTGCTCTCTTCTTTTACCCCCCTCTCCCCCTTCCCCTTCCTCCTCCTTCCCCCTTCCCCCTTCTCACCGTTTCTCCTTCCCCTCTCCCCTCCCCTTCCCCGTCCCTCTCCCTCTCCCTCTCCCTCTCCTTCCTCCTTCCCTGTCCCCCTTCTTCCTTCCCTCCCCCTCTCCCCTTTCTCCTTTGCACCACCTCTCCCCTCATTTCCCGTCCTCCTCCTCCACCTCTCTTCTCCTCTGGGAAGCTGTGTAGGCGAAGTTTTCCATTTTCCCCGACTGGAGTCTTGAACGCAACTAATTCCAAAACAGGTGGGTCGATCTTTGCTTTTGCAAGATTGAATACGAAAGGCAGCATGTTGTTCTATTTTATATATGTATATTTTGTGTACGTTTATATATATATTATTATTACTTAAACGTTTTGATATTTAGTTGTAGCCATTTGTTAAGTAGTATATACATTATACAATCTCTACGGGAACCTTTGAGTGCAATAATCGTTTGTTAATTCTACCTTTTGTTTCTTTCGATTGTATTTGCATTGAGTTGTGTTATGACATTGGCTGTTTTGGTTGCAAATTGAAAACGGATTTCCATGACATATGTTTAATCGTAGATATTCATAATGCGCTGCTTTCCCGTTTTACAAATGTATTTACAATCGTTTTTCATGGGCGAATAGATAATTCTACTACCCATCATTCATACATTTGCATTGCTTTAACCAAAATCTGTACCAATACAAGATTTTACGAAGTAGTCTCTTCACCACGCCATTTTTATCAATAATTCGTAGTGAATACAAATTGTGAACAATGATTACAAGATTTGAAACTACCTCTAAGCAGAGGAATTAACTTAAACACATGCTACTTTAACAGAAAATAAAATATGTTATCGGCTCAATGTTTTGTACAGGCTCAAAACGTTTTGAGCTTTTGACCCCTTCAGCACGATGACGTAAATGTCGTCTTATTCTGGTTACCATTGGACAATGTTCTTTACCTTATAATCTACTTTTAGGGCTCAAATGGATAAATACTACCTAAATAAACCATCTGAGTAACAGTGACCAATCTAAGTTATTGATTGAAATCGTCATAAATAGTAAAATAAAAGGCGTCTTTGTGCTGAAGGGGTTCATATGACTTACTATCTCCAAGAGCACATTGATTTTCTATGTAAATCTCTGGTGTATCTTCAAGCTGCAGAAATACCTACTCATAATGGGAATTTCTACGTTTGCTGATTTTCTATTTCATTTTGTTTTTAGTTGTATTCACATGTAAAGTCTCCTTCTCCTCTCTGCTTGCTCTGTGCCGTGTATCTTTTTGGTAATAAGAGCACCAGGATTGAACGCAGTATTCCAGAAGAGGGCAGACTAAGGAATTGTTAAGTTTCAATGCGGATAATTGTAAAGTACTACATATCGGATACCAAAATGAGAAAGCAAACTATTCGATGAATGACACTCAGCTTAAGAATGTAAACAGATAAACCGATCTGGGAGTAACAATATCGAGTAACCTAAAACCGAGTCAACAATGTTCAGAAGTTGTTAAGAAAGCAAACAAAATATTTGGCTTTATAGGCAGGTCATTTGAGCATAAATCCAAAGAAGTTATCCTAACCCTTTACAATTCCTTAGTCCGCCCTCTTCTGGAATACTGCGTTTAATCCTAGTGCCCTTATTACCAAAAGGATATAGACAAGCTAGAACGAGTTCAACGTAGAGTTACTTAACTGTATTTGTCGTATATCAGTTTAATATACAGTAAATTATAATACCTTAAGCTTGCCAACTGTTTTACTATATATTTTGATAATTTTCATTGAGTCTCAATAGTCATTCTATTTCACAAGTCATTAAGTCTCCCTCATAATATGGCTAACTTTGTTGAGTTCGCTATTGTATACGTAGGCTCTAACTGTATTTCCTTATTCGTTTATTTTACTTTACTAACTCATATTAGTTTTCCTCGCTGTCCTAACTCTTTCCGAACTCTCCAACTCTACTAATAACTCTGTCGTGTGTGTTCTAAAACAATTATTTCCCTTTGCAGCGCCAGGTACCGAACGAAGACTGTGGGTTTAGTGTTGAGTACAGAGAGTACACGGATTAGCATTCTCATTTCTAAAGGTTACGTTGTTTTTCATGTTATTTCGTCCATTAACGGCGCTCCGAAAGGGATGTATTGTTTAAGAATGCTGGCGCATGAGTCATCCTTGCAGTTTTCGAAAGATGGAAAAACATGAGTGGTACATAGGCATTTTTTCGGCAATTTTGGCCTGGCGTTTTCTAAGTAAACCCCTTCATCACCATGGCATATTTTACAATAAAAGCCGGTTACCATCAGACGACTTTCTTTAGCTTACTAACTACTCTTAGCAATCAATAAACTCTCTGAATAACAATGGTCCTTCTTATCCTGCCATGTAATAATTTAGCCTCCTAGTATGATCTACCTGCAGTCGTTTCGTCGATACTGATGCATAAGTGCCAGCAAAACTTGCCGAGAATAGCACTCGTTTGATTCAGTCTTAACACTGCCAAGGGTTTTCTCAATACTTTGTCATGTGTTTATTTATCTATTTATTTGTTCATTTATATATTTATCTATATATACATTTATTTAGGGGTGTGGAGGGACACTTAGCCCCTTCAGCACCATGATGTAATTTGCATCCCGTGCTGCTTACCATTAACCAATTGTCTTCTGTTTATAATCAACTTATAGTACATAAAGGAATAAATGGGATCTCAATAAATCTTATGAATAACATAGGACTTTGTTAAACAGCCTAATATCGTCTAATGTTAGCAAGAGAAAGATATCAATTATGACATCGTTCTAAAGAGGTTAAAATAATAGATACCACCTCTTTTGTTTGTGTTTTACTCTGCCGACTTTTATTTGCATATCCTATACACATACGAACAGTCGGGTCATTAATTATCATACATTCTAAAGCCTCAAACTTATTAAACAAATCTCCGAAGTACAAATAATTGGTAAACAATTAATAACAATATTGAAATCAGCGACTGTACATGTTTTGCTCGCACTACTTTCTTCGCATTTCTAGATATTTGGTAAATCACTAATTATTGTTCCTGTGTTTATTATTTTCTTGTTATTAGCTATGTTGTTTTTCATAACTCTGCTCATATTGTTTTGTTTATTATCACTATTTCGTATCTGCACCTCATATACTACGAAGTTTTGCCAAATACTCAGGTTTTCTCTAATTATTCCCCTATTTGCTTGATTGTCTCACTTAATCTCTCTCATAGCTTAACAAAGCTCCATCGCTACTCTGATATAATTTATGGATTCCTGATTCATTAGTAACTCTTTCCTAATTACCAAATCTCACTCATAACTTCCTGACGCCTACTTAAGCCTCAATTACTCCAACTTATGACCCTAATATTTTTCCATGGTGTCATAACTATATGATAATCTGCCGACGATCCGATTGACTTTAGTTTAGCTAATGTCTTTCAAAGCTAGTATTTTATCATCGATCCATTGGTTACCGATGCTTTATTATACATATTTATGCAATAGTTTCCTAGCGCTCACTAACTCTCATAATATTTCCCCTCATATTTCCATAAATAGGGATCAGAAGGAAAGGTCCCCTCTAATGTGTTTACCTTCAGGCATTTGTATCTGGTTCATATATGCCAAGTATCTCTTTCTCAACTTCAGGCTTTCAGTACACTATATTGCATTATTTAATTTCATTCGGCGATTATTCGACTACTTTATTAAATGTCGAAATAATCTATGAGAATTTATGGGTAAGGTAATGTAGCGGATTTCCACTTTATGCTTAGATGTCATTCCTAAGCTGAAGAAAATGCGTCCTTGTATTGAAATGGTTGAACTTTTCTTCCTCTCTTGATTAATTTTAAAACAAACTTTGAGTAAAGCTGAATATATATATATATATATATATATATATATATATATATATATATATATATATATATATATATATATATATATATATATATTCCGTATATATATATATATATATATATATATATATATATATATATATACCTGTATATATATATATATATATTACATAAATGAAATGTGAAAGGAAAATACTTCTCATGAAATATAATCCATTCACCCAATGGAGTTCTCCTTTAATTAAAGATAAAATGTAGAGTAGTGTAGTTCCTCATCTATTCAGTGATTCTCCTAGGAAAACATGACGACTTGCTGATCAAACGAAAACAAAAAAACACACACAGACAAAATCAAAACAATAATTCTGCTACTCTTAAATAAATTCTCAATTCTCTAAAATATCTCACTATGATAACTCCTCGACGCTCCCACATAATTCCACCTTCAAAACTTTGCTACGGACCAACTTACCCCTTTGGTCAAGTCACTCTATATTGCGGCAAGGGATATTTTGACTTGCCTTAACCCCTTCATAGCTTTTCGATTCTTCCTACTAACTCTCCTTCATAACTTTAAACTTTCTCAAATAACTCATCTTCATAACTTCCATATCTTCTAAATAACTCTCCTTCTACCCTCTACCGTGTATCCTTAATAAAAGTTTAGCTTTTCATAACTCAGAACCTCTATAAACTAAAGTTTCTTTATAACTTAGCGAATATCTCAAACAGCTTATCTTCATAACTTCCAACTTTTCTCAATAACTCTCCTTTATAATTTGGAGATTCTCAAGTAGGCTTACCTCGATCAGTAATCTCACCTAAACACATTGTTCTGATAACGCTCTGATTCTCCTGTATAGCTTTCTAACTCTCCGAAATCATTCTTTCGAAATAACTCTGACTTCATAACTCTGCCTTCGAAATAACTCTGCCTTCATATCTCTGTCTTCATTACTTTTCCTTCATAACACTGATTTCATAAATCAGCCTTCATAACTCGGCCTTCATAATTCGGCCTTCATAACCCTTCCTTCATAGCTCTGCCTTCACAACTTTGCCTTCATAACTCGTCCTTCAAAATCCTGCCTTAATAACTCGGCCTTCATAACTCGTCCTTCATAACTCGGCCTTCAGAGCTCGGCCTTCAGAGCCCTGCCTTAATAGCTCGGCCTTCATAACTCGACCTTCATAACTCGCCCTTCATAACTCGCCCTTCATAACTCGGCTTTCATAACTCGGCCTTCATAACTCAGCCTATATACATCGTCCTTTGTAACTCAGCCTTCATAACTTGGGCTTCATAACTCTGTCTTCATAACTCAGCCTATATACATCGGCCTTCATAACTCTGCCTTCATAACTCAGCCTATATGCATCGGCCTTCATAACTCAGCCTTCATAACTCGGCCTTCATAAATCGGCCTTTGTTACTCAGCCTTCATAACTCGGGCTTCATAACTCGGCCTTTATAACTCGGCCTTCATAACTCGGCCTTCCCAACTCTCTCGCTCCCTCGGTGGTGGCCAAGTCTCTCTACATTCAGCTCCGGCGCGACAACAACTTTGAGGCAAGTCTGAGGGCGCCAGTAATTAAGAGTTTTAGCACAGTATTCCGACAAGTTAACCGCGGCGGCACGAGAGAGAGAGAGAGAGAGAGAGAGAGAGAGAGAGAGAGAGAGAGAGAGAGAGAGAGAGAGAGAGAGAGAGAGAGAGAGAGAGAGAGAGCTACATAGAGCTACATAGATACACAGACCACACAGACCTCAAGGTCCTTACTAGGCAGTCTGGCCTTACAAACTATATATGTATATATGCATATATATATATATATATATATATATATATATATATATATATATATATATATATATAGAGAGAGAGAGAGCAAGAGAGAGCAAGAGGGAGGAAGAGATAAGGGGGGTAGAGAGAGAGAGAGAGAGAGAGAGAGAGAGAGAGAGAAGGGAGGGAGGGAGAGTGTTAGTGTGAGTGTGAGAGCGTGTGAATGTAAGAGAGAGAGAGAGAGAGAATATATACAGTTTTAGTTTATTCCGCCGAGTTCCTGCTGTTCATGCACATCGGACAATTACTTTGCCTGCGATTGATTTGTTCACGCACATACCTAAAAGCCACTTACATAGAGAGCCGGTACACACACTCAAATCACGCACTCGTCATACACACATACACACATACACAACAAACATTTCTTCATATTCACATTTGCACACGTACATAGCCAATCCGAGCCTGATAGTAGATAGAAAAACGTGTGTGTATGTAATAAATGTGTTTGGACATTAGGAATAACATAGACTTAGATTAAACTAGAAGACGTTTGACCAGCATGACTAATTTCGGTCTTCTTAATGTATCCGAACAGCAATATGTCGGCGATAAATAAAATATCGCAGGTGAGGGCATAGTAAGCTTGATGTTTCCAAGGTTCTTCTACAGATTTTTTTTTTTTTTTTATAGTGCATTATGTATTTTTGTAGGCGCCACATACTACCCGTCAAAAGTCAGAGCTATTACACATTTGTCTACCTTATGTACTCGTATAACCCAGAACACATATCATTAAGTTACATGTATTTTACCTGTACTTGGTCTAATCTTTCCCATGGTGTTACTCATGATATATTTTTGCCCATCCTTTTATCCTTCTATGCCAAACAAATAAGGTACTCGTGAAGGAATTAGTTCACTCCTTGACTAGAATAACCGATTTAATCCTATAATTCACCATCAACAATATAATGAAATGTAGGATTTAGAATACATCGTCGATAGCTTAAGATTTTAGAAAGCTATAATCCAATCCCAAAGTCAAGTAAGATTACAAGAACATTCTGGATGAAATATTAATAATTATGCCAATGACATTCACTACATGCCTCGTTACGTTTTGTCCTGCCTTCAAAACTTCTATTTGCGTAATTATAACACTGAACACAAATGTACAAGATTCGTTTATGTTTGCTACTGACGTTCATTTTACTAAAGAAATATGAACAGATGAAAGTTTGAATTATGATTCGTTAATGTTTTCTACAGACGTATATTTTACTAGAGAGATATAAAATATCAAAGTTTGGAAGTAGGACGCCACCTTTGAACAAGAAGTATGATTCGTTAATGTTTGCTATGGACGTTCAATTTACTGGAGAGATTGAAAATATGAAAGTTTGAAAGTAGGATGCGACCTTTGAACGAGACTGTACAACTTGATAAGAGTCGCTCACAGATGGTTCCGCTTAGGATCAACATGTTTTGATGGACTTAGTCAGGATTGGTGTCAAAGAGAAGTTTATAATTAATGATTCCCATGGTTTATTTTTCTGCAGACATCGTAAGCAGTTTTGTACGAATATGTCATGGCGTTGTTCTTCGTTTATGTATAACCTGTAGAAGGTTAAATATTTCCTCCTCTATGTATCCCGGTCATTCCTGCAGTTCTGTGTCGCCTGTTTTAGTCACCATTGTTATCCGGCGTCAAACTCCCCCTCAGCCCAGAGAATGGAATTGAATCAAACCTGACACACCGGGTCGGATTGGTTTATACGCGTGTCAGTCAAGATTTCAATTTATTCTCGTTCACCCTCACCTTTTGCTTGGTCTCCCTTCACCCTGTCCCCTTCCCCCTTTCTCATTTTCTCTCCTTCTCTCTTTCCCTCTTCACCTGTCCCGTTCCCTTCCTCTCACTCTCTACCTTCCCATTGGCTTCATCTCCGTCTCTCTCTGTCCTCCCTTTTTATCTCTCTCTCTCCACTTATCTCTTTCTCCTTTCCATCACCACCTCTCCCTTATTTATCTCCTCCTTTTATCCTCGTTTAACCTCATATTTTGCTTCGTCGTCTCCCTCTCCCTTGCCTTTTCCTTCTCCCTGTGTTTGTCACTCTCCCTGTCTTCTTGCTTCTCCTTCTCTTTCTACCTTGCCTTTCCTCTCCCTCTCCTCACCCTTTGACTTATCTTCCTTCCCATTCCCCTCAACCCCTCTCCTTTTACCTTATTTTCCCCCTAGTTTAATTCAATCTGTTGTCTCGTTGTCTCCCTCTCCCTCACACTTGCCCTTCCCCTCCCCCTCTCCATGTCCTTCTCCCTTTCCCTGCCCCTAGTCCCCTTTCTTCTTCTCCTCTCCTTCACCCTTCCTTTTTTATTAATCACGCTTTCCCTGTCCCTCTCCCACTTTCCTGTTTTTCTTCTTCCTTTATTCTCATTCCCTCTGTTTCCTCTCTGTCGCTCCTCTCCCTCCACATTTCCCTTTTCCCTTTCCTTATTCCTCCCTCTATTCTCGTTCACCCTCTCCTATTGCATTGTTTCCCTCTTCCTATCCCTTTGTCTTTTTCTCTCCCTCCCCATCTCTCTCGCTCTCTTTCCCATGTTCTTCCCACTCTTCTCTCTCATTCTCGCATTCCTCTCTCTCTCTCCTTTCTCCCCTCTCTTTCTCTCTCCTCTCCCATTCCCTCTCCCTCTCCTAATCTCTCTCCCCCTCCCTCTCTACTTTCCTTCTCTTGAGACCTCCCATTCCGTCGGCGTGCGGGAAACAATCTTTTAATGTTTGGCTGGGGAAATAATACAATAATAGCGACGGCAACAAAGTTATATAGAGAGTGTTTCAAGATTATTGTGGTATATTTTCTTTATTTAGACTAACGTGACTATTATCTTATATTTATGGCAAATATGGTCACCCGTGCTTCATTAAACGTATGTCATGCAATTTGTATGTACATTATGTGGGACATAGTCAACTATAACTTTCAATATCAACAACATTTCCATTTAGACCATAAGAGGTGGTTGGTTAAGGGGGGATGGTTCACTCTTTGGGCGATTTTTGCATGTACTCGTTATTTTTCAAGTTTCCTGCCTAGACGTGCATTAAATTAAAAAAAAAAAAACATCCATTAGATCCCCCTTCTCGATTAATTTGTAAATTTTTTGGTAGAAAAATGTTCCGGCCGAAGGCCAGTTATTCCAATATTACAGGCTCACTATAGTTCGCCAGGGGAAAAAAATCGACACCTAAATAGCACGAAAGGTCTAAATATTGACGAAGAAATTGGGCGAAAGGTCTTAAAATCGACTAACTTATGGGGTAAACATCTTAACATCTGAAAACTAATGGGGCTAAACATGAGGGAGAAAGTGGGCCAGAAAACCGGCCCATCCCCCCTTAAATTGCATGCGATCATCATATACATTGTAATAATTGGTAGTCTAGCGGTGTTTGCTAGTTTTAGAATAATCTTCTTCATGGTAATTTCAAGGAATAATTACGGAGGCATTTGGCTATCGAATCTTATTAAATTGCTTAACAAACTATTATATGCATGACGTGAAGGTAGGTCAAGGTCTAATGACTCAGTTTCTACATATATTTTGTCTAAACTTCCATTGACTGGTGTCGTGTTATCAATCGTGCAACAGAAGCACATTGCATTGATACAAAATCTCCCCTGTAAGACTTTTGATGAAAACGAGAAAGCATTGTGAGCAGGTCATCTCAATAGTTCGTATCATATTCTAGTATGAAAGTTGGATTATAATTAGGACTCTCATTCAACATATCTCTAGGATTATTATTATGTTAATAGTAATATTAACAGTGTTGTGTATATACTGTATGTATGTTTAAGCTGATTTACCTCCGCCATCGAATTTGGACAGAGGTTATGTGTTTGCCTCTATTTGTTTGTTTGTCTGTGTATCTGTAAACAAGATACCACATGAAGTTACGAACCAATGTTTACGTAATTTGTTGGGTAGGTAGGATATGCTCCAAGGAAAAACTGATTGATTTTAGGAGGTGATCTGGATCATGTCCTGGAACCCAGATACAGAAGAAAATTTATGCCTATAATATTTATGACGTAGGTAGAGGTATGCGGTCTACCGAGTGCCCCTGTAGATACATAATGTTGCAAATGTTGCCAGTTATTCTTTGTTGCCAACATAAGATTGTTTTCAATTTTTTAAGATTGTGTTCATATCTCCAAACTTTAGGTTTCCGTTAATGAACAACACTAACATTGTATTCATAAGATGGCTATTACCGGTAGTTTATAAACAATCGTTGAATAATACATCGTTGAGTTACATATGTGAAGGAAATTCATGTTTTGGTATTTTTTCATGATAGTTATTTATGTATTTAACTGTTCATATATATATATATATATATATATATATGTATACTGTATATATGTATACTGTATATATGTATACTGTATATATGTATACTGTATATATGTATACTGTATATATGTATACTGTATATATATACTGTATATATATATATATATATATATATATATATATATATATATATATATATATATATATATATACTGTATATATACAGTATATATATATACTGTATAAATAGTATATATACTTGTTATATCTATATTTTTTCCTCCCGACTCTCGAGCACTTTGGCAGCTTTTATGGGATAAAGTTGTTTACGTCATAAGTAGATAGAGGCCATCATAATAACACATAACACATTATCGTATTTCGTCTGTCAATGTCGTCAAGATGGCCGCTTATTTATTGGCACACTAAAATTATGCTTATTATATATTGGCCCTATTATGAATGTCAAATTTGTGGAGCTACATAAAAAAACTATTTATTGTATGCTTAGAATGAGCACCAATTTTGTTATAGTTAGGTGTTCTATTCTGTTATATTATGTATATTATGTTCTATGGTTTATTATGTTCTAGTATATTTTATTATGTCCAACTATATACTATTGTGTTCTGTTATGTTCTCTTACGTTCTATTTGTTCTATTATGTTATATTATGTTCTATCATGTTCTATTATGCCCACACGATATTTACAAAGCCAACTGTACCTCAAAATCCCGATCACTGTGGCCCGAGCATTATTTTTCGATTTTGGTCCCTCTCAAAACAGCCAGCTCGGGAATTCCCCCCATCACGCTGATCCCGCGAGAAAACACGAGCCTGATCTTTTTGCTTCGGGTGTAACTTGTCCCTGAGTGTTTCCGGAGCGTCAATTCTCCAGAGGTATGAAGACAGGGATTGGAAATATGAGGTGTGTAGAAGGGAAGAGAGAGCTTAGACAAAAACAGTAAGAGATAGAAAAAGAAAGTGCAAAATTTGAGTGAGGAAAACAGCAAAAACAAAAAATATATATATATATATATATAAACAATGTATTTGTTTTGTGAGTGGATGGAACTAAGTACAATGGAAGTAGTTTGAAGAAAAGCTAGAGGCAGAGAGCAAGATAAATATATGAATCAGCTATAGGGGTTTGGCAAGTGGGAATTAATGCTTAAATAGGACACGGAAGAGTATACTTAATTGGCATTGAGTGTTTCCAGACTGTCAATTCTTCAGCTGTATGAAGACAGGGACTAGAAATATGAGGTGAGGGTGAGAGAGTATACAAAAACAAGTAATCAAAAAAAGGTAAGAAATAAAACAAAAGGAGTGTAAAATTTGAGGAGGGTGGAGGGGGGGGGGAGGTAACATGGCAAAACAAAATGGAGACAAACGAAAACAAATTATCCGTGTGAGTTCATGGAAGTGACTAGACAGGGAGTGTGAAGAATGGAAAGATGCAGCAGGAAACACAATTATACACATGTGGGTTAGGGGTTTGGCAACTTGGAATGCTAACATGGAGGCAGAAGAATATACTTGTCCTTCAGTACCTAACGTCAATTCCGGACAGGTATGAAGACAAGCATTGGAAATGTGAGCTGGGTGAGGTGTATGAAAAATGCCCAGTTAAAAATAAACAGATTTTTTTTTTTTTAGTAGGGTGAGAATGAAAACATATAATCATAGAATAAAGTAAATAACAACCAATGGACATAAGAAAGACAAAGAAGATGGATAAACACAAAATTGTGAGTGGGTGAAGTGTGAAAAATTGAAAGACAGAAGATGAAAGACAAACATTGGTGAAAGTGGGGTAGGTAGGAAAGGGAGGTGAAGGACGGTAATGTTCTAAAACAAGACAAAAGACTCTTTACGTAATATTTTGTAGGTAGGGGTTTTGACAAGTGAGAATATAATACATAAATTAATAAACACAAATACACAAAAGACCATAATTAAAACATACTAAGCTTAAGTATAGTCAGGTTACGCTAACGCTTGCACTATTCCATCAAACCCCTCCTGTTCTGAACATGCACTCAGTCGATGCCTAGGGTAGAGCTAACACCGCCTCAGCTGATTTGCCAGTCAGCAGCTCAGTGGTGGCTCATCTTAAAGGTTCACTTGCAAATATATCCAGATAACCCTACAAATCCAACCAAGAATGCCGTGGGAGCTACACTCGGGGATTTGTGGTGGGACTACACACCGAATATATGTACACTTGGTCAAAAAAGTATCTGCGCCCCTACCCTGATCATCTGGTATTTACAGCTTGGTAGTATAGGTCGTAGGTAGTATAGGTAGGTAGTAGTGTAGATGGATATAGCTGCAGGCAGAGATGCCAACCCTACCGAGCTGTACACACCAGATGATCAATGTAGGGGTGCAGATACTTTTTTGACCAATTGTACAAAGATCCTATGACCATTGTTTGATAAATATAAAAAATATGTGAGTCTACCTCGTGCATGACACTTTGCTAAAAAATAATCATGTGAGGTGGGAGGATGGATATGGACGGACAACATAAGGTAGTAGAAGAAAGAGTAAAATATGTGTTGGGATATGTCAAGAGAATAAAGAGATAGCAAAATAATGTGGTTGAGAATTTGTGGGTGACGGAGTCTGTAAAATATGGATTAGGATAAGTATAGAAAAGACACAAGAGTACACACACACACACACACACACACACACACACACACACACACACACACACACACACAAGGGTATGGAGTGAGAGAGACAGCAACAATTAACGCTTTGTGGGGCGGAGTGTTTTGGGAGATAGCGCAATTTCGCACGCTCATCGGTCCAAAATTGATTGATGCCTCGCATGATCAAATTTGGTAATTTGCCCTATAAAGAGTTAAAGAGACAAAGAACTAGATATAATGTAATTTGTAGCAATTATGAAAACAAGAACAGAAGGATAAATGTGGCTAAAATTGACGGACTATGAAAACAGGAGAGACATAAAATTACAAATATGCAGGATGTGGAGGAATATTAAGCTCCCCCCACCAAAAAACAAAAACAAAAACTTATAAAAACACAAATGAGGTGGCCATGCGAAAGTGGTATGACAAAAGCGAGAGAATGTGGAAGACAGGATAAATTTGTTGGTGAGAATTGTGAAGTATGTAATATGGAAAACTAAAGCACAAAAGATTTAAAGAAAAGAGGGAGCATGCAAAAATAGAGACACAGACAGCATGACAAATAGTACGTATATGGTTGACACAAACTAAAAATGAAACAGAAAGAGACATACTAAACAAAATGGAAAGGGGTTCGGGGGGGGGGGGGGGGTATGAAAAATGGAGAGAAAAAAGTAACCTAAACTAAAATAAATATCTGTCTGTCGAAAGGTTGCGATGAAGAGAGGTGGGTGATGGAGAAATTAGCATCCTAATTCGTTGTTTGGCTGCATCTGATATTGTGGTTTCCCTGAGGGGGACAGATATTTTATTTTTTATTTTATTTTTTGGTGGTGGTGGAGGGGGAAGGATCTGGTAAACTGAGAAACACGTATATTTCTGGGAGGGGAAGTATACGAAATCAGGAAAAGGGATTTTGTTTATTTATTTATATATTATACAAATAATCTGGAGTGTTAGTCTCTCTCTCTTTTGTTCTCTCTCTCCCTCCCTTCCCCTCCCTCTCTCCTCTCTCCTCTCTCTCTCTCTCTCTCTCTCTCTCTCTCTCTCTCTCTCTCTCTCTCTCTCTCTCTCTCTCTCTCTCTCTCTCTCTCTCTCTCTCTCTCACACACACACACACACACACACACACACACACACACACACACACACACACACACACACACACACACACACACACACACACACACACACACACACACACACACACACACACACACACACACACACACACACACACACACACACACACACACACACACACACACACACACATCAGTAAGGCTCAGGTCACAGAAGTCAAGGCGAGGAACAGCGGCAGTAGGACACAGTGAGTGGTAAAAATGCGGGGAGCGCTCGGGGAATGCTAGCCTCAGCTGCAAGACGTCCCCTGTGACGGAAGGGACGAAAGGAGTGAAGAAGGGAGAAGAGAGGGGAAGATAAAGACAAAATATAATTGAAAAGGTAGGCTAGAATAAAGGAGGATACGAGTATAAATTACGAGGAATAAAAGGAAAACACAAATTTGCATAATCTGGGAGACCTCAACTGTGATGGTAGGAAAGAAAGGAAGTGGGAAGACAGAGGAAAAGAAAAGTTATACTAAAAATGAAAATAACATAGAATAAAGGATGTTAAGAACATATGCTATGAGGGATAGAGTGACAAACATATATATATAGATAATCGGGAAGACCTCCACTGTAAAAGAACGAGGGCAAAAAGTAGCATAGTAAGTAAGAGAAAACATAATCAAATAGAATAGATGAATGCAAATAATACTAAGAAATGCAGAGATAAAATAACAAAATAGAAAACTGGAAAATAGAAAACTAGGTTAAAATATTGCAGAGAGCAAAATATTAAGTTTGTGATAATGAAGTGCAGAAATAGAGGAATAGAGAGACGAGGATAAACAGGGAAAAAGGGGAAGAAAACGTAGAATATAGCAACAACAAAAATATATACCTGTATATATATACACATATATAATATATATATATCAAATTAAAGTGAGGCCATGTTTATCGGGGGGACCTACAATATAAGGGAAGTTTATAGAAGAATAACTGAAAAATATGTATGTAAACATACATGTTTAGAGACTAATAACTAGTGAAGCTATAAACGAATTCAGAAAGGTTATGCTGGATGATAAAAATACAATAATATATTACATTTAACCCTTTCAGTATTAAAACACTGTTCTCTTGTTTAATCTGGTTATCAGTTGACGATTATATGCAGCTTTGAGAGGGTTCTTTGAAATCGATGGTGTTAAAACTATTACAATGGCCCATATATTTGCCACAGATTCTTAACTAATTGCTGAAAACTATTTAATGTTAGCCAGAATATTGCGCAAATATCCCCTAATACTGAATGAATAAAGAGTTGAGTACAAAAACGAGTAGGACAAAATATGACTGAAATAATAAGGTGAAGAAAGAAGTCGGTTAAATAAAATGAAGAAAGACAGGAGAGAGAGGAAATAGAAAGGAAAGATGTGGAAATAATAGTAATTATTATTATTATTATTATTTTTATAGTAATAATAATACAAATAATAATAATAATAATAATAATAATAATAAATTATGAGTGACCTTCAAATAACAATGAGGCAAACACTCAACTAAAATAATCAGCGAAAGGGAGAAGGAGGGAAATAGAATAAAGAGAGACCTGAGAGAGGAAAGGTAATATGTGGAAATAAGGGAGAGCGGGAAAGAGAACGACGAAATAGAAAACAGCAGAAACAGGTTATAAAATAAGCAATGACATTTTGAGAAAAGAGAAACTGAAATTGAATTTGTGAGAGAAGTACATATGTGAAGGGAGGATGGAACTCGGAAAAAAAAAATCGAAAGAAAAGTAAATATATAAACCTAGCACTACAGAGCCATACTGGGTAAATACAAAACACAGATAATATATAATGAAAAGAAAACTTAAATCGTAAAAACATAAATGGGTACAAAGTTGATAAAAAATGGAATTGGAGTTAGGAAACGAACGGAAGTTAAGCATACAAAACTTCGAAATTACGGAAAAGACCAAGAGGCGATTTGGGTGTGAACAAAAGAGGAATCAGGGGTAAAAGTGAGGAACGGTAAACTGAGATAATTCCTGCGAAAAAGTATAGAGAAGAAGGGAAGGCAGACAATACGGGAAGATATTAGAACAAATAATATGAAAATATCAATTGGGATGAACATATATACACAGAAGCAACAGAATAATAGAAACTATAAGAAAATAAGATTGCTTAGTGTTGAGGAAAGCGTAGAAAGAGGAAAAAAATAAACAGTAATAGAGAAATATTTAACAATATATATATACAGGGTGTCCCAGGAGGAAAGGGCATAACTTTGGGAAATGATAAAACAAGGTATTCTAATCATAAAATGTTCTATAACACAAATTCCAAATCTAAACTGTTAAAAAGATATTGAAGGTTTAATTTAGTGTCCTCCCCCGCATCACTGTAATGGACTCTTCCATGTCAAATAGTTTCCAACTGGTCCAAAGTGAGCTAATATGTCTATAATCATTTTGTAACATACATAATTATAGTATCTTTATAATAACATGGTGAAATAATTGCAGACAGATGGAGGTATGGTAGACAGTAGGACAGCTAGGCCAGCCTTATGGGGAAATACTGAAGAAAATACCATTTTCAACATGCAATATCTCTATACAGGTCGAGATTTGGAATATTTCTTATAGAACAGTTTAGGCTTAGAATACCTTGTTTTATTATTTCCCAAAGTTATGCCCTTTCCTCCTGGAACACCCTGTATATATATAATTATAACCAAGAGGGGGTAGGCCGGAAAAGAGATAATTTGTTTGATAAGTTAAAGAAAATATGTGCAAATGGAAAGGCAGACAGGAATAAAAACACTGGGAAAAATGAAAGTGTGGTAAAGGAAACTTTAGCAAAAACAATGAATGATGAATGAATAAAAAAGATATAAGAATTGTGAGAGCAGAACAATAGGAGAGAAAATGGAGAATCTGGGTAAGGACCGGTTAGCGAAAAAAAAAAAAAATCGTGATCTCTAGTGAAATAAGGGGAAATGCGTTTGGAAACAATGCAGAACCGGAACATTTAAGTAAGGCAGTAAAGTAATACATAAAATGAGGTTATAGTTCAAGGAAGTAGGAGATCATTACATATGAAGTGAAAACAATAAAACAGGTATAGTAGATGTAGAAAACAAAACACAAATAATAGGGTAAACTTCATAATATAATATATATATATATATATATATATATATATATATATATATATATATATATATATATATATATATATGTGTATATTGAGAGATGAACAAATATGAAACTAGGAGAGGAGAATAGAAGAAAAAAAACCCGATGCATATGAGAAAACTGACTAAAAACTAGGCCAACAAAAAAGTATGCATATATAAACAAAGCCAAATATGGTAAAAGTGCAACACAATGTTGCTTGTGCTTTGGTGACGGATTGTAAATAAAACTGTCAAGTTACTATTTTTATAGAATGCATTGACTGAAAGAAATCTGATGCATGAAATAAACGTGTATTGTATTGTTATATTTTAGTGTCAAATGGAATACGTCTTTGGCGGTTTGTTATGGCAAACATTAAACGATTTTATCTAGGTTAGGAAGGGTATTATTGAGGGTTAATTGAGACGGTGTTTACTCTATTAATTCCCACACATGATTCCTAAGCTGTATAATGTTATCGTCTAATAATAGCTAGATTAAAAAGTCAAACCGCATCATGATCCTCAAGGGGTTAAAATAGAGTTTAATGGTTTTAGTTAATAGAGGGATGGGTTTTATCCAAGCAGTGTTAAATCAGGAAACTAATGTGTTCTGTATGGGAATGGTAGATAATTTGCTGTTTACATATTTTTCAGGAGTACGTTTTTCATAATATAACTTGTGTTCATTGTTTGAAGTGCTTCAATTAGAATTCTTTATATGAACGATTCCTTCCAATTAATTGATTGTCAAAGGATGTTTTGATTTAGTTGCTTTGAATTTGCAATAAAAGGGAGAGTTCCGCAGTTTAGTATTTATCAGAGAGAGAGAGAGAGAGAGAGAGAGTAATAAAATCATCGTCAAGTAAAATACAAGTCGGAGAAAGAGAGGTGGAAAACGAGACATTTAGATAAAGTTGTACAGTCACTGAAAATAGTCCTGTCTGTCCTTGTCTCGTCTATTAAGGGGAGATGGTCGGTTTTTCTGGACACCTTTCTCCCTGATGCTTAGCCCCATTAGCTTGGTGACCTTTCGCCTCTTTTTCTATCAATATTAAGACTGTCATTTAGGTGTCAATTTTTTTTCCTGGTGAGCGATAGCGAGCCTGTAATATTGGAGGAACCGGGATATTTTTCTACCGAAAAATGTACAAAATTATCTTGAAAGTAGGTCTTGGTGGTGTGTTTTTTTAAGTTTGGTGGAGGTCTAGGGAGGAAACTAGAAACATACTATATACATGAACAAATTTGACCAAAACATAAACCATCCCCCTTAAACAATATTGGAAAGCATCAACGTTTGCACACAGCTGTGTTTGCAACAGGTTTTATGCAACATGTAGTAGATGGATAGGAGTGCGAAGAAGGGAACCACTCTCTTTAATAGTGTTGGTCGCAATATATTTCCACTCGGATTGGGTAATGTGGGAAGGGGGTGATTTGGACCCCCTTTTCCCACATGTTTAGCCCCATTTATATATATATATATATATATATATATATGAAGACTTTCGCCCCATTAGTTTGGCGATTATAAGACCCTTTGTTCCATTTTTGTAGGTGTCGATTTCTTTCTGCCGAGCGATAGTAAGCGTAAATTTAAAAGGAAATGGCCTTCGGCCCGGGCATTTTTCTACCGAAAAATACACAAAGTTATATCTTGAGAGTTTTTTTATTTAAGCTTGATGGAAGTCTAGTTATCGAACTAAGTGATAATAGATTAATAAATACACTACAGTATATACCTAAATAAAAATATAATAAATTAATAAAACCACAAATAGATAAATACCTCCCCTCAACCACTTTTTTATTTTATATCAAAGAAAGTCTTAACCCGACCCTCGTGTCAAAACCTCAAATTGTGAACGTCGACACATCTTTTGTGCTAATAAAGAATAATAAAGGTACAAAAATAATACTTGCGTTAATATACAGACCTCCAGCTCAATCAGTGCAAACTGACCGAGAAATTTACGAACAAATTGCAGATGTAAGTAACTCACAAGATACCGTAATTTTTGGCGACTTTAATTTACCTGTGACCAAGTGGGGCGATACTCTTACTTCACAGTCCGGACATGACTTGTATAGGAACTTGCAAGAGAGTTCGCTTTATCAATTTGTTCGAATGCCGACCCGTGGTAATAACGTTCTTGACATTGTACTTGCAACAAAAGAAGAATTGATAGAGAATTTGAATGTTGGTGATGAATTCAGTAACAGCGACCATCGTACGATAACTTTCACTTTAAAGTTTACTAGTAACGAACCAAATAGTAGCATCGAAAAAGTCCTAATTTCAAGAAAGCAAACTTCCATAAACTTAGCAGAGCTATGTTTAAAGAAACTGACTGGAGCTTTTTAATTCACAATAACGACATAAATACATCTTGGAAGTTATTCGAAACCACTTACCTAAAAGCAGTGCACGACTGCATACCATCGGAAAATACGGCGTCCAGGCATAATAATAAGCCCAAATGGTGGAATAAAGATATTTCAAACTGCCTGCTTGCTAAAAAATGTGCTAATGATAGATTAAAATCTCACAAAATGACGAAGAACGGTGTGGAAATTTGTAGAGCTACGACGCAAAGCCAAAAAGTTAATTAAGCAAAGTAGTAAAAAGACCTTAGAGTTACATATTGCGAATCAAAGTAAAACAAAACCCGAAAGAATTCTATAGTTATATCAGAAAGAAAAAA
>CM064520.1:12251840-12423309 GCA_032716605.1 Paralithodes platypus
AAAAGAACACCCCCTAATAGACCCCCCTTTAAAGATAAATTTGTACATTATCGATAGAAAAATGTCCCGGCCGAAGGCCGATTCCTTCCAAAATTACAGGTTCGCTATCGCTCGCCGGGAAAAAATCGACACAAATGGCACGAAAAGTCTTGAAATTGACATCGAAATGGGGCGAAAGGTATTAAAATCGCCAAACTAATGGAAGGAACGTCTTCAAATCTCAAGACTAGTATGCTAAACACGAGGGAGAAGGCGGTCCAGGAAAAGTGAGTATAGTGCCTCCTTAATTATTCTGGACACCGCGGAAGAACGGGGGGATGAGCCGCCGGGGCCACATTAGGAGGGAGTCTTAGTGGGAAGTTTTAATTACACCTCATATTCTGTCTTTTTTTTCTATCTATCTATCTATCTATTTACTCAGGTCCAATCCCCACTTTTATTATTTTTTGTCTTTTCGTTTTCCGTTTTCCTTTGTTTTCTTTTGTTTTGGGGGGGGGGGGGGGTGGCCGACTCAAGACAGAGCAAGAACAGGAAAAACACAAAACGCAACATAAAACAACGAACACACACAGACAAAACACAAATCCACACACATCTTTTTTTAGTCCCTTTAATGTTTCGTACATCTTTGTCGTTCTTTATTTATGCGTTTTGTTTTCTTCCTGAATACATAGGGGGTCTTGTTTCCCTGTATTATATATATATATATATATATATATATATATATATATATATATATATGTATATCAAATTATATATATATATATATAATATACCGTATGTTTTAATTACTATTTTTTTTTCTTTTTATATATACCCGGGCCACATTAGGAGAGAGTCTTAGCTGGAAGTTTTAATTACAACTCGTATTCCTTTTTTTTTTTTTTTCAGTCTAAATTTTGTCGTCCGGTCGTTGATTTTCTTCCTATATATGTATTTGTTTCTTCTTAATATCTAGCTCGAACTTGTTGACGTTCGTATTTGTTTTGTCATTGCATATGTTTTCTTAAATTGCTTAAATGATGATATCGTGTTCGTTCATTTGTGTCGTTCTTTTTATGTGGACCGGTACATTTTCTGCTATAATATTTTTGTTATTTATTGTATTGTATTATATAAATATACCGTATATACTGTATATATATATATATTTGTTTTATACCGGAGCTACAATAAGAGGGAATCTTAGCTGGAAGTTTTAATTACACCTCATACTCCGTCTTTTTTTCAGTATTTTAAATTTTCTCCCGGTCGTTGATTTGAATTCTATACATTTTTGTTAGCTGATTCTGTTTATCTTTATTTTTATTTTTTGTATATCAATAAAAAATTGGGAGGGAGGCTATTAGTACCAGTTAGTTAGTTAAAATAGTGCTCCAGCGGTTATCAACCCTTCTGGATTATTATGCCAGCACACTGGAAGTCAAGAACAGCCTTAGGACTGGAGCCACTTTTCGAGAACTCCAATCCCTTGCCCGTAGTACCAGTAGGAAGTGTTAATTACACTTCAAAATACCTCTTCTTCAGTCTTCATTTTTTGTCAGGTCGTTGATTTTCTTTCTCTCTTTGTACAACTAACATCTGATCGTTGTTACTGGAGCTTTCATTATGTTTTTGTCTTTGTTTTATTTGAGTTTATTTACTTTTAAGTATAAGCCACAACACTGGGGATATTATGGCTAAACAAACATGCATATTCTTTATTTGTTTGCTAGGCCTCCGTGTATCTCTGTGTTTATACACAAGAAAACATGCGTCGTAAAAGTATCAAGTCCATCCTATTACCCCCCCCACACCCCCTACTGTATTCGTTCATATTTTTAAACTGGCGTCTGACTTTTTGTTTTCACTATTTCACTTCAGATTCTGAGTAAAATTATACGATTGTATGCAACTTAAGGAAGACCTATGTTATTCAGAGGGTTTATTGGGGTCGTACTTACTTCTTCGAGGCCTAGACGATGATTATACGCTAAAGAAAATCGTCTAATAGTAACCAGAATACGATGAAAATTAGGTGTTAGAAAATCGTTTAGGAAAAATGTCACCGCTATTTTAAATGAACAGGCCATAGAGGGATGTTTTATATAGAGTTAGAATAGATGAATATTGTTATGCATTTGTGCGCTATATTGTTAGAAATGTTATTCTAGAGGATCTATTAATTATACCATATATATTTACACACACACACACATATATACTGCATATATATATATATTTATATGTATATATAATAAAAATACCAATAATTAATGCTCTACTTTGTTCACCTCTCTATAACTCGCACATACAGTTTTTTAATTGTCAAGTGCAATAGTTGTATGCACTTTGTTCTGCTTCGTTTTACTTTATTAGCTGAAGTAATAATGCCCCTCTTTTTGCTATTCTTATTGTTTCACTCTTTCATTCTCATTTAATTAAGAATAAATTAGTTTTTGCTGGAGATGTTAATTACCCAACTTACTGTTTTATTCCGTTTGTATTTCTTATATGCGTTCCTTATCCTAACTAGTATCATAGAGGTTGAACACATTAAAGATAGAAACGTGTAATATAATGAAGGAAATGTGCCAGTGTAAAAAAAGGACGATTATGTGCGTAACTATCGCGCTATTTCTGTATGTTTTTCGACCGGTCTAAATTTAACTTCTTTTCTTTCATAAGTGTCGTCTTAGTGGAAGTTTTAATTAAACCTTATACTCTCCGATATTCTTTATTAGCATAGTTACATTAAATTGCTTTAATTTTCTTGTTAGCGTTAATCGTATTGGGAGTTATTTATATATCCTTCCAATTTTTGCGTTATTTTTATTTATTTTATTTTTCCCACGAACTGTTGATTTGTTCTGTATTTATAACTTTTCGTTAATATAAGCTCCTATTTTCAGTTCCTCGTTTTCATTTTTGAGAGGGTGGGAATGTTTGCAAGTAGGCAAAGATATGAAGCAAATGGCAGTATTGCATTTTTAGCAAGGAAGCATAAATACAGTACAGTGAGAAGAGTGTTAATGAGTTATACTGTGATATAAAAATAATAGGTAACTAGATAATTATATGAATAAATATATATATATATAGATATTGCATTGATCAACAACCTGACTAATTACTACAATATATTGTGTGTGCAATACGTATATTTATGAAACACCATAAATATTCAGATTAATTATTCAGATTCATTAGTTCCACAATACAATATTAACTGGCGTGAAGAGTACACATGAGATAGCGCACATTAGTGATCTATATTTTAATAACTAAATATGCAATAAACATTCATCAGGTCTCTTCATAGTGAATACATAACACATATATATTTTCCTACAATTAATGTGCTTCATTATATAGAATTTATTGATTAACGTTTAATTGCAATTGCCGTTGTATTATTTGCACGGCCGGTGAAATATGACACAATAAAACTTCAGCTATTGACCAATTATGAATTATATTAATATATTTCTACGACCCTTATTAAACTGTTGTTATTAATTGCGAACTGGTTTCAATTGATTTCGTATATTCATATTGGTTTCAATAGTCAGTAAACGGACTGCATTTTAACATATTTTATGGAGTAAAATATCACTACTCGAAACGCACACTTTGTTCTTCATGATTTATATCTTAATTAACTGATGTATATACTTACCTTAATAATACAGTCCTTGAATATATGTTATATACCGGTACATATATTTATAACAACATTCAACATTCACTATTACATCTGCACATTTATTCGTTGTGTTGGGAGTTCTGTTCGGTTTGATACGAGACACGCAGAGGGCTGTTATTGAGCAGCATGATATTTGGGGACTTGTGAGAGAAGTAATGGATTCTATATTAACCCCATCTGTAACGGCGACGTCTTTCAAAGTTTATTCAAGCTTTATTTAGACGATTTTGTGCAGCTTAAGAACGATCTGTGTTAGTAAATATGGTTAAGTGAGTTAATTTGAAGCTAGTTAATTGCTGGAGTATCATTTTAATCTGAATAAAATATCTTAATAGTAGCCAGAGTAAAGCTAAACGTATGTCACCGGTTGTGGAGGGGTTAACCCATTCAGTACCGGTGACATCCTTTTCACTATATGCTGGACAATATTAAACACGAATATACCATATCTGAATCAACATCCTTAGTCCCCGCACACCACACTGCCCCAGAACATCCCTCTGCGGGTCGTCAAAGTATGTTAATCCGTACAGTACCGGTGACGTCCTTTTCATAATAGTCTGGCAGCTAGTAGACGATTTAGGAAGGACCTCTAGCAATACTAAGGCTTCAAACGATCTCAACCAACCCTCTAAACTACCACAGATCCTTCTTAAGCTGCATAATATCGCCTAAATATGGCTAGAATAAAATATATCACACGTCGCTGGTACTCAAAGTAAGTGAACTGAAGGAGGGGCTCCACTGTTAACACCGGTCTCAGGTTAATAGTTAAATTAATATGCGGAGATAGTTGAGCTAAGTCCCTCCCCTCGACCGTGTAGGACCCAGGAATAAGCCGGGATGGTGGTGGTGGATAATTTAGCCCCTTGTGTACCAGCGACGCCTTCTAGATAATATTCTAGCTATATTTAGTCGATTTTGTGCAGTTTAAGAATGATCTGTGGTAGTAAAAAAGGGTTACATGAGATAGTTCGAAGGTTGTTAATTGCTGGAGGTCCTTTTAAAGCTGACTACAATCGTCTAATGTTAACCAGCATATAATTTAAAAGACGTCGCCGGTACAGAAGGGGTTAAATTTATGTGCGGAGATAGTTAAGCTTAGTCCCTCCCCTGGACCTTGAAGGACCGAGGAATAAGCCGGGAGAGTGGTGCGGAGAGACTACTTGATAACGTTTAGTGGCATCACACAGGTGGGTGGGGTGTATCCGAATAATCCGATACATTATAATAAGGCAATAAATCCTGACCACTAACCTCTATAACTCCCAATAGACTATAAGAATCGAGCTAATATATATATATACCATTTGGGAAGAGTCAACCAGGGAATAGGTGTGGACATTTACAGCCCATTTGCTCTAGCCCTTTTTGAGTAATAGAGCTTATGGTTCACGATTTCTAGCCTACTTATAATGAACAGGGTATAGCCTCAGAGTTAATTTGTCATATGCAACGAAACGGCTACTTCATATAACAGGGACCGCGGCGGTCGAGTGGTGAGCACGGTCACGTGTGAATCTGCTTGACCTGGGTTCGATCCCAGCCCAGGCGGACATATAGTGGGTGTTGTAGTACGGCCTAGCATGTTTCACATGCTTGCACCCAGTCGGGGGACACCTCGATGACGTATACAGACTAATAACACACATAACAAAGCCACTTCAATAGCTTCCTCTCTCTCCAACACCCCTTCTCCCCTCTCTACACTCTTCAGAATAATAGGAATAAGTAGAATGTATATACGAGGTGCCATTGTAAAGGCTTATCCCTCATTACCTTCACCTGACCTTGAATCACAAACCTAATTCACTACAAACAAATGTTAATGTTGTGCGGTTATCAGACTTGCATACATAGGTGATGTATCGGATAATAGATTTTGAATAAACTTTTCCTATTCAAAATGTACTACACAAAGAAATAAGCTGTTGCTCGACCAATGCTACTTCCATCTTGACGTTAGTTTGAAGTTTGTAGCGTAAAATCAGAAACACAAATATTGACGTATAAATGAATATCATAAATAATACATAATCATCTGTTAGGTGATTCCAGATACTAGCCTCAATCCGGTGTCACGCGAGCGCTTTTTCGGCAAATTTCGATAATCAAGTTGTTTATGTAATATGTTGAGGCTTTTTTGTATTGGAATCGGAAACTGAAAGTAGGTTATATTATAAGGTGGCCGAATTCTAGTGTAACTAAGATTTGAAAACTGCCAGACTACAATTGCTCGTACAGATTGATTGAAAAGCGCTCGTGTGACACCACCGTCAGATTTAGAGTGAAAAGGTGTGCTATATAATGTTATCTTAATATAAAAGTGTGAGTGTGTGTGTGTGTGTGTGTATGTGTGTATGTATGTGTCTAGATTCTAGCACATATAGTGTTCATTACTCAGCTATTACACGAGACCAAGACTACCAAGTGTGCCACTAATGAATCCTCTAATTCCGTCTCTTAACATACTCATACTGTATTATTTATGTGTGTTTGTCTGTATGAGTGTTTGAAATATAGTGCCTTATCCCACTACCTCCATAAACAGATGCGGCGAAGGGGTTGAAGATCAGAAGACTGGTGGTGCCTTCCCCGGTCGTGGTGGGGGAGGCCGCCTGGCTCGAGTGTGACTTCGTGGAGGAGAGGGAAAAAGTGTACGCCCTCAAATGGTACCTGGGGCTGGAGGAGTTCTACAGGTGGACGCCGGCAGAGGAGCCCTCAGTCAAGACCTTCCCGGTTAGAGGCAGCCCCTTGGTGGTGGATACAGGGGCTTCTAATCGTGGCCGCGTCAGGATTCTGGATGTGAGACTGGGGGCCACGGGGGTGTTTCGCTGTGAGGTGTCCGGGGAGGCTCCTTCCTTCCATACTGAGTCCATGGTAGAAGCCATGACGGTCCTAGGTGAGTTCACACATTTTGCTCCACTCACTAGAACAGAAGGGTACGAAGTACTTACTACAGTTCATATTGTCGATGCCTTGGATGATTTTGAACACTTAAATTAAGTCGCCTCTTAATCTGGGCTGGGTTAGGAAATAGATTTAATTCTCTAAGACGGAAGCTCCTCGTATGGTTTGTTCTTTAGGCTAGGTATAATATTGGTAACACTACGTTGAACTCGTTCTATATTATCTATATCTTTTTGGTAATAAGGGCACCAGGACTGAACACAGTATTCAAGAAGAGGGCAGACTAAGGAATTGTAAATAGTAAAGGCTTGGTCACACGGTCATTTTCAGTTTCCATTCCGCGGGGAGGTCAGGGAATAGTTGCCGTGAATCTCCCGGCGAGAATAAAAAAGTGTTCACACGAGAAAGCGAGTCAAAAGTTAGGTCTGTGGATGGAGAATGACCAAGCAGAAAGCACATGTATCAATTTAAATAGTAATATCAGTGCATCTTTGGGCCACTCATGTTTGTAGAGGGCCTCAGGGGTGCAGGATGATGGTTATAATGAGCAGGGGTGAGATAAATACATGAGGTAAGCTCTAGTTTTTATTATTGGCCAGTTCTTGAATGCGGGCGGTTACAATACAATGATTGGAGCACTTAAAAGAAAACGGGTGATGGCGAACTATAGTAAAATATTAACAATGGATATTGTAAAAACTCACAAGATCGGATGCGTTTTGTTTTGGCAGACATACTTAAGAAGAGCCGAAGATAAACCTAATACGTCTGCTGGTCCTTGGGATATAGTGGTATCCACAACTTGGTTGATGTTAGGTTAGTGAGATTGCCTTTCAATTGGCCTTCCTATTTGTTTTGTTATTATCAAGTGAATGAGTTGACCGACTTCTATCCTTCTTTTCATATTTCTGTAATTATTCTTTTTACCTCTTCTTACTTCTTATCTTCTCAGAATAGTATCATATATCTTCTTCATATATGGCCTGCCTTCATATATATCGTTTTTGTTTCTTGACGTGGAATGTTATGAATATAAACAAACAAACAGCGGCGAATAGCCAAGAAATCAACATGTTCGTTCCCTCTATTTCCCAGTGAAATAATGACACCACGGCGAAATTGGCACTTCCAACAGTCAGCCCTCACCGGAGGACGGATGAAAACATGACATTGTGACCAGGCCTTTAGGATAACTTCTTTGGATTTATGCTCAAATGACCTGCCTATAAAGCCAATTATTTTGTTTGCCTTCTTAAAAACCTCTGAACATTGTTGACTCGGTTTTAGGTTACTGGATATCGTTACTCCCAGATCGGTTTATCTGTCTACACTCTTAAGCTGAGTGCCATTCATTGAATAGTTTGCTTTCTCATTTTGGTATCCGATATGTAGTACTTTACATATATCCGCATTGAAACTCATTTGCCAAATTTGGGCCCAACATGATAACTTATCTAGATTGTGTTGCATATCGTCAACCTGTTCTTTTGAAAGTACGCTATTTGCAATTTTTGTATCGTCAGCAAAGTGTTGTCGGGTGGGCAACAACTGACGGTTGACAGAGGAGCATGAGGCGGATTCATTCGTTTTCACCCCCTCAGGGATTGCGGTGTCTGTAGATAGATAGATAGATAGATAGATAGATAGATAGACTTCCCATAGCCGGTTCTGACTGTACCTTTATCATCATTCATATTTTTAACTTTTTTCTTGAGAGTGGTGAAGGCAGTGGGGCCATAATGGTGTGCCCCATAGCTCCCTAGTGTCTTACTCTCACAACCCACTGGCATAAGTTGGCCTTTCTCTCTCTGGCGTACGGATGCAGCGACTACACCACCCGCCACTTTGGTGGCGCAATCAGCTTCTGGATCAGTGGAGCACTGGTTCCTATCTTCAGAAAATTCATGTGCTTGGTATGCTTCCAGCCAGGGCCCCACTGGGGTAAATAAAATAGCAAAACAGTGGTGGAACTGCCATCCGGGTGAGGGACTGCTCCTTCAGTGTTCATGGTCATAATCCACTTAGTGGCAATGGCACTGTGGAGTGGGTCAGTCGGGGCATGTCTGGGAGCCTGGAGGCAGTTTCTGCCATGGCCATTCCTTTTGGGGTGCTTCCTCTGGAAGCGGGGCGTCAGATTGTATGATGATGGTGATAGATAGATAGATAGATAGATAGATAGATTGATAGATTGAATGTTTGATGTAGCAATAGTTGATACTGATAAAAATAGAGTGCACGAGTAATTTTACTTACCATAGATTACGAATATTATTTCACCAGGTAATAATATCTACAGTATGTTATTGGCTCAAATGGATTATTTATTATATAATATAAAATGCTTCTCGCCATAATTCATCTGTCAATTCCAGACATTCCATCAAATTAATGTAGAGAACAAAATGTGAGGGAAATTCCGGTGACCTTTCAGTTGGTAATGCATGAAGATTAGTATATTGTTGTGGTGGGCAACAAAAGGAAGTTTCATTAGCACACATTAGCTACCTCGCTCAGCCATTTAATGTTAAACCCTAAACTAGTCATTCATAACTAAATATTATACGAGAAAGGTGAGAAAGGTGATACTCGCTCATAGTTCCTGTATTGTTGTTGTTAGGCATTGATGTTTTTATTGTTATATTATTATTATTATTATTATTATTATTAGTAGTAGTAGTAGTAGTAGTAGTAGTAGTTGTAGTAGTAGCAGTATTATTATTAGTATTAGTATTATTATTTAGATGATTATGATGATTGTTGTTGTTTCTATGTATATATCAATTTGCATTCATTATTTCTCTCCGACATCAGATCTACCTGACGAGCGACCAGTAATCACGGGGGTGCAGGCGAGGTACCATGTCCTGGAGGATGTGAGGGTCAACTGTACCTCCCCTAGGTCTCAACCCCCCGCCACCCTCACCTTCTACGTCAACGATAATCCGGTAAGGGGAGATGGGTCGTGTTTCTGGTACCCCTTTTTTCTTCCTCATGCTTATTATCCCCATTATTTTTTAGATTTTCAGACGTTTGCCTCATTAGTTTGTCGATGTTAAAACCTATCGCCCCATTTCGTTTTCAATATTAAGACCTTTTGTACCCTTCAGGTGTCGATTTTTTCCAGGCGAGCGATAGCGACCCTGTAATGGTGGAGGGACCAGCCTTCGGCCGTGACATTTTTCTACCGAAAAATGTACAAAATTAATCTCGAAGGGAGATCTAATGGATGTTTTTAAATTTGATGGAGGTCTAGGGAGGAAACTAAAAAATAAATGAATATATAAATAAATAGACCCCTCAAAATAACCACTGTCCCGGTAAGGGAATCGAGATAATGAGTATTAGTGGATGGGCCAGATCCCGAAATCACACGAATGATTGTGCAGAAGTTGTTAAGCTTAATCCTTTAAAGATTATGACGCATTTTGACAGGTTATTCTGGCTATCATTAGACGATTTTATGCAGCTTAGGAAGGATATCTATAAATTATAATGGTAAAGCCTGTCTCAATTATTAACCCTCCGACTTTCATATACTCTTCCTAATTTTTTGTTTTCTATATTCCATCTACTCCCTCTCGGGCATAGGCTGAGAGCCTGTACCTTCAACTGTTATTTAACGGTGAAGCCTGTGAGGTCTTGTTCAAGTCTAGTGGGTGAGACATGTGTAGCACTTTTAGCTGCAACCAGCCCCTGCCATCTTGCCTTCGCAGGATGCATGTGGCTTAGTTGCTCACTCATGGCTCGAAGCAGCCCCAGCTATGAAGCAGCTTCACTCCAGTGTTTTACTGTCTCACCTCCTAGACTTAGACCCTCTCTCTCAAAACGCCACCTATTGAGCAATTAACTCACTAGGCATTGCCCCCTTAAAACATATTTTTGAATATGGGAATATTCATACACTGCTATATATCAGGGAACAATGAGAGTATTTATTTGGCGTTTCGGTGGGCTTTGTGGTAATGCACTGATACTAGGTACAGCACAAATTCCATCCCAAAAATATCTTTCCATTGACATTATCGGGATTCGAACCCGGGTTCATTGGATTACCACTTCAGTGGCAAGACCACTTCACCACACACACCAGAAAACAACATTTAATCGGATCTTGAAAGGGTTATGTTCATATGTTAGAAAAACAAACCACCATTATTTGAGCTCGACTTTCTCGTGGATTTGTCCTAAAAATGAGCCCTGCCCCCTGACAGTCGATTAATTATGCCAACCCGTATTCAGTACAGCTGGTGGCACATGCAGACTCCTACACACACACATTACCACCATGCATTAATCATTCCACGCTTCGCAGCCTTTTGGGACCATAACATGGGAGTGCAGATATATTAACCATATACTGCAAAAAGTCTAAATTCACTGTTATGTTGCTGAATTTCATTATATCATGTCGTGGTGTCAGTGTGCTTTGTTCTATATATATATTGTTCATATTTTGTTTACATAAAGTGTACTGCAAAACCAGTACAGAAGATTTAACAACACAATGTTGCAAAAGTTGCAGTCACTATTATCATACATTTATATATTTTGTATTGGCCTTGAACACTATTTGTTTTAGCTATTTTCGCTTACTTACCATATTTCAACCTGGTTCTGGTATCTGTCACGCCCTATACCACCTTAAGGGAAGATTTCCAATTAAATTATTTTTTCCTTGACAGCTTTCTCCCTCTTGTTTAGCCCCTTTACTTTTGAGATTTTAAGATGTTCGCCCAATTAGTTTGGTGATTTTAAGAACTTTCGCCCCATTTCTGTCAATTTTAAGACTTGTTGTGCCATTTAGGTGTCTTTATTTTTCTGGCGAGCGATAGCGAGCCTGTAATTGAAGGAATCGGCCTTTGGCCGTGACATTTTTCTACCGAAAAATGTACAAATTTATCTTAGAAGGGGGTTTAGGGAGTGTTTTTCTTAAGCTTGATGAAGGTCTAGCGAGGAAACTAAAAACTAATTGAATATATACATAAACAGGCCCAACAAATATCCACTGTTCCCTTAAATCAGGTTGACCCGTCGTGGATGGTGCACTACAAGCCCGTGGAGGAGGGAGAGAGCGGGCTGGAGACGGCGGTGCTGGGGCTATCCTTCCCGTTACTGCCACAGCTTCTGCAGCGAGGCCCCGCCCTAGTCAAGTGTACGGCAGCCATCCAGGACAGATACTGGGAGAGCGCCGTGGCCACCATCAATAGCGATACTCCATACCAGGCATCGGTCATGGAAGGACGGGCCTCGCCAGCAACAGGTAAGGTAATAATAATAATAATAATAATAATAACAATAATAATGATAATAACAAATAATAATAAAAATAACAATAATAATAATAAACATAATATTAATAATAATTTTTATTATTATAATACAAAAAAATAGTACTACTACTAATAATAATATCTATATTTTGCCTGTGTACATTCATGTGATTTAATATACAGGTAGTTTATATACTGTAGCGATACAAATATACTTAGAAAAAATAGACAGACTTAATAATATACACCATGTGAGGAAGAGCACTTTATTGACAACGTTTAGCATATAACTTCAACTGGCCAATTCATTGGCCTGATGAAGCTATATGCGAAACGTTGTCAATACAGTACTCCTCCTCACATGGTGTTTATATTCAGTATATACAGTATAGCGTATGACAGTCATCCAGGACAGATACTTTAACCACTTTGTACCGTCGACATTTTCTTAAATTATATTCAAGCAATATTTGGAGGATTTTGTGTAGTTTAAGAAGGATCTGTGGTAGTAAAAATCGGTAAGTGAGATAGTTCGAAGCCCGTTAATTGCGGGAGGCCCCTATTGAAACTGAATAACATCGTCTAAAGAGAGCCAGAATATATTTAAAAGGACCTCACCAGTACAGAAACGGTTAATAGTAATAGTTCTTGCCAGGAATCAATCATGGAGGGGGGGGGGGGGGGGGAGTGGGGGTCTAAATAGAAAACAAAAACAGACATCCAGGAAAGGTACTGGATAAACTTCATGCTGGTGTTTACCCCTTGAGGATCATGGTGCGTTGAACAATTTATTCTGGCTATCGTTAGACGACCTTATACAACTTAGGAAGGATCTGGGGGTATGGAAAGGGTAAATACTATCTCAGTTATCCCTCCGACTTCCATATACCCTTCCTAATCTAAATATAATCGTCATATTAACACTACAGCATTTTATACTTGCTATAGGTTGTGTACTGCCAGCGTCGCGGTTACTGACGAGTGTGGTGGTGGTGTGGCTACTGCACCTCCTCTAGTACACCCCTTAGTACACCCCGGTACCAGCCTTCTTCGGATATACACCAGATAAATGAAACATGGATGAGCAACAGGCCCGTGCTGGAAGAATTATGAAAGCGAACAGTGTAGTGTTTCTCTTTGTTGTGGATCTTAAGCTATCTAAGAAATCAGATATAAAACAATTATACAATATGACTGTGTTAATTAAAGGACAACTAACATATTTTACTCTTATAACATTATCATGTGAGGGTGACACTATCAATGATGATCAGGAAAAACTCAGTTTTACTTCCACGTTCTCAATAGTTATATAATTATTTAAGAATGTGTTTGGAATTCTTATGGCACTGTATAATGTACTGTATATGCCTTGCACCCAATAGAAAAAACACATATAATACCTATATGTATGTAAAATATATTTGTCTGATGATGTGTGTTAGCAATAACGAAATTCAATAGGATTTGTTTATTATTACTTATATTTTTGTTTACTGTAACTTCTGAAGGATAATCTAGTACTGGTGAAGTAGTTAGCTCGTTTACTTCACATAATTAGTTTTGTGTGACTTGCCTTTATTATAATTACATACACAACTTTGTATTATATTCAAAGTTTTTAACCACTAAATTCTGCAGTTTCCTAAAATACCATTTTTTTTAACAAACTTAAATAGAATAGTACTACTGAAAACAAACACAGTAAACTGGACACACTTACAAATTAGCAACAAATAACTCGGTGTTTATTTTGACACTTTACCTCTTCATGGAAGCATCTGCCTTCAAATATGTTAAGTAATGTTGATATACTGTATAATATTGGTTTTCATTATTGCCGGGACACACCAGAATGAGAGTTAGATTCTAGTCTCGTGTACAGTGTTCTTCTTAATATTTTTTGTTCTTACAAAGTTCGATAACATTAATACCAAGAAGCATGACATTCAATGACAAAATGAAGATCATGTTAACAGAAACATTTCAGTGGATTTCAATGTTATCGCTAGAAACAATAAACTGACAAGAGAATCAAATATAAAACACTGAGCTTCGTCAGGGACATGGACAGCAGTGGAAGGTACAAGGTGTGCAGTAGATTGAAATTAACTGAAAATGATTTATGAAAAGCTCGCATTGTCGTACAATTGGATAAAGTGGCAAAGTGAATGTTTGTGCCATAATTGTGGACTCTATGTGGTATATCTATCAATATTTATACATATCCCATTCAGTACCAGTGACATTCCCGTTGTATTCCGGTAACTATTAGACGAATTATCAGCTTAGGAAGGACGTCTATCTATGAGAAGGCTACAAAATATCTCAATTCATCCTTTTCAGCACCATAGACTGTTCCTAAGCTGAATAACATTGTCTAATAGTTCCCAGAATATAACGGAAATATAATTACTGGTACTGAATGGGTTAATAGTACAAATGGCAAAATAAATCATCGAATTCATACTTCGATGTACATTAAAATCTTCTCAGTAGCTTTCTTCATCTTCCCGTGATGATAAGCTGAATATGTGGTTTTATTTAATTTGAGTTCAATATGTGGTTTTGTTTACTGTGTTGAATATGTGGTTTCGTATAATTTGAGTTGAATATGTGGTTTTGTTTAATCAGAGTTGCATTTTTTTTTTTTTTTAATTTGAGTTGAATATGTGGTTTTGCATAGTTTTAGTTGAGTATGTGGTTTATTTAATTTCAGTTGAATGTGTGGCTTTGTTTAATTTAAGTTGAACATGTGGACTTTTTAAATTGTGAGTTTAACATGTAATTTAATTTAATTTATGTTGAATATGTGGTTTCGTTAACTTTGTTGATATTTTATGATCAACGGAGCATAGCGGATGTCTGGCGAGATTAGAAGTCAAGCGAGAGTGTTAGGGAGACCCTCCTTTAACTGTGGACAGACCCATACTGAAGTACTGAACGACTGTTGGTGACTATCTCCCCTACCAGATGCCAACTGATCGTCGGACCCTCCTTATGTTATATACGGCCACAGTTTTGTCCGTCTTAGATTATGGGTGTGCTATTTATGGCACAGCTTCCCAGACCACGCTCAAAACCTTGGATTCTGTCCATCATCTTGGTATCAGGCTTTGCACTGGAGCTTTCAAGTCGTCTCGCATGACGAGCCTTCTCGTAGAAAGTGGCCAGCTTCCTCTCCCCCTCCATCGAGAGCGTGTAATCGTGAATTCTGCTCTGCAATTGCTGTCTACTGAGTCACCTGCGAGCAACTTGTTTGAAAAGGTGGGTGAGGATGAGTTCCCTCTAGCATTGTTACCGTCTTTTCCGGTTCTGGCCCACAGACTCTTTACGCACCATGATTTACCCATGCCCCTTCTGCAGGCGGCAGACCCTTCCATCCCGTATTGGCTTTTATCATCACCTATGGTTTGTACGTTTCTTGATCAAGGTTCTAAGTCCTCGCTCCCTGCTGTTCAGAGGTGTGCCGCCCTTCAGCATATGCTAAGTCATGCCCCTGCCCGTGTCATATATACTGATGGGTCTAACAGGGATGGGAAAGTTGGTTGTGCTGCAGTTTCAGAGGCTTCTGTTTTTAGCTTGGCTTTGTCCCCATATTCATCTGTTTTTACTGCTGAATTGCGAGGATTGTTGGGGCAGTTGATATGGTCCCTTCCTTTCCAGTCAACACCCCTCGCGTGGTTATTTATAGTGACTGCCTGAGTGACCTTATGGCATTACAAGATCTTTCTACGAGGGATCCACTTATTTCCACTATTCTCCGCCGAATACATGACCTTTCCTTGGCCAATTGGGATATCCAGTTTTACTGCGTTCCTGCCCATGTGGGCATTGCGGGTAATGAGAGAGCAGATCGGCTCGCTAAAACTGCCTGCATCGGTCCTGGAGCAGGTCCTCTCTTGCGCCTGTCTGACATGAAGGCCATAGTTCGAGAAATCATCTATCGTGCATAGCAACGTGAGTGGTCTTCACAGCCCCTTACCATCCATCTTCGTACTATCAAGGATGTGGTTTCCGTGTGGCCTTCCTCTTTTCAGGACAGGCGCAGGGACCAAGTCGTACTCATTCGTCTACGAATTAGTCATACCCGCTACACACATGGACACTTAATGGCCACTCCTCATGCTCCTCCCCCGTGGTGCGCTACTTGTGACACTGGCATTACTGTGCGGAACTTTCTCATCGAATGCCCACTATACTTTCTTCTAGTCATATTGTATTGTCTTTTTTTAATGTTGTTTCTTTTCTTTCTTTTTATGATGAACACGTTTTATTGATTTTACCCCTAATTTTAATATTCTTTTACCCATTTCCACTTTTAACCTCTCCCCAGCCTTATGAGGGCTTCTGCCCTGTAGGCTGTTGACAAATAGTTTTTATTATTATTATTACCAGATGCCAAACAAAGGCTAAGCATTATTTTTATTCGTAGATGGATGAGATTTGCGAATTAACTGATGCCAAAATCAAGGTGTTACATTACTTCAACACTCAAGGGTTCAACCAGCAAAAATTAATTACATTCAGGTGCAATGTGTAATTAAATATTCTGATTTTATGAACTGAATGATACATATGCTGTAATACACACACACACACACACACACACACACATATATATATATATATATATATATATATATATATATATATATATATATATATATATATATATATATGTGTGTGTGTGTGTGTTTGAAAGTGTGTATGTGTATTTTTAAGTATGCATACACGCATGTACGTATTCCATCTACATACAACTGACGCTGTATTTGATTACCCGAGACCATGTAAGTATAAAAGTGTTGTTGGTTGGGTAGCAAGCAGGAGTTAAGTGTTATGGTGAGTGGCCAGACGCACCAGACGCCCAGGAAAGTATTTTAAGGGAGGGAGGGGGGTTTCTGGACCTACGTCTCCCTAATGTTTAACCCCATTAGTTTTGAGATTTTCAGCCATTCGCCCCATTAGTAATATATGCAATAACAAGTAACATAGAACATTAGGGTTCATTCGTGGATATTTTGCCAGTCAAAGAGATTTCACGCCGTGTTGCCATATGTATTGTCAAAATCAATAGTTTGTTCACTGTTATCCTTGAGACGTCGCAGAAAGAATGATGACAAATTGCATATAATATGCTGTGACTTGAGGCCAATTGTACTAGTCAAAGGCAAATTTGAAACGCATGAGGACGTTCAAAGAGATGTGATAGAATACTAATTCCACACAATCTATGAACAAGGTGGTTGGCGAGCTATTGATTTGGACTGTACGACTTGGACTAACTAGGTAGGATAAACATAAATGCTTCCCTACCGACCGACCGCCCCTTCACTGCCAGATGGCGGATAAAGGTCGGGGCATTTTATAGGATCAATTTTGCCAACCTTATTACACTTTCAGTACGCTGGTTTCATACTGATTATCATTAGCCGATTTCTATAGCTTAGAAACAACCTCTGTGAACCAAAGGGCCTTACAGACCTCACAGACCTTACACAAAGAGCTTTCGACGGCATCAACTCAGCTAGACCACCACACAGATCACTATTAGCCACACTCGACATTAGTAAAGCCTTCGATGCCATCCCCCGCCACAACCTAACAAACAAAATCTACAACACAAACATGCACAACAACACAAAAAGGTGGCTGGCCAACTTCCTAGCAGGCAGATGTGCACACATATCTTTTGCCGGTCAGTCATCTAAAATCAGAAACTTTCCAAACGGAGTCCCACAAGGATCTGTCCTATCGCCCGCACTCTTCAATCTGTACATGCACGATATAACTACACCCAATACGCCCCAAATAAACTTAGCCTCCTATGCAGATGACATAACACTCACATGCACACACCATGACCCAAAAAGAGCAACAGATCTCCTTCAACCCTATCTCAACACACTACATGGTTGGTGCACTACAAACAGACTTAATCTAGCCCCAGCCAAATCCACCGCAACCCTGCTCACAAGTTGGACAGGAGAACACGAATACATCCCTCAACTCACCATAAACAACACACCCCTAACACATACACACACCCAAAATCCTAGGAGTAACATATGATACTCATATGACATTCAAACAGCACACCACAAACATTAAAAAGAAACTGACACCCAGACTTAACGCCTCAGGTCACTTGCTCACACAAAATTTGGACACAACAAAGAAACTACCACCACAGTATATAAACAATACATAATATCAGTGATGGAATACGCAAGCCCAGCCTGGGCTTCTAACCTAGCTGAAACACATCATAAGACCTTACAGACTATTCAAAACAAAGCCCTGAAGATCATTACAGGCTGCACAGCTACTTCACCCACAGATCACCTACATCAAGAAACCAAATTCTCAAAGTCAAAGACCATCTGGACATGAGAGGCACTCAATTCCTGGCAGCAGCCTCCACGAACCAAGACCATCCACTAAACTACATGGCAACACACCCACAGACACCAAGAAATATCAAAACAACACCCAGCACACGGTATCACACACAATTATTGTCCTCTCTCTCCTCCCTGCCCACCCCGAACCAACTTCCAGAAGCACATCCATACTCATATCTCTCACCGATCCATCCACTCACTCACAGACAACACGCAGCTGCATGCACGACCTCCCGAAATCCATCCTTCCGAATCCTCCCTTCCTCGCGAGGACAGAGTCCACCTGGCCAGGCTGAGATGCGGACACCATCCAGCTCTCCTGAGATATCAGAAGAGACTGGATGACTCCGTTGTCGACGCCTGCCCGGGATGTAACACAGCACCCCATACCATTAAACACATCATAGAAGACTGCATTTCACACAACCACTTACGCCAACAACACAATCTACACTCAATGAGAGCTCTGTGGGAAAGCCCGATCGTGGCCATGGCCTTTCTCAGGGACTCGGGGCTGTTCGGCCAGGCAGCTTAGGGAACAACAACAACAACAACAACAACAACCAAAGGGCAATAGACTATCGCAATTAACTTCTTATAATTTCACAGGCGATACCTAAGCTGAGTAAAATCGACTAACGATATCAGGAATAAATGCACATAATTATCTAAAGGAATAAAGTGGTTGTCATATTATATATATATACAGTATATATATATATATGTTTTTTTTTCTTCACTCAACCACCAAACACCTCTCAAAATAAATTGATGAAAGCAAGAATGTGCTCCACCGGGATTCGAACCTGGATTACCACATACATAATTTAAACACTCTAAGCATTGCACCATGCTTCTTGGAATTACGTATGCATCACACCCTGGATATTTGTTAAGAATTTTGAATTTTCTTGCATTCTGATTCTGACCTGTTTCGTACATTATCAATTAATTTATGTACAACTAGAATCGATAGTTTGCCAACAAATATTTATGAGAGCTTATATATTCACATTAACAACATAATTTTGCATTATAATGATTTGAGGTTAATAGTAATCCCGATGGGCTATACAAACAACTAAGGACTGTGGTGTATTTATACTCTGTTTATTTTCAGCTGACGGTAAATTGCCATGACGTCACCTAATTACTCAGCTATTACCAACATTTTGTAGCGACATATGTTGTTTATTATGAATACTTGGCATTAAAAGACCGAGCGATGCAGTAGTTCAATATTATCCCATTAACTAATGATAAATCAGTTGCAATGTGAATCAGTTTACAGTCAGCTGAAATAAAATCGACTGTAGTGTCCTTTCCAATTGAAAGAGTGATAGAGAGCCACATGTAGCCAAACTATAAGGACACGCGGGCTTTAAGTAATTGAAGTTGTAGGATGAAGGAATGGCTGACTGAGAAAGAGAGTTCCAGCTTCCTGTATATTGACATTCAGTGAAACATATGTACAAGACTTGGGTTGCAAAAACAAATTGGTGCTTGCTGAGAAAAATATGCATTACATGTGCATATAAGTGTACATAAAGGCATATGTAACAAGCAAAACCATACTTACAATAACACCGCATACTCTTGGATAGCAAGAACAAATATGTACATATTAAACGAATCATGTAGCCTAGTTGATAGAACAAATAATGTACATATTTCATCAGTGTGCTTGAAATATATTTAAACAAATTGTGAATATTCAAGTTCTAATAGTATGAGCTTGTGAAATACTGTCATTTCCAGCGAGGGCCATGAAATGTATAATTTTTATATTAGTTTCCCTGTCTAGTCCCATTTATTTCGTAAACAAATATATATCCTGCGTGTATGTGGTTGTTCATCTGTTGTGCCGTGTGTTGTGGTCGATAAGAATAAAGCTACAGTTTTTGTGGTGTTTCCTTTATGACAAACTATAATTGCCATTCTTCTCCCGCCATACTATAGTCCATTCATTATAAGTAGGCAAGACATCGTTGACCATAACCTTTGTAACTCAAAAAGAGCTAGAGCAAAATTAATGTAATGTTTATATTCGCCCCTATTCCGTGGCCGACTGTTCCTAAGTGGTAGAAATCTAAGCTCGATTACTCTACACGTTAATGACTTAAAGGTTAGGGGTCACAATCTCTGGCCAACCTATAGTGAATGGACTATGACCATTCTACTCCTTCATCATCTCTCTTCAATAGTTTATTTTATTTTTTTATCTGTGACGTATTCTTTTAGCTTTTACTAGTAGATGTTTTTTAGTTTAGGAGTAGCCAGCCTTATGAGGACTAAAGCTCAGTAGGCTGATAGAATTGGATCTCTCTCTCTCTCTCTCTCTCTCTCTCTCTCTCTCTCTCTCTCTCTCTCTCTCTCTCTCTCTCTCTCTCTCTCTCAGCAATACCATTTTTTTATTAGTGTAACTTGGAATTAATGACCGCTACTAAACTCATCGTGAATAAGTTTTAAACATGAGAAAGTACCGTCACCATATACTTAACCCCTTCAGTGCACGATGACGCGGTTCCTCATGATATTTTGGCTATCGTTCGACGATTTTATGAAGGTTTGGAAGGCCCTCTAGGAAGAAATGGGTTAAAGTTTATTTCAATTAACCTCTGCTTCCCTTATATCCTTCCTAAATTGACTAAAATCGTCTACTGATACCCATAATAAAGGAAGAACAGCGTTTTCGTATATTGAATCGGTTAAACAGCAGTATTGGTGGTATTTTTGGGTTGAGGAAAGGGTATTTAAAGGGGCCAAAATAATCTACCCATTAAAGAGTTTATGGCTGGTATTAAAGCCATCATATTATACCAGACTAGGCAGTGTCGCACGAACGAATTATCCGTCAATATTTTTAAGGACACGTTTTACTCTGGCAGTTTCAAAATATAAGATCTGTAAGAATTCAACTACCTAACTTAATCTACCTTCGATCTAGTTTCTTATTCCAATCCGAAAGAGCCTCACAATAGTATGGGGACAAAAATGTTTCTTCAAATTTTGCCGGAAAATGAGCTCGTGTGACACCGCCTTTAGAATGGTAAATCACTATCAATATACCCAATGATATATACTCATGATATATTATACCTGTCTCATACCCGTTTTATACCCTTGATAATTAGAGTGCAGTTAGAAAGGTACATCACTATCAATATACCCAATGTTCTTATATACGATTTGCATACCCTTGATTTTTAGAGTATAATAAGAAAGGTATATCAATATTAATATACCCAATGTTCTTATATACCTTTTCCATACCTTTTTATAACCTTCATTAGAAAGATAATTCACAATTAGATTATACATTTTCCATACTTTTGTATACCCTTCATTAGAAAGGTAAATCACTATTAACCAGTACAGTACCAGGGACGTCCATTTCATCATATTCTGGCAACTATTAGACGATTTTGTTAAGCTTAGGAAGGACCTCTAGCAATAATTAGGCTTCAAACTATCTCAACCAACCCTTTTTACTACCATAGATCTTTCCCTAGTTGCATATATTATCGTCTAAATATAGCTAGAATAAAATATAACACACGTCGCTGGTAATCAAAGGGTTAATATGCCCAGTGATCATATATACCCTTTTCATACCTTTTGTTTATACCAATGATTTGTTTATTGTGTGGTGGTGGATTATTGGTCAGCTGGCGACGTGACTGCAGTGCGTCTATCGTGCAGATGTGACCTGCACGAAATCTCCTTGATATATTATGTAACTGAGAGAGAGAGGACATCATTTCCCATCTTAACCCTCTCAGTATCCCCGTGACGGCTTTCTTCAGTTTATGCTGCTTATATTTAGCTTAGGAAAAATGTGTGGGATTTACGGGGTTAAGTGAGATAGGCCTTACCCCCTTTCGAATAATTTAGGTCCTTCCAAAGCTGAATAAAATACCCTCATGTTTCCCGGTGACGGCATTCTTCATTTTAGGTTCTTATCGCTAGATGAATTTAGAAATGCGTAGGAAAGCTGTGTGGGGTTTAAATTACCTCTTTCGATTATTATAGGGCTTTCCAAAGCTGAAATAAATAGCCTAATGTTCCCGAGAATACTACGAAAAGCGCCATAATATTATAAGGGTTAAATCTTGTCCATAACCTGTTCTATAACTTCTATCAGATCACGATTTGTGTTTATAATCATAGCGACCAACGGATGATCTTTTTCAAGATCATAATGTTTATAAACTAATGGTGTAAATGACAAACTTTAATAATTGTTTATCTTGAACATTTTGTGTTGTTCCTGCACCTTTTTTAAAGCGTTGGGTAACCTATTTCACATATCTACATCTTCGTTATCTTGCTTATATCTTGTTTTACTCTGGCACATATTCTTAGGCTGCCGTGATTATATTTTTCTGATCGAATGCACAGGCAGACTCCATAGCTTGTTGAAAATATAAATGAGAGGCTATGCAAAATGTTGATTAAGCTGTAAATTTTTTAAACAATTTATTACTATTTACCCATTAATCTTTGATTGATGTTTTAATTATAGTCTTTATATATTTGAGGGTTTAATTATGATGTTGCAGTATAATGCAATTTTCATCAGTATTTTCGGCAAACTAATGATCTTCACAAATATCATGAATATGCAATTGATATATATTTATTTGATTATTAACTTAGTTTAATTATTTATTTAGTACAAACCTCAATATGTAGCTGAAAGGGTGTGAGTTTAATGTGTGCGTGTGTATGTGTTTATTTGTGAGCTTATAATCGTATGTGTGCGTTTTATGAATGTTGCCATGGTGCTTGGTCAAACGTAGAATAGTGAGCCCAAGAAAGTATATGGTTTTCTTTACTTCCATCTTACTCATCCAGTTTTCTTTTACACGCTCTCAAACTTTCAGGGGTTCGGGGGTTCGAGTCGATATTCCAGAGAGTTAATGGTTATGGGGCTTCTCTTTTTCAAGGCAACTTCTCATTTTGCTCCTCTTTTATGATGAAAGAGGTTTTGTATATCATATTTGCGCATTAATTAACTGATGTGAGAAAAACGCAACCTTAACGTGTATAATATTTATTGCATGCACATGTTAATACTGGTCTTTCATTATTTTGGAGTAAATATATTATCTTTGTTCATGCTTCACTTCAGGCGAAATCCGAGAACAAGGCCTCTAAATTTAGGAACCTTGATGCTTCGAAGCACTAGCTCATACTTGGTTTGGCATACAACAACAAAAAGGAATTACAACTTCGAGTTCGTTAATTAGTGTCGGATAAAATTACTCTAAACTCTGGCGTGTATATTTCAAGTTGTGTATAATATATTACTAATATTTCGGAAATGATCTTAACGATGGTAGAGTTAGAATATGATAGGTGATTCAATTTTGTAGCACGGAATTCAGTAATATTATTTCGATGGCTTCGCTTGGATTAAATTAACATTGGTCAACTTATGGGTTCGAATTCTTATCGCCACTTTGCATAACTTTCTTTAAAAAGTCTGAAGTCAGCCACATACTAATGCTCTAAATATGAGATTGATTGCAGATATACTTATCATAAAGATATGTGTATATACTGTATGTTATATTAATAGGGCGTAATTCGTAATTCAACTTATGGTATTGGCTTTTCATGATTAGCTTTGAGTGTTCCTTCAAAAAAGCAAGTGGTTCGAATCATGCTTTAGACTTTTTCCCGAGAGTTTGAACCATAGAGTAAGAATACCTAAGAGGGGCGTGCTTGGAAAATCAGCTGTGTTAGTAGTAGTTGGCCATTATTTACAGATTTGGCTGGAACCCTGCACTAGATGGCGGTATCGCATAGCTCCTCCCTATCGCGGGAAAATACTTCTGTTGTGTGTTTATTGACAGTTCCTCTCCCTTGCTGCAATGGTGTATTGCAGGGACTGGAGTTCTCGCAGAGAGGCTCCAGTCCTGACGTTATTCTTGACTTACAGTGTGCTGGCTAAATAATCCAATAGGGTTGATAGCCTCTGAAGTCCTATTTTAACTATTTAGCAATGGTGTACACGTGTCTCGTGTAGTGTCTCTAGAAACGCATGTAACTTGTTTGCTATCACCATATCAGCCATAGTCATTATGAATACAATGATTTAAGAGTACACTGATATGCAAAAACACTCCAAAGTATTGCCTACACGGAAATGTGAACAATACTCCATTAAACCCCTCTGTACCGTCGACGTATGTTATATTTTATTCTAGCAATATGTAGACGATTTTATACAGCTTAGAAAGGATCTGTGGTAGTTAAAAGGGTTGATTGAGATAGTTCGAAGCCTTATAATTGCTAAAGATCCTTCCTAAAGTTAATACAATCGATTAGTAGGAGCCAGAATAAAATCAAAAGACGTCGTCGGTATAGAAGGGGTTAATTACATAGTTTACCAAGCTGAACCAAGCCTCCGTGATGATGTAAGGAGGCTGTGGTTGACCTTGAAAATAAAGATATGGTTTGCAATGGATCATGAAGGCTGTTGATGATTATTTGATATTGACTGTAAATTTATTAACAATGAATGTAGCCTATATGAAAAACTAATCTCAATTGAAGACAAGTATTTACATTGTAATATAAGTTACTAACTTGGAAGTACACAGCCACACTCAAACTTTGGTCAAACATAAATAATATATATATATATATATAGAGAGAGAGAGAGAGAGAGAAAAGTAGTGTACATAATTATAATACAAAAACAGAATGGAGGGTACATCCGTAGATTTATTCACGTTGAGTAGTTCTTGAACCCTGCAATAGATGGTGCTGAAAAGTAAATGTCGAAAAAGGGTAACTGGCAACGCTTAGAGGCACCTTTTTAGTAATAGAATACATAGGAAGACTCCTCTCTCCTATACACACTCTCTGGTTTGAACTTTGCAGGCCTCCATTCATTCGAGTGTTGACCTTTGTGCGTGCAGTGTGTTCTCCCATTTACCTATCAACAAAACTAATTATCCACGTAATTACTGATACCTGCCGATTGGTAAGTGTCTGCATATATTACTATTATAGTTATTGTTATTTTGATGGAGTTGAGAGATGTATGGGGGAGAGGGGGATGGGCTGGGAGGAGGGACGACGGACGAGGGACGAGTGTTGTTGCATGACATGGCGGCCTGGAGGAGGTATGTTCGTGGCTACCCCCTTGACTATTAATTTAACCCGTTCTGTACCAGCGACATCTCGTTAAGCCTATTATAGATGCATTTTGATAATTTTATGCTGCTTAAGAAGGATATGTGGTAGTAAAAAGTGTTGTGAAATAACTGGAAGCCTGTTAATTGCTGAAGGCCCTTTTTAAATTGAAAAAGTCTCCGAATGGCAGCCAGAAGTAAGTTAAAAGAACAGCGCCAGTACAGAAGGGGTTAATTCATTTGGAAACTCAATTATTAAGGTTATCATACCGAAATTACATATCCACATCGATATTAAAATTGGATTGTAGTATACATTTGTAACTGAAAACCTTTATGATGGGCTCGTTTTTCACCCAAGCCCGTGGACTATATTTAGAAAATAAATATGAAAACAAAATTAAAAACAGGACGAAATAAGTAGATCCTTCTGCAACAAACCTTAAGCTCGGGCATTTTTCTTTTCTTTATCCTATTCCAACCCTCCCTTCCTCTTTCCAAACCTCTTCTTCTTTGGTGGGATTTCGTGAGGTGAAATTCCGTGGACGTGCAGAATGGTTGGACCAGAGTGTAGGAGCCAGTAATGTGCAGTGCGTTAACAGGAGAGAGAGAGCGAGAAAGAGAGGGAGAGGAGGGGGAGTGGGGTTCAGTACTTGAGGTAGTGAGCGTGTGGGCGTTGTTTGTGTGTGTATGTGGTTTTGAGTGTTAGAGACAGAAAAGAAAAGAGAGAAAGAGAGATTTATTAGCAGATGAGAAGAAGTGAGGATGTAACCGAGTACTGATCCAGTACAACGTAATATATAATGTTCTGCGTCAGTAAGATTATGGGTGGGCCACGAGCAACAGAGAGCGAGAGAGAGAAACAGTAGGTGAGTTTGCGTGAGACTTGATGTGAGTGAATGAGAGTATACGAGGATACGTGTTTTTACAGTATATACAGTAGGTGTGTTTGTTTGCCAGTAGAGAGAGAGAGAGAGAGAGAGAGAGAGAAGACAAGTGAAGTACTGGAACATTAAGAGAAACTGAGAAGACTTATAATACCCGGTGGGGCCAGTGTATTTACGAGTGTTATAAAAGGCCAAATATTGTGGAGGGTTTTACCAAGAGTGGGGAAGAGAGGGGGCGCTGAAAAGACACACACACCCACTATATATCTCTCTCTCTCTCTCTCTCTCTTCTCACACACACACACACACACACAAACGCACGCACGCACTCACACAAAATACACGCACATCAAATACACACACAAAATTATAGCACACTCTCTCTCTCACGCACACATACACTCTTGCGCAATCACTTTGTTTCACACACACACGACCCAAAGATAGATATATATAGAGAGAGAGAGACTAGAAGAGAGTGTGTGACAAGGTTAGCAAGACGCTTATTGTGTAGTACGTGAACACGAGAGAGAGAGAGAGAGAGAGAATATTATGATGTTCATGTTCTTGATGGATGGTGTTTTAACAATGATGGTAAACGTTACTGAGATCATATAAAGTGAAAGATGATTATTATATATAAAAGAAGAGGCTATTCAACACTAAATACCAATAAACATATATAAGATACTATTATAAGATTAAATAGAGAAATCCTGAAAACTGCTAAGACTACATTTACACTATTTCGGAAAATATCAAAGGAAGCCGACCACCTTTTATTTCGTGATTGTTTTTGTTTTTTTGGTTTTAGCTAGTTTTCATCATTATACAGTGGTTATCATTAATTAGAATCTCCGGAAAAAAAGTTTTCCCCATTATCCAACAATCTTAAGATACGGACCCCATAGTGGGGGAGGGCTATGAAGTACAGGGAAATTGAGGGGTAAAAGACGAAAATAAGGGGTAATATTAGCCTAACCTAACAACCTTACCTAACCTTACCTAGTATATTAGGTGGGGGCTGCCGCCCCCACACCCCCGCTGGTTTGGTATTTGATTAATAAAAGGTTGACGGTCGCAAAAAAAAAAAAAAAAAAAAAAAAAAATATATATAAATATAAAGTATAAATATACAAACATTATGTTTTTTTTGTATATTTATATTTAGATATTGACAGATAACTTGAATTTAAAGGCGAAAGTAGGGTTGGGTGGTGGGTGATAACTACCGTGTTTGATGGAGGAGCAATAATGGTTTGGTGGTTCTCACAGGTAAGCCACGGTAACCTTGTTCGTTTCTTGGTCATTAATGTGTGACTTTAACCTCATGACACAGGGACAAGTGGCTTAATTCTACACTTTTGGTAATGCACCATGTTGACGAAAATTAGGGCACGGTGTGAAGAAAGCTGTGTCACAATATCATGCTGATCCAACTGTTTGTTAAGAAGTTATTCCCGAAAAACGATGTAACACGGCCTCTGAAACCCATAGTAGGGTTTACGTACTTTAACTTTCTCCATGAACATTGCTTCTATATAACAGTCCACGGGCCAAGCACACCATTACCCAGTCTTTTATTGGGAATTAACCTAACGGGGAGAAAGTTCCGGTCAAAATTATTCTGCTCTTTAATTCTGCCTTAATCGTTTCAAGTTACCATAACCCATTTATTTTCTGTGTTCTGGCTATTATTCGACGATTTTATTTAGATTAGTATGGGTATATTGAAGTCAGAGGGTTAATTGAGGTAGTCTTTACCCTTTTACTTCCCATAGATCCTTTCTGTTGTATATAATCGTCTAAAGATAGACAGAATAAGCTGTCAAAATGCATATAATCTTCAGAGGGTAGATATTGGCCTAGAATCTGTAGTTTGCAATATTCTGAACTCCTTGAGCACGATGACGCTTTTATACCTTTGATTCTGGCTAACATTAGAAGATTGTATCCAGCTTAAGAATAATCTGTTTATTCAGAGGGTCTATTGAGATCGTATTTACCCTTTCGAGCCCTAGAGGTAGATTATAAGCTGAAGAAAATCATCTAATGGTAACCAGAATATGATGAAACCTACGTCACCGATCTGAAGGGGTTAATATATATGATGTAATTGTAACCATATCAGTGTTAGGACGCTTTAAGTTCTGATAACTTGTTTGTCAGTAGCCGATTGAATGCAGTTTAGATAGGAACTTTGAAATTTCCCGGGGACAAGCTATTATAATATATGTTAGCTCCCGTAAATTCTTGATACATTGCCTAAAATCGTCTAATGATAGGTAACTAGACCTCCTGCATGTAGGCCTATGGTTAGAATCCTAGCCCTAGCAGTTATATTTGTCATCAAACGTACAATATATATATATATAAATATAGTGTGTGTGTGTGTATACTATAGGTTTACATCCAGGTATGCAGAATATCTTGGAGGTGAGAGGAGTGAATAATGGTGGGCGAATAGAATGAGGCAGTTCAGTGACGGGGAAGGAGAGAGGGTCACGCCTGACACTTGACTTTAGTGGCCCCTGAACATGGCACCATATTTTCTTATTTATTATTTTCTCTGGTGCTCTCGTGTTCTCTTGCTCTTTTCCTCACTTCCTCTCTTATATTTCTCTCTTTTGCATGTTTGTGCTCTGTCTCCTTTGTTCTCTCGTTTCCTTGTGATCTCCTTCTCACTTCGCCACCCTTCTCCTTCTGGCACTCTTCCTTCCTGACTTTCTATTTCTCCCACTCATTCTTTCGTGTTCTGTTTATATTGTCCTTTTTTTTCTCTTGTTTTCTTCTGATCTTCTTCTCTGGTGTTTAATCTAATACACACATTATCGTAAATCGCACTGCATAACCCTTAAATAAAATATTATGTTGTCATGTCTGTTAAAGGAGCCTTGCTTTCACTAAATAGAAAGATAGACAGAGTTCAAATTATGAAAGTAGAACACGTTTTGTTTACCGTGACTGTACAACTGTGTGTATTAATAGATGGTACAATGCTATGGAGCATTAGGGACAATGAACATTAATAAAGGGAAACCAGATAATAGTGGAACGTACTATATAGGGAATATATCAACATCAGCTATCCTAGTCGTTCAATCAAATTTGCTGCTTCTAAAACAACAGGCCATCGTGCTTATTACAATAGATAATGAGCAAGTCAAGGTAATTTGATGTACCCAGCTTTAGGTTTCAGTAATTCAAGTAAGCAGCCTGGAAAGGTAAATCACGTTTGAAATGGTTTTCTTGTATGTGATTGTATGGTGGAAATAAATTATCTTCTATATCTCAGTACTAGGATAATTCTTTATAGCCTAAAGACTTGGGAGGTCATTGCGTAATTCATAAAATCATCCAATTGTGTATTCCAAATATAGTAACACTTGTGGCATTATAAAAGCTGATATACACCAGATAATATGTATTCCTAAACCGAACGAACACAGATATATTAAGCTGGTCAATTAACAAACTGATGCCAATATACAGAACACAAAAATCAGAAAAAGAACTTGATGGCGGAATGTATTTAATTTCGCCTGCCTCTGCAATACTTCAGCAGCGTTCATTGTGGAGTCTGGAGAGCAATGTCGAGTTAATAAAGCATGTCACAATATTTATAGGAGGGCTGACAAATTGCCCTGCCACAGTTTAATAAAGTCATCCCTTGCTCTTGAGTCCCTCTTCTCTTCTATCTTCTCTTCTCGTCTCCCCTCCCTCTTCTATTTGTTTCTGTTTTCATTTTCTTCTTTTCTCTTCCATTATCTCTTCTTGTTTCCCTTCCCTCTTCTCTTCGTTTCTCTTCTCTTCGTTTCTCTTCTCTTCGTTTCTCTTCTCTTCTCTTCTCTTCTCTTCTCTTCTCTTTCCTTCTCTGTCCTTCTCTCCTCTTCTAGTCTCCCTTTTCTCTTCGTTTCTCTTCTCTTCTCTTCGCTTTGCTTCCTTTTTGCTTCCTCTTCTCTTCTCTTCTCTTCTCTTATTTCCCCTTCTTCCCTACGCTTCCCTTTGCTATCCTATCTTTTTTTCTTTTCTTGCCTTCTCTTCACTTTCCTTCCTTTTTGTTTTCGTTATCTCTGTATGCCCTCTCTTATCTTCTATTCCTTAACTTTCTCTTCGTTTAGCTTTCCCTTCCTTTTTGTTATTTTCTTTTCCTTCCATTGTATTTAATTAACTGACCTTTCCTTACCTCTCCATTCCTTTCCGCTTCCCTCTCTTTTATACTGATATGTGATGTTTTCTCCTTACTTTCCCCATTCCCCCATCAAATGGCTCGACATGGCGACAACACTGGAAGTATAAATGTGTGAGTCGATTTATATTTGTGATCTATATATATATATATATATGCATATGTAGGCAATATATGTTTTACGTAAATACGTACATATCTTTTCGTAAAATAGAATATTCATATTCAACTCATTTGGGAAATCCGGCTCTATCACTACATTACCACATCTAGATTATATTTCGAAATGCTAGGAACAGTATGTTGCACCCACATATAGGCCGTTTGTCTTACTGGTGCCCTTGACTATATTGCCAAACACCTTGACGTGATGCTGGGATGTGCAACTTGTCAATAACCCGATACACTATCCAGCAGAGATGCATTCTCTGACTAACACATTGATCACAGAATGTGGATTATTGGTAGACGTACCCATCTACCGGTAATATACAGTATTATCCTTCATATAACATAACCCACCAGTAATGTTACGAACTATAGAACAGAATGTATAGCAAACATCATTCCTGATACCATGTAAACTGAATTAAGCTCGGATTCCTACAAGAAAAAAATATTACTAAAAACTTGCAGGTGTAATTCAGCCAATGTTTACTCTCCGTCAATACGCCTCTATAGAGCTTAACGAGAGAAACAATAGGGGCTTTTCAAAAAGTGTAGATTTTGTGTTCAAACATTCAACTAACGTCAACACTGATTCTTTACAAAATAAGTATTATTTAAATTTACCTCTGTACGTAATCCCGTAATGAGAATTATTGTTGGTTTGTTTTATCAAAAGTGGAACAAGGGGATATAGACATGACGTAGATATCTATTATAAACAGTGTGTATTTCATCCCTTAGCTACGAATATATCTTTATCAGTCTACCACACAACTTGAAAAATATACTGAGTGAAATGAAAAGGATTTAAGCATAACACAATTATATATAACTATAGGCATGGATTATTGCGGCTTGTAATCTCTACGAATTTAACAATTATTCGTATTGATTTAATTTATAAAATATCATCTCGGCAGATCTCATGAACAAAATTAAATTATACATGAATAGCATATAGCACAATTACGACATGAAATTAACAAAAAATGCATCAGTATTTTACAAGTAGTTCATTGATTGACGGAAGCTGAGATTAGAAAACAAGAAAATATATCCTCAAAGATGTATGTAGGCATTTGCAGAAAAATATAACATATATAGGGTAAGGAAGGACGTATCATCATCGTTTTGCAGAATATAAGACAAGGTGATAGCGATAGAGGGACAGTCGAATAAAATAACTGTCTTGATAGCGTAATGCATAAATGCGGGGAATTTCGGTATGAGTATTCTAGGTTCGAGTCCTTGGAGTGCCACATGTATTTGTTGATTTCATTAATTGAGTTTAGAAGTAAAGTTGGTTGGTGAAAACATATGAATTTACAATGCGAGGCAAGCACCTGATCATCAAGATGAAGCTGATTACACTGGTTGCAGACTACATTCACATCCACAGCAATTCCAACAGTACGATAACACTACACATGCACCTCACACACTACTGTATAGGCCTATACATCAAGGGTGGTTGGGCTAGCAAACCACCACCGTATTAAGGGGAGATGGGTAGTTTGTCTGGTCCATATTCTTCCTCATGTTTAGCCTTATTAGTTTTCAGATTTTAAGACATTCGCCCCATTAGTATATCAATTCTAAAACATTTCGTCCCATTTCTTTATCAATATCAAGACCATTCGTTCCATTTAAGTGTCGATTTTGTTCCTGGCGACCAATAGCGAGCCTGTAATTTTAAGAGATACCCCACTTTGGCCGGGAAATTTTTCTATCGAAATAATGTACACATTTATCTTGAAGGGGGTTTTTGGGAGTATTTTTATAAGCTTGATGAAGGTCTAGAGAGGAAACTAAACAAAAATAATAATCGAATATATAAAAAATAGACCCCAAAAAATAACCACTGTCCCCCTTCAACGAATTGGGGATCATAGTGTCTGGCAATAGATACATAAATTATCATTAATTTTTCGTCACGGAAATTAATGGCGGATATCATATGAGAGAATTACGTTATTTGTTTGACCTGAAAAAACAGTCAAGCGAAACGGTGTCATTATTAAAGGGACCGACCTCTATTCAAATGGTTGTGACCTGCTTTTCTCTCTCTCTCTGGGTTGTATCCATTTGGCCCAATTCAGCCTACTGTCTTAAGACTTTTATACCCATCCAAGTGTCGATTTATACCTCAAATTGTGTGTTTTTTTTATTAATTTCTCAATACCCATGGCGGAAGTAAGCGCTCTCCTTGGGTTTCCTTGGAGTTAAAAGGCGTTCGAACGGTGGTAATGCTTGAATCAGTCATGGTAAAGGATGGTGTGGTAATTTCTTTTCAGCGTGGCTTTCAACGGGAGAAGGCGGAAACGGTATCGCTCCCCCCCCCCCCCTCTCTCTCTCTAACTCTCTCTCTCTCTCTCTCTTGCTGTAGTTCTGTTTCTACTTTTATATTATGTTCTCTCTTGTTCCACATATTTGTTTAGGTATGTCTGGACTGCCTCCTAAGAATTACTGGGACCAATCCGTGTATCAATGTGATTCTTGGTATTTTTTTTTCTCTCTCTCTCTTTCTCTCTTTCTCTCTCTCTTTCTCTCTTTCTCTCTCCACCAAGCTTAAAAGTAAGACCTACCGACCACTTCCACACCTTTCACTCTCCCAGACATTCGCATTCTTTCACTCTCAGAAGCACGAATCGGTCTGTATCACTCCATTTACCGTTATCTCTCTCTCTCTCTCTCTCTGTTTTGGAAGGCCAATAATGATCTATAATGTGGCTTATAACGTGCAGATAACTATTGAGGTGGAGGCTGCACTTAGCTTTTATCTCTTAATTGGCCAGAGAGCTTACCCTTAGATCATAACACCCATACGTTTTCAATATATTTGCATTGTATAAGGATGTTGTTTTTTCTTCAGAAAATGCAGCATGAGACAATACCTAATGTACACATCACTAGGTGGCCTGTGAATGCATGAGGTTGAGATGGCCAGACAGAGTGGTGCTGTCAGTTTAGTAAGCTAACAAACTTTGAGGTAAGTGCACTCCATCCACTATAAGGTCTCCAGACTTAATCACATTCAATAATCAAATTCACAAACTGGTAAAAAGCCTGTCTTTGGAGTTTAATAAAAATTGCTTCAATATGAGCTTAATAGGAAGCTATTCCACGAAGGTCGAACATAACAAACTTCACTGTTTGTCGAATGAGTAAAACTCCTTTGGAGAGTATGTAGAGTTCTCAGTAGACGAAGTTACACCAATTCGAATATTTGAACCAATAAAGCCAAGTTGTGAAGCATGTGGAAAATAATAATGCATTGTACTGTCTCATTTGTGTTCGATACTGATTCAAATAGATACGTCACGATTTATGCCCTTGACTGTACATCACTTTGCATAATATCTCCCTCACCAAGTGCATCCTCCTTGAAATACACCTGGAGGTATTTGAAATACAAACCATTCCGTGAAGCTCTTGTAATCTCTTTCCCTGCCTGCCCCGTCCTCCCCCCCCCCCCCTTTCTCTCTCGCTTTTCTCTCTCTCTCTCTCTCTCTCTCTCTCTCTCTCTCTCTCTCTCTCTCTCTTTCTCTCTCTCTCTCTCTCTCTCTCTCTTTCTCTCTCTCTCTCTCTCTCTCTCTTTCTCTCTCTCTCTCTCTCTCTCTCTCTCTCTCTTTCTCTCTCTCTCTCTCTCTCTCTCTCTCTCTCTCTCTCTCTCTCTCTCTCTCTCTCCTTCAGCCACACCCCGCCACCTTTTACAATGAGAAGAACGCAACAGGGCTTTTAGGAGCGATTGTACGGCAAGAGAAATTTCCCGGGAACATTAGGAGGAACTAGTGAGGTAGTGAGTCTTTAAAGGGAAGGACCCGGGAGGACTGGGAGAGAGAGAGAGAGACTGGGTGAGTGAGTTTGAGAAAATTACATCGGCAAAATAGACCTAGCCTTCAAGTTCAAATGAAGTATAATCTGGAGTTAATTCTCGCTGAGATGTATAAGATTCCAAATGCGAAAATGTAGAAGAAAACAATAACAATACAGAGAGAGAGAGAGTAAGAGCGAGTTACATATTTATATCGACCACAGAGACCGTACGATCCATATGAAGCGATCTGGACAGCACGATTCCAGATACACATTAAATGTAGAAGATAAGGATAACAAAACAGAGAGAGAGAGAGAGAGAGAGTATAGGGTGCGTGCAAGACTGTTAGGCAGGTATCACACGAGCGCCTTTTCCCTTAACATTTATCTTCAACACTGATCTGGCAGCTTATGAGGTCTACATTTATAATAAGTCTGCCATCTAAATGCATCCACCATCAGCCTAATTTCCTATACCAGTGCAAAGCATTCCAGAAATGTTGCCAGAAAAATTTTGATCATCGAATGTTGACTATAAAAATAGTTCTTGTTTGATACCGGCTTTAGTGAGGAAGGTAGGAGTGTGTTGGGGAGGGTGTGTAGGTGTTTGGAAGATAGTTAGGTAATGTGTTGGTTTATAAAGAGCTGATGTTTGGTGTGGGTTGGTAGAAGGGTGACGTGAGTAAGTATATGTATGTGTGTTAATGGAGGAAGGGTGTGTTTGTAGGTGTGTGTGTGTTCTGTGCGTTAATATGCGTGCCACTTACACTTGTAGTTCGAATGAAAATACTATATTTATTGTTGTGGTTACGAGTTGTGTTCAGTTGAGAGAGAGTGAGAGTGAGTGTGTTAAGGGTACATCCCACAGTCAGGAGTGCGAGCTAGAGTCACTAGGAGTAGAGGACAATTCGGACTCGCGGGCCTATTCGCGGTGAAAATCGATGACTCCTAGTGACTCCTGTTAGACTCCCACTCGCTCGCGGTGAAAATCGATGACTCCTAGCGACTCCTAGTGACTCCTGTTAGACTCCCACTAGCTCGCACTCCTGACTGTATGATGTACCCTTTAGTCTGAAACATTTGCTCTGTGGATGTAATGATGGCGAGTGTGTGTGTATTTTGTATGTATGTTTATTTTATTTTATCTTTTTTAATATACAAAAACGACATAAATGCAGTCAAGTAATTTTTGTGCTACAGACTTTCGGGGTCACGGATAATGACCTAAATACAATGAATAGACTAGAGTATGCTATTGCCTATTATTACTCTTACCGTTATTACAAACATTAATTTTGTATGGAGAAGGGAGTATTGCATTAAATTTATGAGGTTTCCAATCAAAAATTTCACAGATTCATTTCTCATACTAGCTAACTGTTTCATGCGTATTTTTCTTTGTGTATTACTTATTTTTATATGCGGATGAGGGAAACAAAAGGCAAAACTGCCTGTGACGAGTGCCTCCCCCCGAGTTGAAAGGGTGACAGGGCCGAAATCAAGACATGGTCGAGCCAAAATGCCTGGACACACGGAGTTTGAAGCTTTTTAAGTCATAGGATACTGTATATACATGTTGCCCAATTTTATAAGACTTAATGTTGCTTGTCCCAAAGTCGGTTTAGCTTATCTATATTATTCCATACAGATTTATGTCATGCTGGAATATATTACAATCATTTCGCATTTAATACAGCATGCCGTAGCCCATACCAAGCAAGCAAACTTCTAGGGGCTAATTCTTAATGCATCATACTTTCTTTGAAAATATGTTTTCTTAAAGTTACCTCCCAGTACTCCAAAATGAGTATATTGATTTGCAGAAATAGATCGATTCGCCATAAGTAACGATAGACTATCAATTACGTGTGTGTGTGTGTGTGTGTGTGTGTGTGTGTGTGTGTGTGTGTGTCTGTGTGTCTGTGTGTCTGTCTGTCTGTCTGTCTGTCTGTCTGTCTGTCTGCTTTTCAATTGTGCTTGTGTGCGTGTTTTTATATGTATGTGTGTGTTTTTTTTATGTGTGCTTGTGCGTGTGAAGAGTGCGCTACTTTTCATTGCCTATTCAGGTGTGGGTGACTATTTTGTTCCGAGCGAATTCTTTTGTCATGTTCCACCCTTTGTTGTGACTCTTTCTGGTGCCGACATTGTTTTTAGTCAGGTTGCAGTGTGTTGTGTACAGTCTCGTATAAACATTCGAGAGACATACTTTGATTTTCTGTAGGCAAGCACAGACATCGGATATGATTTATGCGAGGAATTAGCTTCATATGAAATGTTTTTAATGGTTCCGTATACAAAGTAGTCCTACAGTTACCCACGGGAATTTATATATATTCCGTGATTTTATGCATAGAAGGGAAATTTGTATGACTGAATTAAGGGTTTATTCCCTTATGCTGTAGTTAAAGTATGTGACCTATTAACGGTTTTATAGCAGATTATGCACCATATTGTTTCCTTCCATACATAAAATCACGGAATAGACGTAATTACTGTATATGTGGCAAATTATAGATCTATACAACATAGTCTCTAGCCCACTCATATGAATTCCTGGACTACCTCGGTTTTATATGTATACAATTATAGCTATCTGGATTGATTTTTGGATAATGTTTCTTCAATAAATAGTAGATATAGGTTTCTAGTTAATGTATAGATATTTATATTCCTACATATGTATCCAGATATGTACTTCCAAATATTATAGAAATAGGTGAAGTCCACGAATATTATTTTATGAGTTGGCTAGAGACTATAGCATCGGAGTGGACATTAAACTAGTGGTCATGAAAACTGGAACACCGAATGGTAAAAATAAGACTGAACATTAACTAGTGAACCTCAGTAACTTAATCTTTGTGGATCATGCAGTTAATACCAAAACAAAATTCTCCCCTTAATCTCCAACATAACCATCCACAGCTGACTAAAACCTTCTCATGATAGCCAAGAGAAAACAAGGAAATGCGTCCTCAAATTCTGGATGGCTTTATCATGATCCACGTATTTTTAGGAGTAACTGTACCTGAGTATGTCATGTTTTGTTGGTGGTTGTCCCAGGTATATATTTCTTCTATATCTAAATTTTGATATTTTATTGTGTATTTATTTACTTATATATCTATATATTTATTTTCATGTATTGCTTTTTAATTATTTATCCATACAGTATATTCTATTAATTTTGTTTATTCCTTTATTGTTTTTATAATTTGTTCATGTTTATTATTATTTTTAATTTTTTTATTATTTTTTTGTTTTCTGTCTGTGGATGTCCTCTTGCAGGTGACGTGTTGGTGCAGTGCTTTGTTGTTGTTTTGCTGCTAGAATATTGTGTCGAGCTCCGGTTTTGTGCGTTTGATGTCTGTTCTCTTATCCCAGGGTTTGATTTGATTTTTATGTGTTCTATATTTTGGACGTTTTTTGTGTGTGCTTGATATCTATTGTCTTCCACGTTTGTATTTTATTATTATTTATATGTATGTGTGTTTGAAGTATGTTCTGTCCCACTTATGTATTGGATATTTATTGGTTTGTATTAATTTACTTATTTTTATAGTAATTGTTTGCAAACTTTTTAGAGCTAGCTTTAATGCATGATTTTTATTTAGGATCGTCTTGGTGCTCCTGTGATACTTGACAGCTTATTCTGACTATCAATAGAAGAGTTAATATAGCTTAGGAAGGATCTGCGAGAGTTAAAGGGGTAAAAACTGGCCCATTCAATCTTCTGACTTTCATATACCTCTCGTAATCTGAATAAAACCGTCTAATAATTGCTAAAAAACAGTTAAGAAAGGCGTCATCGTATCTTTAAAAAGGTTAAGTGAAGTTAGGCAGTGTTTTGAGATTTATTCAGGAATATTGAAAGCGCAATTAATATATAATCTGCCAACCATCTTTAACCTACTTGCCACGTGTTGTCTTGTTTATAAAAGAGTAAAACAATATAACATATATAAAAAAAAGGAAATTGATCACCCACCATTGCTTTCAGAAATTGTTGATGTGATCTAAGGGTAGGTGCTCAGGACCCCCCCCCTCTCCCTAATGTTTAGCCTCAATTGATTGGAGATTTTAAGACATCCGCCCAGTTAGTTTTGTGATTTTAAGACCTTTCCTGGCGAGCGATAGCAAGTCTGCAATTTAGGAGGAACGGGTATTTTTTAACCGAAAACTATACAAATTTATCTCGATGAGAGTCTTGGGGGCATTTTCTTAAGCTTAATGAAGGTCTAGGAAGGAAACTAGGAAACAAGATAGTACATTCATTAGTTTATATAATATATATATACAGTATTTTATATATATATATATATATATATATATATATATATATATATATATATATATATATTTATCCTTTGTCAGAAAATATGGTTGAGACGTTCGGAATATAGCATTATCACCTACATTTAGATTTATCATGTAAAACTATATAGAATTATACTTTGTGCCGTACTTTTTCTAGCATGACGTTGTTCATCTTTAACAGTGAACCTTTGGGTAATAAAAGGCTATATTTAGAAACGGGTAATGCGCTTACAAGTGAGGGTAATGGGTTTGGAGTCCCAGTGCACAAACCTACTGCATATAAGGCTGTGATATTGTTGGAGAATACGTTACAGGATTGTCTGTTTGTTCTTGCTTGTTCTTAATATTTAATCTTCTCCCTAGACTCCATAAAGCTTAAATATAAATACCCCCAAAGACCCACCTTCGACATAAATTTCTACATTTCCCAGTAGAAAAATGTTGCAGCCTAAGGCCGGTTCCTCATAATTTACAGGCTCGGTATCGCTTGCCAGGAAAAAATTTATAGTTAAATGACACAAAAGGTCTCATAATTGACAAGGAAATTATGTGTTTTGAGTCGCATTGCACAAATCTACTGCATAGAGGGTTGTGATAGTGTTAGAAAGTACATGACAGGATTGTGTCGTGGCTTAGAGAACAATGTGATGTTTGATGAAGTGTTGCGTATGTAAGTCTGTAGTAGACTTTTGTGGCACTTATATACGGTTACCAAATATATACACAAATTACCTCTAGATTCGTTCTCAAAAGTCGCTAGAAGGCCGCTAGATAGTAGATAAAGGCCGAAAGTCGCTACAAATATGCTAGTCTCTTTCATATCGCTCAAAATGGCTCAAATCTCCAGAATGTCGCTAGAAGTAAAACATTGCTGCTCGATCGAAGTAAACACATTTAGATTTAATGGGAAACTAGCTAAATTGGCAAAACTGCATGACATATTATATATGCATAATGCACTTTAACCCTTTGAGTACCAGCGACGTGTGGTTTATTTTATTCTAGCAATATCATAAAGGGTTGATAGCGTCTAAAGTCCTATTAATTTGGGATGGTTCACTTTTTGGGCTATTTTTGCATGTATTCATTATGGGTTTTGTTCTAGTTTCCTCCCTAGACCTCCATCAAATGAAAAAGCAAATCCATTAGATCCCCCTTCTAGATTAATGTGTACATTTTTCGGTAGAAAAATTTCGCGGCCGAAGGCCGGTTCTTCCAACATTACAGGCTCACTATCGTTCGCCAGGGAAAAATCGACACCTAAATAGCACGAAAGGTCTAAATATTGACGAAGAAATTGGGCGAAAGGTCTTAAAATCGACTAACTAATGGGGCAAACATCTTAACATCTGAAAACTAATGGGGCTAAACATGAGGGAGAAAGTGGTTCAGAAAACCGGCCCATCCCCCCTTAAAGAAAATAGTAATGAAAGGCATAGAAGCCATTACCAGAACACCGTGGCCTGTGCTGCAGTACGTGTGTTGTGGTGTGTGTGGTGTTCATTTACAGTAGGCAGTAGGTGGGGTGCATGTAGTGGTAGAGGCCTAAATTTGCATACGCTGGCAACCATAATCATGCAAAAGAATACACAGGAAGGCAAGCAACAACATATCTACCGGTCCCTACTACGCTGCTTAACATAACACTTATAATAAATACTGTAATACACAATTCGAAAGGCTTTGTACAATCATTGTATAAACTGATTAGCCTTGTTTTAAAATTCCCTATGGAAACTGGTAAGGTAATTAAAGGGGGATGGGTCGTTTTTCTGGCCCCCCTTCTTCCTCATGTATAGCCCCATTAGTTTTCAAATGTTAAGACGTCTGGCGATTTTATGACCTTTCTCCCCATTGCTTTGCCAATATTTAGACTTTTTGTGTCATTTAGGTGTCGATCTTTTCCTTGCAAGCGATAGCGAGCCTTGTATTTTAAGAGGATCCGGCCTTCGGCTTGGACATATTTCTATCGAAAAATGTAAACATTTATCGTGAAGGAGGGTAGTGGGCGTTATATTTTAAGCTTGATGGAGGTCTACGAAGGAAACTAATACATCAATACAAAAAATACATGTACAGTATGAGCAAATATGTACGCCCATCCCCCTTCTATAGCGACGATAGGATGTAGTGGCCTTCATAACACACGCACATACATATATATAATGGAATGTAGGAGGTTATAGAAGCCATTACCAGCCCCCCATGGCCTGTGCTGCAGTAAGTCTGGTAAGGGGAGACTGACCGTTTGTTTGGTCTATTAATTCATGTATTCATATATTTGTTTAGTTTCCTCCGTAGACCTCCATCAAGCTTAGAAAAAAAACCCTAAACCCCCCTTCAAGATAAATTTGTACATTTTTCGGTAGAAAATTTTCCCGGCCAAAGGCCGGTTCCTCTTAAAGTTGCAGGCTTGCTATCGCTTGCCACGAAAAAATCGACACCTAAATGGCTTGAAAGGTCTTAAAATTGACAACGAAATTGGGCAAAAGGTGTTAAAATCGCCAAACTAATGGGCCGAACGTCTTATAATCTCAAAAGCTAGTGGAGCTAAACATTAGGGAGAAGGGGGTCCCGAAAAACGGTCTGCCTCCCCGTAAGTTGGGGTGTGTGTGGTGTGACTTTACAGTAGGCAGTAAGTGGGGTGTAAGTGGTGGGAGGTTTATGGTATGACCGGGAACAGAAAGGGGGACCCGCTGGCCACATTGTTCCCCGCCAAAGTGCATGGACTCACAGGTTCATGAAAGAGATTGGCTTTCATGCATTGTCGTCTATAGAGAAAGGCTAGGACTATATTTTACCATGGTCACACTTTTGAATTTTAGGAAACAATGTAATGACAATGCTAACACACTCCCAGGTTCATGTAAGAGATTGGCTTGCATGCATTGTCGTCTATAGATAAAGGCTAGGGCTATCTATTTACCATGGACCCACTATACATTTTAGACTAACTTAAAATGAAACGGTATAATGACAATGCTAATTAACACACTCCCAGATTCATGTAAGAGATTGGCTTTCATGTGTCCTCGTCTACCGAAAAATTTACAAATGTATCTTGAAAGTGGGTCTAGGGTGTTTTGTTTTAAGCTTGATGGAAGTCTAGTGAGGAAACTCAAGAATATATTAATGAATGAATATATAGACCAAAAAAAGAACACAACCCCCTTAATAACATATATTAAGTTTCATGTATGGGATTGCCTTTCATGTGTTCTCGTCTGTAGAGAAATGGCAAAGCGAGTTGTGTACAGTAATCCATTTTTAATTCCAGGCTAATATAATATAAATGAAAGCAGTATGAAGCAATACGATATTATTTGTTTTCGTATACGTAACATATTCCCAGTTTCATGTAAGATAATGGCTTCCATGGATTCTCGTCTATAGAGATATGCTAGGGCTATCTTTCGCCGCTGGCACATTTTACATTATAGAGTAATAATATAGACTAACATAAAAGGAAACAATAAATGACTATTACTACATTCACTGTTGCATGTAATAGATTGAATCTCATGCGTATTCATATCAAGATAAATACTAAGTCGTTTGGTGTGCATTTACACCATTTTGATCTCTAGATGAACATAAACAAATGTATTCTATGACCGTACTAACATATATTCCCAGTTCCATGTAAGAGATTGGCATCCATGTATATTCGTCAATAGTGAGATGCAAGGTCAATTGTTTTGCAGTAACTACCACATTATGTTTTTGGTCTGGGATACATGAACACTTTAGCGGCGGATGTATCGGAGCCACAGTATCCGAGTCAAAACGTAGATCAAATTGAGTTTATTATTTGGCAGTTTTCGCTTTCATTGTGTGTGTGTGTGTGTTTTTTTTTTTTTTTTCAATCTTGGAAATTCTAATCGTGTACAGTTTTATTTTAACATAAGAATAAACAGCAACAATCTAAACATTAGTGTGATGAACTGTAGTGGATTCAAGACTCGGATTCATGTACCTGATAAACTTGCTTTCGTGACGCCGGCTTACCAATGCATGTGTCCCTCAGGTATTTCATAATTTTCAGTTTCAAAGTATGGCAGGGATGAAAGATTTATAATGTATAATTTAGGAGGTCGGCAGATTGGCGTTTTTGCAGCGTATATTAATTACACTGGTTTTACGAATAACAACTGTTTGTCATGGAATGTTTAATTTGCTTTAAAGGGAGAAATATTAATTCATGTATTTACTGTAGCTATTAATTTGTTTACTAATGTATCTATTAATTTATTGTTTAGTTCTCTCCCTAGACTACCATCAAGCATAAAACAATACTTTCATGATCCACCTTCAAAATATATTGTTCATATATCGGTGGAAAAATTCCCCGTTTGAAGGCTCATTCCTTCTAAATTGCAGATTTACTATCCTTCGTAAAGGAAAACATCGACTCTTAAATGACACGATTTTTTTTTATAACTGAAAAGAAAATGAGGCGAAAGGTCTTAAAATTATAAAAATTATGGGACGAACGTCGTAGATTTTCAAGTTGCTTAATTCATGTTAACGAAGTGTTTGCTTAAAAGAAGGGGGGGGGGGGGAGTCACATGAGCCGTTTTTCCGTAATTTTGTTCGGGCAATTGTTGCCTAGCAGCGCCTGTTATATAGGTGTAGAATATTGCAGCCCCAGTCAGGTGTCTGTCTGCTTTCGTATAAGTGAGAAAATGACCCGAAATGATACGATCAAAATAACTTGCTCATCAAAAATTGCCGGAGAAAAACGCACGTATGACACTGGCCTGAGAGTGAGAAATTCAGGATTTACCCAAGACTGACAAAACCTATCACGTTATTTTTATTATAATATTGTGTCCTTACTCCTTCGATGCCATGGTTATATTTTGTGCAACTAGAAAAACACAAACACATACACACAGAGAGAGAGAGAGAGAGAGAGAGCGAGCGAGAGAGAGAGCGAGAGCGAGAGCGAGAGCGAGAGCGAGAGCGAGAGCGAAGTTAACAGAGTCAACCCAGTTACCTCGATCGTGGCCATAGTGTCGTGAAAAGCAACGAGCTGGTGTTCAGGCTAAAGTGTGAAGTTTGGTAAGTCCTGGGTGATTCACAGCCTGCGGGGGTCTAAGGTGGGCTTTATCTGTGATGTAGATAGCAGGTTCTTCTTATTCAATGTTAAACTCTAGCGCGAATATTTTTTGTCGGTGTGTGTGTTTGAGGGGGGGGGGGGGATTAGTGAGGGGTGATTTGTGTGTGTTGTTTGTGCATATGTATGAGTATGTGGGTGGAGGGGAGGGTCAGTGTATGTGTGTGTGTGTGTGTGTGTGTGTGTGTGTGTGTGTGTGTGTGTTGTAAGAAAAGACAGGTGCGGTAATAATTTAACTACAGCAAACGCAAATTGAGAGCTAATTAGATTAAACAAAGGTTTGTTCCAAAAGATTAAACCAAATTAAACATCCTATGACAGACAGTTATTATTACTAAAATCCGTTTTAACTATTTTACGCTCCAAAAATGCCAATCTGTCGACCCCGCAAAATAACAATTAACTCATTCATCCCTGCCATACCTTGAAAAAGAATATGATGAAATTGTTGAATCGGCACTTCTGACTGCCTAAAAAGTTAGACTTTTACGAATACTTTTCTACAACCTATTTCAACAACTTTGATCTCATCAGATAAATAGTACAAATTGAAGACAAGACGAGAGCGAGAGGTTAGTGAAGGAGACATGAATAAAGTAAAGGAATATAAAGGAGAGAACAACAATTACTTGAAACCAGAATCAGTGTTTCATATGATAGTAAAACAGCTAAATAGAAATACAATAGCAAGCAGTAAATTAAAATTGTGATAATAACTTAAAATCAGGAGGTAGAGCAAGCAGAAAGGGGTGAACAATATGTAATATACCGGTACAACAGAGGAGCAGACATGCAATGAAGACAGCCATTAGATACTAACATAAGTGAAGTCAAGCGTAGGGCCGGTTCATCCTAACATACAGGCTTGCTATTGCTTGCCAGGAAACAATCGACACCTACAGTATATGGCACAAAAAGTCTTGATAAGACAAATTGGGTAAAAGGTCTTATAATCGGCAAACTAATCTGGGGAACGTCTTAGAATGCCAAACCTAGTCTGGCTTAAATATGAACGATAGTGAGCATGCATTTTAGGCAGAACCAGATTTGGCAAAGGCATTTTTCCGCAGCAAAATGCACACATTTATCTCGGGGATTTTGTATTAAGGTTGATGGAGGTCTTGGGAGCTAACTCAAAAATATAATAATATAAATTAATAGAAACGATATTCGCGCCTTATAAACCCGTACCCAATATTGAGTAAATAAAGGGAGCAGTAATAAGTTAAAGGCGCTAGAAGAGGGAGAGCAAGCAGTTAATAAAGGTTGGTGAGAATGGTGTTATTGCGGAGGGGAGAGGAGACGAGAAGTGACGGGCGGCGGGCGGTGGGCGAGGGTGGGCGTGATATATGAGAACTCTTGGTTAGCGGGCTGAAGGAGAGGGTGGCAGCAAGACGGTGAGAGAGAGAGAGAGAGAGAGAGAGTTACATATAGTTACATAGATCCACATGCTGCACAGACCTTGCAGTCCCTACTAGGCAGTTCAGACTTAATTCTAACTTTGGAATTACTACAAAGTGGGAGCTTACGACAGCAAAGCAGAAGGCTCTCTCTCCACCCACCAGTTCCTTCGACCTTTGGTCGACATGAAATTTATTTCGAGAAACAAGGCCCTCAGCAGAATGACAACATTTCGACTGGGAACGTCTTAGTAAAGAACGAAGTTGGAAAATATTGTGTACTACCGATACTTAACTAAATTTGTGTATTGTTGTTTCCTATATTACTCCAACCTCGTCGAAATTGAAATCTAGCTTTCTTTTGAATATGTCAATTGCAGTATATTATACAACTGTCACTGGCAAATTTATTACACTCGTTGACCACACTATAGGTGAGGAAGTGCTTTGTGACATCGAAATTCAGCCCCATGGTGTGTAACTAATGAGAGAGAGAGAGAGAGAGAGAGACTATAAGAGGTGAGAGTGAGGATATTTAAGAGAGGTATTACGAGGAGTGACGGGCGTTGGGAGGTGGGCGTGGGTGGGCTTGATATATGAGAACTTCTGGTTAGTGGGCGGAGGAGAGGGCGACAAGAAGGTGAGAGGACGAGGAAAGGTGTGTGTGTGTGTGTGTTTGTGAAAGAGAGAGAGAGAGAGAGAGAGAGAGAGAGAGAGAAGGGAAGGGAGAGGTTAAAAAGGAGGGATCACAAGACATGAGAGAGTAAGGAGAATTAATTACAGAGTGGGGAGAAGTAATATGAACGCGATTACACAAAGAGAAAATAGAAGGGGAGGGATGAGAGTTGCTGGAAGGTGTTGTTGAGAAGGGATGGGAATAGTGTGAGTGAGAGAAAAGGTTAAGGGGAGGTTTTTAGTTTGTTAGCTAGACCTCCATTACACCTCCTAGACCCTCCTGCAAGAAAAATTTGTACATTATTCGGTAGTAAAATGTCCAGGCTGAAGGCTGGCTCCTCTTAAATTACACGCTCGCTATCGTTCGCCAGGAACAAATCGACACTTAAATGGCACGTAAGACCTTAAAATTGACAGAAATAGGACGAAAGCTCTTAAAATCGCCAAGCTAATGGGTCGAACGTCTTAAAATCTCAAAAGCAATGGGGCTAATCATGAGGGAGAAACGGGTCCAGAAAAAAGCCCCTTAAGTGGAAATTTCCCATCAAAATGAGGAATACAAAAGAGGGATAAAAGAAGAGAGAGAGAAGGGGAGAGAAGACGAGGACTGACGGGTGGCGGGCGGTGGGCGAGGGTGGGCGTGATATATGAGAACTCTTGGATAGTGGGTGGAGGAGAGAGAGAGAGAGGGTTAGACGATAGGTGTGAGAGAGAGAGAGAGAGAGTACAAAGGAGTACAAAGAAAATCAAGCAACAACAGGTCTAGTGACCCTTCTAGGCTGCTTGTCCTACAAAACACTGAGGATCAAGTGTCCAAACAGTGGTTTAGAGTGGGTAAGGGAACATTGGAAAGGGAACTACTGCCCTGGAACTAATGTCTGTGGCAGGACTAGGAAGTTAGTAGGGGACATATGGGTTAGTAACTGAGGGGAGGATAAAATAAAGTTATTCATTTACAAATGCAGTCAGTCGCGGGTTTGATGCGAGATATTTGTCTAGGAGGAGTTTAAATGAATCAACGGTGCTGCAGTCTATAACGTCTCGGGGAAGCCCATTCCACAAGTTGACAACTCGATTAAAGAAGAAATTCTTAGATTCGTGTGAGTTAAAAGATTTACCAATAATTTTGCAACCGTTTCCCCGCGTGTAATTAGATTGGTCGATAGTGAAGTACTTACTACAGTTCATATTGTCGATGCCTTTGATGATTTTGAACACTTGAATTAAGTCACCTCTTAATCTGCGCTGGGGTAAAGGAAATAGATTTAATTCTCTAAGACGCGCTTCGTATGGTTTGTTCTTTAGGCTAGGTATAATTTTGGTAACTCTACGTTGAGCTCGTTCTAGCTTGTTTATGTATTTTTGGTAATAAGGGCACCAGCATTGAACGCAGTATTCCAGAAGAGGGCGGACTAAGGAATTGTAAAGGGTTAGGATAACGTCTTTGGATTTATGCTCAAATGACCTGCCTATAAAGCCAATTATTTTGTTTGCCTTCTTAACAACTTCTGAACATTGTTGACTCGGTTTTAGGTTACTCGATATTGTTACTCCCAGATCGGTTTCTCTGTTTACATTCTTAAGCTGAGTGCCATTCATCGAATAGTTTGCTTTCTCATTTAGGTATCCGATATGTAGTACTTTACATTTATTCGCATTGAAACTCATTTGCCAAATTTGGGCCCAATGTGACAATTTATCTAGATTGTGTTGCATATCGCCAACTTGTTCTGTTGAGAGTACGCTATTTGCAATGTTTGTATCGTCAGCAAATTTTGAGATTGTACAGGTGAGACCCTCATCTATGTCGTTGATGTAAATTAGAAAGAGAATTGGTCCTAGTACCGATCCCTGGGGTACCCCGCTACTTACATTGGTCCACTTAGATGCCTTACCGTTTATGAGTACTCTTTGCTTTCAGTCGCTGAGCCAATTTTCTATCCATTTCAACACACCGTCTTGTATTCCATGCGCTTTTAGTTTTAGCAGTAAACGTTTGTGGGGAACTTTGTCAAAGGACTTTTGAAAATCAAGGTATATAATATCTACAGCTTTACTCTCATCGTAGAGGTTGAGGATATCGTGGAAGAAGTCTAGGAGGTTTGTTAAACAGGAACGTTTTTTACGAAAGCCGTGTTGAGTATCTTTAAGTATGTTATTTTCCTCTAAGTGATTTACGAGTCTGTCTCTTATGACCGTTTCTATCATTTTACATACAACTGAGGTTAAGCTAATTGGACGATAGTTACTGGGTAGGGATTTGCTGCCTTTTTGAATATCGGTGTTACATTTGCTATCTTCCACTGATCAGGCATAGTTCCAGACTGCAAGGATTTATTGAATAGTAATGTCAGTGATTTGGAGAGCTCATCCTTAGCTTCCTTTAGAACTCTAGGCGAGATTGTATCAGGTCCAGGCATTTTATTTACCTTGAGTTTATTTAAACCATTCAATACTTCTCTCTCTGTAACGGTGATATTGCTTAGAACATCTGAATTATCAATCTGAATCGGCAATGGTGTAGGGATATCACTGAGGTCTTCTGTTGTAAAACTGGTGCAAAGAAGGTATTGATGGCATTACTCATTTGTACTTCGTCTTTGGTGTATTCTCCATTTTCATCGACTAACGGTCCAACAGTTGACGTAACTACTTTTTTCTTTCTGATATAACTATAGAATTCTTTCGGGTTTGTTTTACTTTGATTCGCAATATGTAACTCTAGGGTCTTTTTACTTGGCTTAATTAACTTTTTGGCTTTGCGTCGTAGCTCTACAAATTTCACCGGTTCTTTGTCATTTTGTGAGGATTTTAATCTATCATTAGCAAAAAATGTTTAGCAAGCAGGCAGTTTGAAATATCTTTATTCCACCAATTGGGCTTATTATTATGGCCTGGACGTCGTATTTTCGATGGTATGCAGTCTTGCACTGCTTTTAGGTAAGTGGTTTCGAATAACTTCCAAGATGTATTTATGTCGTTATTGTTAATTAAAAAGCTCCAGTCAGTTTCTTTAAACATAGCTCTAAGTTTATGAAAGTTTGAAAGAGAGAGAGAGAGTGAGTGATAGTGACTGGGGGTCTTGGTAAGGAGAGGTGAGACAGGGATTACAAGAAATGACGTCCGTGAGCTGTAGGTGCAGCTGGGCGTGATAGATGATTTTACTTGGTTCGCCGGCGTAGCAGGACAAATGAGAGGGATTGAAGAGGTGTGAAAGAGTATCGAGAGGGATTATATGAAATGAGAAGATAAAATTGCTTAATATGGAGTGAGATTAGAAGCTGGGAGAAGGTATGAGAGGAAAGAAAATTGTGAAAGGAAGGGTAATATGAGAAAGAAGAATATGTAAATAATTAGGAGAGCTGTGTGTGTAGAGAGGGAGAGAGAGAAAATGGAATGTTATGCACGTTAGTTAACGTAATATTGTTTGCGGAAAAGGTTTTAATAAGAAGTAAAGTTAGTGTATTAGACAGTTTTTGTGAGAGGGAGTAGCAAAGTAATAAGAGTAAGAAGAATTAAGGTAGAATCTTATGTAAATACCTCTGAGATTTGCTGAGGAAAACATATTTATTTATTTATTTATTTTTTCTATGTGAGTGAGGGAGACAAAAGGCAGAACTGCTTGTATCGAGTGCCTCCCTCAGAGTTGAAAGAGTGACAGGGCCAAAATCAAGGGACGTTCGGGCCAAAATGCCTGGACACACGGAGTTTGAAGCAATTTAAGTCATAAGAAGAGGGAAAGACTGATTCTGGGAGAGAGTTCCAGAGCTCAGCAATTGAATAGAAGGCAGTCTAAGAATAACGTTTCACTCTTGGGTTGGAGAGTTGCACAGAGTGGGGGTGGGATTGTGTTGCAAGACGGGTACTACGTACCCTACGTTGAGGAGGTGGTATACACTGGGAAAGCTTTGAGGAACATTGATTATTATAGTAGTGATAGAATAGTGAGAGAGATGCAACATTGCGGCGAAGAGAGAGAGATTGCGCAGCGAGATGGTAAGTGGGCGGGAGTTAATGATACGAAAGGCCTTTCTTTCTACTTTATCTAGGAGTGCAGTGTGAGAGGATTATCCCCACACATGTGAACAATACTCAATACAAGGATGCACTGTGCCCCTGTACAGAGCAAAAAGCTGTGCAGGGGTAAAGAATCCCTTAAGGCGGTTGAGTACACCCAGCTTCTGGGAGGCTGCCATAGCAAGACTGGTAATATTCCAAGTGAGGGCAGAATAAAAAAAGACACCGAGAATATTGAGAGAAGATGAAGGATTGGTTTTTGTATTGTTGAAGTGTAAGGGATAGTCCTCTGGGAGTTCTGAACAGGTAGTAAGATAAAGAAAATGGGTTTTGGAAGCATTAAAGGTAACAAGGTTTTCTCTACCCCATTTGGAAATAGTAGTTAGATCAGAAGATAAGTGTTGCATGGCTTATTACATTTGTCTTTGAGGAATTGCTGGCTGCTGTTCAGGAAAACTAATTGAGTAGTGTAAGGTAGAGTCGTCTGCTTATGAATGGATGGGACTGGAGGTACAGTTGAGAAGATAATTTATGAAAATTAGAAAGAGAATAGAAGATAGGACAGAGGAACACCAGAGTTGATAGGATGAGGAAGTGAGCGATGGCCGTCCACAACCACAGCTATGGATTAGCCAGAAAGGAAATTAGAGACAAAGGCACAGATGGAGGGATAGAAACTGAAAGAGGGTAGTTTAGAAATTAAAGATTTGTGCCAGACTCTATCGAAGGCCTTCGATATGTCTAGTGCAATAGAAAAGGTCTCACCGAAGTCCCGAAAGTAGGATGACCAAGAGTTAATAAGATATAAAAGAAGATCACCAGTAGAGCGACCCTTAAGGAAGCCATACTGGCGATCTGAGAGTAGATTATGAGAAGAGAAGTGCATAAGAAATTTAGAAGCAAGAATAGTTTCAAAAACTTTAGAGATACAAGAGATTGGACGATAGTTGGAGGGTTGAGAGCGGTCCCCCTTCTTTGGGACAGGTTGAATGAGAGCAAACTTCTAGCAAGAAGGGAAGACGTTAGAGGAGAGACAGAGACGAAAGAGTTTGCCTAGGCAGGGAGTCAGCACGAAAGCACAGTTTTTGAGTACAACAGGAGAAACACCGTCCGAGCCGTACGCCTTCTTAGTATTAAGCCCAGAGAGGGTACAAATTACATCTTTAGAAGATATTTGGATATTAGGCATAAGTAGGAGAGAGGGGGGTGGAGAGGGAGGAATAGCACCAGAATCATCCAAGGTTGAGTTTCTAGCAAAAAGTTCAGCTTTGTCAGAGGAAGAAGTGATGGTTGTGCCATTAGAGTGGAAAAGGGGAGGGAAAGACAAGGAAGAAAAGTTGTTGGAGAGGTTTTTGGCTAGATGCCAGACAGCTTGGAAACAGCTAGAGTTGGATAGTTCAGTGCATTTATTATTGATGAAAGAGTGTTTGGCAAGTTGAAGAACAGATTTGGCTTGATTCCGGGCAGAAACATAGGAAGAATGAGATTCTTGAGTCTTAAGGCGGTGGTACCGTTTGAATGCTTCCTCCTTGTTGCGGACAGCAGTAGCACAAGCGTGAGTAAACCAAGAATGTTTTGCATTAAACTGTGAGAAAGAAAATGTAATGTATATGGTTATCATATTATGCTTAAAAGAAACTTGGAGAGTGGGAAATTCATATATGATGTAAGGATTTTTTTTTTTTTTGTCTATGTGAGTGAGGGAGGAAAACGGCAGAACAGCCTCCCCCATAGTTGAGAGAGTGAAACGGCCAAAATCAAGGGACGTTCGAGCCAAAATGCCTGGACACACGGAGTTTGAAGCAATATAAGTCATAGGAAGATGGAAAGACTGATTCTAATACTACAGTTAAATGACAAGTAAGAAACATAATACTAAGGTTAGATGAAAAGTAGGGCACCTTAGGGAGAGGACGTAAGGGAGACAGCAAAGTAGGAAGGAAGTGTAATTGAAGTAAAATTCCAGGGAGAGGAAAGAGGTACATTGGAAAAAAAAACTACTGGAAGTTAAACAACAAAATATATATATATGTATATACCTTATACAGTATATATAAACAAAATAAAATAATAATAATAATAATAACAAAGGAGTCTGTCGCGTAAATATGTATACTATTTTGAGCTGTAAAGTAGAGTAGCATAGTATTATAGTTAGACAAGTAAGAAGTAAGAACAATGAACAAAATCTAGTAAAATGACTAATTAAACTATTGGAGTAAATTGTATAGTAATATTTTTGGAAGGGAATTTAAGTATCCTGGAAAATTATTAAGACATAATTGTTATCAGAGTAAGACGCAAGCATAATGAACAAGCAACCATTAAGGAAAATTGTGTGAATAGGTTTTATAGCAAAGTTTGTGGAAGAATAATAAAGGATCATGAACCAATATTGAAAAGGATACCGAAAATAAAAAAAAGTAAGAGAAAGTAAGTTGCCAGGGTAAAGAGGAAGATAGACAGCAAAACTATTGAACTCATATATAAGTGTTAAGGGGAGATTTCCACTTGAGGGATTTTTTTCTGAACCCCTTTCTCCCTCATGTTTAGTCCCATTGCTTTTGAGATTTTAAGACGTTCGCCCCATTAGTTTGGCGATTTTAAGAACTTTCGCCCCATTTCTGTCAATTTTAAGACCTTTCGTGCCATTTAGGTGTCGATTTTTTCCTGGCGAGCGAAAGCGAGCCTGTAATTTAAGAGGAACCGGCCTTCGGCCGTGAAAATTTTCTACCGAAAAATGTACAAATTTATCTTGAAAAGGGGTCTAGGGGGTGTAATTTTAAGCTTGATGGAGGTCTAGGGAACACACTAAATACCTCCCCTTAAGACACTAAAAAGAGTTTGTTGTGAAGTACGACAAAATAAGGGAATACAACAGACAAATTAGGACATGAAATAGAGGAAAGGTAGGGTAAAATAAGCATAATAAAACAATAAAAGGGGGTGGGGGGATTAAATATATACCAACATCTTTACACTTAAGTGAAGGAAGTGCGAAGCGAAGCCAGTATAATAATTCCAGAAAAAGCTTTCCAGTTTCTGTGATTGAGTAATTCAGTGGCTTAAAGGCATACGATGGAAAGAGTGGAGAGATTATAGCCTAACCTTTGAAGAACGTGACTCATCTCTCTCTCTCTCTCTCTCTCTCTGGTGAAAAACGATTTTACTGCATATATAAACGCATAATTATGAAATGCAACATCTTTTATCCATCAGAAACTTACATTATTATTGCATTTCTGTTCTGTATCGATGCTTACGACTCTAACTACTTATAGCCTAAAACATGCAAGTGGTCATTTGCTCAACTCATTTTCTCAAGTCTGAAATTCTCAGATTATCGGGATTTCTAAAATATCTATAATGAATGGATTATAGGCAATGGACAAGCGGAAGTCACGTCATTCATTCAGCGCAGAGATTGATTATATTATTATTATTATTATTATTATTATTATTATTATTTCTATATCTGAGAGATTCTTTCAGCTTCGGAAGGACCTTTTATATTCAAAGGGAAACGATGAATGGATGCAAATACGATACAGATTAGAAGTAAGGGCAAAGCAATTATAAGAGAATGAAGAAAGGGTATAAAAGCATGAATAATATATTAATTATGGATTCATCCGCTGCATCCCTATGCCTGTCCATCTCGTTTTAACCCCTTCTGTACCAACGACTTTTCTTTAATTTTATTTTTGCTACAATTATATAATTGTATTCAGCTTAAAAAGGGCCTTCAACAAGTAAAAGGCTTCAAACTATATCAAGTACCTCTTTTTACTACCACAGATCCTTCTTAAACTGCACAAAATCGTCTAAATATAGCTAGACATAAATAACAAAAAAAAACTTCGCCGGTACAGAACGGGTTAAACAATTTCGCGGTGCAAGAGCCACCACAGTCGGTAGCAGAAATCCAGCAGGTTCACTTTAATTCCTTTGGCCCTGCCAACAACTTTGGTCTCAGTGTTCAATGTCATGGAGGCAGCCGTTTAGGAGGAGTAGCGCGTCAAAGGTTCCAGAGACGACACAATGTACTCAATTCAACAAAATAGCCCTCTTCCTAGCCGAATCGGGAATATTCTCTGGTCTTGTATTACGCACCATTTTTTCTACCCTCCGCTCTAAAATGAAATAGCATTTAATTAAGCTAATGTATACTGTATATGTATATTATCTAAATGCATGGAGGAAGGGTAAATCAAAACAACAATAGTAAGAATTGAAAAATATATAGCGAAAAGCAAAGGAACTAAACTAGAAACGATACACTAAGGAGGGCATCAGAACAGAAACAAGGACACAATGCGATTAGGTTGAGTAGCAAGTGAATTAAGGCCCTAAGGAGAGAAAAGCCAGCCTAATAAGATCCAGGACTAAGAAACTGAGCTCTCGGAGATGTACACAGAGAGAGAGAGAGAGAGAGAGAGAGAGAGAGAGAGAGAGAGAGAGAGAGAGAGAGAGAGAGAGAGAGAGAGATGTCAGTGTGTCATATATATTATCTCAAACCCCCATATTCGGATTAACTCTTATAACCATATTATGGCATGTTTTATTTCGCATTCCATAAATAATGACAAAAGTTAGATGTACATCCCTGCACCTGCATTTGTATAGATAATTAATTTTTAATGAATAATAACTGCCATCCCCCCACATAAAATAAAATTAAATAAATATAAATAGTGTTTTGACTTAACCAAATAAAATAACTATTGTTTCTTCGGTTTGTTTTGTAAAATGTGGTTTTCATTTGGATATATCATACAATGAGTGAGAAGTGACACAAATAGATAAGTATAGGTCTCAACTTGAGTAGGGTAAATAGGACAAGCAACATATAATTATTATTAAAGCTATTTTATTTATCCATTGTGAATACCATTACTAACTGATGCTCTCTAGAGTCTAGTGTGTTCCATTTAATTACATTCGTCTCTATTTAATTGTTGCCCATATGCTTAGCCTTAGATTGTATAACTAAATAATATCATATACATTATCATGTTCCTGAGTCATTAGCATCTGTAATTCATAGACAACAAATGTAATATCGTTTTTTGTATAATCCTTTTACTTAAAACCAAAATACCAAGAAGGATTTTCTCATATTTATATAATAAACTGCATAATCTCAGATGAGTTATTACATTTAACTCCCACTTAGCTTACAAAGCGCATAATATAATCCTTCATATTGCAATAATTAGGCTACGTATTAAGCTAGAGCAAAGCAAATTAATTGCTTCACCCAGAACGTTCTGTATTCAGTTTAATTTGATGAAGGATAAAGGTAAGTAAATTAGTTCTTAGCAATAATATATTAGTTATAATTAATTATTTTGCTTTTTACTCTCTCTCGCTCTCTCTCTCTCTCTCTCTCTCTCTCTCTCTCGCTCTCTCTCGCTCTCTCTCTCTCTCTCTCTCTCTCTCTCTCTCTCTCGCTCTCTCTCTCTCTCTCTCTCTCTCTCTCTCTCTCTCTCTCTCTCTCTCTCTCTCTCTCTCTCTCTCTCTCTCTCTCTCTCTCTCTCAAATTTCAACCCGAGCCACATCTGAATTTAATATAGCACGTAGAGTACTTTATTATTAATTAATTCTAGTGAATGCTCAGGCGGACTTAAATGATATTACTCCTGCGTTCATATTACATTTATTTGACAAGGGTAGGTACATGTGTAGGAATTGTTGCCTATTAAGGGAGTCCACCTCGCTTTTTCTCTTTCTCTCCCTCTCTCTTTGGCTTGTATCCTTTCGGCCCCATTCAGCTTACTGTTTAACCCCATCCAAGTTTCAATATTTTCCTGGTGAGCGGTATTGAGCTATCAGCATATACAGTATATATTATTGTTTTGACAGCAAGCTAAATTTGTAAATTTTTCGATAGAATAATTTCTCCGGCAAAGCCGGATATCTTCATACAATGCTGGTTCGCTATCGTTCGCCAGGAAGATATCGACACCTAAAGGGGGATAAACGTCTTAAAACAGTTGGCTGAATGGGGTCGAATGAATACAAACCTGGGAAAGAGAGAAAAGGAGAGAAAGATAAACAAAAAGCCGGTGAACCCCCTTAAATTACTCTGTATACATAATGCTATTTTATTATTGTACTGTCTAAGAATATACGAATGATGGGATAGTCTATTTGTATATTTACATGTAGTCATATAATATAGCAGTCTTCCCAAAAAGGAATATGTATATAATTATAATGTGTATGATGCAATTGGAAATGTATATAATATGTATATAATTATAATGTGTATGATGCACTTGGAAATGTATATAATATGTATAAAATTATATGTGTATGATGCACTTGGAAATTTATATAATATGTATATAATTATAATGTGTATGATGCACTTGGAAATGTTTTGTTCCACTGCAAATAAATGCTATTGAAAGTAACGAATATATCGCACGAAAAAAACAAATAATAATAATAATAATAATAAATAAATTAATACAAAATAGTAATGCATAATATGGTTTAACTTTGTGTGTTACCCAGCAGTATTATCTTTCTAAAGTACAAAGGAGTACAAAGGAGTACAAAGGAAATCAAGCAACAACAGATCTAGTGACCCTTCTAGGTTGCTTGTCCTCCAAAATACTGAGGATCAAGTGTCCAAACAGTGGTTTAGAGTGGGTAAGGGAACATTGGAAAGGGAATTACTGCCCTGGAACTAATGTCCGTGGCAGGATTAGGAAGTTAGTAGGGGACATATGGGTTAGTAACTGAGGGGGGGATAAAATAAAGTTATTCATTTACAAACGCAGTCAGTCGCGGGTTTGATGCGAGATATTTGTCTAGGCGGAGTTTAAATGAATCAACGGTGATGCAGTCTATAACGTTTCGGGGAAGCCCATTCCACAAGTTGACAACTCGATTGAAGAAGAAATTCTTAGATTCGTGTGAGTTAAAAGATTTACCAATAATTTTGCAACCGTTTCCCCGCGTGTAATTAGATTGGTCGATAGTGAAGTACTTACTACAGTTCATATTGTCGATGCCTTTGATGATTTTGAACACTTGAATTAAGTCACCTCTTAATCTGCGCTGGGTTAAAGGAAATAGATTTAATTCTCTAAGACGCTCTTCGTATAGTTTGTTCTTTAGGCTAGGTATCATTTTGGTAACTCTACGTGTATACGTAAACGTTTTAATTCATTGATCATAATTTGAACGCGATGAAATAAATGCATGTTAGAGAGTACGGGAAATCATAAGAGTGTGTGTAGCTTTTATATTGGATTAGGACAGGCATAGTAGAACTGTTGATATTCTCATCTTAGTAAATATTGTTATCTCCAATTTCTCCTTAATGGCAGTAGACGAATACAACCTGAACTGTTATATGACTACTTAAGTGGATCATGTAGCGATTTTAATCAATAGTACGGCCAACTACATTGACAAAGTGCTGAATATATACGCATTTTCATATAACTAAATTTGTAGTAGTTTGTTGTAGCTATATTTGCATATTTGATTAACATCCTTCATTAAAACTGTAAGTGGCACGAAGACAACCTGGGATTAAGGGGAGGTTTTTAGTGTGTTTCCTAGACTTCTATCAAGCTTGAAATTACACCCCCTTGACTCCCTTTCAAGATAAATTTGTACATTTTTCGGTAGAAAAATGTCCCGGCCTAAGGCCGGTTCCTCTTAAATTACAGGCTCGCTATCGCTCGCCAGGAAAGAATCGACACCTAAATGGGACGAAAGGTATTAAAAGTGACATAAATGGGGTGAAACTTCTTAAAATCGCCAAGCTAATGGGGCGAACGTTTTATAATATGAAAAGCAATGGGGCTAAACATGAGGGAGAAAGGGATCAAGAAAAAAATCCCTCAAGTGGAGACCTCCCCTTAATGCTGTGGAAAACTAGCTGAAGTTCACCGCGTAACTGGCCAATGTATAATAATAACGATACAGTATGATCATATTCACTCAAAACAACATTATCATAAAAACGTAAGCTCATAAACTCACTTCCAAACTATAATGTATATAAAGTGGTGAGAGCAATATATTTGCACTCATTCCCAGCATTTATTCCAGGGCTACGTCTTGGTAACTGTACCAGCCCAACCTTGCTTGGGACACCCTTCTTTCTCACGTTTAGCCCCATTCATTTTCAGATATTGAGACATTCAGTCAGTTAGTTTTGCGATATTAAGACCTTTCATTCCTTTTCTTTGTCAATATTAAGACTGTTCGTGTCATTTCGGTGTCGTTTTTTTTTTCCTGGGGAGCGATAGCGAGCCTATATTTCGAAGGCCGGGACATTTTTCTACCGAAAAATGTATACATATATCCTGAAGAGGAATCCTGGCGTTGTTTTTTCAAGTTTGATGGAGGTCTAGGGAGGAAACTAAAAAATATAATGAATACATGAAAAAATCCACCCAAAAATGAACCATCTCCTCTTAAATCCTTCCAAATCGTAAGTAACAGCCCTATTCCCATTCCAGTCACACGCGACGATTCCATTCCTAACCCCAAGTAACGGGTTCATTCCCAGTTCACCATAAATGACAGTTGCCACGCCAATCTCAAGCATGATCCTATTCTTAATCAACAATGTATATTAATTTCTAGTTAGAGCTGCGAGTTCTATATAGTATCATGTTGTGATAGCCCATTATAGAACGTAATTTGCATATTTTCTTTAATATAATTAACATTATCACCCATAAACAAGACTTGTTCTTTAATGTATCATCTACCGGTATTCCTAATTTTAACACGTATACTTCTCCAAATCCACCTTTTACCCCTTCTATATCAGCGACGTCTTTTTTTATTTATTCTTGCTATGTTTGAAGGATCTGAGGTAGTTAAAAAGGGTTCATTAAGAGAGTTGGAAGCCTGTTAATTGCTGGAGGTCCTTCTTAAACTGAACAAAATCGTTAATTAGTAGTCAGCATAATTTATAAAGGACGAACTTGGTACTGAACAGGTTAACAGCGCTATGCATTCTCATTCATCTCATTATTATTATGTCTTTACATATCCTATTAATCCCTCCAGGATTTGTTCTGGGTTTTATTAGAATATTTTATGCAGCTTCGGAAGCTTCTCTATGAATGAAAGGAGTATAAATAATATAATTGTTTTTTTCATAAACTTTGTTCATGATAGCTAGAGAAAAGAAACACGTCTTCCTATTCTGAATGGGCTAAAATGCTACATATATCCCATGCATAGTTACATGTCTCTTCCTAATCCACTTTACAAAACAATCGCATTATCAATCCACCTTTCATCACAGTTGCATCTCCATTCCTAATGATAAGGCACGTTCTTATACCGTCCTTATACCCCCCCCCCCCATGCCCTGAGTAACTATAGTGTTAGTTGGTCATATAAACCTACCGTGGGGTCTATGATAACACACCTCCAGTTAAAAGATTGGCTCGTACTGTGTAAGTCATGGCTCGTCTTTAATTCCAATATTGTCTTTGACCACAAAAGATCCTCCGTAATCTAAATATATTATCATTTGGTGGCATTTGCTAAGATATCCAATACACTGCAGTTTGAAATAGTTAACACATACTTTTGAGAATTGTTAGCAAATGCAAACATGGGATTCACATTCAACTACTCTTAATTTTGTACTTTCCCTATTTGTTTTTGTTTTTCATAGAGAGAAACCTTTCTTGGTAATATGATTCAGCAAAATGCTAAATTTGCAGACATCTGGAACTAAATTTGAACTTATCTATATGTACCATAATTCTGATTTATTAAGACCATATTAAACTATAATTCTGTTTTACTTGATAGCGTATATGCTCTCCTAAAACTTTCCAAAATGTATTTTATGTTTAGTTTGTGTTGTATTTACGTAGGAATCTCAGTCGGTGAGTGCAAATCTACGGATAAACACATCTACTTTAATAAGCGATGTAAACTCGCCGCACTGTAATTGTAATTAGCAAGGCATTGGTTTGCAAATTAATCAGAGAGAAGAGCTCACGCAATATGTGCATTATTATAGCAATAGTGTGTCAGCATTTAGGTATCAAATATTATGAAAACTTCCAGTGACTTACCTCTAATAATATACTTTTTTAAAATGTTAAATGTCATATATGCAATAATTTCATACAGCAATATATCTTTAAATAATTATGGCATGTTTGACTAATTCACATTGAAATTTAATTCGAATACGTGTATTGTTTACTTATGGAATCTGTAAAGGATGTAAATGACGCTAAAAGCTAAACTATTTATCAGTTATGTTTAAATCATGGCAGATACCAACATGTATTTTTTTTTTTTTTTTTTTTTTTTTTTTTTGACTATGTGATTGAGGGAGGCAAAAGGCATAACTGCCTATAGCGAGTGCCTCCCCCATAGTTGAAAGAGTGACAGGGCCAAAATCAAGGGACGTTCGAGCCAAAATGCCTGGACACACGGAGTTTGAAGCAATTTAAGTCATAGGAAGAGGGAAAGACTGATTCTGGAAGAGAGTTCCAGAGCTCAGCTGTTGAGTAGAAGAAAGTTTGAGAGTAACATTTCACTCTTGGGTTGGAGAGTTGCACAGAGTAGGGGTGGGATTGAGTTGCAAGACGGGTACCACGTGCCCTACGTAAAGGAGGTGGTATGCACTGGGATAGCTCTGAGGAACACTGATTATTATAGTAGCGATAGAATAGCGAGAGAGATGCAACATTGCGGCGGAGAGAGAGAGATTGCAGAGAGTTGGTGAGTGGACGGGAGTTAATGATACGAAAGGCCTTCCTTTCAACTTTATCTAGGAGAGCGGTGTGAGAGGAACCTCCCCACACATGTGAACAATACTCAATACAAGGGCGCAATAAGCCCCTGTACAGAGCAAGAAGCTGTGCAGGGGAAAAGAACCCTCTAAGGCGGTTGAGCACACCCAGCTTCTGGGAGGCTGCCTTAGCAAGACTGGTAATATGGTCCTTCCAAATGAGAGCAGAAGAAAAAGAGACACCAAGAATATTGAGAGAAGATGAAGGGTTGATTTTTGTATTGTTGAAGAATAAGGGATAGTCCGCTGGGAGATCCTGACGGGTAGATAGATGGAGAAATTGGGTTTTGGAAGCATTAAAGTTAACAAGGTTTTCTCTGCCCCAATTGGAAATAGTATTTAGATCAGAATTTAAGAGTTCTATGGCTTCATTACGTTTGTCGTTGAGGGATTGCTGGCTGGGGTGTTCTGAAAAACTATTTGAGTAGTGTAAGGTTGAGTCGTCTGCGTATGAATGGATGGGAATTAAGGTACAGTTAAGGAGATCATTTATAAAAATTAGAAAGAGAATAGGAGATAGGACAGAGCCCTGAGGAACACCGGAGTTTATAGGGTGAGGAAGTGAACAATGGCCGTCCACTACCGCGGCTATGGAACGGCCGGAAAGTAAATTAGAGACAAAGGCACAGATGGAGGGATATAATGTATTTAACCCATTCAGTACCGGTGACGTCCTTTTTTCTATATTTTTTGCAAATATTAAAGATTTAATTCAGCTTAGGAAGGACTTCCACCATATATAAGGCTACTAAGTATCTCAATTAGTCCTGTTTTCTACCATATATCCTTCCTAAGCTTCATAAAATCTTCTAAATGTATAATGAATTAAAAATATAAACAACGTCTGCCGGTACAGAAGGGGTTAAAACTATTTCCAAAGGATTGTAAATAGCTAGGAGTTTTTGTTTGCGTGTTTATAATCTAATAAAGAGCTTAATTTTAAGGGGAGGCTGACCTTTACACCCCCAATTCACCCTGTATAAGAGATTTTGTTTCTGGCATTATACCATTTTAATATCAATGGAAATGCTAAGACTTGCTGGAAAAATTCATCAGTCTATGTGCGCGCGTGCGCGAATTTCATCGCATTATATGTAAAAATATTCAAAACATCGAAAATTCATTCAAATTTCCCGCATTTTTTTTATGGTGTATCCTACAATCATCACCTACAACTTAGTGTGCTCGCTTTCCCATATTGAATAATTGAAGATGCTGAAAAAAAGAAAAAAAAAAAATATATATATATATATATACCGGTATATATATATATAAGTTTGTGGCGCAATATTCGACATAAAATAGGTTGATTCAGGGAACATATCAGAGGAGCAGCCAGTTTGAGCACACCAAACAGGTGCCATATAGTTCCATATATAGTGTGTAGAAGGGGAACGAAGCAGAGCAATATACATTTTAGTAGTTTCAATTTGAAGTTCCCAATATATGATTTCTGGAAATCGCAGACGAAAGAAAAAAGGTATATAGTCTCAATTTGTTCGCGAGAAATGGTGTAGATACTCCTAAAATCGTGTTTTCTACAATGTACTTGTAAGAGAAAACTATATTAGCCAGAAATATGTATGGTATACTATAATATTATAGGTCTATGGGTTGTGCAAAAGGGTGAATTATTATATATATGAGTATTATAGTGGGGTGTTAGGGATGGCATATTTATGTTTATGCCCTCTTATGATATTCTCTATTGTTGAAAGAAGCATTTTATACAAAAATACAAAATATTTTTTGTTTGGGCTGGGTGGGTCAAATTTGGTTGGGGGGGGGGGGGGGGGGGTTGTTAGGGATGCGATATGGGTGTTTTTGCCCTCCTATCTCCTATGTTAAAAGAAGCATTTTAGACAAAACAAAACAAACTTGTGAAATTTTGACTTCGGGGTCAAATGAATGGTCAGCCTCCCCTTATTAAATACAATAATATCATTCATTAAGCAAATTAAAGCCAACTGGATGGTGGATAAGATAAGAACAAAATTACGTTTCTGATTGAGAATTTTGCCAAGATGTAGCTCATTTGGAACGAATGCAAGGTTGATTTGGTAGGCTAAACGGTTATTCAATTATGTGCATATGTGTGTGTGTGTGTGTGTGTGTTTTGTCGCATTTATTCTGACTTATATACTATAACGAATTGATCAGAAAGTACATTCAGATTAACAATCTTTGAACCAGGTAGACTCGTCTTATGCTGAAAAAAATACATTTTTCGATAAATAAAATCGAAAAATAATCCATCTGCATGAAATATTGTATTTCTTATACAATAACAGTACTTGCTAGTAGAAGTTTAGTAAAAATTTGTGTTGTTTGGCTAATGAAATTCAATTAGGGTCTGTTTATTTCGGGGCAATCAAAGGATACAAATGTTTTGCAAATCACGTTTCTTCTTTTGTATATGAACACGTTATTGATAGCGTTTCGTATACATCTACATTAGGCCAATGAAGGCCTGGTGAAGCCATAAGCCAAAAAGTGCTCCTCCTCATATGGTGTAAATATTAATTTTGTCTACTTCTGAGTTTATGTTTATCCATATATAGTGAGTAATATATCATTACTCATTAACATAGAATATTACCTCAAAATCACGCCTCCATGACAATATGCATGATGTCATGTAAATTATAAATATGAATATTAACCCCCTCTGTATCGGCGATGTCTGTTTTATTTTACTCTAGCTATATATATAGACAATTGTGTGCAGCTTAAGCAGGATCTGAGGTAGTAAAATGGGTCAACTGAGATAGTTCGAAGCCTTTTAATTGCTGGAAGCTTTTCATAAACTGAATAAAACCGTATCTTATTAGCCAGTATAAAGTGATAAGAACATAATTCTGGTACTGAACGATTTAGCTCTGGCCCATGAAGCGTATACTGTACTGTGGCTCTTTGCGTAGCCCAAGCTCCAGGCGTTTCGTTATAATGTATTAAGCACACGTGGTCACCTCATGTGCCTTCATTCTTGCTGCCTTTATGTTCAAAGTTGTAATATAAGATCCCCTGTTGCGCTGAACATTGCCTTGCCACCACCACCACCACGGCCACTGCCATTATCCTTCTAGCACCACTAGCATCTTACAAGCACTGGTATCACTATCACCATCACTACAATTAATAACATTGGCACAATAACACTGATATTTTCTTGCTAGCACCATTGTCATCTTTACAAGCACTGGTATCACTATCACTAACACTACAATGATTAACATTAGCACCATAACACTGACATTATCTTGCTAGCACCACTGGCATCTTACAAGCACTGGTATCACTATCACCATCACTACAATTATTAACATTAGCACCATAACACTGCCACTATCCTTGCTAGAACCACTGGCATCTTACAAACACTGGCATCACTATCACCTTCACTACAATTATTAACATTAGCACCATAACACTGCCACTATCCTTGCTAGAACCACTGGCATCTTACAAACACTGGCATCACTATCACCTTCACTACAATTATTAACATTAGCACCATAACACTGTCACTATCCTTGCTACAAACACTGGCATCACTATCACCTTCACTACAATTAGTAACATTAGCGCCAGTATAATCATCAGCATCAGCACCCTAACACTGATATGATCTTCCTAGCACCACTGGCATCTTACAAGCGCTGACACCGCTATCACCACCACTACTGGTGCCGTTGTAAAGGCTTATCCCTCAATACCTTCATCGTCTGTCAACACTACAATTATTACCATTAACACCACTCTAACCATTATCACTTTTATCACTGCTATTTTCATTAAAGCATCACCACTATTACTACCACTAATATCACCAGACCAGCCATCACCATCACTATTGCCACTATGGTGGTGATGATTTGTGGTGACGGTGGTGGCAGAGATGAAGTAGACGTAATGGTGATGATAGTGGTGGTGATGATGATGATAGGTGGTGACGGTGGTGGTGGAGATGAAATAGACGTAATAATGATGATAGTGCTGGTGGTGACGGTGGTGGTGGTGGTGGTGATGGTGGTGTTCTCCGTAATTGATGAAGCCAACTTGGCCTGTCAGTAGTTGAACCACTTTAGTGGAACGTGACCTCTGGTGTGGCGAGTTGTGTGGTGAGAGTGGTGGTGGTGGAAGTTGAGGTGTGATGATGGTGAAGGTGATGTCGGTCGTGGTGGATTATTGTAGTGGTGATGTTGTAGGTTCAAGTAAGAAGAAATGTGGTGAGAGTGGTGGTGGTGGTGTCGGAAGTTTAGGTGTGATAGTGGTGATGAAGGTGATGTTGGTAGTGGTGGAGACATGTGGTGATGATGTTGGTGTTGGGGAAGGGTAAAGTGGTGGTGTTGCTGGAAAATGAGGTGTGATGGTGGTGAAGGTAATTACGGTGATGGAGGAGAAATTTGGTGGTGACGTTGATGATGTTCGCATTGCCGATGAATGTGGTGGTGGTGGTGTTAGCGGCTAGGATAATGGTGGTGATTATTGTGGAGGTGTATATGTTGTTGGTGTGGAGGTGAGAGTGGTGATATTGGTGGAGATAGTGATGATGAGTATGATGTAGCTTGTGATGTTTAAGGTTTTTGTGCTATGGGGTTGCTGGTGATTAGCGTTGGTAGTTGTGGTAAAGGTAGTAACGTGAGGGACCATCATATTATAGAGATGAAATATATTTCATAAACTTATGAAAATGTATGTCTTACGTTCTCAAGCCTACTATAACATTAGGTAACCTATTCCACACATCTAATACTCTATCACAAATTTTAGTAGTTGCCTATTAATTTTGTTTTAGACAAAATGTATTCAATTTAGGTGGAACATATTTGTAATTATATTGGTAGTAGAATATGTGTGATCAAATTATTTAGTAAAATTCGCATGAAAAACTAAACATTGGAACACCAAACTTTCGTCTATTACCCTCAATATGTCATGAGGGAATAGACGAAAGCTTGGTGTTCCAATGTTTAATTTTTCCTGCGAGTTTTACTATATATATATATATATATAAGCACTAAATAAGCAAAACCAAATATATATAGTAGAAGAGAAAGATATTAGATCTTGCAGTAGGTAGGGAAGGAGATGGCAGTAGATGTTTATAATAGACACGTTAATTAAATGTCTGGGTAGTGTTGCTCCAGGTAGCGATAAAATCGTGTTGATGGTGGTGGTGGTGCGTTACTTTGAAGATGGTAGTGGTGATAGTGAAAGTGTGTAGTGACTGTTGATGAACGAGTATTGGTGATGGTGGAGTGGTTGTTCTGGATGATGGTGATAGTGGTGTAATTAGACTTACCGATGGTGGTGGTGATGTAGTTTTATTAAGATGATAGCAGTGATGGTGAAAGTTCGTAGTGACTGGTAATGAATAGGTAGTGGTGATGCTTGAGTGATTGTTGTGCATGATGGTAATAGTGGTGTAATTGTGTTCTCTCTCTCTCTCTCTCTCTCTCTCTCTCTCTCTCTCTCTCTCTCTCTCTCTCTCTCTCTCTCTCTCTCTCTCTCTCTCTCTCTCTCCACAAGAAAAAATATGTAGGGAGTTTATTTAAGTGAAGCAAATGTTGTCAATGAGTCTAGCCAACTAATCGTGTCAATATCATCATTAATGCTTCTCAACAGTTATTGTCCAGGGACAATACAACACAATTATATATTGTTGCTGCATAAGACCAATTAGACCCAGATGTTTTAACATAACATGAATGATGGATGAAAACTAAATAAAACGCATATTCAGACTCATGTGTTTTGCTCACACACTTCGAATCCCCAAATATATGTTGACGGCATGACCATCACGTATGTACAATTTAAATAAACATAATTCTAGAAAAAATTAAATGTGAAATGGACGCTTTTTAGTGTTTTAATGAGAGAACGTAATTTCCATTTTTAGCTGAATAAATATTTCATTAACTGTGAATGTCAAATTTATCGCAGCAGTTGTATCACGGACGTATACCAGAGGGAAATATTTACCTTTATGTTATCGTGTGGGATGTATGCATAGAAAACGTATGTGCTTTATCCTTTAGAGCAATAACCTTTCTATTTCTATTTGTATTATAGTTGTTGTGTATTCCATGTAGACTACTCATGTCAACCCAGAATTTATGTTATTACAACAGAAAACGATAGAATAAGACTATAATTGTATCTACAATTTTAATATACAGCTATATTTAAGGTAAATAATATAGTATCCTTGATTTAACTGTGCAGGCTTTATTAATTACCTTTCGTAGTTCAGCTCAGATTAGCTACAAATACATTACTATCAATACAATACAAAAACCAGTTTAGTTTAATGATAAACTGTGTCCGTCTTTGAGGAACAACATTAATATTGTTCATTATCATTTATCATTAAGGGGGCCCACCTTGCTTTGTTTTTCTCTTTCTCTCCCCCTCTCTTTGGTTTGTATCCATTCGGCCCCATTCAGCCTACTTTTTTTAAGACGTTTACCCCCATGCAGGTGTCAATATTTTCTTGGCGAGAGGGAACGAACCAGCATATATATTTATTGTTTTGACAGCAAGCGAAATGTGTATATTTTTCGATAGAAAAATGTCTCCGGCGAAGCCGGATTTCTCCATACAATGCTGGCTCGCTATCGCTCGCCAGTGAGAAATCGACACCTGGATGGGGATAAACGTCTTAAAACAGTTGGCTGAATGGGGCCGAATGGATACAAGCCAGGAAAAGAGAGAAAAAAGGAGATAAAGTTATAAAAAGCCGGTGACCCCCCTTAAGCCTAACAAATTACAGTAGAATGTTCCTGTGGTTCCTTTTAATCCTTCTTAAACAATTCTTTCCTTTCGCCACGTCGTTAATTGACGAACAAACTTGACAAATTACTTTAGTTTTGAAAATGGTAATGCTAATCCGTGTATGCTCCATAAACAACACTCATTCCCACAGTATTCGTTCGGTATCAGTTGCTGGGAAGAAAATATTTGTTTACAAACATAAATGCGTCTCTGGCAGCACTCATGACTTCCATCAATCCTGCACGACACATTCGTATTTTTGTTGTCATATATACTGTATATATACCGGTATATATATATATATATATATACCGGTATATATATATATATTAATAATTATATATACTGTATATATATATATATATATATATATATATATATATATATATATATATATACTGTATATAGTATATTAATTATATATATACCGGAATATATAATTATTATTATTTGTATTTATTTTTATTTTTTGGAAGGGGGGGGGGGGGGGTTGAGGGGGAGATGTTTTCTCAACCATTTGACATACAAAAGTAACCACTTCTTTATAATTTTTAAGAAGAATCGATTTCTAGCACTGCAAATTTAATTGCAAACACATCTAATTTAGTAATGAAAGGCGCCTTTAGGTGTTGTTGTTGTTGCTGTTCCCCAGGCTGTCTGGCCGAACAGCCCCAAGGTCCTGAGGAAGCCCAAGGCCATAAACGAGCGGCCCCACAAAACCCTCCTTGCTTACCACTAATAAAGTCCGGGTGACCGAAGCCACTCCAAGGCAGGGAGCTGAGGAGGGTGCGGAAACGCCCGGGAAACCCAAGCCCCACCCAAGGCCCTGTGCCCCTCAGCAATTATGAAGGGAAAGTTGAGGGGCAAAGGAAAAATGTGACGCTTTGGCTCCCAATCTGCCAACCTCTAGGTTGGCAGTAGGGAGGTCAATCCACGGAAAAGATGCCGTCACTTGAGATCTAGAAAATATATAAGTAAAAGGAACAGTCAGAGTAAGCTATGGGTATGGCAGAGATCGCTCAGCTCTCACTCTGATAGACCAGCCCATCACCACGGCGCCTTTAGGTGTAATAATATATGTTAATTGAATCTGTAAATCCTTCTTAATTTTAGTGGTCAGTCTTTGTTATGTTTTAGAAACTTAATTTAACACACTTGCTTGCCACTTAAATCGAATCTCAATATGGTCTTAAGCGTGTTTTCAATCGTATAAATATAATTATTAAAATTGCAATTTTGCATTGTAATTACATTGATCTCACCGTGAGCAAATATGAGTTGGAAACACGCTATTTCTTTCCAACAATAATGATATAATCCTCATGCACGGCATTTTATACACATTTATGTTAAAATTATTGTTATATTATCATTAATTCTCTGTTTCTTGAAAATTTATATACATGAAATCATTATCGTAAACACCTTTCTCTTTATGCATGTATTATTTTATTAATTTTGTTATATATATATATATATATATATATATATATATATATATATATATCGAGGGGTGACAACCAGAATTGGTTATGTCCAATTTAGCCATTTTTGACCAACTGTTTCAGTTTAGGAATGTGTTTAGTCTCCAGTCTCATAGACATTTATATCATGAACATTTCCAGCAAAAATTTCAAATATTGAATCAATTTTCGATATTTCATGAAGATTTTAAATCTTTAAGTATGATTAGGGCCTATCTACAAACTGCATTTGTGGACATAACCACTTCTGGTCGTCACCCCGCGATATGTATACTGTATATATAATTATATATATATATATATATATATATATACCGGTATATATATTTTTTTTTCTTCTTTTTTTCTATATTCCAACTATTCCCTCTCGGGCATAGGCTGATAGCCTTTACACTCTACCGCTGAACACGGTGATGCCCGTGAGGTTTTGTTCCAGTCTAGGAAGTGAGACATGCGAAGCACCTATTCACGGCCCGAACCCAACTGCATCTCTGAAGCTGCTTCGCCTCTGTGCTTCACAGTCTCATCCCCTACACTCGGACCCTCACTTTCAGAACGCCACCTATTGAGCAATTAACTCACTAGGCATTGCCCCCCTGTAGCATATTTTGAATATGGGAATATTCATACAGTGCTATTTAATCAGGGAACAATGAGGGTATTTTGTTTTGGCATTTCGCAGTGCTGTGGTAATGCACTGATACTAGGTACAGCACAAATTCCATCCCAATAATATCTTTCCATTGACATATTAGGATTCGAACCCGGGTCCATTGGATTACCAGTCCAGTGGTAAGACCACTCTGCCACACCTCCCCTGTATATATATATATATATATATACACTGTTTATATATATATATATATATATATATATATATATATATACTGTATATATATATATATATACAAACTGATATATCCTTAGGGGGGCAGACCTGAGTTTTTTTCTTCTTCTTCTAGGTAGTACCGGTATCCATTCGACCCCATTCAGCCTACTGTTTTAAGCGTATATCCTCATCCAGGTGTTGATTTACACCTTGCGAGCTATAGCGAGCCAGCATATTTTTAGTTATGTTTTAGAGAGCTGGCTTAGTTCGTACATTTTGCGGTAGAAAAATGTCTCCGGCATAGCCGGATTTCTCCATACAATGATGGCTCGCTATCGCTCGCCAGGAATAAATCGATACCTGAATGGGGAGAAACGTCTTAAAACAGTAGACTGAATGGGACCGAATGGATGAAACCCAGAGAGAAAAGGCAGGTCGGTCCCCTTAACCTGCGTTTGCCTGAGCATGTTCCATTATCTTACAAATTACAAACCAGAGTAATTTGATTCATTGCACAGGTAGCACGTATAAGCTTCACTCGGCTAAGCTGCGAGTACTTTGGAATTTTATGGCCTACTTCATTAGCATACCGGGCTTCAAAGCTACGGGTAAATAATGCAGAATATATTATGCTAATCAAAGTACAGTCAACATGAGTTAATTTCCTCGTGCTTCTGATTATCTTCGTAACACTGAGTTTAAATGAAGTCATGATTGTGCGATGACAGAAAAATTCATACCTTGAATCTTATTGTACACACGGAAACACCAATAATATACACATGCTAAATATTACTATAATTTTTCATCAAAAAAATAAAAATATATAATTTTACGATTTTACGAATGGAATTTATCCACACCAATTTATGCTGCTGTTCGATACACGTAAACAATGAGAAAACCGAAAGGAGGAAAAGCGAGAGACTGTGAAAGTAAATGTGTATATCATTCATACTCCTGTTTTGACTATCTGGGGTGTCTTGTATTTTTATTTCTTCGGTATTCTCTTGTGATTTCGTATAACCTTTAACATGAATACCTGGACCAATACGGCTTGACCTTTCATGAAACCTTTAACGTGAAAACATGGACCTTAGCTGGGGATATATTATTTACTTTTGTCCTCATCACTTCACCTCTTAGTGTTAAAAGTTTTGAACATAATATTAACAACATGCCATTTAATATTTGCTTGCAATAAAAATACGAAACAATCTTGATGGACTCGAATATCTATGGAACGAAAATTTTAAAGCAACTGTGAACATTTATAGGAGATGGGCGTCTTTATTTGTTTATTGTTTATTTTTTGTATATACAGTATATGTATTTTTTAGTTTCTTCCCTAGACCTCCATCAAACTTAAACAAACACCCCCTAGAACCCTATTCATGATAAATGTATCATAGAATTACAGCTACGCTGTCGCTCCCCAGAAAAATATCGACACCTAAATGGCACTAAAGGTCTTACTATTGACAAAGAAATGGGGCGTAAAGTCTTAAAATCGCTAAACTAATGGGCCGAACGTCTTAAAGTCTAAACACCAATAGGGCTAAGCACGAGAGAGAAGAGGGGCCAGAAAAAAAGCCCTCATCACCTCATCACTTCACCTCTTAGTGTTAAAAGTTTTGAACATAATATTAACAACATGCCATTTACTATTTGCTTGCAATAAAAATACGAAACAATCTTGATGGACTCGAATATCTATGGAACGAAATTTTTAAAGCACTAAAAAAAAGAAAAATATCGACAGAAAAATCGCTAAACTAATGGGCCGAACGTCTTAAAGTCTAAACACCAATAGGGCTAAGCACGAGAGAGAAGAGGGGCCAGAAAAAAAGCCCCCCCCCCCCCCCCTTCAAGAAAATATATTCATTAGAGTCAGTGATAACAAAGGCAGAATCCAAGCATTGCGGCAATAACAGCATGGATGGTATTAAGCTTTGTTTTGGTGCTCGGTGGATTTCGACTTTGTTGAACTTGTGTGTTAGTGGACATATTTCGTCTCGGCCTGTTTACTCGATTATTATATTGATTATATTTACTATTATTATTATTATTATTATTATTATTAATATCAGTATTATTATTATTACTATTTTTCGTTATTATTGTATTGGTATTTATTATTATTAGTATTAGTAGTAGTAGTAGTAGTAAAATGAAAGTAATGGTGTTACGATATTAAGGTAATTTAATGTACATTTTGATTAGGATTTTTATTGAGGATTTTGCTTGCTTCAGCCAATTTCGAGCAATTCACTTTATTTTGTCCCCTAGGCTAACAAACACGCCTTCTCAGACATACTTCAAACAACGAAATGCCCAACCAGAACCCCTTCAAGCTAATTTTGTAATTTTTTCGATAGAATTACGCCCCCGCCGAAAGCCGAATTCTTCTTAGTTACAGCCTTCGACACCCCTCGCCCAGAAATAAACCGAGATCTGAATGGGGTGACGCGTCTGCTTATTGCCAAACTAATGAGGTGGAGCGTCTCAAAATGTCCAAACTAAGCAAGCAAAACAGGGAAGCCCAAGCAGACTTCCCTTGGATGAAATAGACTGAAGGGGCTAGTGGCTTTTTTGGGGGGGTCTATTAATTCATGTAATAATTTATTTATTAGTTTCCTCCCTAGAGCTCCTTCAAACTTAGAAAAACACCCCCTAGGCCCCTCCTCAAGATAAATTTGTACATTTTGTGGTAAAAAAAATGTGGCCAGTTCCTCTTATAATTACAGGCTCGCTATCGCTCACCAGGAAAAAATCGACACCTAAATGGCAGGATAGATCTTAAAATTGACAACGAAACAGAGCTAAAGGTGTTAACATCGACAAACTATTGGGTCGAACGTCTTAAAATCTCAAAACTTAAATGCTAAACAAAAGGGAGAAGGGGGTCCAAAAAAAGCGAGTACCTCCTCCTTAAACACACCACTATAATACACAGATAAGTGCACAACGAAAGTATAGTTAAATACACTTCATAGTCTGAAATTAATATATTTTCTACCGGCGATGTACTTTATATTATATTCCGGCAACTATTAGACGATTTTGTACATCTTAGGAAGGACGTCTTTGCATTAAAATACAACAGACTATCTCAATTAATCCCTTTAGCTTCCATATATCCTTCCTAAGCTTCATAAAATCGTCTAAATGTAGCTACAGTAAAATCGAAAAGACATCGCCAGTAAAGAAGGGGTTAATATATTTTCCACCCAGCGTACCCCCACCAGGTTTCACTCTTGCCCCGAAAGCCTTCTAATCCGGCGAATCTATGCCAATTTCCTCGCCATTCATTTTGCCTCTCGTGAGTTAAATTAAATTTCTGCCAAACTTCTGCCATTCGCGTAAATTCTCCGCCTGATGATAGGTCTTTGTGAGCATTTTATCCCTCACTTAGCCCACGTTAGGGTCAATTTCACTTGGCCTACCGAGAGGAGATGCAAACTGCTCGTGCTTATGAAGTCCTGTTACTATTTTCGTTACGTTTCGCTTGTTCTGTATTGTTGCTAAGTCTACCAGATGTTGAGTAATGTAATTAATTAAAGGCAATTATTGACGGACTGTCTCGTAATTAGTAAATTAATTGCTGGTAAATGGTGAATGATATTATCTCGTTGCAAGACATTTTGCGCGTTGGCATCACATATTGTTCAATTGCACAGTCGAAATTGAATTATCATTGTCGACATAAACTGACAATGAACAGGAAAGAGGCTAGCAATCAAATTTACCCAGGGAAACTGTTGAGTCAGAAATGTTTCGATTATAGGTACTCATTAACCCATTCAGTACCAGGGACGTAGTTTTTATCATATTCTTGGCAACTTGTAGACGATAATATTCAGCTTAGAAAGGACATACAGCAACAATAAGGCTTCACTGTATCTTAACCAACCCTTTTAACCACCACAGATCCTTCGCAAGCTGCATAATATCGTCAAATTATAACTAGAATAAAATATAGCACACGTCGCTGGTACTCAAGGGGTTAACGTCTGAGTTAGACGTAAGACCATGGGGGAAAGAGCCTGTTCTATGCACTGCATGGGATTTAAGGGGAGATTTCCACTTGAGGGATTTCTTTTTACCCCTTTTCCCTCATGTTTAGCCCCATTGCTTTTGAGATTTTAAGACTTTTGGCCCATTAGTTTGGTGATTGTATGAACTTTCACCCTATTTCTGTCAATTTTAAGACCTTTCGTGCCATTTAGGCGTTGATTTTTTCCTGGCGAGCGATAGCGAGCCTGTAATTTAAGGGAAACCGGCCTTCAGGCCGGGACATTTTTCTACCGAAAAATCTACAAAGTTATCATGAAATGGGGTCAAAGGGGTGTAATTTTAAGTTTGATGGAGGTCTATGGAACAAACTAAAAACTTCCCGTTAAGTCAGGATCTCGCACCACCCAGTGTAAGCATTGCCAGCTTTGGGATACCAAGGTTGGGGTGAATTGGGCAGTTACCCTTCCAACTACCAACCAGGCCCTACATTGTTAACCCCTTCAGTACCGGTACCATCCTTTTCATTATATTCCGACAATTATTAGACTTTATTCAGCTTACGACGGACGTGTGTCAATTAAGAGGCTAAAGACTATCGCACTTAATCTTTTTGACCACCACAGACCCTTTTTAACCTGTAATATATCGTCTAAGTATAGCTAGAATAAAATTATAAAGACGTCGCCGGTACAGAAGGGTTAAACTAGTGTTGCTAACATCCTTTCATGAACATATTTGTAAAATATTGGCAGAGTGGCCAACATGATTTTGTCTTCAAACTTTTACTAAGTATCTATCTATCTATCTATTACTAAGCATATGCGTAGTATACTGCACAATTCTTGATCTGAAGACCTTTAGAATGTAAGCATATAAAGCCAATAATGGGTCTCTGTAGAAAGGACTATATATGTAAATTGTTGCATAACATATCACCAATGTTTCTGGTGAATTGATGTAAGATACCTGTATATATTGCTACATTATGACCAGGATGCCAGCTTCAACAGTAATGGAGGGCGATCGAAACCCGGAACCTCTCCATCATGACTTAAAAACTCTCCCAGTCTGCTTACACTTCTCGAAATATTAAGCAAAAATAGCCAAGGCATATTGAAGGTAACCGTGTCTGCAGAACGCGCAAACATGGGCGGAGCAGCAATTATCCTGCGCTTTTCAAACTACTTCCTGAACAAACACAAGTAACTGTTAATTACAAAGCGTAATTAACACATAAAACTGGGGCGCCGAGAGCCTGCAACTCACGCTTAAGATAAGAATAAAGAATTAGAAGTATAAATGAGCAAAATAGTCCTGGTTAGAGTATTTTTCTTTTATGTCGTGGGAAATTTGTGGAGAGAGTGAGAGAGAAAGAGAGAGAGAGTGAGAGTGAGAGTGAGGGTGAGTATCAGTTATGGTACATATTTCATTTATCATGACAGTCTTATAAATTAATTAAATGGCATAGTATGGTACTGACATTACCATTTTATATATTCAGAAAATAACGTGAATACAAAATAAAACAACCGACCAACATTAAACATTCACATTTATAATTATTTGTTCTGGTTTTCAAAGATCGCCCGAAATATTGAATTGAGAACATCTTCACAATTTAGCCATTGTGGACATTAGGAACAGGAGAATGTACCCTATAATAATAATGTTATAGGTATTATCTTAAAGGAGTAGTTGGGATAGGAAATGTTTGAGGGTACCTAAGCGATTGGTCAGTGGAATCAGCTAATTACCAACAAGGAAAGAGCTAAAGTTATCATGAGTTCGCTAGAATTATTCTTTAATTTGTTGGCAACCAGTAATGAACGTTTTTGACGACAGCTAATAAGCAACGTAATTGAGTATATTGTGTTATTTTAGTAATCTATTATAAAATTAGAGGGTTATTGGTGTTACGAACGGTGTTTAAAATAATATAATTTCATGATAAGGACAGCATAATAACAATTAATACAGGATGGGCTTTTATTCCGCTAGATTTGACTCTACACATAATTTAATGTGTATTGTGAGAAAGGCTATGCAGAATGTCGATGGAATCAAATTAGGCAAAATTATGGCCCAGCCTGTAATGGGGAAGTTCAGTGAAATTCAATTAGCCATATGATCTATCTCGCCATAATAGCGATGTATTATGCTAACTGCAGGGAATCTGATCTGAGCTACGGGTAGGGGTAATTTGTGTGTATTGGTATTATATGGATAATATTGTGCTTTCTCTCTCTCTCTCTCTCTCTCTGTCTCTGTCTCTGTCTGTCTGTCTGTCTGTCTGTCTGTCTGTCTGTCTGTCTGTCTGTCTGTCTGTCTGTCTGTCTGTCTGTCTGTCTGTCTGTCTGTCTGTCTGTCTGTCTCCTTCATTTGGGGTTCTGCTATCTCCACAAGAATTATGCCCTGGCAACCTTGTTTGGATCGTACGGATTGTGTGGTTAGTACCTAAGTAAATATATGATAGTATATGTAAATTTATCTATTTTTCTCCATAATTGCTGGCACGTTTGGGGCTGGTGTCTTGTGTTATGAAAGGAATGTAAATTTATAATTAACTTGTATTTTCCTGCAATTAGCTTATCATGCCTAATAGATCAAAGATATTTCACAATGTGGCAGATCATCTATATTATAATTACTTTTGATATTATAATATAACCTCTTCAATACCGGTGACATACTTCCCATTAAATTCTGGCAACTATTAAATTAGTTTTTCAGCATAGGATGAAACTCTAACAATTAACAGACTACAGACCCTTAATTAATATTAATATATAATTTTTAGCTACCGCAGATCCTTCCTAAGTTGACTAAAATCGTATAATATTTGTCAGAATATGATGAAAAGGACGCCTCTGATACTGAATGAGCTAAACCAATATTGCGACAAACCATAGTTAGGTGTCTTCGAGTTACTTCGGAAATGTTGTTGGCTTATGCAAACTCTTGTTGTCACATTCTCCTAGTCGCCTCGTGGGGTAGAGTTGCACCAGTTACGTATGTATATTAGTGGTCAGGCGAGCCGTTTGTCGGTAATTTAATATCACACACACACACACACACACACACACACACACACACACACACACACACACACACACACACACACAGGCGTTTGCCCGCACACACATGCGCACTTTCACATATGCGCACACTACCTCCTCCTAAATCCTCTCTCTCTCTCTCTCTCTCTCTCTCTCTCTCTCTCTCTCTCTCTCTCTCTCTCTCTCTCTCTCTCTCTCTCTCTCTCTCTCTCTCTCTCTCTCTCTCTCTCTCTCTCTCTCTCTCTCTCTCTCTCTCTCTCTCTCTCTCTCTCTCTCTCTCTCTCTCTCTCTCTCTCTCTCTCTCTCTCTCTCTCTCTCCCCCCCCCCCCCCCCCCGCTAACCCATCACACGACACCTTCATGAAAAACGATCCCAATAAACCAATTCCCGACCCCTTTGGATATTTGTTTACATCCTGCCGCCGCCGGCCGGATTCGGACTTCCACATTCTGTGTTTCGCCCGCTTGTGAATTCGTATTCATGTGATAATCGTCCGCAAAAGCTTTTTCGTCCACAGTTTCTGTGTTTTGTATTTTTTAGTCCGCAAGGGTTTTTCGTCTGCGATTTTTGTTAATCCACAAGTGTTTTTTTGTATGCAAGGATTTTTAGTCTGCAAGAGTTTTTCGTCCGCTAGAAAGGGTTTTTCATCTGCAATAGCTTTTATGTTAGCAAGGGTGTTGCTTCCGCAAGGGTTTTTCGTCCTAAAGTGTTATTCATCCGCAAGGGTTAATCGTCCGGAAGGGTTCTTTTAGTCCGCACTTTCTTAGGCCAGTAGTGATTCTTCAGTGAAGGCTATTTCATTTGCATGCGCTTATCCCCCACATTTGTTCGCCCACAAAAAATATTCCGATAACAAATCTTTCGGCCAAATGTATTTTCATCCATAGGTAGTTTCATTCACAAGCCTTTTCACCCAAAAGCCAATTTTAATTTATTAGTCTCTGTGTTTTACTCACAGACCTGTTGGCCCACGAGTTATTTGTCTCATAATTCTGTTTTCTCAGAAGTCATCTTGCTCACATGTCTGTTTACCTGCAACTTTCACTGAGCATACTAGAGTTACTCTGTCCAAACGTGTTCACGATAGTTAAGCTAGATGATTCCATTCAGGGTTAAACTAGATCTGAGGTTAAATTAAGGGGGTGCTTTATGGACTCCCTTCTCCCTCGTGTTTAGTTTCAATAGTATTTAAATGTAACGACGTTCACCCTTTTTGTTTGGTAATGTTAAGACCTTGCGCGTATTAATTAATATCTTTTGTTATATTTAGGTGTCAATCTTTCCTAGCAAACAATAGCAAGATTGTAATTTAGGGGGAACCAGCCTTCGTTCAGGATACTTTTCAACCAAAAGAAAATTTACCATTTTGTCTCAGAGAGGTGTCTTGGGGTGCTTACATATATATATATATATATATATATATATATATATATATATATATATATATATATATATATATATATTGTTAAGCTTCATATACGTCTAGGGAGCAAACTAACCCCCACCACTTAATGTTGAATTATATGATGGTAGGAGTGGGCGGCTGTACTCTGAATAAGAACGAGGTGTTTTAGGGCGAGAGACTTGTGGGCAAAATGGTCATAAATCACACTCACTGCTTTGTGGTCCATTCATCCTAAGCTCTATCGCCTCTATACTAAGCTCACCTCCAGAGTAAATTCAACCAGATCCATACTAATCTTGATGGCTTACCTTAAGGGGACACTGACTGCTTTTTTGGTCTATAAATTCATTCATTCACAAATTCTCAGTTTCCTCGCTAGACATCCCCCAAACTTAGAAAAACATCCTCTAGACCCCCCCCCCCCCCCTCAAGATAAATTTGTAAATTTTTCGGTAGAAAAATCTCCCGGCCCAAGGCCGGTTCCTCTTACAATTACAGGCTTGCTATCGCTCGCCAGGAAAAAATCGACACCTAAATGGCACGATAGGTCTTAAAATGTACAACGAAATTGGACGAAAGGTCTTAACATCGCCAAACAAATGGGCCGAGCGTCTAAAAATATAAGAAATAATGGGACTAAACTCGAGGGAGAAAGGGTACCAGAAAGACGACCGTTTCCCCTTAACCAAGCTTCTCACTGCCTAACCTAAGATTTCCTATCTTATCCTATACCTAAGGCAAGGTTTTTCGATTGTTCTCTAGACCTTCATCAAGCTGAACAAAAATACTCCCAACACCCCCTGCCGAGATGAATGTGTACAATTTTCGGTAGAAAAAGTTTCCCGGCCTTCTTAAACTACAGGCTAGCTATTGCCCACCAAGAAATAATCGACACCTAGATGACACGAAATTTCTTAGAATTGACAGAAAGGCGGTGAAATGTCTTATAATCGCCAAACTAATGGGGCTAAACATGAGGGAGAAGGGGGTATAACAAAAATATATATAAATACAAAATAAAATCATTATAATAAGTAAAAATCTCCCCGGAACCTATCCTACCCTTAACTTAACATATTTTACCTTAACCTAAAGAACTTAAAGTTTCCAAACCAAATTTATGGTCATAATCATAGCTATGTGAAACGGGTATTGCATATGCTGTTCTACTTTATATCGAGTGAACACCTAAGAACAGAGTGGTGATTTTGTAAAATATATATGCATACAACCCGGTTTCGCAAAAAGGTAATGAGTTTGCAGCATATGTTACCAAAGTCGTCCAGTACTCCTAACGCAGAGCTGCTAATGTATTACATAAATTGAAAAATTATGGTACCTTTAGAAATGGGAATGTTAATCTGTGTACTCTCTGCATACAACAATCTTTCCCACTTTATTCGTTTGGTACAGTCACGGCGGTAAATTGTGGACCAGGGGATGAACCCCTTTCTAGACACCACGCACGTGTATCGCATCCGAACACAGTCTACACTCAGTGAAACTGGGTGGTTTATACTGCCAGGCCCCGCCCACCACTGGGTCGCCAGTCAGTTGGCAGAAAACATTTATTAGAACAATGGTTTAAACACCCACACACACTTCATTAAATGCTTTTAATAAGAGTGTGTGTAAACCACAAATACATTAAGTACCGGATAGAGTGCCACTTTGACGTTATATATCGTAGGTATGCCAAGTTATACATTTAATGTTATTTACTGTAGAGACGGTTTTAGTTATGTATCGACTATGTTATGTTCAGGTACGTAACGGAATAGGCATTACTTAAGATGAAGACCAGGGTTATGTTCAATACCCACGTCACTTGTATAATGCTTACTGTAGTTAGGTTTTAACCATTTTCGTGCAATTACCTTCCGTTCTATAGTATTCAAGTTACCATTAGACGATATTATTCAGCTTAGTAAGGATATCTAGGCTACCAAATAAAAGGTTACAAATTATCACAATTAAACCTTATAGTTACCACAGATCCTTCCAAAGCTGCATAAAATCGTCTAAATATTAGTACTATAAAATAGAACAAACGTCTCTCGTACTGAAAGGGTTATAGTCCCTACCTATGGATAATTTGTCATAGAGACGAATGAAAGCGAATGACGAAACACAATAGTGAATTTATGTAAACTACCATATATATATTGCACGTTTTCTGATCTCGTTTAGTATACGTCAGTGCCATTACATATTTTTTATAATTAATTATACAAAGAGAGAGAGAGAGAGAGAGAGAGAGAGAGAGAGAGAGAGAGAGAGTATAATTTACTAACACAAACCAAGATTAATTTTAAGAGACGGGGCTTCTCAAATGAGACTCCAACTTGAATGTCCTGATTAGCTGGTTAGACGATACTTAATTAAGGTTTCATATCCACTGAAGTCCTATTTTTAACCAACTACCACTAACATTACTGCTTTCCAATTATAAGATTAATTTCAATATATGACTACCCCATGAAATATGAATACGATCTGTGTAGGCTAAACGATATTAATGTATTCCTTGATATCTATAGTAATGGTGTAATTTATGCACAATTGTATTTTTAGTTGAAATAATTAATTGAAATATGGCTTATTCGCTTGGCTTAGTGGCTATCAACCCTGCTGGATTATTAAGCCAGCATATGTCAATGGGCAATTCAAAACCGGAGTCTCTGTTCGAGAACTCTAGTCCCTTGTTGTCATTTGTATTCGGCAAAGGATAAATGAATATGGAGTAATACTTATATAGTTTTGCTTATTACTTCAATATCCCCGGGTTGTCTCAGTTCAACTGTTAGGTGATACGTTGTGTAACGGTCGTAAAACTGTCCATTACCTGCTGTCACGCGAGTTTATTGTAAACGAGTAAATTGACCTACGGTAGGATATTACTATTTTATTTGTGTTTTTACTTAACTGTAGTTACTTTATTAATATACTATACATATTTGATTATTTCATAATCATCTTCATCATCAGCCTTAGTCCACTGCAAGACGAAGGCCTTTCCCAAACGTTTTTACTCTAGCTGGTCAGATGTTATCCCGTTCCATCCTACTTTTACAAACTTTCCGATCTCATCCCTCTATCTGGTTCTCTGTCTATCCCTTCCTCTAGCTCCATATCTAGATTCTCATTACGTTGCTGTTTTTTGTCCATCTGTTATAATATTTTCTAAATATATGATCTATTTTTTACAGTAATGCGATCAACTTTTATTACTTTTGTTTGTTCTCTTATCCAAGATCAAGGCTCTCTTCTTGTTTCTCCAATGTATCCCTAACATTAACCTCTTCATTTCTTTATATACTTTACAAAGTTTGAGTTTAGGAAACTTTGTGTGCTACAAGTTTCTGATTCATAAATTAGTACAGAAAGGACTCATTGGTTGTATACGTTTATCTCTAATGTAAGGGGTATCTTGCTTTTCATAATAGAACTGTGCCTAATAAATGCGCTCCATTCCATATAATCCTCGGTTTGGTTTATCTAGAGTGATCCGAGTTCGTTTTTATAACCTGGACTAAATATATATATTTTTTTATTGAATCTGGCCCATCTTCCTCTACCTTAGTTTGTTGTGGTTGCCATTGATCATTCAACATACTCTTTGGTATCTGTCTATACATTGTCAGCACTATTATAAAGCTTTCTCTGTTTATATAATCCATCATTTGTTGTAATTCTTCCCTAAGTCGTTAGGAAGAACTTTGACAACAGCAAATCGGAGGATACATAGGTGTTACATTTGTATTCCTTTATTGTCCCATTCAAGATTCCTAAATATGTCTTCCAAACACGGGTGCACAGATTGGATATTGAATTATGTAGTCTACCAAATTTTTGGAGTTTCAATACACGTTATAGTCTAATAATTTGTATTACATACAGTAGCATTTAAATTGTAAGGAACCACAAAACAAAATCACAATAAAATAAAGTAGACGTGCCGTTTTGCCCAAAATCAAAACGGCATACCCAACTCTGCGATGGGTTACCATCATCACTATTAATGCCATCATCACTATTAATGCCATCATCACTACTACTTCCTTCATAACTACAACCGCCACAATCATCACGACTACTGTCATCATCACCATTACTATGATCATCATCACTACTACAATTACAATCATCACTACTACTCTCACCATCTTCACTACTACTGTCACCATTGTCACTACCATCTTAATCACTACTAGCATTGATACTACAACTATCAACCAGCATTACTACTATCATCACCACCATCATCATTACTACTGTTAACATCATCACTACTACTATAACCATCATCATTACTACTGTCACAAGTATTACCATCATGTATCCTACTGTCACCATCATCACTACTACTGCCATCATCACCATTACTATGATCTTCATCATCACAACTATTGTCATCATCACTACAACTTTCACCATCATCACTACTACTCACCATAATCACTAATACTCACACCATCGTCACGTCCATCATCACTACTGTCATTATTATCACTACAACTATCATTACTTGTCACCATCATCACTACTATTATGACCATCATCACTACTACTAGTACTGTCACCGTCATATCTACTACTGTCAACATCATCAATACAACTACAACCATCATCACTACTATTATCACCATCATCACTACTATCACCATCAATCCCACTATTACTATCATCACTTCTAATGCCAACTAAACTAACTTAACCTAGCAAATACGTAGCGAGATGTTTTCGCCCCCAGAATGAATGCGTTCTTAGTACAAAGGAGTACAAAGGAAATCAAGCAACAACAGATCTAGTGACCCTTCTAGGTTGCTTGTCCTCCAAAACACTGAGGATCAAGTGTCCAAACAGTGGTTTAGAGTGGGTAAGGAAACATTGGAAAGGGAATTACTGCCCTGGAACTAATGTCCGTGGCAGGATTAGGAAGTTAGTAGGGGACAGATGGGTTAGTAACTGAGGGGGGGATAAAATAAAGTTATTCATTTACAAACGCAGTCAGTCGCGGGTTTGATGCGAGATATTTGTCTAGGGAGTTTAAATGAATCAACGGTGATGCAGTCTATAACGTTTCGGGGAAGCCCATTCCACAAGTTGACAACTCGATTGAAGAAGAAATTCTTAGATTCGTGTGAGTTAAAAGATTTACCAATAATTTTGCAACCGTTTCCCCGCGTGTAATTAGATTGGTCGATAGTGAAGTACTTACTACAGTTCATATTGTCGATGCCTTTGATGATTTTGAACACTTGAATTAAGTCACCTCTTAATCTGCGCTGGGTTAAAGGAAATAGATTTAATTCTCTAAGACGCTCTTCGTATGGTTTGTTCTTTAGGCTAGGTATCATTTTGGTAACTCTACGTTGAACTCGTTCTAGCTTGTTTATATCTTTTTGGTAATAAGGGCACCAGGATTGAACGCAGTATTCCAGAAGAGGGCGGACTAAGGAATTGTAAAGGGTTAGGATAACGTCTTTGGATTTATGCTCAAATGACCTGCCTATAAAGCCAATTATTTTGTTTGCCTTCTTCACAACTTCTGAACATTGTTGACTCGATATTGTTACTCCCAGATCGGTTTCTCTGTTTACATTCTTAAGCTGAGTGCCATTCATCGAATAGTTTGCTTTCTCATTTAGGTATCCGATATGTAGTACTTTACATTTATCCGCATTAAAACTCATTTGCCAAATTTGCGCCCAACATGACAATTTATCTAGATTGTGTTGCATATCGTCAACTTGTTCTTTTGAGAGTACGCTATTTGCAATTTTTGTATCGTCAGCAAATTTTGAGATTGTGCAGGTGAGACCCTCATCTATGTCGTTGATGTAAATTAGAAAGAGAATTGGTCCTAGTACCGATCCCTGGGGTACCCCGCTACTTACATTGGTCCATTTAGATGCCTTACCGGTTATGACTACTCTTGCTTTCTGTCGCTGAGCCAATTTTCTATCCATTTCAACACACCGTCTTGTATTCCATGCGCTTTTAGTTTTAGCAGTAAACGTTTGTGGGGAACTTTGTCAAAGGCCTTTTGAAAATCAAGGTATATAATATCTACAGCTTTACTCTCATCGTAGAGGTTGAGGATATCGTGGAAGAAGTCTAAGAGGTTTGTTAAACAGGAACGTTTTTTACGAAAGCCGTGTTGAGTATCTTTAAGTATGTTATTTTCCTCTAAGTGATTTACGAGTCTGTCTCGTATGACCGTTTCTAGCATTTTACATACAACTGAGGTTAAGCTAATTGGACGATAGTTACTGGGTAGGGATTTGCTGCCTTTTTTGAATATCGGTGTTACGTTGGCTAGCTTCCACTGATCAGGCATAGTTCCAGACTGCAAGGATTTATTGAATAGTAATGTCAGTGGTTTGGAGAGCTCATCCTTAGCTTCCTTTAGAACTCTAGGCGAGATTGTATCAGGTCCAGGCGTTTTATTTACCTTGAGTTTATCTAAACAATTCAATACTTCTCTCTCTGTAACGGTGATATTGCTTAAAACATCTGAATTATCAATCTGAATCGGCGATGGTGTAGGGATATCACTGAGGTCTTCTGTTGTAAAAACTGATGCAAAAACGGTATTCAGGGCATTACTCATTTGTACTTCGTCTTTGGTGTATTCTCCATTTTCATCGACTAACGGTCCAACAGTTGAAGTAACTACTTTTTTCTTTCTGATATAACTATAGAATTCTTTCGGGTTTGTTTTACTTTTATTCGCAATATGTAACTCTAAGGTCTTTTTACTTTGCTTAATTAACTTTTTGGCTTTGCGTCGTAGCTCTACAAATTTCACCCGTTCTTCGTCATTTTGTGAAGATTTTAATCTATCATTAGCAAATTTTTTAGCAAGCAGGCAGTTTGAAATATCTTTATTCCACCATTTGGGCTTATTATTATGGCCTGGACGCCGTATTTTCGATGGTATGCAGTCTTGCACTGCTTTTAGGTAAGTGGTTTCGAATAACTTCCAAGATGTATTTATGTCGTTATTGTTAATTAAAAAGCTCCAGTCAGTTTCTTTAAACATAGCTCTAAGTTTATGGAAGTTTGCTTTCTTGAAATTAGGGACTTTTTCGATGCTACTATTTGGTTCGTTACTAGTAAAATTTAAAGTGAAAGTTATCGTACGATGGTCGCTGTTACTGAATTCATCACCAACATTCAAATTCTCTATTAATTCTTCTTTTGTTGCAAGTACAATGTCAAGAACGTTATTACCACGGGTTGGCGTTCGAACAAATTGATAAAGCGAACTCTCTTGCAAGTTCGTATACAAGTCATGTCCGGAGTGTGAAGTAAGGGTATCGCCCCACTTGGTCACAGGTAAATTAAAGTCGCCAAAAATTACGGTATCTTGTGAGTTACTTACATCTGCAATTTGTTCGTAAATTTCTCGGTCAGTTTGCACTGATTGAGCTGGAGGTCTGTATATTAATGCAAGTATTATTTTTTGTACCTTTATTATTCTTTATTAGCACAAAAGATGCGTCGACGTTCACAATTTGAGGTTTTGACAAGAGGGTAGGGTTAAGACTTTCTTTGATATAAAGTAAAACGCCACCTCCATTTCGATTTATTCGGCTTTTCTCAAACATTACATAACCGGGAAGTGAATACTCTGCTAAAAAGTCTCTATCTTCTGTATTGAGCCAAGATTCTGTTATGCCAATCACATCATAATTTTCTGTAAACACTAGCTCCTCTAAATCTGAAAATTTATTGCGTATGCTACGAGCGTTTGCATAGAAAACCTTTAAATTTGTTATTTTAGAACTCACGGAACGCTCTTTAATAATATTTTTGGTTCTTGTCGGATCTACATTTATGTTCATGGCTGTCCTCGGTCCTCGCTGTCTTCGGTCCTTATCGCTGGTGGTCCTCGGTTGCCTCTGTTTTTTTCTTGGCGTTGGATGATTTATGTCACTGCTGCTTCTTCTCGGATGGCGTTTTTTGATCCATGGCTGCGGACTGCTTCGTGTAGGAGACGACCCATGCGTGCTGAACCCACAGGGTTTAGATGAGTGCCATCCTTGCGGAACAGAGTAGGCTGGTTGTAGAAGTTGTCCCAGAAGTGTGTGAGCCCCGAAGCTGGGGGGTGGGGGGGTCTGGGAGGAAGGGGGGGGGGGTAAAAAACATATTTTGGACCTAAAATCATAACTATTACATAAATTCAAAAAAAAAAAAATTGACTGACGTTCGCATTCAGGCAACAAATGTTCGTGTGAAATTTGGTGAAAATCCGTCCAACGGTCTAGGAGGAGTTCCGAGACAGACGGACAACGACAACAACGACAACAACAACACGACGACAGATTTTTTTTTGTGGTACCCACTATACGGGGGGGGGAGGGGGGGGGGGATCCCAAACTCTGCTTACGCAGAGTTGATAATCCTAATTATCGTTTAGTTTACGATGTTACCTTTACATACGCAACTGGGTATGGGCGGAGCTTATTAACTATCAATGCATTTGTTTCACTGGAGACGTGCCCGCTGAACCACCAAAGATGGAAATTGTTCGAAACTACTGCCATAGTGTGGCTAGGACTTTGGCATGCCCCTGGTCTACGACTTACCGCCGTGACTGTACCTGGCGTTGTGAAAGGAGAGAATAATTTAATAATACAAACGTAAGGTATTGCTGTAGTTAGGGTTACGGATGTGGTCGTAACAGTATTAGTTTTAGTAGCAGTAGTTTGGAAATAGTAGAGGGATACTCCAGGTCAGTATGGTTATCCTAAGCAACATCAAACCATGTATAGTCCATTCATTATAAGTTGGCAACAAATAGTGACCCCTCTCCTCCGTAACTCTAAAAGAGTTAGAGCAAATGGGCTGTAAATCTCCACATATATTCCCTGGCAAACTTTTAACAAAATCTTAATATCACCAACCCACCAATTAACTTACAAATAAACCTATTTAATGAAATCAATGAATACATGTGGTACTCCCAGGATTCCAACCTATGAACTCACCGAAATCCAGCGCACTAACCATTACACTTTCAAGACAGATAGGAATATAAGCTCGCTTACGCTAATATTTTGTTTTAAAGTTATGGAAGTTAGTGATCACGATGTCTGGCTTGTCTACAATGAACAGGGTATAGTAGTCCATGGGACAGGGTGAACATCGGTCCATCAGAGAGGGATTATGGTTAAAATTTCTATCTACATACCATTTCTTTTGTTGTTTTGGTGATGTTATTTTGATATGATTACCTTGAATATTGAGTTCCTATATCTATTAATAGCTGTTTATTGGAGATTAAGCTTAAATGTTGACTTCCTTTTTCGGACCGATTCGTGTGATTTAGTGACTGAGCCCATAGACTACAGCAGGAAATGACAAACAGGCGATTGGATTTATGGGCAAAATGACCCGCCGCCCCAGATTCCACCTTCCCCTCCGTATATGATGATGATGCACACGGACTCCTGAATGGCCAGGTGTAATTTGGTTAGCTGGGGAGTAATTACAGAGGGGCACTAGGCTGGGGATTCTCTGTACTGGGGGAGGGGTAGTAGGACGTAGGGAGTTGAGGATAGGTGGGGGATGAGGCAGAGGGGGACGGAGGAAGTGGTTGGGGATTCTCTGTACTGGGGGAGGGGTAGTAGGACGGTAGGGAGGTGATATCGGGACTGAGGTGGAGAGGGGACTGAAGGTAGGTTATAACTGAAGGGCCACAGCTTGGGGAGTCTCCGTACTGGGAGAGGGGTCATAGGACCGATTGGAGTAGGGGAGAGGTGGGGGCTGAGGCTGAGAGGGGGCGGAGGGAGTGGTTGGGGAGTCTCTGTACTGGGAGAGGGGTAGTAGGACCGTAGGGAGTTGGGGAGAGGTGGGGGCTGAGGTAGAGAGGGGACGGAGGGAGTGGTTGGGGAATCTCCGTACTGGGGGAGGGGTAGTAGGACCGTAGGGAGTTGGGGAGAGGTGGGGACTGAGGTAGAGGGGGGATGGAGGGAGTGGTTGTAACTGAAGGGATACTATACTCTATTTTTTGCCAGCTGATGGTAAATTGAATCCCTTAGTAGCTGAGTTATCGATACTTAATGGAAATATATGAAACTACTATATGGCCCTGTGTCGTATTAATGCCAAGTTTTCATAATTAACATCATATTTCGCTACTAAATCTACCTTATAGCTAAATAACAAAGATAGAAACATGACAATTTACCCTCAGCTGGAGAAAAATAGACTATAATTGGGGAGTCTCTGTAAAGGGGGAGGGGTAGGACAGTAGGGAGTGGAGAATGAGGGAGTAGGTATGGAAAAAGGGAAATATCGGGGAGGGAGCAGCATATGGGATGGAAGGTGAAGGTGTGGTGAATCTAATTACAGCTGTGGACAAGAGTTTCTGTACACATTTTGGAAGCTCGAATACAAAACGCTGGCGACCTGTTCGATCCGCAATAAACAAACCACTGTCTCGTTTATATAAGTTTTAGGCGTTCAGGTACTTCTAACCACGACTGTACAAGGGAAAGAGGAGGAGGTGTGGAGACCGAGGGCGTGGGGATGGGTGGGGGGGGGGGGGGGAGCTTAGGGCAATATTCTCCTCGCTCTCGTATGCAGTAGAATAATTTCCTTGGATGTGTCTGAGTGGCTGGTTAGGGCAGCGGGAGCTGGAATTGGTGGAGAATTATTATTGCTGGATGATTTTTCTAATATCATGAAGGCAGGTACGTCTGCTTATAAACTTGAATTAAAGTATGCATTTCATTGTGCACAAATAATTGTGGATAATTAAGGGTTTGTTAATTTTATATCCTGGATAAAATATGTTAATTATAAAGATTACTATCAATTTCAACCATGACAATTTGCTTAGAGAATAACAACACTTGATAAATCGACAAGGCTTTGTTAAACTAAACACACTTCTATTGTGCTTTTTTTTGCATTGAGCTTTATCTAAATAATTTTTAAACTATATTGAGAGCTCCCTTACTACCAATCGACTTGTGGTAATGGAAGAACAAAGAACAAGCTTAATACCGTGTTGCATTGGAGTACTCTCGTGCTTTTAAATCTAATGGAATCATTGTTCGTGTTGGTATTAAGCCTCGCTGGTCCATTTGTATTGCTAACATAATTCTCCTCTCTCTCTCTCTCTCTCTCTCTCTCTCTCTCTCTCTCCACATTTGTTCATTTTGATATAATTTTTGGAATACTAACAATCTAATGTTGATTATTTTACCTTGCCAATTCCCGACTTATTTTTGTTTTTGCCAATCACTATTAGCATTCTCTTTCAACGTGCTCTTCCCAATTAAACCCCACTTTAATTTCTCTATCTTTACGTTATACCACTTATTCACTTTTATTTGTACTAATTTACATGTTTGTTGCTCCTTTATTACTTCTCTTTGGCAAGTTATTATTTTTCCCCACACACTCTCACTCTCATTCCCACACACACACACACACACACACACACACACACACACACACACAGCCTACGGCTGCAATTATCAATAAACCGGTTATTATTATGATTTAAAATTACACACAAACTCTCTCTCTCTCTCTCTCTCTCTCTCTCTCTCTCTCTCTCTCTCTCTCTCTCTCTCTCTCTCTCTCATTCTTATTCCCTTTTATCAATAGCTTTCTTCGTCATTATTCAAATACTCTTTCAAGATCTGATTACGCATTTCTGTTCTGTTTTCTAGTTATTTTGACAATCGTTTAATGATAGCCAAAATACATTAGTCATAATGCGTCATAATCTTCAGAGAGTTGAAATGTTACAAACTTACCCACTAGTCAGAATAAGTTTTGGAAGTATTTGGGAAACAATGTTGACAATGTCTTGAAAACTTTTAGAATTCAATTTATCGTTTCTTAATGTCATTCTGGTCATCATTGGACACTTTTATTCAGTTTAGGAAGGCGTTAATGGAGTCAATGGTTCATATTTGAACCCCTTCAGTACCGGTGACGGCTTATTATTTGATTCCTACTACATTTACACGATTTTGGGCAGTTTAAGAAAGATCTAATGTATTAAAAAAAAGAGTTATTTGAGATAGTTTGAAACCTGTTAATTGCTGGAGGCCCTTTTTTTAACTGAATAAAATAATCTAATAGTAGCCAGAATAAGGTTAAAAGGACGTCACCGGTACTGAACGGGTGCAACAAATGTCCATCCATTCTTCCTAAGGTCCATAATATCGTCTAATGATACCCAAAATATAATGAAGCAACGCGTCAGCATAATTATACTGAACGAGTAATACTTATGAGGACCCATGCAAATGTAGTCATATTTTACGTGTAACATACTGGTAGCGCGATACTAATACACGCTACGGACAGCTGTTTCCGGCACACGGGAACGCTTGTCGCCGATTTCACTTAAACACTAAATAATTACCGAAGAAAACATAGTAACAGATGGGAATAACACTGTTGAAGCCCACACCATGTTCATTTACAGTATATGCATATACAGTATATGTATTAAAGTACTTATTCAATTGTTTAGTATTACATTACGTACATTTACAGTACACAATCTCTCTCTCTCTCTCTCTCTCTATATATATATATATATATATATATATATATATATATATATATATATATTGTATATATGCCAGTATATATATATAAAACATCTATCATCTCGGTCCCACAGTGTAAACACAATGTATGCAATATTGAACAGATTATCGTAGCAAAACTGGTAAGCATTATATATTCGCATACAAATACACTGGGTAACTAATTGAACACTTTGCCATATTATGTTTGCTAAAAAGATTAGATAGATAGTCTGTAGCCTTTTAATTGTTAGAGATCCTTCCTAAGCTGAACTGAATCGCCAAAGAGTTGCAGAATATAATAAAAAGGAGGTCGCTGGTACAGAAGGGGTTAAAGCGCCGGCTCCAAGTAACCTCGTAAAGTGTGGCTCGATTTAAATGCATTAAGGCCAGCTCTGGGACCATAAATCCTACCCTGGTATTAAGAGAATTACCATCAAAAGCGGAAATTGTTTGGGCTATATGTCAGTGTAAGTGTATATATGTATGCTGCATCTCTGCGAAATTAGTCTCTAGTCCTCTCAGAATATTAGAGTAATGAGTGTGTGTGTATTTTTGTTCTGGCTAACCTTTAACAATTGTATACATAAATTATTAGAAAGGACCTGTAGGAATAATATGGGATAATACCGGCTTAACCCATGCAGCACCGGTGGCGTCCTTTTCATTATATTCTGGCAACTCTTACACGATTTTTTTCAGTTTAGGAAGGACGTCTACACACTAAAGGTCTGCAGACTATCTCATATAATCCTTTTAGCTACCATATATTCTTCCGAAGCTTAGTAAAATTGCCTAAATGTAGCTGAAATCAAATTAAATAGACGTAGCCATTACAACAGGGGTAAACTCGTCCTCTAGCTCTCTGAAGTCTTTTTATAGCTGAATACAATATTCTACCGATAGTAAGACTATTATTGACAACATTCCATCCACTACTGAGAAGGTTAAGTAGGCTATAATATATTAAAGCAAATGTTCGTCTTTACCATAATTTCCTTTTCATGTTTATTTTAAGTGATAAGGATCGTGTTCTAACTCTATAAATAACTGTTAATATGCAATATACTAGGAGGATATATATTCCACCTATCTTTGCAATACTGCTCTGCTGGGAGTGCTAAAGATAAATCTTCCCATATTTATATGATATGTTCATGTAAATGGAGGGTACATGTTATGCATGAGGAAATTACTGTATATTGATATTTTAATATATATATATATATATATATATATATATATATATATATATATATATATATATATATATATATTGTTTATATACTTGTATACTTGTGTATATATTTATTATACATACACAACATTTTGAAATTGTTTTTACTTTATTTAGCTCAACAATGAGAGTGGAAGTCAATAATGCTCAGTTAATGGCAATGCTTATGATGCAAACATTATTCCGATAGATTAAATATAGCAAACCTTTATGTCGCTGCCTGTTCCTGGACATAGAAAGGTGAGTGACTGAGGGATGACAGGTTTATTTATTATTTATGTCGTTATTTATGTATTTACTGTATTTTTCAACTCTCCTTTCAGACATAGATTCCCCTGTAGATTAGCTCGCACAATACGATAAGTCTTGGAGGTCTTATTTCAGGTGAAGGGGGATTTGAACTCTGAAGCTTAGGGATACTAGCTCAGTCAAGAAAATGAATTATAGTAGATTTGTGAAGGGATGGATAGACAGTGTATTAGGAGAGTTGTTAAGGAATGGGGAGGGTAATCCGTGAATGAAGGAGTTGACGGTTTATTAGGAAAGTAGACAGTGAATTCAAAGGGGAAATTATGAATCAGGAGTGTAGACAGTAAAGGAGAAGGGTTGACAGGGAATGGGAAGCGTAACTAAAAATTAAGAGGTTATTGACCGTGAATGAAGAGATAAGACAGTGAATAGGGAGAGTAAGCAGTGAATGAAGAGGAAAGACAGTGAATAGGGAGAGTAAGCAGTGAATGAAGAGGAAAGACAGTGAATAGGGAGAGTAAGCAGTGAATTGCAGGAAAGACAGTGAATAGGGAGAGTAAGCAGTGAATGAAGAGGAAAGACAGTGAATAGGGAGAGTAAGCAGTGAATGAAGAGGAAAGACAGTGCATGAGGAGGGTTGACAGTGAATGGGGAGAGTAAGCAGTGAATGAAGTGGTTACAGACCGTGAATGAGGAGGGTTGACAGTGAATGGGGAGAGTAAGCAGTGAATGAAGTGGTTACAGACCGTGAATGAGGAGGGTTGACAGTGAATGGGGAGAGTAAGCAGTGAATGAAGTGGTTACAGACCGTGAATGAGGAGGGTTGACAGTGAATGGGGAGAGTAAGCAGTGAATGAAGTGGTTACAGGCCGTGAATGGGGAGGGTTGACAGTGAATTGGGAGAGTTAACAGTAAATTAAGAGGTTTGAATGTACATGAAGAAGAAAGACAGTGCATGATAAATTATACAGAACATCTGGTGATTCGTAAGTATGGAATATCGAGAGTTGAATATGACAAATTGAGTGCAATTAATTGAAGAAGTAGTGTGGGTAGTGAGTGTGGTAAATTCCTAGTGTGTGTGTGTGCGTGTGTGTGTGTGTGTGTGTGTGTGTGTGTGTGTGTGTATGTGTGTGTAATTAATTGTGTACGTAGTTTATGTGTGTGTAGCATATTGTAAAGTAAAGCTTTTGAATGTACAATAACAAAAAACACAAGTAATAGTAATAATAGGTGGTATCATGAGATTGTTCGAGTCGTGTATTTATCCTGTAACATGTATGACCCAGTTTGCTTTGGTAACTGAAACTAGACTATTTTAGGTAACACGATACTTATATTCATTTAACTCCTATATTGTCAGACCAGAATTACCGATAGACATTCAGACAAAACAAATGTTAGTGTTCACGAGACTGCAATTAACAAACTAGTGGGTAGGATAGCCCTTTAAGGAAAATTACACGTTTTAGCAGTTCATTCTGGCAATATTTAAACGAGTTTAAATACCTTGAAAAGGATCTCTATTAACCAAATGGGTATAGGTCGATCTCAGTTAACCATTTGACTCACGCAGATCCCTCCTAAGCTGTATAAAATCGTCTAATGATAGCTAGAATAAGCTGTTAAAACGATTCATGATCCTCAAGGGGTTAAGTTTGTATATTTTGTTTTCCATTAACCTACTTTATTACTATGTAATAGCATAAGTACAATTAATACTGCTAGTTGGAAATATTCCTGGTAGCTAATTAGAGAGCATGCAATATATGGGCAGGCAACAATGTGTTTATAATAATGTAAAACTAGCAAAATAAACAAACCACAACAAGGACGACACATTATAAAGGCAAAAAAACTTATCATGTGGAAATAACTCTTTTGAAATATAAGAACACAAAACTATGAAGACCAGAAACAACGATAAAGTAACTTCAATATACGGATGTTTGGAAGGACACAAACACAATTGCCTGGCCCTTTGTCCTAGTTATTTTTACTGAAGAAGGAAGGGAAGACTGAGTGTTGAAGGAGGGAGTGGTTGGATGAGTGTAGTGAAAGGGACTTGGTATGCAGCTGTGGATAGTCTTATTGTTGTTATTTTTTCCGGCTGACGGTGAATTGTGATGCTCCCCTATCAATTATTGGGCTATTACCAACATTTTGTAGCGGAATATGTTGTTAATTATGTATGTATGTATATATGTATGTATGTACAGTATATACTCAGGCACAAACCCCATAGCTAGGGGTGGCCGACTCGAGACAGAGCCCGGACAGAAACGAGATTTAAAGTTATCTCGCTACTTTCTCTGTCTCTCTTTGGGCATTAATAGGACGCAGAGACATGGTACTTTCATATTTGTCCATTAAGTATAGAAAAATCAGTTGCTAAAGTATTGGGGTCCGAAAGAGGCCGATTCTGGTTGGACGGAGTGGGATTTTGCCGGTATCACATGATCGCTTTTTCCCTCAACATTTATCCTCAACACTGGTCTGGCAGCTTGTGAGGTACATTTATAATATTGATGTCATCTAAATTAATCTACCATCAGCCTAGTTTCCGATGCAAGTGCAAAAATATTCCAGAAATGTTGCCAGACAAATGTTGTTCATTGAATGTTGACTATAAAAAGTTCTCGTGTGATACCGGCATTAGTGAGTAATTTGTATCGAGTAAGGCGACGGAAAATGTGAGTGTATTTCCCTGAGCCGCTATTGTGAGTGGGTAGCATGGGTGGTTGAATGTAGTGGGAGAGAACAAAGTGCTCTGTTGGCAGATTCAATTGGGAACGAGTTGGATAGATCGGTGTGTGCGTCTAGTGGGAATGAGTGATACTGGTATGAGTCTGAATCTACTGTAGTGGGAGAGCTATCCATGAGTACAGGAAGACTCGATGGTTGAATGAGTATGGGTGCCGTTACTCTGACCTGGTGATGATGAGGTGAATATTATTACTTCGAGTTCTGTTCAGGGTCAGTTGAGCTTCTGAGGTGGGCCTTTTGTTTCTTAACGCCTAGTCCATACCAAAAACAGATCACAAACTTCATATCACTGACCTCTACTACCACTATTTTCATTTCACCTCTTCTATCTTGCCCCTGTCCATTCCCTGCAACGGCCCCTCCTAACTTTTATCACTTCCTCTTTTTTTTTAGTGGCCGTGTCGAGTGTGTGTGGGCGTTGGGTGGCGAAGGTGGGCTGCGTGGGTAGCTGATACTAGTGGGGACAGGCTGAACGGCTTGCGTAGGTGGCTGAGTTGCGAGCAGGGAGGAGGGAGGTGGGTGGCAGAGCTGGGACATGGCCAAATCTCACTTGAACCGATTTGTTTTTCCGGGATTTTTACTCGGCAGCTCTAGTTTAGTCATTTCTATTTTAAAATTTGAATATATCTTGTCCACCTATAATAATTTGCCTTCAGTCTAGTTCTGCTGAAATGTGTGCCAAAAGTTTCAAAATGTGTTGCTAGGGTAAGGATGCGGATCGAAAGTTGCCGGAAACTCCCTCGCGCGATTCGGCTTTTAGTGAGCAGCGGGGGTGGGTGAATGAGGACATACGGAGGCTGAATAGAGGAGGGGGGGGGGGGGGGGGGGGGGGGGGGGGGGGCGGGGGGGGGGAGGGGCGATTGAAGGTATAGGAAGGGTGGTTGGAGGTTGATGGGGTATCACACGAAATGTTTGCATCATCAATTTTCGATAGCCAACATTTATCTGATAACATTTCTGGGATCTTTAGAATTAGCATCAGAAGCTAGATTTATGGTAGATATATTTAAGTTGAAGCAATGTCGTAAAATGTTTAGCATATAAGCTGCCAGGCCAAAGTTGCCGATATAAGTTAAGGGAAATAGCACTCTTATGACACCAGTTTAAAAAACGGGGGAGGGCATCGAGGGTGTGGAAGGGGGCTGAGTAGAGAGTTGGGGGGGGGGGCCCAAGGGGGGCTAAGTTAGTAAGTAAGGGGGCGGTGAAAGGGGCTGTGAAGTAGAGTTGGGGGGGCTACGATAGAGAGTAACGGGGGGCGGTGAAGGGGTCTGTGAAGTACAGAGTTGAGAGAGCTGAAGGGGGGCTGCAATAGTGAGTAAGAGGGGCGGTGAAGGGGGCTGTAAAGTAGAGGGTTGAAAGGGGGCTACAATAGTAAGTAAGGGGGGCGGTGAAGGGGCTGTGAAGTAAAAAATTTAGAGGGGGCCGAGGGGGGGATAGGATAGTAACAGGGGGCGGGGAGGGGATTGTGATGTAGAGAGTTAAAGGGGGACTGGAAGATGGCTACGATAGTAACAGGGGGCGGGGAGTGGGATTGTGAAGTAGAGAGCTGAGGCGGGACTGAAGGGGGGCTACGATAGTGAGTAAAGAGGGGGGCCAGAGAAGTAGAGAGGTAAAGCTGACGGAGCGAGAGGTGATGGTGATAGACCTGGACACGGCGGAGGGGGTCAAGTCCAGAGCTAGCGGAAAAAATAATAATGGTAGCGAAAAATGAGGAGTGCCGGCCAGGGAAAGGGAGGAGGGAGAGTGAACGAGTGTGTGTGTGTGTGTGTGTGTGAGAGAGAGAGAGAGAGAGAGCTTCACTATGTGTGTGTGTGCGTGTGGGAGCTTGTGTGTGAGAGAGCTGTTGTGTAGGTTCGAATTTATTTTTGTGTGTGTGTGTGCGTGCGAAAGGGAAAACAAGAAAGAGAATAGCAGAGAAAACGAGGGAAGGGGAACAGAGAAAAGGCAACTCAAAGCAAATGGATACAAATGAACTAAGGCAGGATGGAGATTAGAGAGGTGGGCGACGACGAGCTGTAAGACTGACAATGTAAACACACACACACACACACACACACACACACACACACACACACACACACACACACACACTGTGGTCCAGTCGGTTAAGGGGCATTGTTTCGTGCTGACCGCAAGGGGCCGGGGCGAGGGTTCGAATCCACCAGAATCCTAAAGGTTTTTTCGGCCATAGCGACGGAGAGAATCTTATCGTGGTTCCTCACTAACCAAGCTGCTATCAGCCTGTGTTAGCCTACACATCTTCTCACCAATACAAAGTGCTTCTGCGTATGTAGGCTACAGTACTTGGTGGGAAACCAGGCACCTCATGGTCGCCAAAGGTCGCATGAGACCCCGTAGTTAAGGTAGAATAAGTATTGTACTGTACCTACGTCTAAGAAAATCTCTGTAGATTTTCCGTCTCAGGACTGCAATGAACAATAAACCGACAATTATAATTATTATTTATTTATATACAGGATATACTGTATTATATAATTATGCACACATGCACAGTACAGAAAATTGTATTCACGCTAGCGTACACACATAAAGACAAACTTGCACGTATACTCACAGTAATTCATATACACATACATGCAAGCATACACACACACATACAGTAACAATGCACAATAGCGCACACAAATGTATACTCACACATGCATTCACACACAGACAGATGTTTTCTCAAATACACGCACTCACGCTAACAAACACACACACACGCATACATATACACCAACACACATTCCCACATACACACGCAAAAACACACACACACACACACACACACCTTTAAAGCTATTTACAGCTAAATATGTCACCTAAAATATATTGAATATTAACACCATATGAGGAGGAGCACTTTATTGACAACGTTTCGCATGTAGCTCCATCAGGCCATACTAATTCACCTGATTAAAATACAACTATCAGAATCCCTACCTATAACTTATTTCCAATGAGTGGGCTTGCATCGCAAATAGCCCATTACTGTCATAGCACTTCATCCAATATCGCAGAATAAAGAACCGCCCCGAAATTCCAGGAAATGAGCAGCTTTGAATGCTCTCAGTAATAGTAAAAGTATTAACCTAATTAGTATTAGCAAAATGGACTTTGTTCTATGTGTATGAAGGAGACAAAAGGCAAAAAGACATAGGACTGGATGACTTAGTAAAACCGTATTAGAACACAATAGCAAGAGAGGACAAGAAGGAAATTACAGAAAATAATAAAATTACGTACGGATAACAATGAAGATATAGCGCAATAATACAGCAACATTTGAACAAATATCTTAATCGGAAACGATAATTAAGATGAAAATTAATAGAAAATTACAAAAAAGACAAATGTTATTACAGTTAATATACAAAATATGAGCACAGCAACTATAGAGGTAGGGTATATAGCACGATAGAAAATTACGACTAAGTGAAAATTAAACAGAAACATGACAGATCAAAAGACAGATCAAATGGCATTGACATAATAGAAATATAAAAGGGATGGGATATGACACGCAAGGGGAATTGAAATAGAAATTGACAGACGTAATGACAGATAAAAAGGGACTGAAAATGACAGAGAGAGTACAGTAAGTTTAGAGGGATATAACAAGAGATGAAATGATAGAGAGGACGTGAATGGCAGTATGATAGCAGTGTAGGGAATGAGAGAGAGAGAGTGAGGGTGAGAGAGACAGAGAGAGAGTGAGTGAGAGAGATATATGGTGGAGAGAGACAAAGGGAGAGAGAGCAAAGAAGTGAAGTGGACTCAAACAGCCACACCCAAAATGGCCATAGTCTCCTAAACAAACCTTACTCAATAAGCCTAACTATATTTTATTAAATCTAACTTAACCTAATCAAATCTAACCTAACCTAACCTGACTTTACTTGACCTTACCTAAGCTATCATAAGCTCAAATAACTTAACCTAACTCAGCCAAACTTAGCTTAATCTAAAAACCTAACCCAGTTTTTTGGGAGTGTGGCCGTTTGGGTTGTGGGCATTTAGTAGTGTGACCGTTTAGTAGTGTGACGGTTTAGGAGTGTGGCTGTTTGGTAGTGTGGCCGTCTTGGAGTGTGTCTGGTTGGGCTGTGGCTGTTTTGGAGTGTGACCGTTTAGCTGCTTGGCCGTTTTGGAGTGTGTCCGGTTGGGCTGTGGCTGTTTTGGAGTGTGGCCGTTTTGAAGTATGGCCGCTATGGAGTATGGCAGTTAAGGAGTATGGCTGTTTAGGAGTGTGGCCATCTTGACCTGCTTTCGTGGAGAGTATGCTGGTGTAATAATTTTGTTTTTGTTTTTAGTCCACCAGGATATTACCGTTTTTGGTTTAATGAACACGAGTTTGGCTAAGCACTGTTACGAACTTATGAGGCAATTTAGAGAAGCGAATTGCGCATGAAGTTAAAAATAAATAATGGTGTGGCCTTGAGATACGTAGGAAATAGGCTGTTGTTGTATTTGTTTCTATTTGGGCTATCTTCTAAAGTTTTTGTTTATCGTTGCTGCATTTGGTCTTGTTAACTCTTAACAGATACGATGTCGCATTTCATACCTGTTCCTGGCTATTATTCGACGATCTAATTCAGATTAGGAAGGTAATTTTGGAAGTCAGAGGGTTAATTGAAATAGTCCTTACTCTTTTAATTCCCACAGATCCTTCCAAAGCTGTATATAATCGTCTAATGATACCCAGAATACACTGCTAAAATGCGTCTAAATCTTCTAAGGGTTAAGCTTATTTTTGATGTTGTCTTTTGGGAGTATTCTTCTTAATTTTGTTTAGTAGGATATATGGTCTTGGTTTAGGTTAATATACATAATATATCTAATGACTCGTTTCAAGAACTCTTATACAATAATAAGAAAAGAATCGTGAAAACTACATCCACTCATGAAACATATGATGTGAACACACGACAGTTTTGGCTCATCTTGAGGCCTTTTCGGTGATTTAGAATGAAGTAATGTTATTATTGTATGACTGACAAGCATGACACTACCATACATGTATACTGTATATGACTGAGCTAAAATGTGCAAATAATGTAGATGGCATTTGTTGAACAGTATCGGTTATGATATAATACAGTACGAGGGGAATCTTCCGTTTTAGTTTGGGAGGTAAATTAATTTATATGTATTAACGTGTGTAACTCTTCTCAAGACGATAACTACTCTGATATATTTGTCCCCCCCCCCCCCCCACCCCTTTCTCCTTCGGAGATCAAAGAGTCAGGAAAAAAAAAATATATATATATATATATATATATATATATGGAGAGAGAGGGAGAGAGAGAGAGAGATATATAGGCAGATAAATATAGATAGAGATCAAGCTTCAGTTCAGATTTTCATTACGACATAATCATGTCAGAGTTTTAAAGCATCTGTGTGAACGAGTCAATAGAACACTACTTCATTAAGCCCCTCACAATGGGAAGCCGAAGCTGATTAATAATTTATTGGGCCCCTTTTATTGTGTATCGTAAACAAAAGGAAAATTAACCCATTCAGTACCGGTGACGTTCTTTTCATTAGCTTCTGGCAACTATTCAATGATGGTATTCAGCTTAGGAAGGACTTTTAGCATTTCAAACGCCACACCTAATCTCAATTTACCCCTTTAGCCACCACAGATTTGTCCTTAATCTGAATATAATCGTCTTATAGACTGTTGCCAGAATATGATGAAAAGGACGTTTCCAGTACTGCATGAATATATATCAGCTGCGCTACAGCAGCCACTGCGATACAAATCCTACCTACTTTTAAGGGAGTGGTTTCTGGCTCCCCTTCTCTCTCATGTTTAGTGCCATTAGGTTTTAGATATTAACAAATGCACAAATATTTCGCAAAACGGGGTCTTGGTGGTATTGTTTAGAGCTTGATGTAGGTCGAGGAAGGAAACTTGAAAACAAATACATGAATTATTAAATACATAAATATACATCTCACCATAACAACGCAACACTGTAAGAAACTTTTCATACTAATTCTCCCAGAGACATATGAACTTAACTTTAACTTATGGAAATAACCAGCACAACTAATGTATTATTATTTATGCTTGTCATTTATAAGTTTGGTGGTAACTTTAATACAGCAGTGACTTTCATTCAATGGCGACAGTGGCAACTTTACTACATTGAAAATGTTATTACAGTGACGACATTCATACACTGACGACTTTCCTCTTGTTTACGTTACAAGAAGACTTCCAGCCAAACATTTACCACCACCACCACCACCAGCTTTCATCAAAACACTCTTTATCACTGCTAAGCTCTCATCTATTCCACGCCTTTTTTCCCCTCCAGTTTTAATGCCACTTCTGCTCACCCGGCCTACATTTTTCGGGTCATTATGTAAATTTTATGTAAATTGCCTTGCCTGATATGGCTTGCTTCAAACTGTAAAATTTTCTGTGATGTGCCCTCGTGCGCTACTTTGCTCGACCACTGGTTTACGCTACAAGGGATCGCTCTTTGTGGGGGGGGGGGGGGGGGGGGGTGATTTTTGGTAATTCGATGTCAGAAGCTAGTGAGGAGATAATGCTGTTTGGTTTTTCCATTCTCTCTCTCTCTCTCTCTCTCTCTCTCTCTCTCTCTCTCTCTCTCTCTCTCTCTCTCTCTCTCTCTCTCTCTCTCTCTCTCTCTCTCTCTCTCTCTCTCTCTCTCTCTCTCTCTCTCTCTCTCTCTCTCTCTCTCTCTCTCTCTCTCTCTCTCTCTCTCTCTCTCTCTCTCTCTCTCTCTCTCTCTCTCTCTCTCTCTCTCTCTCTCTCTCTCTCTCTCTCTCTCTCTCTCTCTCTCTCTCTCTCTCTCTCTCTCTCGGTATATATAATACAGACAGAGAGCGAGAGAGAGTTTATAAAGTCTCTTATATTCATACAAGTACCATATTACTACGACGTACTTAATTTATCATCAAACCTTTAAAATTACAAAACCACCGAGCTGATTTTCCTGTCATCCCCTCTCCTCCCTCTCCCTGTACCACCGACACACAAAACAGACACAAAGACCCCAAAGCTTCAAAGAGACACACATAGCCGCAGCGACATTCAAATACACACAGACTCTCAGTGGAAAATAGAGACAAATGGTATAACGATCATAGATGTAATATGTACACACACACACACACACACACACACACACACACACACACACACACATGGACACTCTGAGACATTGGCACACAGATAAATACGGGGAAACACCGACAGTCGCAATCAGGCATAGTTAGAGTCGAGAACAATGGCATTCAAATAACACAAACACGTTCAGCTTGATCTGTTGTGGAAATGAACATAGACATCCGAAACAAAGACATACATCAGGACACAAACACAGAGACTTAGAGAATACATATAAAGTAATATTATAGGTCGGTCATATGAAGTGCATGCCTAGAAATAGTCAAATATAGTAGCACAAAGGTACACTTATAAACACAGGGTGTGCATAGACACACAGTTTAACACAGGGCCACAATAATAGAAGCAGATGCACACATAAATAGATACACACACACACACGCAGAGATAGATAAACAAAGACACACGCGCAGAAATAGATAAACACCGAAACACACCAAAATAGATAAACGCATACAGATATATACACACACACACACATAAACAGATTAATATATACAGAGATACTCAGCTGACACAAGAAACAGACACACCAAGTACACAAAACTACAGTGAACATAGGAAGCAAGGTAATACTTCATAAGATATTGGTTCTCACACATTTTCCATTGAAATAAGGTATACGCAAAACAAAGACCAAGGCAAACAACATGACAGTCCCAGGCAGACCAGCTTAGTCGTCCCCCTTGCCAAAATTTAAAACAAACAAGTTCTAAGCATTCGTACAATAGCCTGCAAAAGTATATGATACACTACTATCTCCTAAACTTGAGGCAGTGAACAATGAGCTGGTCATCAGTTGGTCAAAAATAGTCAGTAAGTTAAATTATATCCCCTTTAACAGCAGACAATTGTGGACATAGAAATAACGCGTCTCGTTTGATTGCTGCACTACACACATATACTACTGCTAAAATTACCCTAACAACGCAACCAGTAGAGTAGGTCAACCAGTAAATCTCTACCAATGCCAAAGCAACCAGGGCCAACTACACCTGTACCAAAATCAACCAATTTAACCTAACGTAACTTAACCAAGCAGTATATTGCCTCATTTGGCTTTGGTTAGGAGCTAATGGTTAACATGTTGTCTAATTGTTTAGTTATTAGGTCACCAATACCTCTATGATCCTCTATGTACTTAGTGATTTGTTTAATATAAATCAGGGTGTAACATATATTAAGCTAGACAAGGTTAAGTTAAGTTCAATTGAATAATACCGATTGTGTAATGTTTAAGTAATATGAAATTGTTATCATAAACCATTTCGTCTTCGAGTCCTAGAGTCCCTATAGTAATAGAGATCGGCTGTCTTCACAATGTGGCACCACTGGTGTCATTGGCCTTATTGAATACCGAAATAGGTCGATATTCCATACCTATAATAAAACAATCTGTAATACAGGTACAGGTCTTTGGATAAAACAATCAATAACAAATCATAACTAAAGTATCACCATTGTTTGATAATTCTGGATCCGAAACTTACAAGTGACGTAACAAGTTCGGGGGCAAATCCTTCCAAAGAACAATATGGCTGATCTTTTCTCCAGCAGGATCTCTGTCCATGCCCCCAACTGAAGCGACAGACGGCTAGACCCTCCAATAACTTCATCAATATCGCTCGGGACTCGGACCTCGATTTGGCGATTTTGGGGATGGTAAAAGTCTACTCTGTAGCCTCTTTTTCTTCGTTTCTAGTCGTTTGAGGGTAGATTCGATTATTTACAGATTATTTATTTGGTTACATAATGGTGTGTGTGTGTGTGTGTGTGTGTGTGTGTGTGTGTGTGTGTGTGTGTGTGTGTGTGTGTGTGTGTGTGTGTGTGTGTGTGTGTGTGTGTGTGTGTGTGTGTGTGTGTGTGTGTGTGTGTGTGTGTGTGTGTGTGTGTGTGTGTGTGTGTGTGTGTGTGTGTGTGTGTGTGTGTGTGTGTGTGTGTGTGTGTGTGTGTGTGTGTGTGTGTGTGTGTGTGTGTGTGTGTGTCATCGCTTCACTTTCCGTTTGTCATTCGTGATAGACCACATTTTTTCTTTGGTTATGACAACGATTGAGCTGGTTTCTTTCCGTAAAGCGAAGCAGAAAATATTGTTGTTTGCGAGAGTAGTTGTTTTGATCAGTATTGGAAAAACTATACCGATCATTATGCCAGTTAAAATCCGATCCCTGCAGCTGTCTATCACGTTTGTTGATAAGAATCCTTCTGGTTTTCAGTGGAGTTCATGGCTAGTTATCTGGGATTTCGATATTGGCATTTGGGGTGAATTATTTTCTTCCTTTTGACAATTTAGAAACTAGCACCACAAGCTGAGTAACTTTAAATGTTGTTACTATTCTCATATTCAGTCAATAAGAAAATAATGTAGTTGTGGTCAATCGGTGGTACTTTATATCCGTTTTGCAAGAAGTGAAGCGACCATTTTGTCAGTTAAAGGGAGATTTCCACTTGAGGGATTTTTATCTTGGTCCCATTCTCCATCATGCTTAGCCTCATTGTTTTTGGGATATTAAGACGTTCGCCCCATTAGTTTAGCGATTTTAAGAACTTTCGCCCCATTTATGTCAATTTTAAGACCTTTCGTGCCAATTAGGTGTTGATTTTTTCTTGGCGAGCGACAGCGAGCATGTAATTTAGGAGGAACCGGCTTTTGGCCGGGACATTTTCTACCGAAAAATGTACACATCTATATCGAAGGGGGGTGCTGGTGGTATTTTTATAAAGCTTGATTGGGGTCTAGGAAGCAAACTAAATACCTCCCCCTAAGCTCCCTTCCTTGCAGTTGTATCTGTGGACGACCTCTCTCCGGACGTTCATAACTCACAACTCCTGACGGTGTCCATCAGTTTCCTTTCCAGTTTGTTGCCGTAACTTCCGCCCCAAGTGATACTGACGGAACTTGCCGGTCCCTAGATGGCAGCACCGGTTTGAGGGAGAGGGTAGGGGGTCCGATATATTTTACGGAAGCCGCCATGTTGTTGCCCTCGCGCTTGAACCCCTTCAGCATGATGTATTTTTTGTCTTTCACTTTGGATAAAAGTTAGACGATTTTATGTAGCCTAAGAAGGGCATGTGTTATTAAGACGGTTGTTGTTGTTGTTGTTGTTCCCCAAGCTGCCTGGCCGAACAGCCCCACGGCCCCGAGCAAGGCCAAGGCCATAACCGAGTGCCCCCACAGAACCCTCCCCGCCAACCACAATAAAGCCTGGGTGACCGAAGCCACTCCATGGCGGGGAGCTGAGGAGGGCGCGGAAACGCCCGGGAAACCAAAGCCCCACCCAGGGCCCTGTGTCCCTCAGCAATTATGAAGAGAAAGTTGAGGGGCAAAGGAAAAATGTGACGCTTTGGCTTCCAATCTTGGTAGATTGGGAGGTCAATCCACGTTAGAGACGCCGTCACTTGAGATCTAGAAAATATATAAGTAAAAGGAACAGTCAGAGTAAGCTATGGGTATGGCAGAGATTGCTCAGCTCTCACTCTGATAGACCAGCCCATCACCACATGACTAGAACCCAATCCTCTCAGCATCAGCTAGGAAAGGCCCTAGAAAGCCGCCTTTGGCGGGGGGATAGCTCCCCTATTTCAACCCTTTTCGGGGTTGGGCACCCGCCGGTTGGGCACCCGCCGGTTTATTGAGATAGTATGTATCCATTTGTTTCTTGAGAGGTAGATTATAGGTTTAAAAAATCGTCTATGGTAACCAGAATAAGATCAACACTACTTAATGCTGAAATACATACTGCTGAAGGGGTATTATATTGCATCACGCATTCGCTGTGGTAATATCCCGAAACATCTTCACGACTGTTATGTAATTTCCTTCCATATTTAACACGATTTATGTTTTAATAAACCCATCCGAACTAAGCCAGATTTCTAAAAAAAAAAAATTAGGTGCTCTATGGACTTATGGCCAAATTCACAACATTTTGCAATGTGAATCTGTATCCTTCACTTAACCAATATAATTCAAATTTAATTACCTTCCTTAACAAAAGTGGACGATATCAACTTCCCTTTCATATTTAGACACTTACCTACTGGGTACTATGTTCTCTACAGGAATAGCCGTTGGTAATCCATATACGTTCATTTCAGATCGATCACCTTCTTGATGCAGACCGCATGAAAAGTAGTTGAAGCCAAGGAAATTATAATGTATAAAACATGCAACATAAATAAACCGAAACTTGGACGAACACAGTAAAAAAACAAAAAACTTATCTCTATGGTACACCCACCAACAAAGATAATGATACCGTTGTAGCTGTTTATAGGGGTATATAATTACATAGTTAAATATTTATGTAAATTTGTTTATATATATACCGGTATATATAATATATATATAGACAGTGGTCAAAGAGGTACAGTAAGCTATATATATATATATAGCTTACTGTACCTCTTTGACCACTGTCTACGTTTCCAGCTGGACACAATATGGCGTCCAACAAAACATAGATGGCTTAATCTGTCTATAGACGATCAGGAGAGGGATGGTCGGGATTATATTTAGCTGGTTTATGGAGAGTTATGGCTTAGAGAGAGAGAGAGAGAGAGAGAGAGAGAGAGAGAGAGAGAGAGAGAGAGAGAGAGAGAGAGAGAGAGCGAGAGAGAGAGAGAGAGAGAGAGAGCGAGAGCGAGAGAGAGAGAGAGAGAGAGAGAGCGAGCGAGAGCGAGAGAGAGCGAGAGAGAGCGAGAGCGACGAGAGTAGGCGACTTAGAATGGATGAGGAGGAAGGAGACTATTAATCTGCCGAAGGAACGATTGGCTGGAAACTTGAACCTTGGTATTCTTGTCCATGCTCTCCGGGGGGCGGGGCCGTTTAATGCAACCGAGATCGGGTAAACGGTTCAACACCAGATTTTAATTGAGACCGGGTAAGGCGACATTAAGGTCCTCATTCCAAGCAGCGAATACGTAGGAAGCGAAGAACATGAATTTCGAAGGAAGTGACGAACATGAATTACAAATGGAGTGAAGAACATGAATAACCTGTACCTGTAGTATATAAAAGTAAGGACTACACGAACCAATAGTACAATTGGATACAGGAAGAGGAGGATTACAGCCAGATTACAAAAGAAACCGGGACTGAGAGCGACGAATTCGTTCATAAACATTTGAGAACCCCTTAGATTTCTTAATGTTTGTAAGTACGATTGTGGATAGGAATTGCTGTACACATTTTTAACCGGCAATTATGATACTTTGATTAACTAATTTGAGAAACTTATAGAGGGCCTAAGATTACATTTCTAGGATTTATTAATTTATATTTCACGTTCTGATATTTATAATTTGGAGGTGTTTCAGTATTTATGATCACGAATGCACAGTCCCGGTTACTAATTCTGATACAGTTTGAAGCCTCGAAAACAATAAAGGAACACCCGAAATATATATATATATATATATATAGGCCTGTATCAGATAAGAGATTAGTAATGAGTTTCAATCCAACCCTAAACCGCTTCGAATTGTATGTATAAGCTTCAATGACAGCGACTGTACAGCTTTCCCAGTGTATACCACCTCCTCTACGTAGGGTGCGTAGTACCCGCCTTGCAACACAATCCCACTCCTACTCTGTGCAACTTTCCAACCCAAGGGTGAAACGCTATTCTCAGACTTTCTTCTATTCAACTGCTGAGCTCTGGAACTCTCTCCCAGAATCAGTCTTTCCCTTTTCCTATGAATTTAATTGCTTCAAACTCCGTGTGTCCAGGCATTTTTGCTCGAACGTCCCTTGATTTCGGCCCTGTCACTCTTTGAAATATGGGGGAGGCACTCGCTGCAGGCAGTTATGCCTTTTGTCTCCCTCATTCACATAGAAAACAAAAATAAGTCTGGCTTGTGAATGTAGTAATGCATGCATTAACCATAACACGGTATCAACAATTTAATAAAATGCACACTAAATAAATAATTCAAATATAATGGAATTACTATTAATTTATAAACACTTAAAATGTACACATATTTGTGTGTGATGTATTCGGCAATCTAGCCTAACCTATAGTATATTCAGAATAATTAGGCCAGAAGTTTTGACCCCTTAATTAACCTCTGTAACTCTAAAAGGGGTAGAGAAAATTAGCTGTAAACATCCACACCTATTCCCTGACTGACTTTTCCCAAATGGTAGTAGTAAAGTCACTCGATTACTCCAGTCCTGTTTGAGTTATGGAGTTTTGTGGTAAAGATTTCTGGTCAAATATGCTGAATAAACTAGTTTAGTATATTGTTCAACCCGTTTTATATCTATGTAAATTCTACGTTATCGATAAACTTAATGACTATACGAGTTATTTTATGTACAGTATCCCCTTTGGGGATCACAGTGTCAGGCAATATATAGATAGATAGATTGATCCACCCTGGATTCGAACCTGGATTACCACATACAGATCTTTAACTCTCAAACCATTACACCATCAAGACAGTTAAAGGCTAAGTACATGACTACGACTTTGTATTCCTTTATCGAATGAAAGATCAGAGCTGGGTTGTATATGAAAGAAGGCAATCGGGAGATGCTCTCATTCTCAGCGTGGCATCTTCATTCAGGTTGTGAGTTTATTATCCCGTTCAACGGCAATTGCGATGGGAGTTTATGTGATTGTCATTGTATGTGGGTCGGTCCTCTTTGTACTCCGTTTTTTCCAGCATTAACGATGTCTTTTTTTAAATTACAAGTACCCATCACCCCCTGCAGCTCCAGTTATAATAATGCATAATAAACTATTTAATGGTTGCTCGAAGGTCTCTCACAAAATATCAATAGATGAATTTATGAACTCGTTGAGGAAGATGGGGTGGGGTGGGGGTGGGGGGGGGGGAGATTAACTACCCCCCCCCCCCCCCCCCAACAAGCACACGCATATATTATAAGAAGGTCTGTTAATGGGTTACATTAGGAGAAAGGGGTTTTAGGATGGCAGGGAATGATGGGGTTAAAAGGAAATAGTTATAGTGTGTTTGATTCAATGCAAAACGGTTTCCAGTTTTGCTATGCATGGCTGAGGTATGTATTCTATTGAACACTCTTAGTGCAACATACTCAGTCTACTTTAGTATTTGTTAGTCAATTAGTGCTAGTTGATTATTTCTCGAAAATGTTCTTACCAATTTGAAATGCTTTAACCCCTTCTGTACCAGAGATGTATTTTTAATTTTATTCTAGCACTATTTAACAATTGTATTCAATTGAAGAAGGGCCTCCTGCAATAAAGGACTTCGAACTATCTTAATTATCCCTTCTTACTACCACAGATCTTTCTTAAGCTGCACAAAATCGTCTGAATATAGCTAGAATATAATACAAAAGACGTCGCCGGTACAAAGGGGTTAACATGCGTTGGTATTGGTGAAATTAAATTGTAAGATTTAGCGAGTTATTACAAAATGTCGAAATACACAAATTCAAAGCGACCATTTGGTGTACTAACGTTCGTCATTAATTGCATTTTCGGATACCGGTAACTAATTATTAGATTACTGTTTTATAACTATTGGAACTGTGTCTATGTGTTGCTCTTTATAATGATAAATATCCTTAATATCAACTAAAGTTAATAATAACATGTTTTTACTTGATTCCAATTATCACGAAACTACTTTTTTCAGATTAGGAAGGACATCTAGTAGTTAATAGATATATGTTTAACATAATAGACTTTGAGAGCACACGTCACTATCGTTTTATTATTGCTACCATTAGGAGTTTATATCACTTACAAACATATCTAGCAGTTCAATTAAACCTTTGATTCCCGGATTGTTTGAGTATAATATAATATTAGGTGAATGGAACAAGAATAAAATAAATATTCCACGTGATTTAAAGCGTTGGATTGTACTGGGCAAAATGTATTTCAATTAGCAGTTAGCTCCAACGAGTTATATTGCATAATGTGATTGGCGCAGTCTAAAATTAAAATTAATATCAAAGTTCGCAGTTGCAATTTACTCTATACTAAGCTCCCGTGCAACTTTTAGAACTTTCGCAACAAACTGGGCTCGTCTGGCTGTCAGAGTTCATCAAGCGAGCAGTTAAGAGTCCCTGGAAGAATGTTTTCGCATGTATTTTTCTCAGACATCTGGAAAAGTAACCTTATCACTTTCTGGAGAAGGGAAGCGGACTGCATATCTTAACTGTTTCAGTATTCGATGATTGTATTATTCGTATTTTTTGCTGATATGAGACCATTTTATTTATTTGAGGACGATATTGTGTGAGTTAGAGGGTTAATTGAGATCGTGTTTAACCTTTGAATTCTTAGATATGTTATTCTTTTAAGACATAAAATAGCTTAATTATAATAAGAATCAATATGAAATCGATTCAGGGTTCATAAATCTAGCAGTTAAAACACTCTGAATTTGTTTTTGTATGTATTGCTTTATCCACATAAGTAACACAGTGCGTATCTTATGATCGTTAATAATATATATATATATATATATTGAGTATATATCACAAATACACGTGAGCCACTAAATGTGTCTAATCTCTCAGTGGGGTTCGAACCGCCTACGACTAGGTATGAATTGAAATATATTCGCCTAGTGGGTTTCCCTTCTCCCTAACAAAAATAGGATAGAGGGTTGAGTGTCTTTTAGACTGTCGTGGTGTAGTTGATTAAAGTGTCGGCTATCGTCCTGACGGTCGGCGGTTCGAACCCCACTGAGAGATTAGAAACATATATATATATATATATATATATACAGTATATAGGTTTTTGTAATAATATTTGTCTTAATGTTAAATTCTCTGACTCCTCTTTGGAATGTGCTTTGTAATTCGCCGCCATGACTGATAATGTAGCATATAATATCCAAATATAGATTCATAAACTCTCTCTTTCTCCACACACACACACAAAACACAAACACGCACACACACACACACACACATCTATGAACACACTTTTTCACGTGACACAAAATTCCCACGCCCACCCCCACACACATGAAATTCCTCACACACACATACCCATTCCATACTCCAATTAAATACCCCAGCCACGTACACCCTCCCCACCCCTTCCACCTCATACACACATAAAACAACACACCAACAACAACAGGGGAGGTGTGGTGGAGTGGTCATGCCACTGGATTGGTAATCCAATGGACCCGGGTTCAAATCCCGATATGTCAATGGGAAGATATTATTGGGATTGAATTTGTGCTGTACCTAGTATCAGTGCATTACCACAAAGCCCACCGAAATGCCAAAAAAATACCCTCGTTGTTCCCTGATTAAATAACACTGTATGAATATTCCCATATTCAAAATATGTTACAGGGGGACAATGCCTAGTGAGTTCACTGCTCAATAGGTGGCGTTCTGAGAGTGAGGGTCTGAGTCTGGAGGGTGAGACGGTGAAGCACTTGAGCGAAGCAACCGGCCGCTTCAGAGATGGAGCTGCTTCGAGCCATGATGGATGCTTCGCATGTCTCACTCCCCAGACTGGAACAAGACCTCACGGGCTTCACCGTGTTGGGCGGTGGAATGTACAGGCTCTCAGCCTATGCCCGAGAGGGAGTAGTTGGAATATACAAAAAAAAAAAAAAAAAAAAAAAAAAAAAAAAAAAAAAAAACCCAGAACATAATAATCCCCTTCCATTTACACATAAAATAGCCCATCCAAGCATACATACCCTGCAACCCCCCACCCCCCCCTGCCATCTATACTGACATATCCTCCTTCCCTCCCTCATTCCACTTAGACAAACATGACCCCCTCCATCTCCCATAATATACCCCACCCCTGCATAGCCCCACCCACCCCCCTTCCCCACAATATACCCCACCCACATATAACCTCCCTCCCATCCCCACTCCCCCATAAACTCCCTCCCTCTCCATTCCCGTATATACATAAAACACCCTCCCTACCATTCCCCCATAACCCCCCTCTCTCCCATTCTCCCAAACACATATGACCCCCTCCCTCCCCATTCCCCCATTCACACATGACCCCCTACCTCCCCATTCCCATATACACATAAAACACCCTTCGTACCATTCCCCCATAACCCCCTCTCTCCCATTCCCCCAAACAAACACATATATACCCCCGCCACACATACCCCCCCCCCCATTGATCACTTCACCACCACCACACCAGCCACACCGGAAATAGTTGGTACATATGAGTGATGGAGTTTAAGGGAGCCCACCTCGCTTTTTTTCTCTTTCTCTCCCTCTCTCTTGGCTTGTATCCATTCGGCCCCATTCAGCCTACTGTTTTAAGACGTTTACCCCCATCCAGGTGTCAATATTTTCCTGGGGAGCGGCAGCGAGCCAGCATATATATATATATATTTGTTTTGATAGCAAGGTAAATTTGTAAATTTTTCGATAGAAAAATTTATCCGCCGAAGCCAGATTTCTCCATACAATGCTGGCTCGCTTTCGCTGGCCAGGAAGAAATCGACACCTGGATGGGGATAAACGTCTTCAAACAGTTGGCTGAATGGGGCCGAATGGATACAAGCCAGGGAAAGAGAGAAAAGGAGAGAAAGAGAAAAACAAAAACCGGTGACCCCCCTTTAACATGTGGTGCGTTATGGTCGGCCAGGCACGGGGGAATATTAATTGTTCTCATTTATTTAGAGCTGCTTAGTTCAGCAGTGTGCCAGCCGCGTGCCCCGTTTTATTCCATTACCGTCACGCATAGTGTATTGTCTCTCTCTCTCTCTCTCTCTCTCTCTCTCTCTCTCTCTCTCTCTCTCTCTCTCTCTCTCTCTCTCTCTCTCTCTCTCTCATACACACACACTCACACTATTCTCTCACTCACAGTTTATTGTTTTCACTGTGGCAAATCTCTATATGAATAAAGTGAATGTCTACTAAACGATATAGGCATATTTTAGCACACGTATACGCGTGTGGTTTGTATTATTTTACAAGCTCTACTTGTGAATTCGAACCTGAAATCAATATTCATACTCCAGCTTTCTAGCTACTATATATGCTGCTGATGGGGCTAAACATGAGGGAGCAGGGGGTCCAGAAATAACAACCACCTCACCCTTATAAACGCGAACACTCAGATTTAGAATACAACTTTATATTCTCCACAGCAATCATCAAATTTAGTCCATCCCACAGCTTCCATATAAAATCAATCTTCATCTCATAACCTAACTTAAACCCTCGTATCGTAAATTATATTGGATTTCTTCTTTCGTCCGGTTGCATCAACTACACACGGAGTATTGATTAAAGAAGAGACATTCCGATTTGAATGATTTATTATCATGTATTCTATCCTCATCAGTTCAACCCCACCTATTCCCGAATCGCCCTTCCATCAAAGCACCTAAACAGCGACGTGGTATAAATTCCAAAATTATACATATTCTAAAGTTAATCTAAACTAGCAGGGGTACCCGGCGTTGCCCGGGTAATAATACTGTACCACCATAATCACCATCACTACTACCACCACTACTACTACCATAATCACCATCATCAATCACTACTACCACAATCATCACAATACTACTACTACCATAATCACCGGCCTCGACCTCCCTGTGCCTCATTAAACGGCGACCTCGATTTCGGCCGCTAAATGACCTCCGATTTTGGATCTGACCTCTTCCATACCCCCCATTTTGGGGGGATGCGAACAACTTTTGTTATATACACCTTTTCAATCTGAGGCCTCCTGCCCGAAACGGCCATTTTTTTTTTTTTTTTTTTTTTCAATTTCGGCCTCGAAACGACCTCCGATAGTGGCCTCGCTCCCTTTATGACCTGACCCAGGTCAATTGACGCCCACATGCAAAGTTTCAGCTCCCCAGGTCCAAAACTACGGCCGCCTATTAAGAACGCACAGACAGACAAGCAGACAGACACACGAACTGATTTAATAATATAGATGTATTTTTTCCACTAGCATCCCAAATTCATTATTTTCCCTCCTTTTCGTCACACTTTCAATCTCCAACCTTTATTTTCCTTGTATTCATCTAACTTTTTTTCTATCGTTCATAAATTATAACGTATACTATCCATATGATTCAGCAGTCAACCAGATGAAGAATAAAGTTTACACAGATCTTTATTATGATTTCATCAATTATCATCCATTATCTACACATCATCACATGAGCTATGCTAACCCATTCCTTGCCTATTCCAAAATAATCCATTCATCGAGGGAACACGTTATCGACCGGACGAACATTACAAAGGTAAACATACTGAATTACCTCTAAGCTTCAATATACATATACTGTATATATATATATATATATATATATATATATATATATATATATATATATATATATATATATATATATTATCTTTCAAAACTTTTATCAAATTATTTTTTTGTCGTCCGTATCTTCACACGATTGATCAAAGCAACTACCCTTAATCCCTTTAGGATACAAGGATGCGTGTTTCATTATATGGCTATTGATTGACGACCACATACAATTTTGCAAGGATCACTAGTAAACAATGGTGTAGACATCTTAATTAGCCGTCTGACTGCCAAAACTCCTTCCTAAACTGATAAAAATATTTTAACGATAGCCAAAATACAAGAAGGAAGAAACACGTCTAGGCATACTGAAAGGGTTATGTTATGTAATCATCATCTACCAAACCCTTTCCAACCCATTGTATTCTATCCTATATTTGTTCCTATCGTGCAGCTAATTCAACTCGAGGCAGAATATAGATTACAGGAATTAACATACCAAACTCATTAATTTGGTGTCATGCATTATTTCCATATAATCACCTACCAAATTCCGAAATACATCGGTGCAACTGCATGTAGTGACGGGATTATATATATATATATATATATATATATATATATATACATATATATATACATATATATATGTATATATATATAGAGAGAGATAGAGAGGGATAAACTATCCATCTAACTGTAGCTCAGCATCACTAAATGGCTGCAGCAAACCCAATCCAAATTATTCCATTCGAATGTGTTCTGCGTTCATCATCGTTTGTCATTTTTTACTAATCCCTCATAGAAAAGCCGTATTTTCCTCATTTAGATACATGATATAGATAACAAATATTCTTACCAATTTACATATATTTTATAGAATTTCTCCATCATTACCTACCCAATCTATCTATATTCCCAAAATCCATCGGCACAGAACAGATTTATGATATCGACGGAATACAAATTGTTACAGGCAATTTTGCCTTTTGTCTCCATCATACACATAGCATTATATTTGTATATATATATATATTCGGAACTGAAACTCAACATAATAATATTTGTGCACATGTACCAATCCAGTTCATTCCATTAACTTCGTATTTGTCTCGTGCCATCATTTGTTATCTTACCTCTCCCGATCTTTCACAGTAAAGCCTATATACTCTTCAGATAGAATTATTATGTAAACTGAAATACCAAAATTCCCATTTCATCTACATATCATTATAAATCATCATCTTCACTTTTCCAAACTTTCCCAAACCTCAACATTTATCAGCACAAGTGTATTAACGTAGCGACGGGATACACATTACAAGGTAATACATTTTCCCGATTAACACTCAACATCTTCATGTTTCTGAAACAGTTATCGTAAGCCAATTAATCCCATTAACCTATAATTATAATGTCTTCCCTTTTAAGTTTCCTATAATATATATTTCAATTCCTCATAGCAAAGCCTATATAATCTTCAATGAGACATATAAAATAAACATCAAATCAAAACATTCCAACTCATTACGTATCAATTTTATCCTTGTCGCACCATCACCTACCCTACCGATCCCAAATCTATCGACGCAATTGCATAATTGTTGCGACAGGATATAAATTGCAAAACAAAACAAAGATATTCTAAACTGGCTCGCAGTTAAATCACATTTGTGAAACAGCAATCGCAATCTAAGTTACTTCTATTAACGTTATAATTGTTTTGTATAAATTTTGCTTATACTACATATTCCTAACTAATTTACATTTCATAATGTATCATTTATCCATCATCACCTATCCTAAGTTAATGTACCTACATGTCCAAATTCCTCTCAGCTCAACCATTCTCCTCAACTAGAAACCTACTATAAACTGAATAATAAACAGTCCCACCTCATTTACTTATCACTATATATAATGTCCTCACTATCAACTACCCGACCGCGCCCAAAACCATCGACGGGACTGTATTATAGAATCTACTGGATACAAATTACAATGAGATAAATATTCCGAACCGGCACTCCGCTTCTATTGACGGCGTGATGTGTTCGTAAAATGAGATGGAAGCTTTTATGGGGCCGGGAGCTTCCATCGGAGTTGAGATTGGTCGTAGGATGAAGAGACCCGGAGGAGAAGTCTAAGTCGAATAAAGCCGGGGTGATGAGGAGTAATATGAGGACCATAAAGCCGAAATGTTATGGTAGGATCAGTTTGTGTATATAGACCTCTCTGTTCTTGTTAATATATCGTGTTCTCAACATGTTTGTCGGTCTGCATTTTTGTCTGTTATGGGGATTGATATATATATATGTGTGTGTGTGTGGGTGTGGGTGTGGGTGTGGGTGTGTGTGTGTGTGTGTGTGTGTGTGTGTGTGTGTGTGTGATCATCTTTATGAGTTTGTATCTATAAATATATAAACATGTCATGTATTGATTATGTTTGTCGGCCTATATCTCTTTTATCGTTTATTTATAAGACGATAAAGACCGACTGGTGTGGAAGAGATTTGTGTGTGTGTGTGTATGTATATATTTATTCAGAGGGGGCGGGGTCAGCTTTATCTGTTTGGATTTGCTAATATACTGTGCTTTCAATTTGCTTATCATTCTGAAAAGTGTATATCTTCTGCACAAATCGTGGTTACATTTCAGTGTCTAGCATGGTTTGTTTCATAGTATAAGTATGTTTTACTTGTCTGTGTGTATGTGTGTGTGTGGGTGTGAATGCGTGTGTGTGCGTGTGTGTGCTGTATGTATCTATGGAGTGCGATCATGACAATATGTATTACGTAAAATTTGTGTGTAAAGTATGCTATACAAATGTGCTTCTCTCTATGTATCTTAGATTTTGCTATACCTCCTTTTATAACTAAATATCTTGTTTTGCTATCAAAAGATAGTGTGTATCTTGTTATGTCTTGCGGCAGAATATACAATTATTAACATGTATCATTGTTGGTTAATACAATTTATCATCATTGGACATTAATTGTATTTTTATATTAATGTGTTGCATATCGGTTATTTTACGACTCTTGGTATTAATTAACTTGAAGACCAGCTTTATTCCTATCAATCTATTAAATCTAACTGCACAAAAACTCTGAGGGCGCCACGTCAGCGAAGTTGGTAGAGTTGGTATCTATGTTAGTGACCCATAAACCCATAAATTTGTAGCTTCTCCTATGGGAACCTCTCGCTAGAAATATTCATTGATCCTAAAGATACTGGAGGAAAAAATAGGATGGATTTTCTTCTTGCCGCCTATGAGCTTGGCACACTATAAGTAGAGGGGAACGCATAGATATTTAGGAGAACACATAGTTATTTAGGGAACATAGACTTATTAGAGGAACACGTAGATGTTTGGGAACTCAGAATTGTTAGAGGAACACATAGCTTTCTAGGGGAACACAAAGATTTATAGGGTAACAGAGACATTTTCAAAAGAACACATTATTTTTGGGGGGAACACAAAGATATTTAATGGATCACAAAAATATTTAAAGGAACGCAAATTTTCAGGGGAACACATAAATCTTAAGGGGAACACAGATAATTAGGGGAACACAGAACATTTGAGGGGAACAGAACATTCTAGAGGAGCACTTAGATATTTAGGGGAAAACAGATAAATTTAGGGAAATGCATATGCTTTTAGGGGAATTTAAGATATTTTAGGGGAACAAAGAGAGTTTTAGTGGAACAAAGAGGTTTTTACTGTAACCAAACAATAGTTGACTTGTGCTCAGTAAAGCTACTATTTTTTACCAGGTGTATTTACACAATTAAATAATGTTTTCAACTTTAAAGACAGACGAAAAATGTGTTTCATTATACGTCCACACACATTTAAGCATACAGTAAAATGTTAACTAGCAGTTTCAAGATAAGATAATGCTAATAATTTATGTTTTCTAGCTATTATTAGACGATTTTTTTAAAGAGTATGAGAGGTACAGTATATGGAGGTCAGAGGGTTAACTTAGATAGCCTTTACCCTTTTATATCCCACAGATCATTCCTAAGCTGCATAATACCGTCTAACGATAGCCAGAATAAACTGTCAAAACGCAGTATAATCCTCAATGGGTTACTTTAGTATATGTCATTCATGTTACTATTGAACTTACCATTTTAACATTATGAATTGTGAATTCTAGGAAGCAAAACCAACATGTTATAATTATACTGTGTTGAAGGCAACTAGTAAATGATAAATAGTCCTCTCTGATAATGACGTTGCAATGTAGTTTAGTGCACGTGGATTCTGGGAAGTATAAATAATTCAAAATACGTGGAAGTCAATTATAATGTGATAAATACTCCTGCCTGTTAATGATATATGACAATTTATTTTGATATCCCCTGGTGTTACTCAGAACCATAGCGAAGGATCGCGTGAAAGTAATGATGATGGAATATGTATTTATTGTTGATTCTTTAATTAAATTATTGATTAACTTGAATGGGGTAATTATTCAACTCGATGTAAGCTGCTAAGGGAATACAATTTCCGCCAAGATAGAATAGATCGAGTAAAGTTTTGGAAGTAAGCTTGAACTGGCATGAAACCCAAGGGATCGCGTGACAACAGTGGTGATGTACACTATTTAGTTACCGGGTAGTCATTCTTTTGTTAAGTGATTACAACGTGATCTAAATTGAACGGTGTATTGCATGTCTCGATATTATTTGCTCATAGCATTGCAGGTCATCACGTCGTCTGTGTTGCAAACCTTGATAAATAACATTTCTAGAAACTCTCGTCCTAATCAAACTGTGGCTGATTCAAACTGATAATTTTGCAGTTTCTCATATCACTGGAAGTTATCATAACTAGGTACAAATTGATATATCGTGATACTTTAGCATATGCAAAATAGTGTTAGGTGTTGTGTGTGCGGGCTGTGGTGTGTTTGTGTGTGTATGTGTGTGTTCGTGTTCGTGTGTGCTTGAAATGCCATATAATGATTTTTTTTTTAATTCTGGACCATGAATTATATATCATGATCATAAGACTAGTGTAAATCGCAGTATTATTTTTCTCCCTGTATCATATACGCACAAATGCATATGGATATTTGTCGTCGCAGTCACATTGTACAGTTGAAATCGTTGATACGCATTCAGTTTTGATGATTTTTTATGTCTATTGTCTGAGGTTACATAATACCTTGACATCACTGTTGTTGACATCAAGACCAATAATACTAAATACTGGTTGACATTGTTAACACTCACGCCTGCTTTTATATATTTGTATTAGTTTGCGTTAGAGCAATACGTAGCCTCATTGACAGTTCATTGTGTTTCAAAATGCCAAAAATTTTGCTATTTGTGTTTTAAAGAGATAATAGATGTTATTCCTTCTTAGTGCCAAGATGTTTATCAATAAATTATAATTATAATTATTCTTTTTAATTTCCTTCTCTGTTTAGGCACACACGACGCATTTATTATTCAGTGGCTCAATAACATATTATGCATTTGGAAGGCATATACAGTATATATACACGTCGAACTACATTTTCTTAGACAATTTACGAGGGAAAAAGAATAATATCGAAGACATCATTCTCTAGACATACATTATAAAACATAAAAACATAATTACAAAAAACAACTCCGAACTCGCTGATACACCATGGCCAGTATAGCTCCTCCAACGACCGGACCAGAGGCTTTAAGGGAGCCCACCTCGCTGTTTTTCTCTTTCTCTCCCTCTTTCTTTGGCTTGTATCCATTCGGCCCCATTCAGCCTACTGTTTTAAGACGTTTACCTCCATCCAGGTGTCGATATTATCCTGGCGAGCGGTAGCGAGCCAGCATATATCTATTTTTGTTTTTGACAGCAAGCTAAATTTTACATTGTTCGATAGAAAAATGTCTCCGGCGAAGTCGGATTTCTCCATATAATGCTGGCTCGCTATCGCTCGCCAGGAAGAAATCGACACCTGGATGGGGATAAACGTCTTAAAACAGTTGGCTCAATGGGGCCGAATGGATACAAGCCAGGGACAGAGAGAAAAGGAGAGAAAGATAAAACAAAAATGGTGACCCCCCTTAACCGGCTTGGGAGAGAGAGAGAGAGAGAGAGAGAGTCGTGGCCGGAAGAAAGTGGTTGCCGAGAGTCTGATTGGATCCGACCCACTGGTGATGGATCCAAGGACGGGGAGAGGAGGAAAAAGGGGGGGGACAATTGCCGACTTGCAAGTTTCGTTCTATAAGGAAGTTGGAGCTGTAGACAACTATATTTAACAGAATTTACAGCTAAAATACGGTTGTAGTACAGATATAAATACATAAAACTCAATTCAACATACCATTTATCCATCAGAAACGTACATTATTATTGCATTTCTGTTTAATATCGATGTTCAAGGCTCCAACTTCCTTATAGAACGAAACTCGCAAGTGGTCAATTGGAGAGAAAAACACACACGAAAATAAAAAAACAAATGGAAAGGGGGACGAGGGGAGGGGCTGACAAATGGAAAGGGGGACGAGGGGAGGGGCTGACAAATGGAAAGGGGGACGAGGGGAGGGCTGACAAATGGAAAGGGGGACGAGGGGAGGGGCTGACAAATGGAAAGGGGGACGAGGGGAGGGGCTGACAAATGGAAAGGGGGACGAGGAGAGGGGCTGACAAATGGAAAAGGGGGCGTGGTGGGCTGACAAAACATATGGATAGCGGTGAGGGGGGCTGATAAATTGAAAGGAAGAGGGGTAGGGAGGATATTGTAAAGAGTAGGAGTTGAAACTGGGTTGGAGTGAAAACAAATGGAAAGGGGAACGATGGGAGGGGGGGGGGGAACGTGAAGGGGAGTGGGGCTAGGAAGAGAAGAGGGGTGAGGAGGTGTGGGTTTAAGAGTAGGGAGCTGAAGTTGAGAGGAGAGAGGAAGTGGGGTTGAAAGGCAAATGGAGGCATGAAGGAGGGAAGGAAGAGGAGAGACAGGAGCAATGGATGAAACAAAAAATTGAGAAAGGGACATGTGGTAAAAATGGAGGGAGAGAAAGAATGAAGAGACTGAAGAGTTGAGAGGGGGAGGAGTGTTAAGGGGGCCCCACCTCGTTTTTTGTTCTCTATATCTCTCTCTCTCTCTGGGTTGTATCCATTCGGCCCCATTCAGCCAACTGTTTTAAGACGTTTATCCCCATCCAGGTGTCGATTATTTCCTGGCGATCGGTAGCTAGCCTTCATATTTATAATGTCTTTGAAAGCAGGCTAAGTTTGTAAATTTTTTAATAGAAAAATTTCTCCGGCGAAGCCGGATTTCTTCATACTATGCTGGCTCACCAGGAACAAATCGACATATGGATGGGGATAAGCGTCTTAAACAGTAGGCTGATTGGGGCCGAATGGATACAAAACAGAGAAAAGGAGCTAAAAAATGCAGATGACCCCCCTTAAGAAGAGGAGAACTTAAGTAAGGGGAGATCAGAGAAGGACGGAGAACACTACACGAATGAGGAGAGTGTGTGTGTGTGTGAGGGGGGTGGGGGGCGATTGAAAAAACAAGTGAAGGGTTATACATGGGTAGGAAAGACAGGCAGGAGGATTGCACAGGTGAAGGGAGAGGAAGGTTGTAAAATGGGAGAGGTAGAACATGAGAGATAAAATATATTGTTGAAAGCAGAGAGGAAATGTGAGATATATAAACAATGAGAGTGTGGGGTTGAGCAAACAGGGAGGGGGAACGAACAATGAAGTAAGGAATTACATACTCATAGAGGTTGTGATGAAACGTGATGTAGGGAAGAACAAATGTGTAGCAACTGCAACTCATATTTCACCTCGATATATAAAAGGAAAAAGCTTCATGAAAATATCTTAAAATCTTTGTTTGTAGTGTTTATTTGTGTTAGACCGTAAGCTAATCTAAAACTTGGTGTGAGTCGAAGGTGGATAAGTGTTCCACGATGTTACTGTTGTTTTTTTTTCGTTTATGTTTCCACAAAATTAAAATGTATTAATGTTCATTATTTCCAGTTACTGCAATCGTAACTATTTATCGCTGCACTTCCTATTCTCAATTTGGTTATGATCAGACGAATTTATTTAGTTTAGTAAACGATTTGTGAAAATCAGAGCTAAGAAAGATGTGTAATACTACTGTGAACCCTAAATGCCTTCTTAAGCTGAATAAATTCATCGAGTGATAGCCACAACAGTGAATATGAACGTCATAGTACTGAAACGAGTAATAACCAAGTGGTTTTGCAGCCAATTAAACATAATGCTATGCAGTAAGTGCGAGAATTAATGTATTGCACTGTCCATGTGTCATATACTGTACATTGTTAACCCCTTCAGCACCATGACGCCTGTTTACCTTTGATTCTGGTTAACATTAGATTTGTTTTTTCAGTTTAAGAATGAACTATGTTACTCAGAGAATTTATTGAGATCGTATTTACCCATTTCAGTCGTATAGGTAGATTATAAGCTAAAACAATCGTCAACTGGTAACAAGAATATGATCAAAATTACGTAATGGGGGTGAAGAGGTTCAGCATTAATGGGAAATATGCACAACAAAAATATCATGGACACGATTGTGCCTGTATTATTGAATCGGATAAAGTAATATATAAGACGATTATGCTTGTAACTTTCCAGGGCAAAGGAAAACAGATATCGTTATTGTACTACAGTGATCTGATTCTCGGAAAACATTGATATCGTGAACTATCATATTTTTTTATGTTTGAAGTTGTGCATGTACGCGTGATTGAGATTTAGTTCAATATTAACTGATAACTCATTTTTATCTTGCCTTACTCTCACTCTCTCTCTCTCTCTCTCTCTCTCTCTCTCTCTCTCTCTTCCTCTTTATTTATTTATTTATGTATTTTGGATTTCCTCACTCTCACTGTCACGCACACTCTCTCTCTCTCTTTCTCTCTCTCTCTCTCTCTCTCTCTCTCTCTCTCTCTCTCTCTAATGCAAATGCTCTCCCAGTCGTCATTTATCTTAATTTCTCTGTCATTTCCAAACTAGTCTGTCCGTCCTATTTCTTATTCATCTTGGAATGATATCGAAGATCCATTTCCAGGACTATTATCCGTCTCCTCTACTTCTCAATTCCCTCCCTCGCTGTCTTCTTCTTATTAACCCTATTTGGTCCGAGGGAGGTCTTATTAGATCTCCCCTGTTTATTTAATTTGGAATTTTTAAGATGTGTCACCCCATTAGTTTGGTGGTAATAAGATGCTTCTTCCCATTCAGGTATAGATTTGTATCAGGGTGAGCGATAAGGAGCCTAAAACTTAGAAGAAATCGGTCTTCGGCCTGTTTTTGTGTGTTTTTTTTTTTTTTTTTTTTTTTTGCCGAAAAGTTTACAATATTTAGCTCGAAAGGGGTCTGTGTGGACATTCACTATTGTTTTACCTTTTCGCAAACATCCCTACACTTCATAATATCTTGATAATGCAATAAAAGAATGATCGCTTTGATTTAGTTTGGTCGAGTCAATATCAAAAGTACCGGCGAATAATGGTAGCATAATTGACTAGTTGCACATTTCAGACTATAAGGAAGTTAGATGTATAGAGATATATTTAGTAGAATTTGTCACTAAAATACAGTTGTAGTATATATACAAACACATCAAATCATATTCAGCAAACTTTGTATCCATCAAGAACTCGTAGGTCTTGTATTTCTGCTTAATATCGATGTTTAAGGTACCAGCTTCCTTATAGCCTGAAACTCGCAAGTTGCCAATAGGTCATGTGGTTTCATTCCAATTTGGTTGTCTACACTTGAGTAACGAATAGCAGGTATTGCATATATTTTAGCTATACAGTATAGGGAAGTTAAAATATACATACCAAACCTATATTATGCATCGTATTCGCTCTCCCTATACTGTGATAGGGTTGTCTCTGGTGGTAGTGCTCCCCCTGATATCTGATAAGGGTGTTTCCGGGTGAATGGGACTGGTTAGCCTTGGTGGGCAACCCATCTAGGGGAATAAACCATAAACAAATTACCGATGGGCGACACGCTAATCGGTGCCACTTGCAGGTGGCGAACTATTATAACAGATACAAAATAACATAAAACACTAATTGACAATAGTACTTTAACAAAAATGTGTATCCGCCGTTAGTGGAAAATAAAATGGTATTTTTTTTTCATATTATACTTTGCAAGGGGTACCCAGTACGACATGAAGATCGCTGCAATCACGTATGACGGTCAACACAATATTAACAAATTGTCGTAACAAATGTAACACAAGATATATTTGGCCCATTTATGATATTACCGATGTTTACTTTACTCTCGCTGAATCTATCTCTCTCTCTCTCTCTCTCTCTCTCTCTCTCTCTCTCTCTCTCTCTCTCTCTCTCTCTCTCTCTCTCTCTCTCTCTCTGTCTCTGTCTCTCTCTGTCTCTGTCTCTCTCTCTCTCTCTCTCTCTCTCTCTCTCTCTCTCTCTCTCTCTCTCTCTCTCTCAGCCTTCTGCTTTGTTATCCTTACCTTCCATTTAGTAGCAAATTCTATGTTAGCAATAAGTCCGGACTGACCAGTAGGGACTGCAAGGTCTGTGCAGTCTGTGTATCTATGTAACTTTATATAAATCTCTCTGTGTTTGTGTGTGAGTGTTTGTATCTGTATGTGCTTGTCTGTCTGTGTGTGTGTGTGTGTGTTTGTGTATTTGTCTGCATGTGTGTGTAATATATATTTTGTCCTCCTATAGTCGAGATTGGATCCAAAAAATCTGAGGTCAGCAGATGGTGTCCACAAAACGCACTCTTTTACCCACTCAACCACGGCCGTCTTATGAGTTCCTCCTTCCTTCTTTTATATCCCCTCTGGCTTGGGCTTTCTTTGTTATTTTATAGATTTGGTTCTCATACTCATTCTCTTTCTTCTTCTTTTTGGTTGCAGATTGTCCTTTTGTTCAGCTTTCAATACTTTCCTTTCTGTTTGTACTCGTTGTTCTATTATCGTCGTCGTCCTCCTCCTCCTCTTCTTCATCATCATCATTATCGTCATTATTATCACTATCAATATCATCATCGTCATCGTAACATTTCATTTTATTGAATTTTATTTCTTCTTCCAATAGCTGTTTTACTTTTCAGTCAACATTCACCTTGCATTTTTTTTTTTTTTGCAATTAACCTTTCTTGGCCAGCTATTTGATTGTCTTATTTTGTTTCGATTCGCATTTCTTGTATGGTTACGTTATAGTTTGCATATCTATAATATTATTGCAGAATTTTTGATTTAATTTTCCTCCTTGTATATATAGTTAATGTTGAATTCCCGTTCTCTCCTTTTCCATAAGCTCTGCGTCCCTTTCCATTCAACGCTGTGGTCTACATCAGTTTTCTTAAGGGGAAGTTTTTAATATTTATGTGTGTATTTATTTATTATTATTAAAAACAAATCGACACCTAAATGGCACGAAAGGTCATATAATCGCCAAACTATTGGAGCGAATGCCTTCAAATCTCAAAGCTAATGGGGCTAAACATGAGGTAGGAGAAGGAGGTCCAGAATATATTATTGTCCCCCATTTGTCCACACAATGTATATTTTCATTACGCAGCCAGCCATTCGGTTTACCATTTTCATCGATTCCCAAGTTTGTAATCTCCTCCTCCTAATTGTCCACTCGCGAGTTTCAGATTGTGAGGAAGTTGGAGCCGTAAGCATCATTATAAAACAGAAGAGCAATAATAATGATAAATTTCTGATGGATAGAAAGTAGGAGTTAATTTGTTGTTATACAGTATGTTCATAAATGTATTAAGACAGTATTTTAGTTAATGCAGCTTCATATCGATGTCTATAACTCCAACTTCCTTAAAGCCTGAAACTCGCAAGTAGTCAATACTGTCATTGTTTCTCTCCTCCATTCCTTCGTCTTCATCTTTGTTATTGTCTTTTCTGTCTGTCTGCATTTTCTATCTTCCTATTCTTTAGTCGTTCACCCTTTCTCTACTTTCTTCTCTTTCTCTTCCGTGTTTTATGCACTCCCTTGTATCATATTTGTATATTATTCGGTTTTTTTGTACATGGTTTATTTTCTGGACCCTCTTCTCCGTCATGTTTAGAGGCGCATTAGTTTTGAAATAGTAAGACGTTCACCCCATTAGTTTATCCTTCGCCCTATTTCTGTGTCAATTTTAAGAGCTTGCTAGCCATTTAGGTGTCGATTTTTTCCCTGGAGATTGATATTCAGCGAGAATGTGAAGACATTGTTTTTACCAACACATTAACAACTCTATCTCGAATGGTTTGGGGGGGGGGGGTTATCTTCTGTGTCTGCGTGTTTTGTATTTTATTTTTATTTTGTTTAGATTGGTGGAGGTTTAATGAAATAACTTGACAAAATAACAATAACACACACACACACTTGATACTCCTCTCCTAATGTTGTACTTCTTCATCTTCCTATTCTAATTCCTCATCAACCCTCTGTTCCTCCTTATACAGTACTCCATTTACCTATACGCCTCCTCCTGTTCTATTCCTTATTCCTTCAAATAAGCTTACCCTCAATCTTCTCCTCTTCATCCACTTCCTCCTATATTTCGCCCAATTCCCCTTACCCTCCTTAATTTCCCACTTACCATATTCCCAATTCTTACTGTCTCACTTCTTTTCCTCCCCTACTCTTTTCACCCATGTGCCCCATTTGCCTGCCATAACCCTTTTCCCATTTCTTCTCTTCCTCCTCCTCCTCCTGCCTCTCTCTCTTCTTCCTTCTCCTTCCTCCTCCTTCTTCTTCGTCTTCCTCTTCCTTTTCTTTTTCCTCTTCCTCTTCCTCTTCCTCCTCATTCCATTCTCTTCCCCTCTCCTCCATCCGAAGACTCCCACGTGAAACGGAGGAAAATTATAGTGTCGGTAATCTTCCCACCATAAATATTCAAGTCTGGCGCTCAACTTTTATTGTCAACGTGATGCGGCTGTAAAAAAAGGAAAGGAGGGTTTTCCGGTCGCTGTTTGGGAGGGCAACGATTGGCGGGGACTCAACGGGTGACACGAGGGGAAGGGTCGATGAAGGTAAAGGGTATATCATGAGGAAAGGGTATGTGAAAGCAAGGGTATGTGTGGAAAGTGGATGTGAAGAAAGGGTAAATGAGGAGAGACAATCTCAATTAACCCTCTGATTTACAGGTGCCCATCTTAATTTGAAAAACATTGCATATCAATAGCCACAACGCAGAATATAAATGCGTAAATAGATCTTGAAAGAGTTGAGAGTGGAAGGTAACAGATGTAAGAGTAAGTTTAAAATATTGATGGAAACGGAAGAGAAGGGTTGAGATTGTGTGGCTAGGGACAAAATATGTAAGGAAACATAAACATTGCAGAACAGTATTGGGGTAGAATAATTGAGGCTTCATGGTATAGGATAACCGCAATTAATAAGCAGAAAGATCTAATTACTCGTTAGAGTTACCAACACATGCCTTTGAGTAATGGAGACTATATTGGTGGTGTTCAAGGAAGTGTCTGTAACTCCGTCGAAATTAACACAAGGATGCCAAAACCCCGCCTCTTTGTCTCTTTGTACAAGGAGGTAATTTTAAAGTCGTTATGACTATAATTTGACGGCTTTATGCAACTTGGGTTAATTCGACATATTGGACTCAAAAGGTTCTTGGAGGTAATTGAAGCATCTTTAAATCTCTACAGCTTATTGGTGAGCTAAGAAACCTCACATATTGGACACACAAGCACACATACTCTCTCTCTCACTCTCTCTCTCTCTTTCTCCCTCTCTCTCTCTCTCTATCACACACACACATACACACACACATTTACGCTTACATACACAACAAACGTACGCCTCCAAGTTCTCTTCCTCCAGGCGCTCTGTCTGTCACTCCCACACAAACAAACATACAGCAATTCTCTTCATCTCTATCCCTCGCTTGCTATCTCTCTCTCTCTCACACACACACATACACACACGCACACAAAACACACTTTTATGCACACATATTCACAGACGTATCCCAGCCCAAACATTCACTCAAACACACACACACACAATACGTACATAACTACATATTCACAGATACACCCAAGCTGAAACAAGCACACACACACACACACACACACACACACACACACACACACACACACACACACACACGCGCATCCTCCGTCACTCAGCCTGACCAAAATGATCATCAACACTCCATTACGTCTCTCTCTCTCTCTCTCTTTCTCTCTCTCTCTCTCTCTCTCTCTCTCTCTCTCTCTCTCTCTCTCTCTCTCTCTCTCTCTCTCCTCTCTCTCTCTCTCTCTCTCTCTCTCTCTCTCTCTCTATATATATATATATATATCTTTCTGCCTCCCTGTCTCTCTCTTTGTGTTATCCTTTATGTCTCTCTACTGGGTCATCTGTCCTTTTGTATGCCTGATTGTCTAGTCTATCTCTCTGCCGTCTGTCTCTCCATTCTCCATCTGTTTGACTATTCCTTCATCTGTCTGCCTTTCCATCTCTCTTTCTGTTCGTCTATCTTTTTATCTTTCTATGCATCTCTCTATCTGCCTGCCAATGTATCTGCCTTCTGCCCCTTTATATTTATATCTGCCTGTCTATGTATTTTGCTGTCTGAATCTCCATCTCTATTTGTCTGCCTGTATATATCTGCCTTCAGCCTCTCCATCTCTATCTATCTGCCCGTCTCGTCTCTCTATCCACCTTTCCCTCAATCGTCAAAGCCCCATTACCCCTTCCCCTTCCACCCTTCCACTCTCGCCCGGCAACCCTCCTAGGCCATCAAGAAATTTGGCCATACCGTCACAGTTCGGATGTTGCCATGTAATCAAAGGGATTGGTGTAGGGATTTTCAGAGTCGTGGGAAGAGCTGCAGATGTATTTTTGTTCTTTCTTAGTGTTAGGTTTTCTGAATTATGGGGAGTTATCTCTCTTTTCCTAGGTCATATTTAATTTTGTGTTTTATTTGATTTCTGCATAGTGTATTGTCTTATGTGTTGTGTTATGTCTTCGCTTTTCTGGGTTATAGTTTGTCTTTTACTTTCGGCGGCAATAACCTTGGCTGTTGCTCTGGCATGTGGAGTTTTTGTTATGTTTCCAGTCATTCATCCATTCTTCGGTTTTGGATATCCTACTCTGCTTCCTTCTTTTTTAGCTTCCTCCTAAATCGTCTTCTATTTAACATTATTTAATTTCCTTCTACTTATTCCCTTGTTCCTTCTTCCACCTGTCCTTTATCTCTTATCTCTCTGTTCCTCGTTTTTTTTTTCTTTTCTCTTTTGTCTTCTTATCCCTCTGCTATTCTGTTGTGTGTTATCACAACACTCTCTTCAATAACATGTATTGCTTTTGTTTTTAAATGGGTGAAAAGATGGGTATGAAAGGTTAAATGTTATTCTATACAAAAGGCGTACTCACTATCATCTAACAGCCAAGGTATATTCAGGTTGTTTTCAAAGTAGTGGAGCCGACAATATACCTAACGACCATACCATCCACTTGCCACCTAAAGCCATTGTTATTACCTCCTCCTATACGTCGCACTTCAAGCTGTTCTCTCTCTCTCTCTCTCTCTCTCTCTCTCTCTCTCTCTCTCTCTCTCTCTCTCTCTCTCTCTCTCTCTCGTGTGCTGGCCCATTCTGCAGGATAACACTGGGTTGGAAGCCAATTTGGTCTGATATGTGTGTTTATGATATGTATTTAAATCCACACATTAAAGGGAGGGTTTTAGTTTGTTTCCTAGACGTCCATCAAGCTTAAAATTACATCCCCTTGAGCCCCTTTCAAGATAAATGTTTACATTTTTCGGTAGAAATATGTCCAGCGGTTCCTCTTAAATTTCTTGCTCGCTATCGCTCACCAGGGAAAAGATTGACACCTAAATGGCATGAAAGGTCTTAAAATTGACAAAAATGGGGCGAACGTGTTTAAAATCTCCAAACTAATGGGGCGAACGTTTTAAAATCCCAATTATTGTAATATTATCTTATATTATATTATATAATTATATTTGTATTATTATTATATTATTTGATTACATTATTATTATTATTATTATACTATTATATTAAGGCACCAACATGGCGTCCAAAGATAAAGATGGCCACAACAGGGTCTCTATTGTCTAGAAAGCAAGCACCTGTGGAAGCAACCCATTGAACTGAATGAGGATTTTATGTATGTATGCGAGGTGCTTACAGAGATTTGTATTCTCGTACTTTTAGGAATCAAATGGCTTACTCTGGAAGTGCTTCAGGGGTATTTATTTTCTGGACACCCTTCTCCCTCGTGTTTAGCGCCATAAATGTTGAAATGTTAAGACATTCATCTCATTTGTTTGGCTATTTTAGGACCTTTATCCCCATGTATTTGTTAATTTTACGACCTTTCGCACCATTTGGGTGGCGAGCATTAGTGAGCCTGCAATTTAGGAGGAACAGGCCTTCGGCTGTGGTATATTTCTACCAAAAATGCACACATTTATCTCAAAGTAGGGTCTCAGGGGTATATATTTAAGCTTGATGCAGGTCTAGGGAGCAAACTAAAGAAACAAATATAATAAATAAATATATAATGATAATTAAAAGAAAACTCTCCTTAACCCGTTGATATGAATAAGTGTGTTTGGGTTTTATAATTGTAGAGGAAATGAAGAACAATATCATCATCATAATACAGAGGTATGAAATATTTATAGGATTATGATAAATCACTGAAACAATGTGGCAACACTTTTTTTTAACAGCAAATGCTGCTAGCAATTATATGCTTGCCTGATTTTTAGTACCGAATAAAATGTCAGTGAACGTTTGATCGAAGCTTAGGAATAAGGTACGACCAGAATCTACAATACTTATACACCCATTCGAATCCTTGAACCTTTACAACCATTATCTGAAGCATTTGGAATATACAGTATATTAGAACACTGTCTTATCCCGTTTGGGTTCCATACAGGCTCAAGGGGGTACACATACAGTACCTATTATGGATTCTAGTCCATTCAGAATCAGTGACGTCCTTTTCATTATATGCTGACAACTATTAGACGATTTAATTCAGCTTAGGAAGGACGTCTACCAATCAAAAGGCTACACACTATCTCAATGAATCCTTTTAGCTAGCACATGTCCTTTCTAAGCCTCATAAAAGCGTCTAAAACGTAGCTGAAATCAAATGAAAAACACGTCGCAGGTACAGTAATGGCTAGTTATACATGGAAAAACACACAAATGGAAAGAAATGGTATGTATGAAAATGAAGAGTCCTTGTTACTTCGACGGGACATTGAAATTTTGAGATTATTATTTGCATACAACCCCTCCAGCGTTTATGGCTGACAGAAAATAAAGGGAAAACTATATAGGAACTAGCACGATATCGGTAGTGAAATATGAATGGAATATTGGCTTTTTGGCAGTTGTATCGGGATCGTTACAAATTTACATGGTCAAATTGAACATCACAAAGCGATGATTACTGATATGTGTGGGTGTTTGTGTGTGTGTGTGTGTGTGTGTGTGTGTGTGTGTGTGTGCTTGCTTGCATGCAAGTGTGTATGTAGAAATTGCGTGGTTGTATCAAAATCATGATTTCATTTTATACAAGATATTTTGTCGAATCCTAAAATATTTCTATGTTTTAGACCATTTTTATGCGTACCTATCCTTAAATATAGGTATGTGTATCCTCCATAAAAATAAACAGGAAACTAACTTCAGATTAAACTTGTACCCTGCTATGCAAAGGCGAGGAACTATGAATATCTTTGTAGCGACAACGGAGTCTGGGTCAGTTAGTTGTAATGGAGACATGAGATAGAGGGGATGGGATGGTGACAACAGAGAGAGAGAGAGAGAGAGAGAGAGAGAGAGAGAGAGATAATGTGAGTGTGTGTGTGTGTTTGTGTGTGTGCGAGAATATAATATAATAGAGTATTATGTTTATAGTTGCTCAGACTTTTACAAATACCTATGGAGCGTAAAGGTGTGTGTGTATGAAAGAGGATGAAATACCTTTTCGAATGCAGCATTACTCTCTTTTGCTAAATAACTATATTTAGAAAGTAGATGAGTAGATAGGCAGGCAAGCACACAACTAGTCAGGCAGAGAGAGAGAGAGAGAGAGAGAGAGAGAGAGAGAGCGGCAGGAGAGAGGAGGAGAGAGAGAGAGAGAGAGAGAGAGAGAGAGAGAGAGAGAGAGAGAGAGAGAGAGAGAGAGAGAGAGAGAGGCGTGATATGAGGGTGAACAAACGAGATACCCAGCCATAGGAAAACAAAAAACAAGAACCAACTAATAAAACTAAATCTGCCAGAGAGAGAGAGTGGGAGAATTGAAACAGTGTGCATACAAAACAAAGAATCGAACCAAGGGGGAGAGAGAAAGAGAATGGATGAGGAAATGGTAGATAACTGAAAACGCAGATAGGTGGGGGTAGAGTGCCTTTATATGGAGAGCGACGACATAGGGGAATCCTGGAAGTCAGAAACAATATGGTGCCCGGGGACTTAAGCTTTGGACTTAAGGGGAGGTATTTAGTTTGTTCCCTAGACCTCCATCAAGCTTAAAATTACACCCCCTTGAGTCCCTTTCAAGATATATTTGTACATTTTTCGGTAGAAAAATGTCCCGGCCGAAGGCCGGTTCCTCTTAAATTACAGGCTCGCTATCGCTCGCCAGGATAAAATTGACACCTGAATGGCACGAAAGGTCTTAATATGGGGTGAAAGTTCTTAAAATCGCTAAACTAATGGGGAAAACGTTTTATAATATCAAAAGCAATGGGGCTAAACATGAGGGAAAAAGGGGTCAAGAAAAAAATCCCTCAAGTGGAGATCTCCCCTTAAGGGTTCTATTAGATGAAGGTTGATGGATAACGAAACAAGCATGAAATATGAATATAATAATATACGGTACAGTTACTGACAAATGTTCGTAAGGTCTTGCAATATTAGTTATGCAAATACATCCATTTACTTTGGTATTCAGATCCCATCAACTATATAGTAATAAATACATATTATATTTGTATTAATATATAGCTGATTTGATCTGAACATCAATCTAATTGTATATAATTTAAATAAAGAAAATCGGAAGAGCTCACGAACATTATAGTCAGTAGCTGTACATAAACTGAAAAGGGAAAATATAAAATAAGATAATAATACTAATACTAATAATGATAATAATAAAAAGTGCAATTATAATAGTGTGGTACGGTAAAAAACGTGAGGTAGAAACAATATGGCGTCCACAATCCAAGTTGAACCTACCCTTTCATATATAGATACCCTTGGTGTGGTAGGAGGGGGGGGGGGGAGTGTCAGCGGTGAAGTGGAAAGATATATGAAACACGGGCGTCCATTTGCAAATAGAGAGGATGATAGCGGGTAGAGCAACAGGGATTTTCAGCATAGCAAAATGAAACGAAAAAAAAAAAGAGAGAGATTGGCTTATATTTCATTTGACCTTTTAACTCTTTTGTTGAGATTACACACGTACAGAGAATATATAGAGGTACAGTGGTGAGCTGTAATAACTCTATGTATATACTCAGGCACAAATAATAATAACTATATACTCAATACTATGAACTCACTATATACTCAATTGAATTATGTCGAACTTATAATATGAATACAATGCTTTATATATACAGTCAATATTTTTAGAACGTGGATTTAAGTTTGGGAAGGTTACAAACTCACTGAGGCAAAACATGAAGCTATTAGATGTTATGGTCGCAATTTCAAAAGTAAAAAAATATATATATCTTTTTCTGTGTGTGTGTGTTTTGTTTTATTTACGTATTTATTTTAATATGTTTATTATTTATTTACATATTTATTTGATTATTTATTTACATTTTTTGTAATACCGTTTATATTATCTTGAATAAAATACATGCCAGAGAGCTCGAGGCTGGGGATAGAGAAATGAGGGAGAGAAGAGCTGAGGACTATGTGAACGTTAGGGTGAACTACGACTGGTTTTGTCAACAGAGAAACCTGCACATTTTTTATTTAGTTATACCTACAGTATGTGTCTGTCATTATTTAGAGTTGCCTCACACAGACTCTACTATTTGTTCTTGATATAGATTTGTTTTACTTCTTTTGCTTCATGTATTTAAGTACCTTTGACTATAATGAGCCTTTATTCTTCTTCAATAAATAACATACTTAATTGGTGCACGTTATATTTAGCATATAATGTATGTATAAGGGTTTGGTGACACTCTTTTAGTAAATCTTCACCTGTGCCTACTTTTATCCTTTTCAAATTTACGGGGAAATTAAATAGACTAATAATAAAATGGGGGAAGTGGGCTAGGAATCCTCCTCCCCTTGTATCATTCTCCTTCTCGACGAGAAAGAGAAACGGGCGAGGGAATGCGAAAGTGGTCTGGACCGTGCGAATAAGAACTTTAAATGTTGTTTCTGTTCGGGCTCTGTCTCTTGTCGGCCACCCCCCAGCAGTGGAGTATGTGCCTGAGTGCATACATACATACATACAATAATAAAATAGAATATATGTGCCTCTCTCTCCCCCCCCCCCCCCCCCACCAACCCCCATACGTAAGAATGTATAGGATTTTAATGACGCATCTTTATTATACTTACTCGTTTGCTTACTATATACATAAAATATAGATATATTAAAAAGAAACTCGAACAGAGAAGTGCCTTCACCTCCCCCCCCCCCCCTGACCCCCAGCTGCCAGACACAAATACAAGCTTGTATGTGAATTCGGTAACACTAACTTATTACATCTGTTCTATCACCTGCTAGTTTCTTTTAAAGTTTAGGAAAACATCCATTATAGAAGTGACCCCCCCCCCCCACCCTCCCTCCCTCTTCAATCTCTCCCTCCCACCACCTCTCCCAATCACACACACACACACACACACATAATGATATATAGTTTAAGTAAGTAACACTCTGTTCTTAACATTAATCATCAATTACAAACCCCAATGTACTTGAATAAACTAATCAAAGCATATGGTTCTCCTGGGATTCGATCTCGGGACACCACACCCAGAACATGTAAGCATCTAAACCATTACACCACCAACACAGTTAACAGTGGCGAAGTAATGTTTTGAAAGATAATTTTAACACCTTCAGTTCATACTCAATTGAAGTTGAATAAAAAAAAAAATAACAAAAAAAAAATATATATATATATATATATAATTATATATTTATATATATATATATCATCACTCTAGGCCCTTGGAAAAATAAAAAATAAAAAAATAAACAAATAAACATACAAAATTGTATTGTCTGTGAATGACAATACATTTATCTCAAAGAATTATTGATGACTGTCTTTTCGCTTCAAGAGTTGTGGTCATTATCTGGCCTGCATTTTATTGAGTGTGAGTTTATCGAGTGTGTGTGTGTGTGTGTGTGTGTGTCAGTCAAACAGAGAGAGTGAGTAAGAGTGAGTTTGTGTGTGTGTGTGTGTGTGTGTGTGTGTATCAATGTGTGTGTGAATGTGTGTGTGTGCACGTGTTCTATGGTTCGTTCATGGGTGTACTTTTATGAGACAGAATTGCATTTGAGGTATTTCATAAAATTAATTAAATATATGCATATACCACAACCTTATACTGTACATATTATTATACTAGTCCGTCAAAAATATAATAACGTAATATTTATACAAAAATAAATAAATAAAAATAACACATTATATATGCCTAACAGCAAGAGTACCTTTAACATTATTCATACTAGTAGCGAGCACCCCACTCTAAAACACACACTCTAATATTCCTAATGTACCAATGAGAGGGAAAGAAGAAGGGTGTGTGTGTGTGTGTGTGTGTGTGTGTGTGAGGGGGAGGGAGAGAGAGAGAGCAGAGGAGGGTGGGGAGAGGGTAGAGAGAGAAATTCAAGCTGAAAAAAATTGTAGTATAAAAAAATATGTGTGGAGAGTTCCTGGTGGTGAGTGACAGGGCTGGGAATAAAGTAAGTTAGGTGTGATAACGCAGGTGCCAGGGCGTCACTTGGAGAGGGGTAGTGAGGCGAGGGAGGGACGAGTGACAAGGGAGAAAGGGGGCGTAGGGAGAGAGAGAGAGGTAGGGAGGAGGTGTGTGAGAGAGAGAGAGAGAGAGAGAGAGAGATAATAAATATATACCGTATATATATATATATATATATATATATATATATATCAGGGGTACCCGGCGTTGCCCGGGTAATCACCATAATCACCATCACTACTACTACCATAATCACCATCATCAATCACTACTACCACAATCATCACAATACTACTACTACCATAATCACCGGCCTCGACCTCCCTGTGCCTCATTAAACGGCGACCTCGATTTCGGCCGCTAACTGACCTCCGATTTTGGATCTGACCTCATCCGTACCCCCATTTTGGGGGGCTGCGAACAACTTTCTTTCCATACACCTTTTCGGTCGGAGGCCTCCTTCTGCCCCAAACGGCCATTTTTTCATATTTTTTTCGCTCCCGTATACTACATAAGTTCTGCCGAAAATTGTATTAAACAAAAGTGTCTCTGATTTCCACTAAACTCGCCTAAAACCATCTCCAAAGCCTGGGCTTTCCAACGCTGCCCCACACTCCCACCTGGCACCAACACTGTGGGAGAAGTTTAGTAACAAAGGTCGGGTAACTGACAGACAGACAGACAAACATTGACCTTTATTTATTAAGATATATATATATATATATATATATATATATATATATATATATATATATATATATATATATATATATATATATATTGAGGGAGGGATGTAACTCTGAGGGGGTAGTATAGGCAAGAGAGAAAAGTGACTGGAAATAAGAAACGTAGACAGAAACAGGAGCATGGGGAGAGAGAGAGAGAGGGTAGGATGTCACTCTGAGACGGTGTTTGGCATGATAGAGAGAGAAAGAGAAACATTGAGAGCAAGATGTCACTCTGAGACGGTAGTTAGGCATGAGAGAGAGAGAGTGAGATTGAGAAAATTAGAAGAAGAAAAAAAAGGGGAAGGAGATAGAGGAAGTGGGTGGAAAGAAGGAACATGAAGAAGCAAGAAGAGAGAGAGAGGGGAATATAGAGGGAGAGAGGGTTACTATTAGGGTGGTAGTGAGGCTTGAGTGACAGGGAGAGTGAATGAAAGGAGACGTAGCGAGAAGGAGAGTATGAGTGTGTGCGTGTGTGTGTGTGTGTGTGAACAAAATAGGGGAGTGTAGTGTAGAAGACAGAGAAAGGTGAGACGAGAAGAGATAGAGCTGGAAGGGAGTGAGTAATAGGAGAGGGTTAAAAGAGAAAAATGATAAACTAAGCACAAGAGAGAAAGAGAGGATAAAATAAAGTACAGGGAAGGAGGAATGGGAATTAAGAGAGAGAGAGAGAGTGAGAGAAGCAGGAAGAGCCAAGGAGACGCCGGAGTGACTGACAGGGAGATGGTGTGAAAGGCGGCATGAGGAGGGTGAAAGGGAGATGGAATATGGAGAAGGGAGAGAGGGAGAAGGAAGGGGAAGGATGACTGGAGAGATAAATATACACACAAGAGAGAGAAGGGGAGAAGAAATAGGTGGATCACGAGAGGGGAAAGAAGAGAGGTACAGTATATACAGTAGAAAGAGGAATAAGTGAACGATCAGAGAGGTAAGAGAGGCCAAGGGAGATAGAAAATGAAGAGGAAGAGGAAGAGAGAGAGAGAGAGAGAGAGAGAGTAGGGAAAGTGAGGTATTGAATGCAAAGGGAAAAGGAATGTGATAGAAAGCGATGGAGAGGGCTGGGGTGAGTAAGAATCTAAAACTTATTAGATTTTGTAAATATAGAAAGTAAGAGGGACGCTGAGACAAATTATAAAGCGAGGCGAAAAAAATACATATTGATTATACCAACAGGAGGAGCACTTTATTGACAACGTTTTGCAAATAACTTCTTCAGATTCTTAAGGTTGGAAATGTGAAGCAGCTATTTATAAAGCGTTATCAGTAAAGTGCTCCTAGTCAAATGGTGTTTTCGTCCATTCCGTCAATTATTGTTATGATGTATTTGCATATGATATGGGATACAGATAGGAAGGGAAGGAGACTGGTAGAGTTAGGTAAGGAGAGGGTAGAGTTATGGAGAGTTAGGAGTGGGAGAATTAGGTAAGTAGAGGGTAGCGTTCGGGATAATTGAGAGTGGGTGAGTTATTAGGTGAGGAGTGGCTAGATTTAGGAAGAATTAGGAGTGGGAGAGTTAGATAAGGAGTGGGTACAGTTAGGCATAGTTAGGAGTGGAATAGTTAGGTAGGGAGTGGGTGCAGTTAGGGTGAGTTAGGTAATGAGTGGGTACAGTTAGGGAGAGTTTAGAGTGGGTGAGTTAGGTAATGATTGGTTATAGTTAGGAGTTAGGAGTGGAAGAGTTAGGTAAGGGAGAGTTTAAAGTAGGAGACTTAGGTAAGGAGAGGGTAGAGAGGGGCATTGATAATCTCCGTAGAACATGTAATATGGAAGTGAAGAGAGGGGAAGGAGAGAGAGGAAATATAGGGGGAGATAGTGAGGGCGAACACAAACGAATGAAGAAGAAGAGTAGATGGTAGATCAAATATGATGCACGGCGAAGATAAGGGGGTAGTAGAAGCAGGAATAAAGGTAGAACAGAAACAGAAAGAGATAAAGATAGATAGGGAGGGCGAACAAATGACGAAACAAATAGAGAAAAAGGGTAGATGGTATAATATAAGAAACGGCACAAGACGAAGATAAGGGGAGTAGTAGTAGAAGCGAGAATAAAGGCATAGACAGAGACTAGAAGAGAGAGATAGAACGACAACAAATTAGAAGTGGGCCACGCAATGAAACTAGGACATTGCGAAACAGGAATTGGGAGTGAAGGTGGAGCAAATTATGAAAGAAACAGAGTGAAACGGAATAGAAAAAAAATATATACATTCAGATACGTGCTGATTGATGGAGAAACAGTGAAATAGAGTAAAGGTGAAACAGAGAATGAGGTGATGATTGATACTACAGTAGGAAAAAGGAAGAATAGGTCAAGGGTGAGAGAGGACGAAAAACTGACTGGACAGGAAAGAAGGAAGTACCTTGTTTTATTCGTGAGTGCAATAGAACACACCTATAGGTAGCGCCAACGAACTTGACAATAATCTGGACCCCTTAACTTCTTATAACTAAAAATTAATGAATGCAATCGGGCTGACATTTCTATCATTTGGGAAGTGTCCACCAGGATATAGGTATGCAAACTCACAGCCAATTTGCTCAAGATTTTTTTGAGTTACGAAGAGGTCAGGGATCGAGAAAATTGTCAAGTTCGTTGGCGCTACCTATAGTACTGTAACATAACTAGTCTGTTTCATTTCGACGGACGGTAAATTGCAAAGTTGCCATCAAGATGTCTCAGTTATTTCGAAGATGTTTGTAGTGAAACATGGTGCTAAATATATAAACTTGGTCTTATTATGATGCAGAGATATAGTAGTTTCCTAATTTGTCATTAAGTATCGAGATATGAGCTGCTAAAGGATTCAATTTATTGTCAGCTGATAAGAAACTGGGTAAAGTATATCTAAATCAGTATGAAATATTACGTTGGTGTGAAAATCCAAACCTCTTACAGACTGTATGAACAAATTGATAATTAATATCATATATACGTGCTGCAATGAATGTCAGAATATGTGAAAGTGTCTATAATGGGCTCAAATTATCAGCCTAAAAGCGAATTAGTTGTGTTACAGAAATGTGTTCAATTATAGTGCACACACAATTATAGTGCACACACAATTATAGTGCACACACAATTATAGTGCACACACAATTATAGTGCACACACAATTATAGTGCACACACAATTATAGTGCACACACAATTATAGTGCACACACAATTTGTGCAGTGGAGATAACGAGGAAAAGGTAGGGAATAAACGATTGAAGAATACTGATACAACATGAAACTGGGGGAAGGTGTATCGTTAAGGGGAGGTTTTTAGTTAGTTCGTTAGACCTCCATCAAGCTTAACATTACACCCCCTAGATTCCCTTTCAAGAAAAATTTGTACATTTTTCGGTAGAAAAATTTCCCGGCCGAAGGCCGGTTCCTCTTAAATTACAGGCTCGCTATCGTTAGCCAGGAAAAAATCGACTCCTTAATGGCACGAAAAGTCTTAAAATTGACAGAAATAGGGTGAAAGTTCTTAAAATCGCCAAACTAATGGGGCGAACGTCTTAAAATATCAAAAGCAATGGGGCTAACCATGAGGGAGAAAGGGGTCAAGAAAAAAATCCCTCGAGTGGAAATTTCTCCTTAAGAAAGAGGTGCACAGTGAAACGTGATGATGGATGGAGAAGACAATGAAGATAATAATCGAGGCACCAACTGAAAACACACACAAACATACACACATACACACATACACACACGCAAAGGAATCGGCGTTAATTCAGAAGAAACCAGAAACAAATTTAAAGCATAGGTGGTGGTGGTGGGTGGAAAGAAAAGACAACATTCAGCAAAACATAGAAATACTGCTATTAAGGGGAGATATCCACTTGGGGAATTTTTTCTTGACCCCTTTCTCCCTCATGTTTACCCCCATTGCTTTTAATATTTTAAGAAGTTCGCCCCATTAGTTTGGCGATTTTGAGAACTTTTACCCCGCTTATGTCACTTTTAAGAGCTTTCGTCCCATTTAGGTGTCGTTTTTTTCCTGGCGAGCGATAGCGAGCCTGTAATTTAAGAGGAACCGGCCTTCGGCCGGGAAATTTTTCTACCGAAAAATGTACACATTTATCTTGAAAGGGGCTCAAGGGGGTGTAATTTCAAGATTAATGGAAGTCTAGGAAACACACCAAAAACCTCTCCTTAAAGGAAGAGGAAATGTAATAGATGAAAGACCCGTGTGAGAGAAGAATGAGGGAGGGCAGAGTAACAAGGAAAACGGAATAATTGAAAACTATAGAAGAAGAGAGGAGAACAATTACACAGAAACAAGGGCAGTGTTAAAACAAATACAGAGGAGACCGGAGAAAGTGTGAGAATGTGGATAAACAAGGGAAGAGGAAAAGAAAAACAAGCCAGGCCAAGCAAAGGAGAGAGAGAGAGAGAGAGAGAGAGAGAGAGAGACAGAGAGAGAGAGAGAGAGAGAGAGAGCTACATAGATATACAGACCACACAGACCTCAAGGTCCTTACTAGGCAGTCTGGCCTTACAAACTATATATGCATATATATATATATATATACATATACATATATACACCGGTACATACATATACACACATACACACACACACATACATATATACATATATATACAGTATATATATATACATACTGTACAGTGCACACACATACACTTACATACATTTTTTTTTTTTTTTTTTTTTTTTTTTTTTTTTTCATATCACCCAAGCCCTCTGTAGATAGAGGTCAAGCCTTCCCTTGAAAGCGTTTATTGTGTCGCTCTCCACCACTCTCGCTGGTAGTTTATTCCACTCTGTCGCCACACTGAAGGTGAAGAAACTCTTTGTGACATCTAGGTTTGCCTTTTTGGTTTTTAATTTCATTCCATTTCCGCGAGTTTGATTAGTATTGTTTAATGTGAATAGTGCATTTACATCGACTTTGTCGAAACCTTTTAGTATCTTAAAGCACTCAATAAGCTGACCCCTCAACCTCCTCTTTTTTAATGAGAACAGGTTCAATCGTTTAAGTCTTTCTTCATATGGTTTATTTCTTAATGAGAGTATCATCTTCGTCGCTCTACGCTGTACTGACTCGAGTCTTACAATGTCCTTGATCAGATAAGGTGACCAGAACTGCACACCATATTCAAGGTGGGGCCTCACCATAGAGAGAGAGAGAGAGAGAGAGAGAGAGAGAGAATGGAGTGACACAATTATAAATAAAGATAAAATAATCCTTGAGCAAAGTGGAAGGAGATAGGTGAACTAAATGGTTTATATAAAGAGGCGAGACTAATGAAGAGAAAAGAGAATAACTACAGCAGAAAAAAAGGATAATGTGACACTAACGTAGAGGGTAGTGAAGTCGACACAAACATGCGTAATTAGCAACAAATAGGTATAACTAGTGTATATGTATCATTATCTATGGGTGAGGTCATTAGCAACAAATAGGTATAACTAGTGTATATGTATCATTATCTATGGGTGAGGTAATTAGCAACAAATAGGTATAACTAGTGTACATGTATCATTATCTATGGGTGAGGTAATTAGCAACAAATAGGTATAACTAGTGTATATGTATCATTATCTATGGGTGAGGTAATTAGCAACAAATAGGTATAACTAGTGTATATGTATCATTATCTATGGGTGAGGTAATTAGCAACAAATAGGTATAACTAGTGTACATGTATCATTATCTATGGGTGAGGTAATTAGCAACAAATAGGTATAACTAGTGTATATGTATCATTATCTATGGGTGAGGTAATTAGCAACACATAGGTATAACTAGTGTATATGTATCATTATCTATGGGTGAGGTAATTAGCAACAAATAGGTATAACTAGTGTATATGTATCATTATCTATGGGTGAGGTCATTAGCAACAAATAGGTATAACTAGTGTATATGTATCATTATCTATGGGTGAGGTAATTAGCAACAAATAGGTATAACTAGTGTATATGTATCATTATCTATGGGTGAGGTCATTTTACAAAGTTGGAAACGTGAAATACAGTAAATAAAGAGCAAACACAGACACAAAGGAAACGCAGGTGTATGCATAGAAAATAAAAAAAAGAGGCATTACGAAAGTTGCTAAAAAGAGGACTAAGCGTCAGATACAAAGACAAAGAAATGCCAGGAGTGAAAGAACACGAATATTGTAGAATCATTAAACAAAAGGAAAGACAGAGGGCCGAGGGAGAAGACGTCAGTTTAGTTTCCGATACCAATAGAAAAACTCGCAGAATTGTAGCTGGAAAAATAATTGTTGGCCATCGGAAATAGACTATAAAAGCTCTTGGGGGTATCCACGAGAGATTTTCCCTACGCCATATTACCGGAACTTCGATCTGGCAAGTTCTAACATACTTGTCTACGAATTGTGTAACCTATGCTAATCTATCTTCAGTCTAGTTGCCGAAGTTAGTGCCAAATTGTCTCAAATCGTTGGCAGAATGATATTGCGAACGGAAAATTATTGTGGGATAACGAGGATGTATAAATCCGCTTTTAAGAGGTAAAGAATCCGACATGAAAAACTTGGTCTGAGTGACAAGGACAAAGGCAGAGCACAAAGGGAGAGAGGAAGGGAAACGAAGAGATTGGGAACATGATGATGATGTTGCAAAGGGGGGGATACAAAAAATGAATTGAGGGAGGAAGAAAACCAACAAGGAACTGGAATGAACAAACTAAGACAGAACAAAATAAACAAGAACTGGAATGGACAGAAGAAAACCGAATACAACAATATGAACTGCAATGAACAGAATAGAAGAAAAAACAACAGTATAAAACAAGAGGAGGGAGAACTATAGCTATCCGAGTACATTGTAAACAATATAATGGATTTGAAAACAAAGGGTATTTTTAAGTATCCATACGTACCAATCTACGGTACCCTTTAGAAGGTATATTGCTGGTATTAAAGCCATCTATTACACAAGACAAACAGGGTAAATCACTATTAGTACAGTCATTTTTTTTATAAACCTTACTCATGTTTTACCCTTGATGTTTTACAGTGTAGTTAATTCGCTTAGTATATGGTGACGTGCTTCTTAATTTGATTCTGGCTATTAATAGACGGTTATATCAAGGTTAAAAGAGCTTGTGGTAATTAGAGGGTTAACTGGAACTGTACTTACCTCTTTGATGTCTAGAGATCCTTCCTAAACTCCATGGAATCGTCTAATGATAGCCAAAACATAATTAAGAAATGCGTCATTGTATACTGAAAGGGTTAACTGAAGTGTATAAAAAAGAGCATGAAAGCGGCAAATAAAATAATTAGTTATAATGGTTGTGATTTACCCTTCTATTAGACTAGATGAGTTTATCAAGCCAGTATTTCTTTAAGTGAGTAGATTATTATAGACACTTACAATACCATATTTTCAAATTCATTATTTATATAATATCTGAGCATCTATATTAAGTTCTGTACTGTATAATTCACTTGCTGTACTACCAGTATTTCTCTTCAACAGGCGTGTGCAAAGCTGTATTTTCATGCTTTTTTACGTGTTTTTGAAGTCTTATACAATACAAGACAAAAACTAGAAGTTTTGTAGGATGACACAACTGTTTACTAATGTTTTACAATGACAGCAGAAATGTTTCAAGGTTTTATACATTCAACAGTTAGTGCTGGTTGTGCCAATAGGCCTACGGGTTGACATAAAACAAATGATAATTAGCAATCCGGGTGAAACTAGCTAATTCCGTTTAGAGATCCTGTAGTAAGAGAGATCACCCATCATTTTCATCTGACAACATTTTGGTGCCGTACTTATCAAACAATGGGATTATTTTATATGTTTGATCATTTAGAATTTAGATCCAAAAACCAAACTATGTATAGTAGTTTTGTTTTTTTCATTGCTGAAATAAAAGTGTTATATTTATCGTGTACTAGTATAGCCGAAAGTTTGTTATGGGTATGAATATATTTTGAGTGCAATGGGAAGCTAATAACACCATCGGCACCAATATGGCGGAGGGTGGCCAATATCTGTTACTATAAAGTCCGTCAGTATCACTTGGGGCGGAAGTTACGGCAACCAACTGGAAGGACAACTGATGGAGAGGGTCAGGAGTTGAGAGTTATGGACGTCCGGGGAGAGCTGTGGTCCACAGATACAGCTGCAGGGATTGAGATTTTCTGACAAATTAGACGGTACAGTTCTTTCAATACTGAAGAAAACACCACCGATTGGCCAAAAAGGCAAAAAGTTCATACTGACTGAAGACGAGAATAGTAAAGATAGATTATTTTGTTTTTCCAAATGGATACAGGTAGATTGTAAACTGACAAAGGAAGAACATACAACCTCTTCAACTCCTCAAAAATCACACTCAGACATATAGACATGAACTCCACTATCAACAAATTTTTTTTTTTTTTTTTTTTTTTTCTATATTCCAACTACTCCCTCTCGGGCATAGGCTGAGAGCCTGTACATTCCACCGCTCAACACGGTGAAGCCCGTGAGGTCTTGTTCCAGTCTGGGGAGTGAGACATGTGAAGCAACCATCATGGCTCGAAACAGCTCCATCTCTGAAGCGGCCGGTTGCTTCGCTCAAGCGCTTCACCGTCTCACCCTCCAGACTCAGACCCTCACTCTCAGAACGCCACCTATTGAGCAGTGAACTCACTAGGCATTGTCCCCCTGTAACATATTTTGAATATGGGAATATTCATACAGTGTTATTTAATCAGGGAACAATGAGGGTATTTTTTTAGCATTTCGGTGGGCTTTGTGGTAATGCACTGATACTAGGTACAGCACAAATTCAATCCCAATAATATCTTCCCATTGACATATCGGGATTTGAACCCGGGTCCATTGGATTACCAATCCAGTGGCATGACCACTCCACCACACCTCCCTAAATTGGAAGGATAACTAATGAAGACCGTGGGGAATTGTAAGTTACGAACGCCCATGAAACTCGTCCACAGATACAGCTACAATGACTCGAGCTCAACTGAAAAAACAATCGGCATCGTTATTCCAATAGTGAGCAAGAAAACCCAGCTTCTGACCAAACGACAATATTTTCCTATTTACTATGGATGAGCATAGTAATGATATATAAGTTAGTCTTCCAGCGTACACAGCTAGATATTAACCTGTCAAAGGAAGAAAGTCATTCATCCTAAGAAGAAATTTGGCACAGTTTGATGCAAGATTTAACAGCTAAGCCTATCTACTTTAAACTTTCGAAGGAGATAAAAAGATGATTCTATGCTTAAAATGAGATTGAAAGTATTCATTGTGGCCTAGGACAATAGCTGGTAACTAGGATTTCTCTAGTGGCAGCCTAAGAAGAAATCTCTCTCAGTTTGATGCAAGACTTAACAGCTAAGCCAATCTACATAAAATCTGCATAATGATATGATGAATGTGGGTTGAGCGCTCAGAAAAACGACTTTAATTCTGAACGGGAAAAGCCGAGAAAGAAGCCTCGGAAAAATACAGAGTAAAATTTACATTAATTGTGTGCAGTATGCATAATACATATACATCTATATCCAGGTATACATGTATATATTTGACCAAAAAGGCGTACAATTATCCATTAATTTACCCATTCCTTCATACATAGTTTGTATTATTAATATACATCTATATACATGTACACGTTTGTATTAAGTCAAACAGGCGTAAATACAGAAATTCATACATTCATTTAGTAATTCCATCATATTATGAGATCTACATTATAATATTGTGTGTAGTGTAAATATTGCAAATGCATATGTATCCACTTATACGTGTATATATTTAATAATATAAGCGTACATATTTACAGCCAACCAATCATTCATTAATTAACTCATATATATTTAATTCCACGACAAATGATACAAATATATCACTGAATGTGTATTAATTAGGTATCATAATTGGAGTAATAATGATTAATTAGTTACGCTCGCTCTAGTGAAGCATTTGAACCTGATCATCGTGGATAAAATATATTGGATCATAATTATACTGGAAATTATTCCCTAATATCGAGCTTGTAACGTCAACCCTTTCACTATCGGATGCTTTTACTGGGCGTCATATTATCGTCTACTGTTAACCAGAATACGAAAGTTCAAGTAATTATTATCCAGAAGAAATTACTCGACATACTATTAAGTCGTTTGTCTATTGAATTTTTTTCCTAATCTGAGCAAAATCTGCAATGCCAAATTATGGGATATGTGTTTATGTTTTACTCGACCACGAAGCTACCATAGGACAGTCTAACAGCACCTAAAAACTAAGCCAGAAAAAAAAAAAAAAAAAAAAAATATACCATGAAGCTGACTCATTTTATTTGACAATTACTAGACTATGTTAATAAATATATAAAAGTTATGTGGGTGTCAAAGTGATATGTAAGATAGACATTACTCCTCTGATTGTTTGTGGCCCGTCCAGAGCCGAGTAAAATCGTCTAATTGTAGCCAAAATATAATAGTAATAAGCCACGATACCGAAAGGGTTACATTAATAAAAGGTAAATAACTAAGTGGTCTGATGCATCAAGTGGAAAGGGTTACATAAATAAAAGATAAATAACTAAGTGGTCTGATGCATCAAGTGGAAAGGGTTACATAAATAAAAGATAAATAACTAAGTGGTCTGATGTGTTGTGTGGAAAAGGTTAAATTAAAGTTAAATTACTAAGTGGTGTTTAGCGTTAAGTGGAAAGGGTTACATAAATAAAAGGTAAATAACTAAGTGGTAAATAACTACGTGGTCTGATGTGTCAAGTGGAAAGGGTCACAAAAATATAAGATAAATAAATATAGTCTGTTCATTCTAGGTTGGCCTGACATCGTAACCTGTAACCTCTCCTAACTCAAAAAAAGGACTAGATTAATTATTGAGCTAATATTTCTACCACATAGGAAAACTTGGCTAGGGAATACGTGCGTAGATTGACAGCTCATTTGCTCTAGCCCTTTTTTAGTTACAGAGGTTAGAGGTTACGATTTCTGCCCAACCTAGAATGAACGGACTATAAACGGTCTGACGGGTGGAGTGCAGCAAGGGGCGATCATAAACAATAGAAAAATAAAAGTTCATAAAAAGTTTATAATTCAATTACCGTGAACCGTCAGGCTCGCAAATACTTTCCCGAAAATATATTTAACCGCACCGAGAGCTTAACCTAGAGACCTTATTGTAACAGAGATCGACCAACCTCAACCATATTGGTGATACAGGTATTATTAGCGCCCCTTTACACACAAGTATGTGTGGAAGGTGTGGTGGAGTGGTCTTGCCACTGGCCTGGTAATCCAAAGGTCCTGGGTTCAAATCCCGATGTATCAATGGGAAGATATTATTGGGATGGAATTTGTGCTGTACCTGGTATCAGTGCATTACCACAAGCCCACCGAAACGTCAATAAAATACCCTCATTGTTCCCTGATTAAATAGCACTGTATGAATATTCCCATATTCAAAATATGCTATAGGGGTGCAATGCCTGGTGAGTTATCTGCTCAACAGGAGGCGTTGTGTGTGTGTAAGTGTGAGAGTCCGAGTGTAGGGGTTGAGACAGTGAAGCATGGGAACGAGGTGGCTTCAGAGATGGGGTCGTTTCGGGCCATGAGTGAGCACCGTGCCTCATGTGAAGGCAAGATGGCAGGTGCTCGTTGTACTCTACGTGCTTCACATGTCTCACTCCCTAGACTGGAACAAGACCTCACGGGCTTCACTGTTCATTGTAAAGCGGTGAATGTTAAGGCTCTCAGCCTATGCCCGAGAGGAAGTAAGTTGGAATATAGAAAAAAAAAAAAAAAAAAAAAAAAATCATAAGAAATATTCGGCAATACTGGTATTGAGTATACAGTATATTCCATCTATTAGGAATCCTTCTTCCCTTGTAAAATTATCCTACTCAACGAGACAGAGAGAGGGGTGAGGGAACGCGAAAGTGGTCCCGGACCCTAAGAATTGAAATTTTACAGGTTTCTGTTCGGATTCTTTCTCGAGTCGGCCGGCCACCGCACATCAGGCACATACCCCATTGCTGAAGGGGGTGGGGGGGGGGGGGCAGCAATGGGATATGTGCCTGATTATATACATACATACATACATAATTATACCATTATATACTGTATGCAGTACACTATACCTTATATACAGTATATATATACAGTATATACAGTATATACGGTATATATATATACATATATACAGTATAATGTGTGTGTGTATTTCGTGATCAAGACATGAAAATATCGTCCGAAAACAATCACAATTAATATTAAAACGTTAAACAATAATAATAAAAACAAACTATGGCCTATTTCACTTACTAAAGGAACTCTAGGCCGACCTAAAGCTGCAGAGGCGGAGGTTATTATGTTATTGGCCATTTTCTGTTAAAATACATATACAAAGGAGTACAAAGGAAATCAAGCAACAACAGATCTAGTGACCCTTCTAGGTTGCTTGTCCTCCAAAACACTGAGGATCAAGTGTCCAAACAGTGGTGGACACCACTGTATAGAAGGGAGTGAGGGTTTTTCTCTCTCTCTCTCTCTCTCTCTCTCTCTCTCTCTCTTATACACACACAAACACATACACACACATATGCACTCACACATACACAGGCACCAATCGAGCAGGGCATTACCCAGGAGAGGCCACACATGCATATAATGATAAGGAGTTCCTGGAACTCCCGTTTCATTTGCCTGGCTTCCACTACTGTTTCTATGTGTGCCTCACCTACACAGAGCGTAATCCAGCTAACTCTCACGAACACCACCTCCTCCTATTTATTTCAGTACACTTAAGAATCACACCACACTTTTTTCCAACACACCTAAATTGCCTCTAACGTACCTTGATTTTGGCTCTCTATCACTCTTTCAACCTGGGGGAGGGGGGGGGGGGAGACACTTGTTACAGGCAACTGCCGTTTGTTTCCTTCATACATATAGAAACTTGTATTTGTTTTGATTGTACAATTATTCATATATTATAGAATACACACAAATATTAAAACCCATTAATTCCACAACATATTAAAAGGTTCTGTTATTTATTCTATTACGTACTTTTCCCTCTACCTTATAGTATACATAATTAATGGAGCGGAATTAATAAAACCATGATTTTTGTACACGCGTCACTACTATAAAATATCTTGAAGTTGTTATTTTCTTTTCTTGTTGATGCCTTGATGTTTTATGAACAGTATTTTTACATATATTTTATGTGTATGTCAGTATGAGCGGTATGTGTGTGTTAGTGAATTTGTGCTGAGTTAGTTATTTCAAATAGTATTATTGATGTATTTCACCCTGATGTATTTATTCTGCATGGGTGGTATATTATATGTATACTGTATTAATATGTGTGTGTGCGTGTGTGTGTGTTTCAATAGGTAAAGTGATAACGTAACAATAATACAGGAAAGTGTTACAAGTTGTTACATTGCAACATACTGCATATTACTGAAGTAGTACTGAAGGTTTGATAGGTCTGCCGAAGTGAACTCGGCTTAAGGGGAGATGAGCCTTTTTTCTGGTCCCCCTTCTTCCCCATGTTTAGCCCCATTATTTTTTAAATTTTTAGACATTCGGCCCATTAGTTTGCCGATTTTAACACCTTTGCCCCATTTTGTTGTACATTTTAGGACCTTTCGTGCCATTTAGGTGTCTATTTTTCCTGGCTAGAATTTTAGGAGAAACCGGCTTTCGCCTGGCAATATTGTTCTACCGAAAAAAGTACACATCTATCTTGGAATAGGGTCTAGGGGAATTATTTAAAACCTGATGGAGGTCTAGCCGAGGAAATAATAAAACAAAATATATAAATACATATTGTATAGACCTAAATATAGTCTGTGCGTTAGAAATAGACCAATAATCTTGACCCCAAACTTCAATAACTGAAAACCGACACGACTAATCGACTATTATTTCTAACATTTACGGAAGAGTCAAGCAGGGGATAAGTATGGATATTTACTGCCCATTTGTTTTAGCCCTTTCTGAGTTACAGAAGTTAAGGGCTACAATGTCTGGTTTACTTAAAAGGAAGGGACTGTAGTAGGGATACAAAACCATAAGTAATTGGAACGAGCGACAAAACACCAATATTAAAAGAACAAAAACAAACGCAATTTAGCTGTATACATTTCCGATTCCATTAGAAACTATCATTGTTTTTGTAATTTAGATTTGCGTGTGAGCGTTATTACCAATCTGTTAATGTTCTCCACATATCAACATAAACATCTAGTGTAATGACAGATTATAATTGACATGTATATACTAATAGTATTTAATGACAAATAAAGGAAGCTACCAACAAGGTGGTATATTGTTAATGCTTGGAATTAGCAATATTTCCATAGTATATCATTTTGAAACTGAAACCATATTTTAGTGTTTTCCACCATTACAATACAGGTACCGATACGTAGGTAATGCGAAATACATTATGCATGATGTTATTATACATGTTATGCATGATGTTATTATACATGTGCAAACGGTGTTAGATTCGTTATTTTATATACTGTACTGTATAATGAAAACTGTTAATTTCATAAAAAAAATTTTTTGTTTAATTCTAACTACTTGCAGATGACATTATAATACTTAGGGATAAAGGCAGAGTTAAGAGGATAATTAACCTTTTGAGTGTACCAGCGACGTGATTTATATTTTATTCAAGCTATAGTTAGACGATATTATGCAGCTAAGGAAGGAACTGTGGTAGTATAAATGGGTTGGTTAAGATAGTTCGAAGTATTAATATTACTAGAGGTCCTTCCTAAGCTGAATAAAATCATCTTACAGTTGCCAAAATATGATATATAGGGCGTCCTTGGTACTGTAAGGGTTAAGCTAGTTTTGAACGCTTGAATTCCTCCAGATCGAGCCTAACCTAAATTCAATTAATAAGGTGTAGTTAAGATTAACAATAAGGCGTTATCTGGTTGAAAGGTTTAAATTATGTGAAGTGATATACTGAACATCTCCATTTTCTCTCTCGACACATATACACACACACACACACACACACACACACACACACACACACAGCTCATGAGGCTGCCATTCTTTAATAAACCGTTTATTATTATTATTATTATTACACACACTCACATATACAGTATATGCCTACACACACACACACACACACACACACACAAATACAAACACACATACTGTTCTACCATGCAAGGGACCACAATGGGGTTTTTTCGTGACACACACACACACACACACACACACACACACACACACACACACACACACACACACTTCCCATCAAACGCACACACCAACGGCCACCACTGTTAACTTTCTCTCCCCTTTGAAGCTGCGGTACGTTGAAAAGTCCTTTAGTAATTTCACAGTCTTGTTTTTCCCGGCAGTTCAAAAGCCCAGCCTCATGCTCCAGCAAACCTCTTCCACGGTTATTTCTCCCCGGGTATGTTCGCTCCATACGTGTTGATTTTTTTTTTCGCTCGCAGTAGGGTTCTCTTCACAGCAATATGAAGTTATTTGGTCTGATTTGATTTCTTTTGGCTCGAGGTTAAGCTAGGTTAGGTTAGGTTTGATTAGACTATCATGTGTTTGAATATCATATGCAAGATTATATTGTAATTGATTAGCTTGGGTCGAAAAGTCAGATAACCGAAATTACCTCGAACCCTCTTTCACAACGCCGTCGACCGATGTTTTTAAGTAACGTAAATTCGAGCCGGAAGGTTTGACTTGACGTACTCAGAGTAATTAACTTCAAAGGTGTCGAGTTAATCGGCTAGTTTCTGTCTCACGCCCTGGGGTGGGTGGGGAGGGGGTTGTTTATAATTGTCTTTCTCTGGCTTGTATCCATTCGGCCCCATTCAGCCTATTGTTTTAAGACGTTTACCCTCATCCAGGTGTCAATATTTTCCAGGCGAGCAGTAGCGAGTCAGCATATAATAAATTTGTGTTTTGACAGCAAGCTAAATTTGTACATTTTTCGATATAAACATTTCTCCAGCGTAGCCGGATTTCTCCATACAAAGCTGGCTCGCTATCGCTCGCCAGGAAGAAATCAACACCTGGATGGGGATAAACGTTTTAAAACAGTTGGCTGAATGGGGCCGAAGGGATACAAGCCAGAGTAAGAGAGAAAAGGAGAAAAAAAGAAAACAAATAGGTGACCCCCCTTAACTTCAAAGGTGTCGAGTTAATCGGCTAGTTTCTGCCTCACGCCCTGGAGTGGGGGGGGGGGGAGGTTACAATTTGATTAAGGATTTTGACTGCCATATTCGAGAAACTGTCTCAAGCTCCGTGTGTCCAGACATTTTTACTCTAACGTACCTTGAATTTGGCTCTATCACTCCTTCAGCTTTGGTAGAGACGCTTTTTACAGGCAGCTCTCCCTTTTGTCTCTTTTGTGCACATACAAAACACAAAAACAAAATAGCTTGTTACCTAGATTAATCAAAACATCTCCCCAGAGCCCAGTCCCGCTTCAAGTTAAGAAATATTCCCACACAACTGTTCAAGCTAATTTTGTATTTGTTTTAAGTTCAAACAAAATACAATAAAAGATAAGGCTAAAGGCCAGTTTTCACTATTGTGCAGGCTCGCTATCGCTCGCTCAGAAAACAATGACACCTGAATGGGCTGAAACTTTGATAATCACCAAAATAATAGGACCTAACGTCTAAGAAATCGCCAAACTAATGCGAAACAGGTGGGGTCCAAAACGACCACCGGCAGATTACACAGTGCTAATTGTTTACTTGCGAGTTTTGGGATATATGGAAGTTGGAGATGTTTCTATAAATATTTAGCCCAATTATCAGCTATATTACGGTTGTGGTGCCTATAGAAATAATAAATGAAATTCAACAAAACTTTCTATCCATCAAAAACTCATATATGTTTGGTAATATCTGTCAAATATCGATGTCTACAACTCTAACTTCCTTATAGCCCGAAATTCGCAAGCAGTCAATTGTTTACTTTCTGTCTGACGGGGTGCCACGTTCACTATTACTTAAGGGGGGATGGTTCCTTTTTCTGGCCCCCCTTCTCCCTCATGTTTAACCCCATTAGTTTTCAGACTTTCAGACGTTCGGCTCATTAGCTTAGATTATAAAACCATTCACCCCCATTTCTTTGTAAAAAAATAAGACTTTTCATGCAATTTAGGCGTCAATCATTTCCTGGCGACCGAGAGCGAGCCAGGAAATTTTTCTATACAAAAATATACAAATATATCTTGAAGGGGGATCTTGGGTGTGTTTTGTTAAGCTTGATGGAGATACATATATAAACCAATATATCTTGAAGGGGGATCTTGGGTGTGTTTTGTTAAGCTTGATGGAGATACATATATATAAACAAATATATACGCCCATCCCCCCCCTTAATTAAGGACAGGGAGCACCAATGTTTTTTTCGTATTTTTGTTTGTGTTGATGTTTCCTGCTAAAGGAGGCGTCACACAAGCTACTTCACCGGCTTCAAGAATCGGAGCCTAAAGTCGTTCAAGGGGAGATGGTTCACTTTTTGGGCGATTTTTGCATGTATTCAATATTTTTCTAGGTTCCTCCCTAGACCTCCATCAAATTAATACAAACATCCATTAGATCCCCCTTCTAGATTAATTTGTACATTTTTCGGTAGAAAAATATCCCGGCCTAAGGCCGGTTCTTCCAACATTACAGGCTCACTATCGTTCACCAGGGAAAAAATCGACACCTAAATAGCACGAAAGGTCTAAATATTGATGAAGAAATGGGGCGAAAGGTCATAAAATCGACTAACTAATGGGGCAAACATCTTAACATCTGAAAACTAATGGGGCCAAACATGTGGGAGAAAGTGGTACGGTACAGAAAACCGGCCCATCGCCCCTTAAGGGGAGGTTTTTAGTGCGTTTCATAGACTTCCATCAAGCTTGAAATTACACCCCCTTGACCCCCTTTCAAGATAAATTTGTACATTTTTCGGTAGGAAAATGTCCCGGCCGAAGGCCGGTTCCTCTAAAATTACAGGCTCGCTATCGCTCGCCAGGAAAAAATCGACACCTAAATGGCACGAAAGGTCTTAAAAGTGACATAAATGAGGCGAAAGTTCTTAAAATCGACAAACTAATAGGGTGAACGTCTTAAAATCTCAAAATCAATGGGGCTAAACATGAGGGAGAAAGGGGTCCGAAAAAAAATCCTTCAAGTGGATATCTCCCCTTAATCTTAACCAGATTATGACGAGAAATGCGCCACCTGTACTGAAAGGGTTAAAAGGTCGAACCCCTGATCAAGTATATCAAAATGGAAGGAGGGTCAGAATACCTATACAATTTAACCCTTCAAGATACGAGGACGCATCATTTCAATTTTCTAGCTATTATTAGACGACTTTATTCAGATTAGGAAGGGTATATGGAAGTCAGAAAGTGAATTAAGATAGTGTTTACCTTTCTTATTCTCACAATATCCTGCCTAAGCTGTATATAATCGTCTAATGATCGTTAGAATAAACTGTCAATTGAGTCATGGTCCTCAAGGGGTTGAGTCGACTTGAGCCTGTATCACACGAAATTTATCCTCAACACTAGTCTGGAATCTTAGGAGGTCAACATTTAATATATTTCGGTAACCTTAATAAATCTACCATTCGTCTAGTTTCTGATACCAGTGAAAAATCCTCCACAAATGTTGCCAGAAAAATGTTGATCATCGAATGTTGATAATAAAAGCTCTCGTGTGATCGCTTTATCCTAACTGTCGACGTTGTAAATCGACCGTAACTTATACAGTACTAAAAACAAGACATAGATAGATATTATTACACATTATATATCTATCATTTAAATATTAGGAAGTTATGTCGTCGTGGGCAAGAAAAATATGTTAGTTATTGGTTAGTTCTCACTCACTCTCACTCACACACACACACACACACACACACACACACACACACACACACACACACACACACGCTCTCTTCTCTCTCTCTCTCTCTCTCTCTCTCTCTCTCTCTCTCTCTCTCTCTCTCTCTCTCTCTCTCTCTCTCTCTCTCTCTCTCTCTCTCTCTCTCACTCACATCCTTTGTATACACTGAGCCTAAATTGCTTTGAAGTGTAGATTGGATATCTATTGATTTGCGGTTGTTTCACGACTCGACAAGTATTGGACAGTAGACAGCGAGGTTCAGAAGCTTGGGAGTCAATGGAATAATGTGTTTGTTTGATCATTAAAGTACAAAAGAAACACACAAATGCACAGAAGCACAAACATGAACAGAGAGAGAGAGAGAGAGAGAGAGAGAGGCAGGGAATTAGTGTTAAAAATGACAGCCCATATGTTCTAGCCCTTTTTGAGTTACAGAGGGTAGGGGTTACGATTTTGAGCCTACCTATAATAAATGGACTATAGTTATAGTCAAATGTAATATTAATGAGTTTCCGGTGTTCTGAAGGTAACAATACATGGGCCTATATATTTCATTAGGTTTTACGTATTAATATATATGTCTGTATTATATATATGTTCAATAATAAAACACTTTATATATCATATACAGTATGTGGTTTGTTGTCTGTATCATTGTATAATTTGTTTTGCCTCTATTTATTTCAGGCTTGTGCTTGAAGGACATTCGCTGAAGAAATAACCTTTGTGGACTTCTTACTCTAGATGAACAGAAGTACAGTAAGCACATATTCATTTGTTTTTGGTAGATATTCTAACCCTAATTAACACTTGTTAATTATCATCGCCCTCCATCTTCCTTTGATTTCGTGTGTCCCTACCTCCTTCTCTTACTTCTCCTTCTCTTTTGCTGTTAATCTTTTGTTCTCTCCTTCCTTCCACCTTTATTGTATTATTATCTTTTATCCATTCTAATTCCAATCATGGTCCTCTTACTACTCAATCCTTTCCTCTCTATGCTATTGTCTTCCATCGGTCTTGTCTTTTTCCTCGTTTTTCATTTATACAGTATTTGATAATCTCTCATTATCGTTCCTTCCATCCATCTAATTGTCTTATTTGTTCTGCTTCGAATGCTTTACATATATTTATTGATCTGTTTATTTGTTATTATTTTTTCTTGCTTTATGTGTCTACTTTTCCTTCTTTTATACACCCCTTGATATCTACTGTAAACTGCCTCTTATGAATAGAAGCACCATATGAGGAGGAGCACTTCTTGATAACGTTTCCCATATAGCCATTCAGTGACCTGAATATACTATCTACGAAACGTTGTCAATAAAGTGCTCCTCCTAATGTGGTGTGTTTTTATTCAGTCTATCAACTTTTCGAAGCTCATTTTAGCATACTGTCTCTTATCTTCCACTGGCCTTTGTCTTTCATCAACTATACTGTATATACGTCCTTTCTCCGTCTTCTCTCCTAGCCATTTATGTCCTTTCTCTCTTCAATCCCCTATTCTTTGCTCTCCTTGCTTCCCTTTATCATCTCTTATACCCCTTTCTTCTCACATTCTCTTATTCTCTTATTATATTTTCGTTTCGTCTCGTGTCTTTAATCTTGTCTTTTGTTTACTTTAGTTGGTATCTATCCTTCTCGTTTCATATATTCTCGTTTACTCTCTTAATTCATCTATTATCTGATATTCTCTTCGTTTCCTTTATCAACTGTTTAATTACTGTGTGTTCCCTTCCCACACCTTCCCTTTGTTTCTAATCTCCTCTCTTCCCTTGGTTTATTTTCTCATTTCCAGTATCCTCCCTCGCTTCTCCTATCTCCTCTTATCTTCTCCTCTCCTCTCCCCTCGTTTTTCCTCTCTCCTTTCCTTTCCCCTCGCATTTCCTCTCTCCTTTCCTCTCCTCTCCTTTCCTCTCCTCTCCTCTCCTCTATTCCTTCCCTCTCCTCTTCCCTAATCTTTCTTCTCCTCATCTTTAATTTCCTCTCTTCCCCTTTATTCTCCCCTCATCTCTCTTCTCCTCTCTCCTCTCCTCCCCTTTTATCCTCCTTCTTCCCCTCCCCAGCTTCCCTGTCTCTTTGCTCTCTCCTGTCCACGTCACTCCCCTTACAACTCTCATTACTTTAAGGGCGTCTTCATTTAATATCCTCCTTATGAAGAACGTGACCCCTTAGCAGTTCACTTTGTTATAAGTAGAACACATAATGTTTTCAAGTTGTACTCTTCCTGTCTTGTATTTATTGTGGGTTTTATTACTTTTTCTTTTGTTCTCTGATATAGATGGTTTTTTTTATTGTTTTTTTATTTATTATATACAGTATATGCCATTTAATTCTTAATATAAATGAGTGTTATTTTGTCGCAACTAAACAACCCAGGTACAGGTATTATATTATATTTTCGTTCGTATTATTGCTTTAATGTGGCAACTTTCCCTTGCTTAAGCGTCTACACTTTTTCTTTTACACTGACATATTCGTTTTGCTTCTGTGATGTTGTTTTGTTTACTATTTGCTATAAGCAGTATATATACTGTTTTTGATGTGACTGCATTAGTAGCTGCTCTCATTCCAACTATATGCTGTCGTCAGATTCATTAAATATAAACTACCAATCTATATTTATGTGGTTGTAAGAACATAAAGAGATCAATTTGTGAAAATATTATTCATATAATATCATAATGAAAGTACACATATGGAAGCTTAATGTGAAATAAGAGGATTTGCGATATTAATTGGTATTATGTAATTAAAATGCGTTATAATTCAATTGAAATATTTTATAAGTTCACAACACCTCACAATCACATGCAGTGGTACAACATTAGTTTAAAATACATGAGTCCGTGGTTTCCTTATTTCACGTTAATGATCTTAAGTTGTTGTTGTTGTTGTTGTTCCCCAAGCTGCCTGGCCGAACAGCCCCAAGGCCCCGTTGAAGGCCAAGGCCATAACCGAGCGCCCCCACAGAACCCTCCCTGCCGACCACAATAAAGCCTGGGTGACCGAAGCCACTCCATGGCGGGGAGCTAAGGAGGGTGCGGAAACGCCCGGGAAACCAAAGACCGACCCAGGGCCCTGTGCCCCTCAGCAATTATGAAGAGAAAGTTGAGGGGCAAAGGAAAAATGTGACGCTTTGGCTTCCAATCTTGGTAGATTGGGAGGTCAATCCACGGAAGAGGCGCCGTCACTTGAGATCTAGAAAATATATTAGTAAAAGGAACAGTCAGAGTAAGCTATGGGTATGGCAGAGATCGCTCAGTTCTCACTCTGATAGACCAGCCCATCACCACTGAGCTTAAGTTTATCATAGTAGCGTATCAGATACTTGAAGGATATTGTAAATGCATAATTATATTAAAATAGGAATATATAATTTCGGTAATATGCATACATGTTCAATAATATTGTTGGTTATCGGTCATGTACATTTACATGTAATTTTATCCCCGGAAGCGCATAAAACGTTCAGTATTTATGATTTTATTTAGAAAAAAAGGGTTCAAGCCCTGGCTGGGTTATACTACAAAAATATGTAATGTATCAAAGTCCTCAATTGTCACCCACATGAACAACCAAGGGAAAAATATAGTAAATGAAAATGTCAGAGTGTATTAATTAGATAGGTTTTTGACAAACAATGTATTTCAATTGTAACTTTAGGGAAGATTGTTTTATTTATGTATTTATTTATCTTAGTATCCTACTTACGCCTCCATCAAGATTAAGACCAAAATATTAATGCAATCTGTTATCTGTTACAAAGACACTCCTTTGAGATAGATTTGCGTTTTGTTTTTTTCCGTAGTGAAAATGTCCTGGCTGAAGGCTATCCCTCCACATAGCAGGCTCGCTATTGCTCGCCAGGAGAAAATGGAGACTTAAATGACGCAAAAGGTCTTAATTTTGACAAAATAAAAAAATGAGAAATATTTTAAGATAACCAAACTAATGGAGCGACCGTCTTAAAATATCAAAGCAAATGGGGCTATACCTGAGGGGCAGGGGGTCCTGAAAACACCCTCTTAAAGTTACACATTTCAAGAGCAAGGTTTTCGGCGAACTAATGATTTTGACCGAACATTTTTCCCCTCCAGTCCAGCTTATTAGGCCACCCTTATCAATTAGTAATCCCCTGGGGAATAACAATTTCCTGAATCTCTACATTGGAACCGAAAAAATGCAAAGTAACCATATTTCAACTCGTCGACAGGAAATTAATATGTAGATGATATACAACCTCTGCTAAATCTATCTATCTATTGCCAAACGGCGTAATACCCAAGAGGGGGTGCTTCGAATTAATCACCTTCATATGCTTCCATTAGCAGACGCAGCTCACTCGTTTATATACCTCATAAGTGTTCATGGGGAGGGCCGCTTAAGCTCAATATTATTATTTGAAAGTTTCACTGGCCTTAACTGAAGATTCCTATTCATCAGCGCTTGCTTGGATGCCACTAAGCGATTGTATTTATAGTATGGAGCACCTGTAGTTGTAGGCTTAAAGACAGTGAAAATGGTCAGAAACAAAGAAAGTATTTAAACGTCTATAGGCTACCACTAAAGAATTTAATTTATCACACGAAGAGCAAGTAATCAAATAGTTAAAGAAATAGCAAATGGTCAAAAGCAAGGAATATTGAAAGATTTCTATTCGTTAACACCCGCCATGCTGCCACAAAGCCAATGTAGTTATCGCCCACGTAGAACATGTAATTAAATGGTTAAAGACGGTGGATATGGCCAAGAAGTCATGATCGAGCAACCCCTTGGATTGGGTGAAGATAATACCTTCCTCTCACTTTTAGGGGATATAGTTTATATAATTATCTTATTATGTATTTATATCTTTATTAATTTATTTATATATTTATGTATCTATTTATTTATTTATTTATTTACTTATTACTGAGTTAGTTTCCTCCCTAGACCTCCACCAAGCTTAATAAATGTTTTCTCAAGAATCCCCTTCAAGATCAATTTGTACATTTTTCGGCAGACAAAATCTTGGCCGAAGGCCGTTTCCTCCAAAATTACATGCTCGCTATCACTCTCCAAGAAAGTATTGACACCTAAATGGCCCGAAAGGTCTTGATATTGATAAAGAAATGGAACGAAAGGTTTTAATATCGACAAACTAATGACACGAATGGATGAAAATATCAAAACTAAATGGGCTATACATGAGGGAGAAGTGAGTCCAGAAAAAGCAACTACCTTCCCCTTAAAGACGGTAGAAATAACCAAGAATTCATTATCAAGCAACCCCTGGACTCAGTGAAGATAATGCCGCCCTCTCACTTTTCGCCAGGATCGCTCGCTAATTGCCACGAATCTATGAAAAATCAAAACAATGGGGAGATTTAAAGGAGGATGAGCGTATGTTTTTGCTCATTTATGTATTTTGTTATATTATTTTTGTTTAGTTTCCTCCCTAGATCTTCATCAAGCTTAGAAAAACATCCGCCCAAAATCTATCAAGATAGATTTGTACATTTTTCGGTAGAAAAATGTCTAAGCCTAAGGCCGGGTTCTCTTAACTTACAGGCTTGCTATCGCTCGCCAGGAAAACATCGACATCTAATTGACTCGAAAACCCCTAATATTGATAAATAAATGAGTCAAAATGTCTTTAATTCGCCAAACTAATGGGCCGCACGTTTTAAAATATCAAAACCAATATGCTAAACATGAGGGAGAAGGGAGGTCTGGAAAAGCGACAACCTCCCCCTTAAGATGAAAGGATTACCCCAATTAAAGCGCGGCGATGGAAGAATAAACTGGAAGGAGTATTTGAAACATTACACATTCAGGTTTAGAAGTTGAGTTCGATTGTACAGTGGGCCACATAAGTTCTGTTCCTCGTCGTGATCTTACGTATGAAAGTAAAATAGTATGAATTTATTGCAAGTGTGGTTTCATTTTAATATATATTCGAATTATCAGTTGACTAATCATATGCGCTAATCACTGCATAAGAAACTACTCTCCTAATTCATTATACTGTATTTATTTGTACAGTATAAGATCACAGAGAGGAACAGAACTTGTGTGGCCAACTGTACGTCTATGGTATCACGTTTTGGTTCAGTAAGGCTTAACCTTATATGGTCCTAGAGGGGTCTTTTTGGACTTCCCCTGTTTCGCTCCGTTAATTTGGAGATCTTATTACTCCAATCAATTTGCAATTTGGTGATAATAAGACGCTTCCTCACAACCCGGTGTCGATATTTTTCTCGGCGAGCAATAGCTAGCCAGTAACTTAGATGAAATCGGCCTTCGACCGGGACATATTCTATCGAAAAATATACGATATATACTGTACAAGTTTAGCTTCAAAGGGGGTCAGGGAAATCTTGAGGACAATTTATTAAGCTTGATGGAGGTTTAGTTTGTTATAGTTTGAAGGAAATCCGGGAAGACAGTTTTTTGTTAGCCTGGGGGACAAACTAAAATATATTGCTCGATATTGATTGGACCATTAAACATCCTCAATAATGATTAAGCAAAATATCACAATAACCCAAAAGAGGTCTAGATGTATGTGTCTCTGTTTATCATAGTGATGCTTTTCAGTGGAACTTAAGGTGAGTTGGGTCGCTTTTCTGGTCCCCCTTCTTCGTCACGTTTAGCCCCATTAGTTTTCAAAATGTATTACTTTCGGTTCATTAGTTTGGCGGTATTATAACCTCTCGCCTTATTTATTTGTCAATATTAAGACTTTTCGTGTTATTTAGGTGTCGATATTTTCCTGGCGAGCGATACTGAGCCTGTAATTTTAGAGAATCCGGCCTTCGGGCGGGATATTTTTCTATCGAAACATGTACATATTTATCTTGAAGGGGGGTCTAAGTGATGTTTTTTTCTAAGCTGGATGGAGGTCTAGCGAGGACACTAAACAATACATTAATACATTAATTAATAGAAAAGAAAAAAAAAAACAGCCCACCCCCCTTACCACAGCCATTATGTGAAGAATTTTGTTTACGTGTATTAACCCTTTCAGTATGGATAACCTCCTGGTGTTTTATTATTGCAGAATTTAGACGATATTTATGCAGCTTAGGTAAGATCAATCGTAGCTAAAGGGTTGACTGATACCGTCTCGACCATCCTTTGTATTCCTAGAGTCCCTGTTTAATCTGAATACAATCGTCTAATAGTAGTCAGACTAAAATTGCAAATACGTTGTCTGTACAATGTATTCATCTGTGTAATAGAGACAACCAAAATTAAGAAGATTGGGCAGAACATTTTGAGTGATATTGTACCTCTCAAGTAAAATTAAAAATATATTTTACTTAGCACATGACAAAACAGTCGAGTTCGGTTCATTGAATAAAACAAAACAAATTAGTCAGGACTGAAAAAATCCCTGAAATTAAACAGATGGGTAATTATTTTGAATATACTGTAGCTATACAGACGTGTGTAAAGTTTGTATTAAAATGTGTTAGTCTATGCGACAAAAGACTCCATTTTCTTCATATGCTGCCATATATTCCACAATTTAATATGGCTTCAAAAGTACCTATGAGAGTAATAATTTGTTATTAGATGTACAGACGTATGCTTTAGGATATGAATCGTGACCTTGAGTTTTCGAAGCTATCCCAAACAGATACATTCCAGTGCTTAATCCCTTCTGTACCGGCAACGTCGTATTAACCCTTTCAGGCACATTTGACGCAGAGGTTGCCAGATTAGCAATAATAATAGAGTTCTCTCACTCTTATAAATACCTCTCCAAAATTAGTTTTCTGCCCACAGCTAACTCAAAGACAACTGCAGAGGTTGAAGTAACTAAACTAAAGGTTTCTAAATACCCCTGATGGTAACAAAGGCTTTAAAGTATCCCTAATAGGCTCAAAATCGCGTCATATGTCGGAGAGGGTTAACATTATTCTGGCTATAATTAGACGATTTCATTCAGCTTAAAAAGGTCCTCCAGCAATTATCAGGCTTCGAACTATCTCACTTAACCCCTTTTACTACCACAGATCCTTCCTAAGCTGCACAAAATCGTCCAAATATTGCTAGAATAAAATGAAAAAGACGTCGCCGGTACAAATGGGGTTAATTTTATCTAAAATAGTAGTCAGAAAAGACCATGTTTTTTGTCTTAGAGTTAATTCGTTTTGTTTATATAGATATTTCCTAAACTAAGTAAAACTCTTTAACGTTTGGCATAGGATTATGGTACACAAAAGTGAGTTGACGTACTGGAAGACAGAACAATATATATCCCTTTATATATTTAACCCCTTCGGTACCGTGAGGCCCTTTTACCTTTGATTCTTGTTAAAATTAAACGATTTTATACAGCTTCAAAGGGTTATTTGATATTACATTTACACCTTTGAGTCCTAGAGGTAAATCACAAGCTAAATAATCGTCTAATGGTAACCAGATTATGATGAAAATAAACCATCGTGCTGAAGGAGCTAAATTTGTTGAAGCCCAGGATCAATGTATAGCACTGCTACTTTTGCACGCGGCTGTATTTGTAAGGGATCTCGCAGCACTCACTAGGATGTAAGGAAGAAAGTAAGCATGTAAAAGGGTGGTTCACACATAGCCGAGTCGGTGCGCGAGTCCAACACGAGTGCTGAAATTTTGCTATTCGGCAATGACTCGTCGAGACTCCTCAACACTCGTGTTAGACTCGTGTATACTCTTTGTTTACTCGACACACTCGTGGGTACTCGCCACGGGGTCCAAAAATATCATGCATGCATGAAATTTTTTGGGCCACGTGGCGAGTACCCACGATTGTGGCCTACATACGTGTAGACTCGTGTGCATACGTGTTTACTCGTGCTGAACTCTGAATAACTCTTCATTATTCGTGTTAACTCGTGTTGACTCGTGTAAACCCGTGTAACACTCTTTGGTGATTCGTCGCTTTTCGTCATCATTTTGACGTTGGCGAATCAACACGAATCAACACGTGTCTACACGCAACAACACGTATGTAACACACATGTTGATCCGTGTAACACTCGCGTTGACTCGTGTTGACTCGCGTTGACTCGTGTTAGACTCGTCCATACTCTTTGTTTGCGTGCTCTGGAATGTGGCCGTTATTTTTCAAATTTTGGACACTCGTGTTTGGTTCGTGTTACACTCGTTTTGATTCTCAGTTACTCATACAGACTCTTGCATGGACACGTGTTGACTCGTATTGACTAGAGTTAACTCGTGTTACACTCTCCTTGACTCGGGAGCAATTGCTACTCGCAGCCGACTCGGCCTCCAGCGACGGCGATAATCAACGAGTGTGACTCGTGTTGGACTCGCGCACCAACTCGGCTATGTGTGAACCAGGCTTATGTATGTATGTAAGTAAGTAAGTAAGTATGTATGTAAGTATGTAAGTAAGTAAGCATGTAAGTAAGTAAGCATGTATGTAATAATAGAGAAGACAGTTCATTGAAACATTGATTTTTTAAAGGTACTGATGGTCTATTGAAGAGAGAGAGAGAGAGAGAGAGAGAAAACAGGGGGGGAGGGAGACACTCCTCTAAACGATAAAAATCAGCTTTAAAGATTAGTACGTAGGTTCGAAAGTGCTGCAAACAGTTGCTACAAGATGAGGTAAACATTATTCACCTTTACAGCTAAATTCCGTATTGTATTCATATATTACAATTTACCCTTTATACGAGAGAGAGAGAGAGAGAGAGAGAGAGAGAGAGAGAGAGAGAGAGAGAGAGAGAGAGAGAGAGAGAGAGAGAGAGATAGAGAGAGAGAGAGAGAGAGAGAGAGAGAGAGAGAGAGAGAGAGAGAGAGATAGAGAGAGAGAGAGAGAGAGAGAGAGAGAGAGAGAGAGAGAGAGAGAGAGAGAGAGAGAGAGAGAGAGAGAGAGAGAGAGAGAGAGAGAGAGAGGCTACAACAACAAAAAAGCCATAACAACAAAAAAGAAAAAAATCTATAGAAAGACCCGATCCAAGATAACATATAATGACCAAGCCGGATTCTTTTAGGAGCCTGATAACATTATTAGCTCTAAGTGGTTCTAAAATGGTGATGATGGAAGATCTAACAGGACCTAATAATAAGTTTTTACCTTCATTGTATCGTTATTATTATTATTATTATTATTATTATTTTTTTTTTTTTAGACGACAATGAAAATAGGAATCATAAGTTCAAAAAAAAATATATACAAATGGAAGTTAAACTATATGAACCAAGATAAATGATGTATGAACAATATATATGTATATTGATCTCCATCTTCTGTTTAGTGCTGATAGCTGTCCCCCTGGTATATAAAAGGGGGGTGTCCCCCTGTAATAGGGGTGTCTCTGGTGATAGCTGTCCCCCTGGTATCTGAAAGGGGTGTGGTCCCCCTGTAATAGGGGTGTCTCTGGTGATAGCTGTCCCCCTGGTATCTGAAAGGGGTGTGGTCCCCCCGTAATAGGGGTGTCTCTGGTGATAGATGTCCCCCTGGTATCTGAAAGGGGTGTGGTCCCCCCGTAATAGGGGTGTCTCTGGTGATAGATGTCCCCCTGGTATCTGAAAGGGGTGTGGTCCCCCTGTAATAGGGGTGTCTCTGGTGATAGATGTCCCCCTGGTATCTGAAAGGGGTGTGGTCCCCCTGTAATAGGGGTGTCTCTGGTGATAGCTGTCCCCCTGGTATCTGAAAGGGGTGTGGTCCCCCTGTAATAGGAGTGTCTCTGGTGATAGCTGTCCCCCTGGTATCTGAAACGGGTGTGGTCCCCCTGTAATAGGAGTGTCTCTGGTGATAGCTGTCCCCCTGGTATCTGAAAGGGGTGTTTCCGGGTAGATGGGACTCGATAGCCTTGGCGGGCAACCTATCTAGGGGAAAAAACCCTACACAAATTACCGATGGGCGACACGCTAATCGGTGCCACTTACAGGTGGCGATTTTTATAACAGATAACAGATAACAGATATAAGCACTAAACAGAAGATGTAGATCAAGCTGATAAGATAATGAAAATGTAAACCGACTGGGGATATAAACAATAATAATTTAAAAACAAAGAGGTTTTGTTCGGATATAAAAAAAAGAAAATGGTAAAAAACAGAACTCTGTAATTAGGCAAAGTTTCTTGATCCGGTATGTGCTGTGTATGTGTGTGTGTTAGTGTGTGTGTGTGTGTGTGCGCGTACGTGTGTGTGTGTGTTTATGTGTGAGAGAGAGAGGAAAAAACGTGTGTGTGAGGGCATGTATGTATACGTGTGTCTTCTTTAGTGTGTGTGTGTGCTTGAGAGAGGAGCATCATCATCGAGCAGCTGGCATAGAATACGACAGATGGGATGTACAGTGGCGGTGCCAAAGCGGAGTGGACCACGGGACGATTACTGTCAACCTTCAACTACAAGCACAGGAACCACAGGAGTGAACATGCGTGTGTGTTAGGGTGTGCCTGCGCGTATCTTCTTTAGTGTATGAGCGTGTGTGTGACTGAGTGTGCTGGTGTGTAAGTGCGTGTCTGTGTGCCTGCGTATGTGTTATTTAATGTAGATACGTTTGTGTCTGTTTGAGTAGGTGTGTGTGTGTGTGTCTTAGTGTCTTAGTACCTGTGCGAGTCTGTATGCCTGCGTGTGTCGTCTCTTGTGTAAGTACGTCTGCCACAGTGTGTGTGTGTGTGTGTGTGTGTGTGTGTTTTGTGTGTTCATCAGGAAAATTTGATGCGAGGCGGTGGAGACTAAAGTTCCATCTCCCCCAAGTTGCTTTGTCTGGTATTGTTGGCTCACCAGTACGTTCTCCAGTGCCCTCCATTTTTCCACTTAATCTTTACTCGGAGATTTTTGGTGATATAACGAGAGAGAGAGAGAGAGAGAGAGAGAGAGAGAGAGAGAGAGAGAGAGAGAGAGAGAGAGAGAGAGAGAGAGAGAGAGAGAGAGAGAGAGAGAAGAGAGAGAGAGAGAGAGAGAGAGAGAGAGAGAGAGAGAGAGAGAGAGAGAGAGAGAGAGAGAGAGAGAGAGAGAGAGAGAGAGAGAGAGAGAGAGAGAGAACGATGAGGGTGATTACTACTAGAACTGGATTATGAGTGGCAGGGATCAATACTCTATGAGATAAGGGATCATAAGGAGCAGAATCTGGGATGGACGATTAAATTAGGCGGTTTAGGATTGAACATTAGAGAGAGAGAGAGAGAGAGATTGTATGACTGAATGAGCTTGTAAAGAAGAGTTTATGTTTGTAAATGAGAGCTGTGAGTGAAGAGAGTCTGCAAAAGAGCGTAGGTTATGTGAAGATTGGTGGGATTGTATGTGTGTGGTTGTGTTGAATGAGCCTTGCTTAATTGTGTAAGTGTATGTGGTAGTATGTGTGTGTGCTAATATGTGTGAGTGTATGTGTGCATCTGTGTGCAAAGAGAGGACTGCTATGTCTAATTTGTGCGGGGTTTGTGTGTATGTGTATGTGTGCGTGTGTGTGCTTGTGTTCATGTCCGTGTAAAGGTAGGGTTGTGATATGTCTAATGTGTGCGGGGTTTGTGTGTATGTGTATGAGTGTGTGTGTGTGTGTGTATGTGCTTGTGTTCATGTCCGTGTAAAGGTAGGGTTGTGATATGTCTAATGTGTGCGGGATTTGTGTGGATGTGTATGTGTGTGTGTGTGTGTGTATGTGTTTGTGTTCAGGTCCGTGTAAAGGTAGGGTTGTGATATGTCTAATGTGTGCGGGGTTTGTGTGTATGTGTATGTGTAGTGTGTGTGTGTGTGTGTATATGTGTGTGCTAGAGTGTGTGTGTGTGTGTGTGCTTGTGTTCATGTGCGTGTAAAGGTAGGACTGTGCTATGTCTACATTGTGCTGTGTTTGTATGCGGTTTGTGCTGTGTTGACTGACTCTCGCTTAATTACCTGACGAAGCGGAGGTGTGTGTGTATGTGTGCTTGAGTGCTTGTGTGTATTTAAAATGTTTATGTGTGTTATAAATGTGTGTGTGTGTGTGTGCTAAATGCGTGTGTGTATTTTAGATGTGTGTGTGTGTTTTATATGTATGTGTGTGTTTTAACTGATTGTGTGTGTTTTGCTTGTGTCTGTGAGAGGATATGTGTGTGTGTGTGTGTATGTGTGTGTTCTTGTGTGTATATTAAGTGTTTTGTATGTTTTGCTTAAGAGTGAATCTGTGTGTAGTTGACTGTTTGTGTGTCTTAAATGTTTGTGTATGCTTTGCTTGAAAGATAGGGTGTGAGAGAGAGAGAGAGAGAGAGAGAGAGAGAGAGAGAGAGAGAGAGAGAGAGAGAGAGAGTCCAAAGGAGTACAAAGGAAATCAAGCAACAACAGATCTAGTGACCCTTCTAGGTTGCTTGTCCTCCAAAACACTTGAGGATCAAGTGTCCAAACAGTGGTTTAGAGTGGGTAAGGGAACATTGGAAAGGGAATTACTGCCCTGGAACTAATGTCCGTGGCAGGATTAGGAAGTTAGTAGGGGACAGATGGGTTAGTAACTGAGGGGGGGATAAAATAAAGTGATTCATTTACAAACCCAGTCAGTCGCGGGTTTGATGCGAGATATTTGTCTAGGCGGAGTTTAAATGAATCAACGGTGATGCAGTCTATAACGTTTCGGGGAAGCCCATTCCACAAGTTGACAACTCGATTGAAGAAGAAATTCTTAGATTCGTGTGAGTTAAAGATTTACCCAATAATTTTGCAACCGTTTCCCCGCGTGTAATTAGATTGGTCGATAGTGAAGTACTTACTACAGTTCATATTGTCGATGCCTTTGATGATTTTGAACACTTGAATTAAGTCACCTCTTAATCTGCGCTGGGTTAAAGGAAATAGATTTAATTCTCTAAGACGCTCTTCGTATGGTTTGTTTCTTTAGGCTAGGTATCATTTTGGTAACTCTACGTTGAACTCGTTCTAGCTTGTTTATATCTTTTTGGTAATAAGGGCACCATGATTGAACGCAGTATTCCAGAAGAGGGCGGACTAATGAATTGTAAAGGGTTAGGATAACTTCTTTGGATTTATGCTCAAATGACCTGCCTATAAAGCCAATTATTTTGTTTGCCTTCTTACCAACTTCTGAACATTGTTGACTCGGTTTTAGGTTACTCGATATTGTTACTCCCAGATCGGTTTCTCTGTTTACATTCTTAAGCTGAGTGTCATTCATCGAATAGTTTGCTTTCTCATTTAGGTATCCGATATGTAGTACTTTACATGTATCCCGCATTGAAACTCATTTGCCAAATTTGGGCCCAACCTGACAATTTATCTAGATTGTGTTGCATATCGTCCAACTTGTTTCTTTTGAGAGTACGCTATTTGCAATTTTGTATCGTCTAGCAAAGTTTGAGATTGTACAGGTGAGACCCTCATCTATGTCGTTGATGTAAATTAGAAGAGAATTGGTCCTAGTACCGATCCCTGGGGTACCCCGCTACTTACATTGGTCCATTTTGATGCCTTACCGTTTATGACTACTCTTTGCTTTCTGTCGCTGAGCCAATTTTCTATCCATTTCAACACACCGTCTTGTATTCCATGCGCTTTTAGTTTTAGCAGTAAACGTTTGTGGGGAACTTTGTCAAAGGCCTTTTGAAAATCAAGGTATATAATATCTACAGCTTTACTCTCATCGTAGAGGTTGAGGATATCGTGGAAGAAGTCTAAGAGGTTTGTTAAACAGGAACGTTTTTTACGAAAGCCGTGTTGAGTATCTTTAAGTATGTTATTTTCCTCTAAGTGATTTACGAGTCTGTCTCGTATGACCGTTTCTAGCATTTTACATACAACTGAGGTTAGCTAATTGGACGATAGTTACTGGGTAGGGATTTGCTGCCTTTTTTTTAATATCGGTGTTACGTTGGCTAGCCTTTATTTGAATAGTAATGTCAGTGGTTTAGAGAGCTCATCCTTAGCTTCCTTTAGAACTCTAGGCGAGATTGTATCAGTCCTGGCGTTTTTTATATTTACCTTGAGTTTATCTAAACAATTCAATACTTCTCTCTCTGTAACGGTGATATTGCTTAGAACATCTGAATTATCAATCTGAATCGGCGATGGTGTAGGGATATCACTGAGGTCTTCTGTTGTAAAAACTGATTGCAAAGAAGGTATTGAGGGCATTACTCATTTGTTCTTCGTCTTTGGTGTATTCTCCATTTTCATCGACTAACGTTCCAACAGTTTGAAGTAACGACTTTTTCTTTCTGATATAACTATAGAATTCTTTCGGGTTTGTTTACTTTGATTCGCAATATGTAACTCTAAGGTCTTTTTACTTTGCTTAATTAACTTTTGTGG
>CM064520.1:12423409-12543829 GCA_032716605.1 Paralithodes platypus
CTATCCGAGTATGGTGGTTCATATTCCCAGCAAATGGTTTTTTTGAAGGAGTATTATAAAGAGTATGAAGAGCAGAAAACATACCAAACATAAGACAACAATTGAAAGTAGAGGGCCTATACAAGGGCAGACCCCTAGTTTGCCCTACTTGTTGTGTTTAACACCTACAGTATATTCCACTACACTACAATTCTCCTCACCCCTACAACCTATATCCCCTATACTTACATATCTCACTACAGAAAACCCTTTATCCCCTAACACTACCTCTATCTTATAGCTACTTAAGAAACATCTATTCACTACAAAACCTATATCCCCTATACTACATTCTATCTTATAAATAGCCTAAGAACATCTCTCCACTACAAACCTATACGTGGTGTAAAGTTCCATGGGTATAAATGGTCTTAACCTTCCACTATGTCTATGGAAATCAACAAAATGTAATATTGCCGTTCCAAGTAATCACCAAAAATTAATTTTCATCAGTCTCAGGGCAAGACCATTTAAGTTCATTATAAGAGTATGAAAATGGTTGAAAGATGTTGAGATATCGTCCCCAAGGCCCCACTGCCAAGTTTAGCCTCGGAGGAAACAAGGAAAGCCTTCCCTTTTCTGATACACACGGAGGATCCTCAACCCCACCTACATTAAACCCTGATCGGAGTTAACACGACTAGACCTCCTCCAGCAATAAGGCCTTGAGACATGTTTGGAGCTTTTCCCACCCACCTAGCTCCCCCCATTGGTTGAGGCAAGGCGATAACAGGACACTGATGTCACGGCTAAGGTGGGTATAGGAATGGCCGAGACGTTCCCTCAGTGCCATGGCCGCTTACGGCCATTGGCCCGCTATAAATTATATGAATATTGGGGGGGTTCCATCAGTCTTTTCAAGCAGGAGTTATAAAACCCTTTCTGTACCAGTGATGTCTTTTGTATTTGAATTTCAGCTAGATTTTAGACGATTTTATTGGAAGCCTGGGATGGTTTGTAAGGTAGCTAAAAGGATGAATGGAAAGAGTGTGTAGCCTTTTAAATTGCTAGGACGTCCATTCCTAAGCTGAATAAAATAGGTCTAATTATAGCTAGAATAAAATGAAACAAATCGTCGTCCGGTATAGAAGGGTTTAACCCCTTCCAGACATGACCAGTCACGTGATGGGGCACCAAATTTCACTTATTTGGTGTCCTGGGAATGAGGGCAAGGGGTTACATAGAACGCAGGACCCATTCATACGTCACCCAGCAAGGCTAGGCCACACTGATGTTAAAGAGAGACTTCTACCACCTCAACGAAAACGGCTCAAAACCGCTAATTTTTATCGAATTTGGCTGACCTTTGCACGATTGTTGCAAGACAAACTAGACGTTTTACAGAGATGATTTAGGTGTCATTGGAAAGCTCAACGACTGTACTTCCACGAATATATCATTGTATTACGTTCTGATTCTTGTTTTATACATGAACAGTTCAGGGAATGAAGGTCATTTAGGGGCAAAACCTCCACATGCAAGGAGTTAACCCTTGTCTATCGGGGTCCGACTTAAGTCCGTATAAAAAATCTGGACTATGTGCCGGGGCCCGACTTAAGTCTGTGTGCAATTTTGGCGCAATATTGGCTCTGAGAGAGAGACGAGCGACGGGATGAGCGTAGGTTACCTCATGACCGCTCGCCATGGCTGCCGTGGGCCCTACTGAGATCTACTCAACACCATCCACCCTCCCTCCCTCGCTACACACGTAATTATGTAACGAAATGACCGTATTTTAGCGATTTTGCCCTTCGGTTGCACGATCGTTGCAAGACAACCAGTGATCGTAGAAGGATGGTTCAGGTGTCATTGGAAAGCTCAATTAACACCCTTTCGGGGATACATAATTGTATTACGCTCTGGCTCTTGTTTATGCATGAAAAGAGCGCGGAAACAAGGCCATTTATGGTAAAAAAAAAAACGCTTGACGCGTAGTGGAAAAAAACTGACGGGCCCGCTCGTAAGGCGTTAAAGGGTAGAAAAATGTTGAGCATTACAAATTATTAAGAGCACTAACCGAGAAGGTGGATTACTGGTACCGGTACTATCCTCCTGTTCATCAACATCCTGGCTGGTATCGCTGAAATATACAGGAAATTAATTACTAATTCAGCATACACATATTTTCCTTTTTGTAATTACACTCAGTTTTAAATAAAAATTTCAATTACTATAATGGAAATGCAACCTCATTCATAAAAACAGAAATGTTTATAGAGATTTCATGGCAATGAAGGGATTAATCATAACATATATTTACTTGGTAATAGATTGTTTTATGTTCTACTATGAAGCAGGGTGAATATTATAAAGCATTCCGTGGGGAACTTCAAACTTGGTAGAGAGCAGCTGAGGTGCCATCGTTGAATTGATAGTATTTTTTGGTGATGTGCAATGGTCCATGCAATATTCATGGTCGACCTTCCACTGTGTCTATGGGAAGTAACAAAATGAAATAAGTCGTTCAAGTAATCACCAAATTACATAAATATTTTTTTCAACAGTTTCATCAAGAGTATCTAAGTGCATTATATAGTATGAACATTTATTCAAGAATAATGCTATCCGAGTAGGTGGTTCTATCCCAGCAAATGGTTTTTTGAAGAGTATATAAAGAGTATGAAGAGCAGAACATACAAACATAAGAAAAATTGAAAGTAGAAGGCCGATACAGGGCAGACCCCTATTTCCCTACTTGTTGTTTTACACCTACAGTATATCCACTACACTACATCTCTCACTACAACCTATATCCCCTATACTACATATCTCACTACAACCTTTATCCCCTACACTACATCTATCTTATAGCTACTTAAGAACATCTCTCACTACACCCTATATCCCCTATACTACATCTATCTTATAACTACCTAAGAACATCTCTCACTACAACCTATACTTGTGTAAAGTTCCATGGTATAAATGGTCTACCTTCCACTATGTCTATGGAAATCAACAAAATGTAATATGCCGTTCAAGTAATCACCAAATTATTTCATCAGTCTCAGGCAAGACCATTTAAGTGTATTATAGAGTATGAAAATGTTTGAAAGATGTTGAGATATCGCCCAAGCACTGCAAGTAGCCTCGGAAGGAACAAGAAGCCTTCCCTTTCTGATACACACGGAGATCCTCAAACCCCCTACATCAACCCTGATAGAGTTAAACGACTAAACCTCCTCCAGCAATAAGCCTTGAGAATGTTTGGAGCTTTCCCACCCACCAGCTCCCCCTTGGTTGAGGCAAGGCGATACAGACAATGATGTCACGGCTAACTGGGTATAGGAATGGCCGAGACGTTCGCTCAGGCCAGGCCGCTACGCCATTGGCCCGCTATAAATTATATGAATATTGTTCCATCAGTCTTTCAAGCAGAAGTTATAACCCTTTCTGTACCAGTGATGTCTTTTGTATTTGATTTCAGCTAGATTTAGACGATTTTATGAAGCCTGGGATGGTTGTAAGGTAGCTAAAAGGATGAATGGAAAGAGTCTGTAGCCTTTTAATTGCTAGACGTCCATCCTAAGCTGAATAAAATCGTCTAATTATAGCTAGAATAAAATGAAAAATCGTCGCCGGTATAGAAGGGGTTAACCCCTTCCAGACATGACCCGTCACGTGATGGGCACCAAATTCCACTTATTTTGTGTCCTGGGAATGAGGCAAGGGGTTACATAGAACGCAGGACCCATTCATACGTCACCCAGCAAGGCTAGGCCACACTGATGTAACAGAGAGACTTCTACCACCTCAACGAAAACGGCTCAAAACCCGCTAATTTTTATCGAATTTGGCTGACCTATGCAAGATTGTTGCAAGACAACTAGACGTTTTACAGAGATGATTTAGGTGTCATTGGAAAGCTCAACGACTGTACTTTCACGAATATATCATTGTATTACGTTTCTGATTCTTGTTTATACATGAACATGTGCAGGGAATGAAGGTCATTTAGGGGCAAAACCTCCACATGCAAGGAGTTAACCCCTGTCTATCGGGGCCCGACTTAAGTCCGTATCGAAAAATCTGGACTATGTGGCGGGGCCCGACTTAAGTCTGTGTGCAATTTTGGCGCAATATTGGCTCTGAGAGACAGACGAGCGACGGGATGAGCGTAGGTTGCCTCATGACCGCTCGCCACGGCTGCCGTGGGCCTACTGAGATCTACTCAACATTTATCCACCCTCCCTCCCTCGCTACACACGTAATTATGTAACGAAATGACCGTATTTTAGCGATTTTGCCCTTCGGTTGCACGATCGTTGCAAGACAACCAGTGATCGTAGAAGGATGGTTCAGGTGTCATTGGAAAGCTCAATTAACACCCTTTCGGGGATACATAATTGTATTACGCTCTGGCTCTTGTTTATGCATGAAAAGAGCGCGGAAACAAGGCCATTTATGGTAAGAAAAAAAAAAACGCTTGACGCGTAGTGGAAAAAAACTGACGGGCCCGCTCGTAAGGCGTTAAAGGGTAGAAAAATGTTGAGCATTACAAATTATTAAGAGCACTAACCGAGAAGGTGGATTACTGGTACCGGTACTATCCTCCTGTTCATCAACATCCTGGCTGGTATCGCTGAAATATACAGGAAATTAATTACTAATTCAGCATACACATATTTTCCTTTTTGTAATTACACTCAGTTTTAAATAAAAATTTCAATTACTATAATGGAAATGCAACCTCATTCATAAAAACAAAAATGTTTATAGAGATTTCATGGCAATGAAGGGATTAATCATAACATATATTTACTTGGTAATAGATTGTTTTATGTTCTACTATGAAGCAGGGTGAATATTATAAAGCATTCCGTGGGAACTTCAAACTTTGGTAGAGAGCAGCTGAGGTGCCATCGTTGAATTGATAGTATTTTTGGTGATGTGCAATGGTCCATGCAATATTCATGGTCGACCTTCCACTGTGTCTATGGGAAGTAACAAAATGAAATATGTCGTTCAAGTAATCACCAAATTACATAAATATTTTTTTCAACAGTTTCATCAAGAGTATCTAAGTGCATTATATAGTATGAACATTTATTCAAGAATAATGCTATCCGAGTAGGTGGTTCTATCCCAGCAAATGGTTTTTTGAAGAGTATATAAAGAGTATTGAAGAGCAGAACATACAAACATAAGAACAATTGAAAGTAGAAGGCCTATACAGGGCAGACCCCTATTTCCCTACTTGTTGTTTTACACCTACAGTATATCCACTACACTACATCTCTCACTACAACCTATATCCCCTATACTACATATCTCACTACAACCTTTATCCCCTACACTACATCTATCTTATAGCTACTTAAGAACATCTCTCACTACACCCTATATCCCCTATACTACATCTATCTTATAACTACCTAAGAACATCTCTCACTACAACCTATACTTGTGTAAAGTTCCATGGTATAAATGGTCTACCTTCCACTATGTCTATGGAAATCAACAAAATGTAATATGCCGTTCAAGTAATCACCAAATTATTTCATCAGTCTCAGGCAAGACCATTTAAGTGCATTATAGAGTATGAAAATGTTTGAAAGATGTTGAGATATCGCCCAAGCACTGCAAGTAGCCTCGGAAGGAACAAGAAAGCCTTCCCTTTCTGATACACACGGAGATCCTCAAACCCCCTACATCAACCCTGATAGAGTTAAACGACTAGACCTCCTCCAGCAATAAGCCTTGAGAATGTTTGGAGCTTTTCCCACCCACCAGCCCCCCCATTGGTTGAGGCAAGGCGATACAGACAATGATGTCACGGCTAAGTGGGTATAGGAATGGCCGAGACGTTCCCTCAGGCCAGGCCGCTACGCCATTGGCCCGCTATAAATTATATGAATATTGTTCCATCAGTCTTTCAAGCAGAAGTTATAACCCTTTCTGTACCAGTGATGTCTTTTGTATTTGATTTCAGCTAGATTTAGACGATTTTATGAAGCCTGGGATGGTTGTAAGGTAGCTAAAAGGATGAATGGAAAGAGTCTGTAGCCTTTTAATTGCTAGACGTCCATCCTAAGCTGAATAAAATCGTCTAATTATAGCTAGAATAAAATGAAAAATCGTCGCCGGTATAGAAGGGGTTAACCCCTTCCAGACATGACCCGTCACGTGATGGGCACCAAATTCCACTTATTTTGTGTCCTGGGAATGAGGCAAGGGGTTACATAGAACGCAGGACCCATTCATACGTCACCCAGCAAGGCTAGGCCACACTGATGTAAAAGAGAGACTTCTACCACCTCAACGAAAACGGCTCAAAACCGCTAATTTTTATCGAATTTGGCTGACCTTTGCACGATTGTTGCAAGACAACTAGACGTTTTACAGAGATGATTTAGGTGTCATTGGAAAGCTCAACGACTGTACTTTCACGAATATATCATTGTATTACGTTCTGATTCTTGTTTATACATGAACATGTGCAGGGAATGAAGGTCATTTAGGGGCAAAACCTCCACATGCAAGGAGTTAACCCCTGTCTATCGGGGCCCGACTTAAGTCCGTATCGAAAAATCTGGAATATGTGGCGGGGCCCGACTTAAGTCTGTGTGCAATTTTGGCGCAATATTGGCTCTGAGAGAGAGAGACGAGCGACGGGATGAGCGTAGGTTACCTCATGACCGCTCGCCATGGCTGCCGTGGGCCTACTGAGATCTACTCAACACACTACTCCACCCTCCCTCCCTCGCTACACACGTAATTATGTAATAAAATTACCGTATTTTTAGCGATTTTGCCCTTCGGTTGCACGATCGTTGCAAGACAACCAGTGATCGTAGAAGGATGGTTCAGGTGTCATTGGAAAGCTCAATTAACACCCTTTCGGGGATACATAATTGTATTACGCTCTGGCTCTTGTTTATGCATGAAAAGAGCGCGGAAACAAGGCCATTTATGGTAAAAAAAAAAAACGCTTGACGCGTAGTGGAAAAAAACTGACGGGCCCGCTCGTAAGGCGTTAAAGGGTAGAAAAATGTTGAGCATTACAAATTATTAAGAGCACTAACCGAGAAGGTGGATTACTGGTACCGGTACTATCCTCCTGTTCATCAACATCCTGGCTGGTATCGCTGAAATATACAGGAAATTAATTACTAATTCAGCATACACATATTTTCCTTTTTGTAATTACACTCAGTTTTAAATAAAAATTTCAATTACTATAATGGAAATGCAACCTCATTCATAAAAACAGAAATGTTATAGAGATTTCATGGCAATGAAGGGATTAATCATAACATATATTTACTTGGTAATAGATTGTTTTATGTTCTACTATGAAGCAGGGTGAATATTATAAAGCATTCCGTGGGAACTTCAAACTTTGGTAGAGAGCAGCTGAGGTGCCATCGTTGAATTGATAGTATTTTTGGTGATGTGCAATGGTCCATGCAATATTCATGGTCGACCTTCCACTGTGTCTATGGGAAGTAACAAAATGAAATATGTCGTTCAAGTAATCACCAAATTACATAAATATTTTTTTCAACAGTTTCATCAAGAGTATCTAAGTGCATTATATAGTATGAACATTTATTCAAGAATAATGCTATCCGAGTAGGTGGTTCTATCCCAGCAAATGGTTTTTTGAAGAGTATATAAAGAGTATTGAAGAGCAGAACATACAAACATAAGAACAATTGAAAGTAGAAGGCCTATACAGGGCAGACCCCTATTTCCCTACTTGTTGTTTTACACCTACAGTATATCCACTACACTACATCTCTCACTACAACCTATATCCCCTATACTACATATCTCACTACAACCTTTATCCCCTACACTACATCTATCTTATAGCTACTTAAGAACATCTCTCACTACACCCTATATCCCCTATACTACATCTATCTTATAACTACCTAAGAACATCTCTCACTACAACCTATACTTGTGTAAAGTTCCATGGTATAAATGGTCTACCTTCCACTATGTCTATGGAAATCAACAAAATGTGATCTGCCGTTCAAGTAATCACCAAATTATTTCATCAGTCTCAGGCAAGACCATTTAAGTGCATTATAGAGTATGAAAATGTTTGAAAGATGTTGAGATATCGCCCAAGCACTGCAAGTAGCCTCGGAAGGAACAAGAAAGCCTTCCCTTTCTGATACACACGGAGATCCTCAAACCCCCTACATCAACCCTGATAGAGTTAAACGACTAAACCTCCTCCAGCAATAAGCCTTGAGAATGTTTGGAGCTTTCCCACCCACCAGCTCCCCCATTGGTTGAGGCAAGGCGATACAGACAATGATGTCACGGCTAACTGGGTATAGGAATGGCCGAGACGTTCGCTCAGGCCAGGCCGCTACGCCATTGGCCCGCTATAAATTATATGAATATTGTTCCATCAGTCTTTCAAGCAGAAGTTATAACCCTTTCTGTACCAGTGATGTCTTTTGTATTTGATTTCAGCTAGATTTAGACGATTTTATGAAGCCTGGGATGGTTGTAAGGTAGCTAAAAGGATGAATGGAAAGAGTCTGTAGCCTTTTAATTGCTAGACGTCCATCCTAAGCTGAATAAAATCGTCTAATTATAGCTAGAATAAAATGAAAAATCGTCGCCGGTATAGAAGGGGTTAACCCCTTCCAGACATGACCCGTCACGTGATGGGCACCAAATTCCACTTATTTTGTGTCCTGGGAATGAGGCAAGGGGTTACATAGAACGCAGGACCCATTCATACGTCACCCAGCAAGGCTAGGCCACACTGATGTAAAAGAGAGACTTCTACCACCTCAACGAAAACGGCTCAAAACCGCTAATTTTTATCGAATTTGGCTGACCTTTGCACGATTGTTGCAAGACAACTTGACGTTTTACAGAGATGATTTAGGTGTCATTGGAAAGCTCAACGACTGTACTTTCACGAATATATCATTGTATTACGTTCTGATTCTTGTTTATACATGAACATGTGCAGGGAATGAAGGTCATTTAGGGGCAAAACCTCCACATGCAAGGAGTTAACCCCTGTCTATCGGGGCCCGACTTAAGTCCGTATCGAAAAATCTGGACTATGTGGCGGGGCCCGACTTAAGTCTGTGTGCAATTTTGGCGCAATATTGGCTCTGAGAGAGAGACGAGCGACGGGATGAGCGTAGGTTACCTCATGACCGCTCGCCATGGCTGCCGTGGGCCTACTGAGATCTACTCAACACACATCCACCCTCCCTCCCTCGCTACACACGTAATTATGTAACGAAATGACCGTATTTTAGCGATTTTGCCCTTCGGTTGCACGATCGTTGCAAGACAACCAGTGATCGTAGAAGGATGGTTCAGGTGTCATTGGAAAGCTCAATTAACACCCTTTCGGGGATACATAATTGTATTACGCTCTGGCTCTTGTTTATGCATGAAAAGAGCGCGGAAACAAGGCCATTTATGGTAAAAAAAAAAAACGCTTGACGCGTAGTGGAAAAAAAACTGACGGGCCCGCTCGTAAGGCGTTAAAGGGTAGAAAAATGTTGAGCATTACAAATTATTAAGAGCACTAACCGAGAAGGTGGATTACTGGTACCGGTACTATCCTCCTGTTCATCAACATCCTGGCTGGTATCGCTGAAATATACAGGAAATTAATTACTAATTCAGCATACACATATTTTCCTTTTTGTAATTACACTCAGTTTTAAATAAAAATTTCAATTACTATAATGGAAATGCAACCTCATTCATAAAAACAGAAATGTTTATAGAGATTTCATGGCAATGAAGGGATTAATCATAACATATATTTACTTGGTAATAGATTGTTTTATGTTCTACTATGAAGCAGGGTGAATATTATAAAGCATTCCGTGGGAACTTCAAACTTTGGTAGAGAGCAGCTGAGGTGCCATCGTTGAATTGATAGTATTTTTGGTGATGTGCAATGGTCCATGCAATATTCATGGTCGACCTTCCACTGTGTCTATGGGAAGTAACAAAATGAAATATGTCGTTCAAGTAATCACCAAATTACATAAATATTTTTTTTCAACAGTTTCATCAAGAGTATCTAAGTGCATTATATAGTATGAACATTTATTCAAGAATAATGCTATCCGAGTAGGTGGTTCTATCCCAGCAAATGGTTTTTTGAAGAGTATATAAAGAGTATTGAAGAGCAGAACATACAAACATAAGAAAAATTGAAAGTAGAAGGCCTATACAGGGCAGACCCCTATTTCCCTACTTGTTGTTTTACACCTACAGTATATCCACTACACTACATCTCTCACTACAACCTATATCCCCTATACTACATATCTCACTACAACCTTTATCCCCTACACTACATCTATCTTATAGCTACTTAAGAACATCTCTCACTACACCCTATATCCCCTATACTACATCTATCTTATAACTACCTAAGAACATCTCTCACTACAACCTATACTTGTGTAAAGTTCCATGGTATAAATGGTCTACCTTCCACTATGTCTATGGAAATCAACAAAATGTGATATGCCGTTCAAGTAATCACCAAATTATTTCATCAGTCTCAGGCAAGACCATTTAAGTGCATTATAGAGTATGAAAATGTTTGAAAGATGTTGAGATATCGCCCAAGCACTGCAAGTAGCCTTGGAAGGAACAAGAAAGCCTTCCCTTTCTGATACACACGGAGATCCTCAAACCCCCTACATCAACCCTGATAGAGTTAAACGACTAAACCTCCTCCAGCAATAAGCCTTGAGAATGTTTGGAGCGTTCCCACCCACCAGCTCCCCCATTGGTTGAGGCAAGGCGATACAGACAATGATGTCACGGCTAAGTGGGTATAGGAATGGCCGAGACGTTCCCTCAGGCCAGGCCGCTACGCCATTGGCCCGCTATAAATTATATGAATATTGTTCCATCAGTCTTTCAAGCAGAAGTTATAACCCTTTCTGTACCAGTGATGTCTTTTGTATTTGATTTCAGCTAGATTTAGACGATTTTATGAAGCCTGGGATGGTTGTAAGGTAGCTAAAAGGATGAATGGAAAGAGTCTGTAGCCTTTTAATTGCTAGACGTCCATCCTAAGCTGAATAAAATCGTCTAATTATAGCTAGAATAAAATGAAAAATCGTCGCCGGTATAGAAGGGGTTAACCCCTTCCAGACATGACCCGTCACGTGATGGGCACCAAATTCCACTTATTTTGTGTCCTGGGAATGAGGCAAGGGGTTACATAGAACGCAGGACCCATTCATACGTCACCCAGCAAGGCTAGGCCACACTGATGTAACAGAGAGACTTCTACCACCTCAACGAAAACGGCTCAAAACCGCTAATTTTTATCGAATTTGGCTGACCTTTGCAAGATTGTTGCAAGACAACTAGACGTTTTACAGAGATGATTTAGGTGTCATTGGAAAGCTCAACGACTGTACTTTCACGAATATATAATTGTATTACGTTCTGATTCTTGTTTATACATGAACTTGTGCAGGGAATGAAGGTCATTTAGGGGCAAAACCTCCACATGCAAGGAGTTAACCGCTGTCTATCGGGGCCCGAATTAAATCCGTATCGAAAAATCTGGACTATGTGGCGGGGCCCGACTTAAGTCTGTGTGCAATTTTGGCGCAATATTAGCTCTGAGAGAGAGACAAGCGACGGGATGAGCGTAGGTTACCTCATGACCGCTCGCCACGGCTGCCGTGGGCCTACTGAGATCTACTCAACACACATCCACCCTCCCTCCCTCGCTACACACGTAATTATGTAACGAAATGACCGTATTTTAGCGATTTTGCTCTTCGGTTACACGATCGTTGCAAGACAACCAGTGATCGTAGAAGGATGGTTCAGGTGTCATTGGAAAGCTCAATTAACACCCTTTCGGGGATACATAATTGTATTACGCTCTGGCTCTTGTTTATGCATGAAAAGAGCGCGGAAACAAGGCCATTTATGGTAAAAAAAAAAAAACGCTTGGCGCGTAGTGGAAAAAAACTGACGGGCCCGCTCGTAAGGCGTTAAAGGGTAGAAAAATGTTGAGCATTACAAATTATTAAGAGCACTAACCGAGAAGGTGGATAACTGGTACCGGTACTATCCTCCTGTTTATCAACATCCTGGCTGGTATCGCTGAAATATACAGGAAATTAATTACTAATTCAGCATACACATATTTTCCTTTTTGTAATTTCACTCAGTTTAAAATAAAAATTTCAATTACTATAATGGAAATGCAACCTCATTCATAAAAACAGAAATGTTTATAGAGATTTCATGGCAATGAAGGGATTAATCATAACATATATTTACTTGGTAATAGATTGTTTTATGTTCTACTATGAAGCAGGGTGAATATTATAAAGCATTCCGTGGGAACTTCAAACTTTGGTAGAGAGCAGCTGAGGTGCCATCGTTGAATTGATAGTATTTTTGGTGATGTGCAATGGTCCATGCAATATTCATGGTCGACCTTCCACTGTGTCTATGGGAAGTAACAAAATGAAATATGTCGTTCAAGTAATCACCAAATTACATAAATATTTTTTTCAACAGTTTCATCAAGAGTATCTAAGTGCATTATAGTATGAACATTTATTCAAGAATAATGCTATCCGAGTAGGTGGTTCTATCCCAGCAAATGGTTTTTTGAAGAGTATATAAGAGTATTGAAGAGCAGAACATACAAACATAAGAAAAATTGAAAGTAGAAGGCCTATACAGGGCAGACCCCTATTTCCCTACTTGTTGTTTTACACCTACAGTATATCCACTACACTACATCTCTCACTACAACCTATATCCCCTATACTACATATCTCACTACAACCTTTATCCCCTACACTACATCTATCTTATAGCTACTTAAGAACATCTCTCACTACACCCTATATCCCCTATACTACATCTATCTTATAACTACCTAAGAACATCTCTCACTACAACCTATACTTGTGTAAAGTTCCATGGTATAAATGGTCTACCTTCCACTATGTCTATGGAAATCAACAAAATGTAATATGCCGTTCAAGTAATCACCAAATTATTTCATCAGTCTCAGGCAAGACCATTTAAGTGCATTATAGAGTATGAAAATGTTTGAAAGATGTTGAGATATCGCCCAAGCACTGCAAGTAGCCTCGGAAGGAACAAGAAAGCCTTCCCTTTCTGATACACACGGAGATCCTCAAACCCCCTACATCAACCCTGATAGAGTTAAACGACTAAACCTCCTCCAGCAATAAGCCTTGAGAATGTTTGGAGCTTTCCCACCCACCAGCTCCCCCATTGGTTGAGGCAAGGCGATACAGACAATGATGTCACGGCTAACTGGGTATAGGAATGGCCGAGACGTTCGCTCAGGCCAGGCCGCTACGCCATTGGCCCGCTATAAATTATATGAATATTGTTCCATCAGTCTTTCAAGCAGAAGTTATAACCCTTTCTGTACCAGTGATGTCTTTTGTATTTGATTTCAGCTAGATTTAGACGATTTTATGAAGCCTGGGATGGTTGTAAGGTAGCTAAAAGGATGAATGGAAAGAGTCTGTAGCCTTTTAATTGCTAGACGTCCATCCTAAGCTGAATAAAATCGTCTAATTATAGCTAGAATAAAATGAAAAATCGTCGCCGGTATAGAAGGGGTTAACCCCTTCCAGACATGACCCGTCACGTGATGGGCACCAAATTCCACTTATTTTGTGTCCTGGGAATGAGGCAAGGGGTTACATAGAACGCAGGACCCATTCATACGTCACCCAGCAAGGCTAGGCCACACTGATGTAACAGAGAGACTTCTACCACCTCAACGAAAACGGCTCAAAACCGCTAATTTTTATCGAATTTGGCTGACCTTTGCAAGATTGTTGCAAGACAACTAGACGTTTTACAGAGATGATTTAGGTGTCATTGGAAAGCTCAACGACTGTACTTTCACGAATATATCATTGTATTACGTTCTGATTCTTGTTTATACATGAACATGTGCAGGGAATGAAGGTCATTTAGGGGCAAAACCTCCACATGCAAGGAGTTAACCCCTGTCTATCGGGGCCCGACTTAAGTCCGTATCGAAAAATCTGGACTATGTGGCGGGGCCCGACTTAAGTCTGTGTGCAATTTTGGCGCAATATTGGCTCTGAGAGAGAGACGAGCGACGGGATGAGCGTAGGTTACCTCATGACCGCTCGCCACGGCTGCCGTGGGCCTACTGAGATCTACTCAACACACATCCACCCTCCCTCCCTCGCTACACACGTAATTATGTAACGAAATGACCGTATTTTAGCGATTTTGCCCTTCGGTTGCACGATCGTTGCAAGACAACCAGTGATCGTAGAAGGATGGTTCAGGTGTCATTGGAAAGCTCAATTAACACCCTTTCGGGGATACATAATTGTATTACGCTCTGGCTCTTGTTTATGCATGAAAAGAGCGCGGAAACAAGGCCATTTATGGTAAGAAAAAAAAAACGCTTGACGCGTAGTGGAAAAAAACTGACGGGCCCGCTCGTAAGGCGTTAAAGGGTAGAAAAATGTTGAGCATTACAAATTATTAAGAGCACTAACCGAGAAGGTGGATTACTGGTACCGGTACTATCCTCCTGTTCATCAACATCCTGGCTGGTATCGCTGAAATATACAGGAAATTAATTACTAATTCAGCATACACATATTTTCCTTTTTGTAATTACACTCAGTTTTAAATAAAAATTTCAATTACTATAATGGAAATGCAACCTCATTCATAAAAACAGAAATGTTTATAGAGATTTCATGGCAATGAAGGGATTAATCATAACATATATTTACTTGGTAATAGATTGTTTTATGTTCTACTATGAAGCAGGGTGAATATTATAAAGCATTCCGTGGGAACTTCAAACTTTGGTAGAGAGCAGCTGAGGTGCCATCGTTGAATTGATAGTATTTTTGGTGATGTGCAATGGTCCATGCAATATTCATGGTCGACCTTCCACTGTGTCTATGGGAAGTAACAAAATGAAATATGTCGTTCAAGTAATCACCAAATTACATAAATATTTTTTTCAACAGTTTCATCAAGAGTATCTAAGTGCATTATATAGTATGAACATTTATTCAAGAATAATGCTATCCGAGTAGGTGGTTCTATCCCAGCAAATGGTTTTTTGAAGAGTATATAAAGAGTATTGAAGAGCAGAACATACAAACATAAGAAAAATTGAAAGTAGAAGGCCTATACAGGGCAGACCCCTATTTCCCTACTTGTTGTTTCACACCTACAGTATATCCACTACACTACATCTCTCACTACAACCTATATCCCCTATACTACATATCTCACTACAACCTTTATCCCCTACACTACATCTATCTTATAGCTACTTAAGAACATCTCTCACTACACCCTATATCCCCTATACTACATCTATCTTATAACTACCTAAGAACATCTCTCACTACAACCTATACTTGTGTAAAGTTCCATGGTATAAATGGTCTACCTTCCACTATGTCTATGGAAATCAACAAAATGTAATATGCCGTTCAAGTAATCACCAAATTATTTCATCAGTCTCAGGCAAGACCATTTAAGTGCATTATAGAGTATGAAAATGTTTGAAAGATGTTGAGATATCGCCCAAGCACTGCAAGTAGCCTCGGAAGGAACAAGAAAGCCTTCCCTTTCTGATACACACGGAGATCCTCAAACCCCTACATCAACCCTGATAGAGTTAAACGACTAAACCTCCTCCAGCAATAAGCCTTGAGAATGTTTGGAGCTTTCCCACCCACCAGCTCCCCCATTGGTTGAGGCAAGGCGATACAGACAATGATGTCACGGCTAACTGGGTATAGGAATGGCCGAGACGTTCGCTCAGGCCAGGCCGCTACGCCATTGGCCCGCTATAAATTATATGAATATTGTTCCATCAGTCTTTCAAGCAGAAGTTATAACCCTTTCTGTACCAGTGATGTCTTTTGTATTTGATTTCAGCTAGATTTAGACGATTTTATGAAGCCTGGGATGGTTGTAAGGTAGCTAAAAGGATGAATGGAAAGAGTCTGTAGCCTTTTAATTGCTAGACGTCCATCCTAAGCTGAATAAAATCGTCTAATTATAGCTAGAATAAAATGAAAAATCGTCGCCGGTATAGAAGGGGTTAACCCCTTCCAGACATGACCCGTCACGTGATGGGCACCAAATTCCACTTATTTTGTGTCCTGGGAATGAGGCAAGGGGTTACATAGAACGCAGGACCCATTCATACGTCACCCAGCAAGGCTAGGCCCACACTGATGTAACAGAGAGACTTCTACCACCTCAACGAAAACGGCTCAAAACCGCTAATTTTTATCGAATTTGGCTGACCTTTGCAAGATTGTTGCAAGACAACTAGACGTTTTACAGAGATGATTTAGGTGTCATTGGAAAGCTCAACGACTGTACTTTCACGAATATATCATTGTATTACGTTCTGATTCTTGTTTATACATGAACATGTGCAGGGAATGAAGGTCATTTAGGGGCAAAACCTCCACATGCAAGGAGTTAACCGCTGTCTATCGGGGCCCGAATTAAATCCGTATCGAAAAATCTGGACTATGTGGCGGGGCCCGACTTAAGTCTGTGTGCAATTTTGGCACAATATTGGCTCTGAGAGAGAGACAAGCGACGGGATGAGCGTAGGTTACCTCATGACCGCTCGCCACGGCTGCCGTGGGCCTACTGAGATCTACTCAACACACATCCACCCTCCCTCCCTCGCTACACACGTAATTATGTAACGAAATGACCGTATTTTAGCGATTTTGCCCTTCGGTTGCACGATCGTTGCAAGACAACCAGTGATCGTAGAAGGATGGTTCAGGTGTCATTGGAAAGCTCAATTAACACCCTTTCGGGGATACATAATTGTATTACGCTCTGGCTCTTGTTTATGCATGAAAAGAGCGCGGAAACAAGGCCATTTATGGTAAAAAAAAAAAACGCTTGGCGCGTAGTGGAAAAAAAACTGACGGGCCCGCTCGTAAGGCGTTAAAGGGTAGAAAAATGTTGAGCATTACAAATTATTAAGAGCACTAACCGAGAAGGTGGATTACTGGTACCGGTACTATCCTCCTGTTTATCAACATCCTGGCTGGTATCGCTGAAATATACAGGAAATTAATTACTAATTCAGCATACGCATATTTTCCTTTTTGTAATTTCACTCAGTTTTAAATAAAAATTTCAATTACTATAATGGAAATGCAACCTCATTCATAAAAACAGAAATGTTTATAGAGATTTCATGGCAATGAAGGGATTAATCATAACATATATTTACTTGGTAATAGATTGTTTTATGTTCTACTATGAAGCAGGGTGAATATTATAAAGCATTCCGTGGGAACTTCAAACTTTGGTAGAGAGCAGCTGAGGTGCCATCGTTGAATTGATAGTATTTTGGTGATGTGCAATGGTCCATGCAATATTCATGGTCGACCTTCCACTGTGTCTATGGGAAGTAACAAAATGAAATATGTCGTTCAAGTAATCACCAAATTACATAAATATTTTTTTCAACAGTTTCATCAAGAGTATCTAAGTGCATTATATAGTATGAACATTTATTCAAGAATAATGCTATCCGAGTAGGTGGTTCTATCCCAGCAAATGGTTTTTTGAAGAGTATATAAAGAGTATTGAAGAGCAGAACATACAAACATAAGAAAATTGAAAGTAGAAGGCCTATACAGGGCAGACCCCTATTTCCCTACTTGTTGTTTTACACCTACAGTATATCCACTACACTACATCTCTCACTACAACCTATATCCCCTATACTACATATCTCACTACAACCTTTATCCCTTACACTACATCTATCTTATAGCTACTTAAGAACATCTCTCACTACACCCTATATCCCCTATACTACATCTATCTTATAACTACCTAAGAACATCTCTCACTACAACCTATACTTGTGTAAAGTTCCATGGTATAAATGGTCTACCTTCCACTATGTCTATGGAAATCAACAAAATGTAATATGCCGTTCAAGTAATCACCAAATTATTTCATCAGTCTCAGGCAAGACCATTTAAGTGCATTATAGAGTATGAAAATGTTTGAAAGATGTTGAGATATCGCCCAAGCACTGCAAGTAGCCTCGGAAGGAACAAGAAAGCCTTCCCTTTCTGATACACACGGAGATCCTCAAACCCCCTACATCAACCTGATAGAGTTAAACGACTAAACCTCCTCCAGCAATAAGCCTTGAGAATGTTTGGAGCTTTCCCACCCACCAGCTCCCCCATTGGTTGAGGCAAGGCGATACAGACAATGATGTCACGGCTAACTGGGTATAGGAATGGCCGAGACGTTCGCTCAGGCCAGGCCGCTACGCCATTGGCCCGCTATAAATTATATGAATATTGTTCCATCAGTCTTTCAAGCAGAAGTTATAACCCTTTCTGTACCAGTGATGTCTTTTGTATTTGATTTCAGCTAGATTTAGACGATTTTATGAAGCCTGGGATGGTTGTAAGGTAGCTAAAAGGATGAATGGAAAGAGTCTGTAGCCTTTTAATTGCTAGACGTCCATCCTAAGCTGAATAAAATCGTCTAATTATAGCTAGAATAAATGAAACATCGTCGCCGGTATAGAAGGGGTTAACCCCTTCCAGACATGACCCGTCACGTGATGGGCACCAAATTCCACTTATTTTGTGTCCTGGGAATGAGGCAAGGGGTTACATAGAACGCAGGACCCATTCATACGTCACCCAGCAAGGCTAGGCCCACACTGATGTAACAGAGAGACTTCTACCACCTCAACGAAAACGGCTCAAAACCGCTAATTTTTATCGAATTTGGCTGACCTTTGCAAGATTGTTGCAAAACAACTAGACGTTTTACAGAGATGATTTAGGTGTCATTGGAAAGCTCAACGACTGTACTTTCACGAATATATCATTGTATTACGTTCTGATTCTTGTTTATACATGAACATGTGCAGGGAATGAAGGTCATTTAGGGGCAAAACCTCCACATGCAAGGAGTTAACCGCTGTCTATCGGGGCCCGAATTAAATCCGTATCGAAAAATCTGGACTATGTGGCGGGGCCCGACTTAAGTCTGTGTGCAATTTTGGCACAATATTGGCTCTGAGAGAGAGACAAGCGACGGGATGAGCGTAGGTTACCTCATGACCGCTCGCCACGGCTGCCGTGGGCCTACTGAGATCTACTCAACACATCCACCCTCCCTCCCTCGCTACACACGTAATTATGTAACGAAATGACCGTATTTTAGCGATTTTGCCCTACGGTTGCACGATCGTTGCAAGACAACCAGTGATCGTAGAAGGATGGTTCAGGTGTCATTGGAAAGCTCAATTAACACCCTTTCGGGGATACATAATTGTATTACGCTCTGGCTCTTGTTTATGCATGAAAAGAGCGCGGAAACAAGGCCATTTATGGTAAAAAAAAAAAACGCTTGGCGCGTAGTGGAAAAAAACTGACGGGCCCGCTCGTAAGGCGTTAAAGGGTAGAAAAATGTTGAGCATTACAAATTATTAAGAGCACTAACCGAGAAGGTGGATTACTGGTACCGGTACTATCCTCCTGTTTATCAACATCCTGGCTGGTATCGCTGAAATATACAGGAAATTAATTACTAATTCAGCATACGCATATTTTCCTTTTTGTAATTTCACTCAGTTTTAAATAAAAATTTCAATTACTATAATGGAAATGCAACCTCATTCATAAAAACAGAAATGTTTATAGAGATTTCATGGCAATGAAGGGATTAATCATAACATATATTTACTTGGTAATAGATTGTTTTATGTTCTACTATGAAGCAGGGTGAATATTATAAAGCATTCCGTGGGAACTTCAAACTTTGGTAGAGAGCAGCTGAGGTGCCATCGTTGAATTGATAGTATTTTTGGTGATGTGCAATGGTCCATGCAATATTCATGGTCGACCTTCCACTGTGTCTATGGGAAGTAACAAAATGAAATATGTCGTTCAAGTAATCACCAAATTACATAAATATTTTTTTCAACAGTTTCATCAAGAGTATCTAAGTGCATTATATAGTATGAACATTTATTCAAGAATAATGCTATCCGAGTAGGTGGTTCTATCCCAGCAAATGGTTTTTTGAAGAGTATATAAAGAGTATTGAAGAGCAGAACATACAAACATAAGAAAAATTGAAAGTAGAAGGCCTATACAGGGCAGACCCCTATTTCCCTACTTGTTGTTTTACACCTACAGTATATCCACTACACTACATCTCTCACTACAACCTATATCCCCTATACTACATATCTCACTACAACCTTTATCCCCTACACTACATCTATCTTATAGCTACTTAAGAACATCTCTCACTACACCCTATATCCCCTATACTACATCTATCTTATAACTACCTAAGAACATCTCTCACTACAACCTATACTTGTGTAAAGTTCCATGGTATAAATGGTCTACCTTCCACTATGTCTATGGAAATCAACAAAATGTAATATGCCGTTCAAGTAATCACCAAATTATTTCATCAGTCTCAGGCAAGACCATTTAAGTGCATTATAGAGTATGAAAATGTTTGAAAGATGTTGAGATATCGCCCAAGCACTGCAAGTAGCCTCGGAAGGAACAAGAAAGCCTTCCCTTTCTGATACACACGGAGATCCTCAAACCCCCTACATCAACCCTGATAGAGTTAAACGACTAAACCTCCTCCAGCAATAAGCCTTGAGAATGTTTGGAGCTTTCCCACCCACCAGCTCCCCCATTGGTTGAGGCAAGGCGATACAGACAATGATGTCACGGCTAACTGGGTATAGGAATGGCCGAGACGTTCGCTCAGGCCAGGCCGCTACGCCATTGGCCCGCTATAAATTATATGAATATTGTTCCATCAGTCTTTCAAGCAGAAGTTATAACCCTTTCTGTACCAGTGATGTCTTTTGTATTTGATTTCAGCTAGATTTAGACGATTTTATGAAGCCTGGGATGGTTGTAAGGTAGCTAAAAGGATGAATGGAAAGAGTCTGTAGCCTTTTAATTGCTAGACGTCCATCCTAAGCTGAATAAAATGAAAAATCGTCGCCGGTATAGAAGGGGTTAACCCATTCCAGACATGACCCGTCACGTGATGGGCACCAAATTCCACGTATTTGGGTCCTGGGAATGAGGCAAGGGGTTACATAGAACGCAGGACCCATTCATACGTCACCCAGCAAGGCTAGGCCCACACTGATGTAACAGAGAGACTTCTACCACCTCAACGAAAACGGCTCAAAACCGCAAATTTTTATCGAATTTGGCTGACTTTTGCAAGATTGTTGCAAGACAACTAGACATTTTACAGAGATGATTTAGGTGTCATTGGAAAGCTCAACGACTGTACTTTCACGAATATATCATTGTATTACGTTCTGATTCTTGTTTATACATGAACATGTGCAGGGAATGAAGATCATTTAGGGGCAAAACCTCCACATGCAAGGAGTTAACCCCTGTCTATCGGGGCCCGACTTAAGGCCGTATCGAAAAATCTGGACTATGTGGCGGGGCCCGACTTAAGTCTATGTGCAATTTTGGCGCAATATTGGCTCTGAGAGAGAGACGAGCGACGGGAGGAGCGTAGGTTACCTCATGACTGCTCGCCACGGCTGCCGTGGGCCTACTGAAATCTACTCAACACACATCCACCCTCCCTCGCTACACACGTAATTATGTAACGAAATGACCGTGTTTTAGCGATTTTGCCCTTTGGTTGCACGATCGTTGCAAGACAACCAGTGATCGTAGAAGGATGGTTCAGGTGTCATTGGAATGCTCAATAAACGCCCTTTCAGGGATACATAATTGTATTACGCTCTGGCTCTTGTTTATGCATAAAAAAGAGCACGGAAACAAGGCCATTTATGGTTAAAAAAAACCCGCTTGGCGCGTAATGGAAAAAAACTGACGGGCCCGCTCGTAAGGCGTTAAAGGGTAGAAAAATATTGAGCAATACAAATTATTAAGAGCACTAACCGAGAAGGTGGATTACTGGTACCGGTATTATCCTCCTGTTCATCAACATCCTGGCTGGTATCGCTGAAATATACAGGAAAATTAATTACTAATTCAGCATACACATATTTTCCTTTTTGTAATTACACTCAGTTTTAAATAAAAATTTAAATTACTATAATTGAAATGCAACCTCATTCATGAAAACTGAAATGTTATAGAGATTTCATGGCAATGAAGGGATTTATCATAACATATATTTACTTGATAATAGATTGTTTTATGTTCTACTATGAAGCAGGGTGAATATTATAAAGCATTCCGTGGGAACTTCAAACTTTGGTAGAGAGCAGCTGAGGTGCCATCATTGAATTGGGAGTATTTTTGGTGATGTGCAATGGTCCATGCAATATTCATGGTCGACCTTCCACTGTGTCCCTACCCAGTAACTATCGTCCAATTAGCTTAACCTCAGTTGTATGTAAAATGCTAGAAACGGTCATACGAGACAGAATTGTAAATCACTTAGAGGAAAATAACATACTTAAAGATACTCAACACGGCTTTCGTAAAAAACGTTCCTGTTTAACAAACCTCTTAGACTTCTTCCACGATATCCTCAACCTCTACGATGAGAGTAAAGCTGTCGATATTATATACCTTGATTTTCAAAAGGCCTTTGACAAAGTTCCCCACAAACGTTTACTGCTAAAACTAAAAGCGCATGGAATACAAGACGGTGTGTTGAAATGGATAGAAAATTGGCTCAGCGACAGAAAGCAAAGAGTAGTCAGTAAGGCATCTAAATGGACCAATGTAAGTAGCGGGGTACCCCAGGGATCGGTACTAGGACCAATTCTCTTTCTAATTTACATCAATGACATAGATCAGGGTCTCACCTGTACAATCTCAAAATTTGCTGATGATACAAAAATTGCAAATAGCGTACTCTCAAAAGAACAAGTTGACGATATGCAACACAATCTAGATAAATTGTCATGCTTGGCCCAAATTTGGCAAATGAGTTTCAATGCGGATAAATGTAAAGTACTACATATCGGATACCTAAATGAGAAAGCAAACTATTCGATGAATGGCACTCAGCTGAAGAATGTAAACAGAGAAACCGATCTGGGAGTAACAATATCGAGTAACCTAAAAGCGAGTCAACAATGTTCAGAAGTTGTTGAGAAGGCAAACAAAATAATTGGCTTTATAGGCAGGTCATTTGAGCATAAATCCAAAGAAGTTATCCTAACACTTTACAATTCCTTACCCCGCCAATGGGGAGCCACCTTGTCGTGGTGGCGGGGCTTGAAACGGGGTCGTTGGTGTCACTCTCTTTAGGGCAGGGATTCAATCGGTGTCGTGGACAAAGTGCCCCCCCGTCGTCATTGGGGTAAGCGGAACCTCCCGGTGACGACGTTTTTCGTGTTCCCATTTTTGTTTTAATTTTGCGGAGGATTTCCTCCCTATTTTAACTAAATTGTGCCGGCTAGGCTCGAGAGCCTTCCCTCGCTGAGTCTGGAGTACTGGCTCCTCTCCGTTTACAGAGGCCGTGGCGGTCTAGCTCACCGCCCGAGGGGGCTGGTCCCGGGAGCGGCGACATGGTTGCCCGCGTTGATGCCCCTGGGGTCGCCCATCAGTGGGGACCGGTCTCGGTTCCAGGGGTCCGTTTTCCCTTCCTGGTGGGTTTCCTGGCTTCTGTCCGGCTGCCCTCCATTACGCTCTGATACTAAATTACCTGCTTCTACGATTAAGGATTCCCATCCTCCATCTGTGGACCCTACAATGGCCCCTGTTCATATCGACTCTCCACAGAGCCCAACTACACCTGCCGCTCATGATTTAAATGTCCCTCCCCTCTCCCAAGATAAGAGAGACCCTCCTTGTGTTGAGTCTCCTGTTCAAACCATAGACCTTGGCGTGCCGGGTTCTCTTGACACGCCCTGCTCCTCAGCACTACCCGTTAACCGACTTACAGTTTCCACTGACCACCTGCAGAGTGACACCAGTGTTGGTGACCCTTCACCTCCCATCGACACTGTTTCTCCACCATTTCAGCCGATTGTTAGTTCAGCCACTACTTCCACCTCACTCGTTGCAACTCTGGAGCCTCACATGCCTCATTCCGGCCCCCAACATCGGCGGAAACCTCGGCGTCAGTTTGTCCCCAATGCCACCCTCCGGCACTTCGATTCAATTTTTTGGCGATGATGACTGGCCACGTTTCCTCGTCATACGACCGGCTTCCTACATCTCGGGGGCTAAGTTAGAGAACCTCCTCCTCTCGGTGCATGCAACTTCGGACTTATCGTTCCGTGAGACTGGCAATAATGATTGGATTGTGGAAACCACTACTCGTGCCCAATCTGAGACATACCTATCTCTTACTACCTTGGACGATATCCCTGTTACTGTCACGAAACATAACGACCTCAATTACATCCTCGGTACTGTTGTTCTACCCTCAACTTATGACCATGACGGACTTCCTGATAAGTCGACCCTCCTGTCGTCGTTGCGCTTGCGTTATCCAAATGTGCACGACGTTGATTTGTATAGTATCCCAAACAAATCAACTCCTTCTCATCCTCTCCGCATAGCTCACATTAAGTTTAGTGGACGTTCCCTCCCACGAGACGTCAGGATCGAAGGACAAAGGCGTGAAGTACGACCTTATGTCCCCAAACCGTTACAATGTACAAACTGTTCCACCTTTGGTCACTCAGCTGGTAGGTGTAAGAAGGTTCGGGTGTGTGCCTTCTGTAGCTCCGTCAAACATGCTACCCGTTGGAATTGTGGCACTCCAAAGTGTGTTAACTGTGGCCTTGAACACCATGCTCGCTCAAAGCAATGTGTGTTCTACATGTACAATGCTGAGTTAAAGCTTCTCATTAGTCGGTCAGGCATGTCTGTCAGAGAAGCTAAGCAAGAACTGAGAGTAAGAGATGTTAAAGATCCCTCTAGAGATATGACTTACAGTGCTAGACTTCGTGCACCTACAACTGACGTTTCTCCTGGTAGTCGACGACGTGAGGACAGTGATGCTGTGTTGGATTCACCTCTTTCTAGTCCAGCCACTGTTCCCCTCTCCAACCGATTTCATGCACTGAATACCCCTCCCCCTGTTCATGAAGCCTCCACCCCAAAAGCATCCGCGTCCCCTTCACCAGTAACTGATATTCAATCCTTGCCTCTTTCCCCGGCTCCCTCTACCGATGTTGACGATGTCATGGATTCTACCCCATCCACCAGTAAACGCCGATCTGATGCTCTACATTCTCCCTCCTCAGATCGTCAATCTCCCTCCGTAAAACGTAAGACCCTCACAGCCCGACCTATGCCTCCCAAACCTCAACGTGTCCCTCCTCGCTCTCGCATCTTCCGCTCTGATATGGGTTCTCCGTCCCAGCCTCCCTCACTCCACACCCCCTCTACGCCTGCGTCCCCCCCGCCTACTCGTCCTCGACCTCACGCACCTATCAATGTTACCGCCTCGGGCTCCCATGCACCCCACTGCGGCTGTCATGACTGCTTTGTGCGGGAGTATCGCCGGACGCCTACCCGCACTAAATCCACTGTTGCTGCGTTGATACGCTCATTTCTCCGTGACCGACGTTTACCAACCCCTGATAACACCGCCTCTCATAACTCTTCGTGCTTATGCGCTTTTCACTTAAAGTCACGTTCAGATCTTTCACACTCCAAGATAGCTACTATCCTCCATGACCTGTCCTCTAATGTGTCCCCCCACCGTCCACGTCGAAACTCCCTGCCTTCTCATGACCCTCTCCCCAGACCCGTTCCTCTTCATCTCCAACAGCCGAACAGTTCTGTTAATTTACGTAACCTGACGTCTCTCACTTAACCTGTTCAATCCCTATATACTACAATGGAATTGTAATGGTCTCTCATCTAGAGTCCATCTAGGTGAGATCCAGCGTTTACTCCGTGTCTATAATCCAATGTGTATTTGTTTACAACACATTGGAAATTATGATAAATCCATCACCAACTACCACCTTGCGTGCTGTTCTCTATCCCCTGATGGAGAATATGGCACAGCAATTTATGTCCATCATCGAGTAACTTTTGACTTGTTTCCCATTCGTACAAGTTTCCTACAGCACTCTATCCTTACTCTTCATATCCCCGATGGTGACTCTGTTACCATTTGCAATATCTATAACCAACCTGCTTACAATTATGACCTTTCCTTGCTTTCTCAGTTTTTCTCTACACTACCCTCTCCCATCTTACTGTTGGGTGACTTTAATGCCCATAGCCCTATATGGGACCCTACTTCCTCCAATCCTGATACAGCCGGTTTGCAGATTGAACATTTGCTTCTGAACCGTGACCTTTGCTGCCTTAATGAGGCCGACTCACACACTTACTTTTCTGCTTCCCATCATACTTATTCCTCTGTTGATGTCACCCTGTGCTCCACAGCAATTGTTGATAAGTTCGAGTGGCGGGTCTGTGTTGATACGTTCTCAAGCGATCACTTTCCTGTCATCCTGTCTTACTTGCAATTCCGTCCATGTCCTTCGCTCTCTCGCTATAACTTTCACAAAGCTGACTGGGATGCATATGTCCTCCACACCAGACAAATCCCACCTTTTAATCCCTTAAGGGATCCTGATGAAACGCATTCATTCCTCGTTAATTTTTTTACTAATGCAGCTACTAAGTCTATACCCCAGACGACTTCTTCCCCCCTACGTCGTCGAGTCCCCTGGTGGGACAGCACCTTATCCACTCTTGCTAAAAATAAACATGAATTAGGCCGCCGCCTCGATAGTCTCAATAAACGTTACAATTCTTTATGTTCACGCTTACCTTTACGTGATGATCTTATATGCCATTCCATCTCGTTATTGATGGATATATGTGCCATCAAACCTCACTACAATCGACTATCAGCTAAATTCCGTCGAGAAGTCATCCGTAGTAGATCCGAATCCTGGAAAACTTATGTCTCCACCATTTCCCCGTCTACCCCGATATCATGCGTTTGGCATAAATTCAGGAATATTAACAGCCTTCACATTGCCCCTCCGCGCCATGCTTTGGTACACGGTGGCCGTACTGTTCACGATCCCCTTGAGATATCGAACCTCTTGGGTCAACATCTTGCCCATGTCAGCAGTAATGAGAGGTTAGACGATAATTTCCGCCGCCATAAACTTGAAATGGAGTCGATCCCCCTCAACTTCTCTTCACCAGACACCTTTGATTATAATGCATGCTTTACTATGGATGAATTTGAACATGCACTCTCCAATTGTCCTAACTCCGCTCCTGGCCAAGATAACATAAGTTTTGCCTTACTAACTAACTTAGCCCCCTTGCTAAATCCTATCTCTTGCAATTTTATAATCAGGTGTGGATCCGTCATCAATTTCCTACCTCATGGAAACATGCTATTGTCGTCCCAATTGCAAAACCTGGAAAAGACCCGAGCTTGCCCTCGAGTTATAGACCAATATCCCTCACCAGTTGTCTTTGTAAATTAATGAAGAAATTGGTCAATACTAGACTCACTTGGTTCCTCCGTCAAAACACTATTCTCACTCCGACCCAATTTGGCTCTCAGAAAGATCGATCTACTCTGGACTCGCTTACGTTATTAGAATCTCATATCAAGCGTGGCTTTGAAAGTAAGTCCATCACCGTCGCCGTTTTCTTTGACATCCAGAAGGCATATGATACCACGTGGCGGCATCCCATTCTGCAACTACTTCATGATAGTGGTGCCCGTGGCCATCTACCTTTTTTATTTCCAACTTTCTTTCTGATCGAACATTCCAGACTCGAGTGGAGGGAATTCTTTCTAATGTCTTTCCACTCGTCAATGGTGTTCCCCAGGGCAGCGTTCTCAGCAGCAAACTTTTTGCCGCGGCCATAAATAAAGTCATTCAACAATTGCTGCCGGAAGTCCATGGCAGCCTGTACGTTGATGATTTTACCATCTATTGCACTGCCCGTACCCTCAGACATGCTCAACGTATACTCAACATCTCCATCCAACGGTTGATCGCCTGGGCATCTTCAGTTGGCTTTCAGTTTTCGGCTGAGAAAACTAAGGCAATAGTCTTCTATCGAGACAAACGCTGGCTCCGTGGCCAGTCAATATCGCTTCGAATGGGACCCTCTCAGATTTCTTTCTATCCCAGTGTTAAATTCTTAGGTGTAATCTTTGACCAACATCTCAACTGGAGAGACCATGTTCAGTATACTAAAGGTAAAGGCCTTCGTGCTCTCAACCTCCTCAGAAAACTATCCCATACCACTTGGGGTGCCAGACGTACCACTATGTTGATGCTCTACAAGGCGGTGGTTCTTTCCATCCTCGACTACGGCTGCCCCATTTATGGGTCTGCCTCTGCTTCCGTTTTGAAGATGTTGGACCCTGTTCATACGCAGGGTATGCGTCTCTGTACTGGAGCTTTCCGTTCCTCCCCAAATACCTCCGTCTTAGCTGAGAGTGGCGAGCCCCCGCTCTCCCTCCATCGCGATTTAGTTACTATGCGCCGTGCATTAAAAATTAAACATAGTGACTCTCCCACTAATTCCCTTTTCAGTGATATCTTCATTCCCGATCCGTGTCCATCTTCCCCCTCCTTTCCGATTCGTGCTACAATTCTCCTCAACTCTCTTGACTTTCACATTGCTGTTTCGCCGCCTGTTGTCTCCCCTTCCCCCCCATGGGTTATCTCTCTCCCCAATGTTTGCACTCACCTCTCCTTCCTCTCTATGAGATATCCTTTTGTCCCTAGCCATCACTGCCAACACGCACTCGAACACATACGTCGTAAAGGCCCCCATTTTGCCATCTTCACTGACGGGTCTAAGACTGACTCTGGGGTGGGCCTCGCTGCTGTGTCCTCTACTAAGCTCCTTCAGTTTTCTCTCCTGCCCCAAGCCTCTATCTTTACTGCTGAACTTTTAGCTATCCAATCTGCTATTGACATTATACGTGACACCACTCAACAGCCCTTTATAATTTACAGTGGCTCTCGTAGTGCCCTCGAAGCGCTCCGTGCTTATTCGTCCTCCCACGTAATAGTTTTAGCCATAAAACACGCTCTCCACGAGATGAGCCTACGTGGATTCCAGGTCCAGTTATGTTGGATTCCTGCTCACATCGGTGTCCGTGGCAATGAAGACGCCGATACTGCGGCTAAGAATGCTATTTTGATGATCCCTCGCCAGCCCCACCTTCCGTTAGGTGATTGGCTGTCCTTACTCAAGCCTTCTATTCTTTGCACGTGGCAATCTCATTGGGATGCTCTACCCTGCAATAATAAACTCCGTGCAATCAAACCTTCTGTCCGTCCTTGGCCCTCGTCTTCCAGGTCTCACAGGTGTGAGGAAGTTTACTAACTAGACTTTGGATAGGCCATTCCCGGCTATTGTAAATAATCATCTTACAATGCATGTTTATATGATCTGCTTTCTATAAGGGGTGCCCTGTATCTAGTGTAGTGTAATTTGTGTAATTTGTTATTTTATACACCTATATTTTATATTGAACATCAGGTAGTTTATATTGTCCATTCGATTAACATGATAACAAAATTATGGTGATTCTACTCAATGTTGTGTTCATTTCGTGTTATTTTTTTCGTTCGTTAGTTGATTTGTGTTTGTTTTGTTATTTGAGCACCTACACTCTACATTTATCTTTACAAAAGTTATATTCATAATAAATATATCTGATAAACATACCATTTCCGAATATACCATTGTCATAATACAAATACTATGTATAATTAAAACTCGTATGCAACAAGAATTTGAACAGTTATGCCAATAATCAATTGATTTGTTTCAATTGAATAACACAGTAGAATAATGCAGTTTATATACAGGGGCAAATGGGAAATATGTAGAAGTCATTAAGAATTAAGAAGAGTAAACTACTGTAAATCATCGTAATGATTAAAAAAACATTAATGAAACTCTGCATATATACAGTATATATATATATATATATATATATATATATATATATATATATATATATATATATATATATATATATATATATATATATATAAACACACAGTTTCATTTATGTTTTTATAATCGCTACAATTATTTAGTATACTCTGTTTAATGATGTCTACACATTTCTCATTTGCCCCACTTAACTCTTTTCAATCATTCCCATTTATCTTTACCTCATAATAGTACCCCTCCTTTTCTTCTGTGGTGGTTGAGGCAATATGGTGTGAATTCTGAGGAGACATACGATGATTAGTTAAATGACATATATGTATATTTATATATATTATATATTTAGGTTCTTCAATCGATATTTAATTAGCTTATATACTTGACTCTTTACAGTTTGAGATATCAATATTTTTTAAGTTTCAAAATAATTATTGCTAATTATTTTGTTTCAAAACTTTCAAAATTTATTTAAAATTTAATAATATGCAAGGTAAGTAAATAAAAAAACATATAGCCTATGCTGGATTCTTTGTTCTCATATCTGTATTGATTAGGCTATATATTTTTATCATTAGAGTTACTCGAAAATATTTAACATTTCACTAAAACCAGTAGATTCACTTGTTTTATATTCCCTAGAGCCTAGGAGATTTCGATTATTTTGATCTTGGTCAGGATATGGTTATAGGTAAGAATAATAGTAAAAGTATATAGATAAATATATACATATATACAGTATATATAAATATATTACAGAGTGGATAGAGAAGGTTTGTGGAAAGTACTTAGAATATACGGAGTAGATGGCAAGTTGCTGAAAGCAGTGAAGAGCATGTATGAGGGTGCAAAGGCAGCAGTACGTGTGGAGAGTGAGCAGAGCGAGTTCTTTGACCTGAATGTTGGTTTGAATCAGGGGTGTGTGATGTCCCCATGGTTGTTTACTGTATATATGGGAGGGTCTGGTAAATGAGTTTGGAACAGTGTGCGAAAAACGGAATTTGAAGGTAAATGCGGGGAAGAGCAAGGTTATGGTCTTCGAAAGGGGTGAAGTCACAGAGTGTGAGGGGAAGCTGAACGGTCAGGCTATGGAGATCGTCAACTATTTTATGTATCTGGGCAGTGTGTTGAGTAAAGATGAGACTATGGATGAAGAAGTGCGGGAGAGGGTACAACAGGCGAAGAGGGTTGTAGGAACGCTGAAAGCAGTAACAAGAAATAGGGTGGTCAGTATTAAAGTGAAGAAGTCCTTGCATGACAGTGTGATAATCTCGACACTGACTTACGGAAGCGAAGCATGGACGTTGGTTGAGAGACTCAGACCAAGAGTGAGAGCAGTGGAAATGAATTACTTAAGGAGTGCGTGTGGAGTTACATGGAGGGATAGACAGACTAATGAGGAAGTAAGAAGGAGGTGTGGTGTACAAAGGAGTACAAAGGAAATCAAGCAACAACAGGTCTAGTGACCCTTCTAGGTTGCTTGTCCTCCAAAACACTGAGGATCAAGTGTCCAAACAGTGGTTTAGAGTGGGTAAGGGAACATTGGAAAGGGAACTACTGCCCTGCCACTAACGTGGCAGGACTAGGAAGTTAGTAGGGGACATATGGGTTAGTAACTGAGGGGAGGATAAAGTTATTCATTTACAAACGCAGTCAGTCGCGGGTTTGATGCGAGATATTTGTCTAGGCGGAATTTAAATGAATCAACGGTGCTGCAGTCTATAACGTCTCGGGGAAGCCCATTCCACAAGTTGACAACTCGATTGAAGAAGAAATTCTTAGATTCGTGCGAGTTAAAAGATTTACCAATAATTTTGCAACCGTTTCCCCGCGTGTAATTAGATTGGTCGATAGTGAAGTACTTACTACAGTTCATATTGTCGATGCCTTTGATGATTTTGAACACTTGAATTAAGTCGCCTCTTAATCTGCGCTGGGTTAAAGGAAATAGATTTAATTCTCTAAGACGCTCTTCGTATGGTTTGTTCTTTAGGCTAGGTATCATTTTGGTAACTCTACGTTGAACTCGTTCTAGCTTGTTTATATCTTTTTGGTAATAAGGGCACCAGGATTGAACGCAGTATTCCAGAAGAGGGCGGACTAAGGAATTGTAAAGGGTTAGGATAACTTCTTTGGATTTATGCTCAAATGACCTGCCTATAAAGCCAATTATTTTGTTTGCCTTCTTAACAACTTCTGAACATTGTTGACTCGGTTTTAGGTTACTCGATATTGTTACTCCCAGATCAGTTTCTCTGTTTACATTCTTAAGCTGAGTGCCATTCATCGAATAGTTTGCTTTCTCATTTAGGTATCCGACATGTAGTACTTTACATTTATCCGCATTGAAACTCATTTGCCAAATTTGGGCCCAACATGACAATTTATCTAGATTGTGTTGCATATCGTCAACTTGTTCTTTTGAGAGTACGCTATTTGCAATTTTTGTATCGTCAGCAAATTTCGAGATTGTGCAGGTGAGACCCTCATCTATGTCGTTGATGTAAATTAGAAAGAGAATTGGTCCTAGTACCGAACCCTGGGGTACCCCGCTACTTACATTGGTCCATTTAGATGCCTTACCGTTTATGACTACCCTTTGCTTTCTGTTGCTGATCCAATTTTCTATCCATTTCAACACACCGTGGAGGTAGATGTGCTGGAAAGTGTGAAAAGGAACAACTTAAGATGGTTCGGCCATAATATGGAACGTATGGAAAGCGAGAGAATGACTAAGAGGGTGTACGAGAGCGAGGTGGAGGGACAGAGAGGGAGAGGTAGACCGAAAGAGAGGTGGAAGGATGGAGTGAGGAAGTACATGAACGAAGGCGGTGCTGGTTGGGGGGAGGGGCGTCGACTGACTGGGGACAGAGGTGCATGGGGGCGGTTCGTTCGTGGCTACCCATTCGGGGATCACAGCGTCAGGCAATAGATAGATAGATAGATATATATATATATATATATATATATATATATATATATATATATATATAATTATACAATATATATACAGTATATATATTGTTCTCCATACCATGTTGTAGATTATTTGGCAACGTTTTAACAACCTTAATTTACCAAGGAGAACAGATGAATTAAATTATCCCTTGTGTGTGGCATAAGATGATTATGAAAAGGTATATGACTCAGTCGCAATGTCTGTTGTAAGGAAACCATCAACAACAGACCACACAACACAATCCTAAACTCTCCACCTCCCAAGAGTACGGTAACCCAAATGAAAACACTCTTCCCAGAGAAACCTGAGTCACACTTGCACACCTTAGGTCTGGCCACCACTCGTCATTACAAGAATACAAACACAGAATAGACCCAACTCAAAACCCTTCTTGTCTTTGCTGTCAACATGCCACTGACAATACAGAACACTTAATACTCCACTGACCAGCACTTGCCCAGCACAAACGCTACTTCAATATAACTTCACTCAGAGATCTCTGGACCCACCCAGGAGAAGTAGCAAACTACCTGGACGCTGCGCTATTTCCATAAAAGAGAATCTTAGGGCTACTACAACAACAATAATAACAAGGAAAGCGATTACATTTTGTTCAGGTATTAGAAGACATATATATCGATAGTACAGAAAAAATATAGATCCATAAGGAAAGCGAGAAGATACTAATTAAGAAGGAAGTATGCCTTGACCAAAACTGTTCATAGCCTGTTTTGAAGATATATTTTGGACTCTTGAATATTACAATATGAAAAGTAATGTTAATGGAGATTACCCAAGCAACCTCAGGTTCGCTGATGACATAGTTCTGTCCAGTGGCTCAGGGGAAGAGTTACGACTAATGATGGACAATTTAAGCAGAAAGGTAGGACTGAAAAATAACACACACTAAACTAAGATTATGCTAAATCATCTTTTGCAACCACAACAGATAAAGATGAGGTGATACAATCAGTTGAAGAAAACATATACCTCGGCTTGGTTATTAATGCAAACCCAGATCAATCTAAACAATCAAGCAAAGGATAGGTACCGGTATGGGCTGAAGTGCATTTGGTAAGCAGAGCTCTATTGTGAAAAGCAAGTTAACCCTTTCATCAACACCCTCTCTGCGGCTGACATATCCATGCGTTCTGTATATAAAAGGCTCATAATGTGGGCGACATACCCATGCGTATTGGTAGTATAGGTCGAGTTGATTGCACTAACCCATCTCACTTATTGCCAAACGCTTCCAGGAGGTGCTGAGCTTACCAATCACAGTACAATAAGTGTGTTCCATGTATTTGTTGCGGGAGGGTATGTGTCCAAGCAAAAGGTGATATAGAAGCTGAAATACACCAAGAGCAGTGCTATTTTTACATACAGGATGTGTGACCCAGCCAGGTACAAATGTGAAGCTCCTTTCATGTTAAAGGACTTCATTCTTACTGTCTAACAAACACATTAGTGACTAAACATTACTAGTTATTTCTTTGATCTATCACCATTGGAAAAAGACAAATAAAAGATAGAGAATTATATATTTCACCCAGGCCACAACAGACTGCGAGACAAAAAGAATCCCACCCCCACCCAGCAAGCCCAGGGGAGGTATGAATGAATGATGTAGGGAGCATTTTACCTGCATTTTTCAATGAGCCCAGTTTTGTTCTGTTAGCTATGATACTTTTCACACTAGGGTGTGTTATAATGAGTGAAAAATAGCTAGAAAAGCTCCGCCTGGGTATGTTCTTTCCACTTGAAGTCACTGCAATGAAAGGGTTAAAGAGAACATGTATTCTTCCTGTACTAATTCATGGATCATCAGGAACTTAGATTACAACAATGTGTCAAGAATGTTTTATTTGTTTATTTTTGTTATGGTATGAAGGAGATACAAGGCAAAGCTGCCTGTAACAAGTGTCCCCCTCAGATTGAAAGAGTGATAGAGAGCCAAAATGAAGGTATATCAGAGGTAATTTAGGTGTGTGAGAAAGAAGTGTGGTGTGCTTGTATAGTGTAGTGAAATGAATAGGAGGTGTTCGTGAAAGTTAGCTGGATTACTCTCTGTTAATCATTTGTTAAATTCTGTTTTTAAGCCGTTTGATGATATATAGCAATAATTTATCTCTGCTAGTAGCTATACTTATATAAAATGACCAAAGTGGACATGTCATGTTGACAGTAAATATTTTAAACAAAATATAATACCTCTATACATATATCAGAAAATTATCACAATATTAATATAGTAATTTATCACTGAATGTCAAGCCAAGACAGTTTGATTTTAAAGTTATATAGAGAATGAGAAAGAAAACTGTTAAATTGAATAGCCTCTTATCATTTAATCACTTCCATAAACATAATATGCAATATGAAACACAACTTTATCATCCTATATTAAACAATAATAAAAATAGGAAGAAAATATTTTAGGATTGGGTTTTGAATAGGGTTTCATTTAAAAGCCCTATCTGATACTGGCATGAAAAGCACTGCAGATACATTGTCACTTCATTACGCTCATAATCGTGTCACTCCTTTGAAATCGATCACCATGTTTGTCACTACTTTCATATTTCACTCCTTTGAACAGTCACTCCTTCAATATAGATCCAATCAAATGGATTATTAGTGTAGCTAATTCCTCTCCATTGCTGCTTGCTTCAAGGTGTTAGTTTAATCAAGTGTAAGATGTTCGATCAAATAAGATAGAGTACTTTCTACTGAAACTGTTTATCACTTAACAATCACCTCGATATATATGTAAGGTTACTACAAGTTTTATAAGCAGTTAATAAACACCTGTTAAGCTCTACCAACCTTGTGATGTTTTGACCCGAACGTAGCTCATAGATGACGTGATGTCATGTTAGTGCCATCTTAGTGGTCATCGTATTTAGAAGGTTTCAATACGTTACTAAATTAACCCAGAACCTTACTAATATTCTTTCGCGAACTTATGGTACAATACACGAAACCATCTGGAAAATGACTATAAAGTAGATTAAGTTACTGTCAATAACATACTTTTTGTCATAAGAAATAGTGACTGTGGTATTACAATGTTGATGAGGATCGAAACCTCTTTCGGGATCGGAGTCACGTCTCTTATACCGGTACTTCAACGTTGAGAACGTACTATTAGCAAATCAGTGTTCGAAAATCAAATACAATATCGATACAAATTTTCTCTTTTACAATAATTATGATTGTGCTTAGCGAGAGCATTTTAAATGTATACACATAACTTAGCTTATTTGTATTGAGTTACAGTTGATTAAAATATTTGGTTATGATATTTTTGTAGCATTCATATTTACTGATTTTTGTCAGTTCTACACATATCTACAATGAATAAAAGTAGGCTTGTCTTGATAGCATAATGCATAAATGCGCGGAATTTCGGTGTGAATATCCTCGGTTCGAGTCTTTGGAGTGCCACATGTATTTGTTGATTTCATTAATTGAGTTTAGAAGTAAAGTTGGTTGGTGGAAAAATATGAATTAACCTTTCCTGGAGCTATTTTTAATTAATTTAAATTTTAAGAAAATTAATATCTGGATACTCTAGGTCTAGCGTAATATTGGTGATATGTTTGCTTCGCTTACCTTACAGTTTTATATATATATATATATATATATATATATATATATATATATATATATATACCGGTATGGGTACTATATTTGGAAATTTCTGTGAGTAGCAATATTGTTTCAAGTCTTCCCCAACGGGAATTTTTTAAAATTTTCAACAATACTATTAATTGGTAGTCATTTACTTTTGACTTGTCATGTATTATCTGCAACCATCTAAAACAAAGTAGAGGCTGTACAATTAAACAATAGTGCAATAATAACATGTTCAAACCAAATTTACGTATCATGGCATCATTTAGCATGTATTATGTTTTTCATTAGACCATTGTCTTCTGCTTAAGAATGACCTGTGTAGATAAAAAAAAACATATTTTTGAATAGTTTTTGTTCCTTTGATTCCCAAACGTTTTTTTCTAAGCTGAGTGAAGTAGTGGAAAGTTTATATTTATATCATTGTGTTGTTGTTGTTGTTGTTCCCCAGGCTGCCTGGCCGAACAGCCCCAAGGTCCCGAGCAAGGCCAAGGCCATAGAGCGCCCCCACAAAACCCTCCCTGCTTACCACTAACAAAGCCCGGGTGACCGAAGCCACTCTAAGGCAGGGAGCTGAGGAGGGCGCGGAAACGCCAGGAAACCAAAGCCCCACCCAAGGCCCTGTGCCCCTCAGCAATTATGAAGGGAAAGTTGAGGGGCAAGGGAAAAATGTGACGCTTTGGCTCCCAATCTGCCAACTTTTAGGTTGGCAGTAGGGAGGTCGATCCACGGAAAAGACGCCGTCACTTGAGATCTAGAAGATATATAAGTAAGAGGAACAGTCAGAGTAAGCTATGGGTATGGCAGAGGTCGCTCAGCTCTCACTCTGATAGACCACCCATCACCACATGACTAGAACCCAATCCTCTCGGCATCAGCTAGGAAAGGCCCTAGAAAGCCGCTTTTGGCGGAGGGATAGCTCCCCTATTTCAACTCCTTTCGGAGTTGGGCACCCGCCCTTATATCATTGTAAATGACAGTTACCTTTACTTAACCCTTTGAAAATCATGACGCAGATTGACAATTTATTCTGGCTATCATTGAACTATAGTATGCAGTTTAGGAAGGATCTGTGGAAATTAAAATGGTTAAAATGATCTCAATTAATCCTCGGACTTTCATTTACCCTTCCTAATATAAATATGACCGTCTAATCAAAGCCATGAAATAGAAAAGAAACACGTAATTATATCTTGAAATGGATAAGCTGAAGATATAATTATATAACCCTTCATCATTTTTTTTTTTTTTTTTAATAACAGAACTTGTATGTCTATGTTTCATAATAAAGCCAAGATATCGTAATTAGCAAAATATTTTGATATATACTTTCACAATAGCTAAGTGATCAAGATGAGGAAATGTCAAGTTCCTGTTACCCTGAGACAAACTGACTGTAGTGCTGCTTAAGCTTCGATATATATATATATATATATATATACTGTTATCCAAGCTTTAACTAACTCTACCATGACATATCATGGTACCGGTACCCTGGAATATGGATCCTACGACTTGTGTATGAATTGAAATACATTCTCCAACTACAATTTCCCTTCTCCATAATATAAATAGGAAAAGGTTTAGTATCCTTTATCACGCCGTGGTACAGTTGGTTAAATCATGGACAATCGTCCTGACTTCCTGACTGTCGGTGGTTCGAGCCCAGCTGAGAGTATAAGAACAGTTCTATATAATTGTTATTCCGGGATCTCTAGGAAATGGGACAAGAATAGCCACAAAGAAAGAGCAACAGTGGCCCCTGGATTAGACACCATCTGTAATATACAAGTTTACCTGCCCCATACGCTAATGTCAAAGCGTCATCCCCAACAATGACGTCAGTAGCGAAGAAGCCACAAATCATGATCCCGAAATCCTGTGGATATCAAGAGGTCAGCCCACCGGAGTGGCTGCTTTTTATATCCCTGCTTCTGGCAACTTCTGGTCGAGAATGGCACAACTACTGTTATCTGAGGAGAGAAACAGAGACCTTGTTGCCTGCATTCGCAGAGCGAACTTGCAAGAGGAGCCCTAAGTTCAACGACTTGTTCGGGGAGGACATCTTAACTCTCATTCTGAGCAACATATTTGGGTTATACGTGAGCAACTCGACAACGATATGAGCAACTTCGTCAACCTATAATCTGAGCAACTTGACCCCATTCTGAGCAATTCGTTCGGGTAACACTTGAGCAACTCGGCAACCACGGGAGCAACTTTAACCTTTGGCTTAAGCATCTCAACCTTCATTTTTAGCAACGTATTCTGGTTACGCCTAAGCAACTTGGCATCATTGTGAGCATATCCATCAACCTTTGGTCTGAGTATCTCAACCACCATTCAGAATATCTCATTTTGGTTACGCCTAAACAGCTTGGCAACACCATGATTAACTCCGTCAACCTTTGGCTTGAGCATATCAACCCCCGTTCTGAACAACTCATTTGAGTTACTCCTTAGCAAATCAGCAACAACGTGAGCAACTCTGTCAACCTTTGGTCTAAGCAACTACCCTCTAAGCCGGACAAGAGAAGGAGCCTGTCAACCCAGAAGCCAAGTCACTTACAAAATTGCCTGGAGCAACTACAATAATGTCAAGCCCTTGAACCTGATGTCACTTCCCCCACCAATCCCTTCTGTGTCACAGATGATGCAGTAGTAGCTAATTTTCCTAATAAAGATAAACTGTTACCTAAGTTCTTGGGGCCTTTCAAAATAGGTAAAATTTGTAATTGTTTCCATGTCATTGTTAACTATCACGGAGAATTACAAGTGTTTACGATCAAGCATGTTTGGCTAGTCCATCTACTCGAAATCCTAGATAACAACCAGCCTAACCCCTCCAAACATGAGGAAAACCTACTTCCAGCATTTAGTTGTCATGGAACTGTTTATCCAGCTATTCCTCCACCTCCACATCCACCTAAACCCACACCACCTCCACATCCTCCTCTATCCCCACAAAGTCCACCAGAAGACATCCCAACGAGCTTAACATTTATACCAGATCAGGCAGGGCAATCATATCCCCCACCCAACAAGACCTATTAAGCTCTTGTACTTTTGCATCCACAAATGTCAACAAGAGCACCCGGGCTGGGTCATAGATCGTCATTCACCCGCAGCAGTTAGCAGCCGCCACACCTACTCACAACAGCAGTTCTCAACAAGCCAGCAGTAAAATTTCTATCTGTTTCATCCTGTGGAAGGACCCAGCCGGCCTCAAGCATCGTCTCTCACATTTCAGCCAACTGCTGAAGAAATTGAAGAAGTACAAGGGTGGATCCACCCTCATAGTTGTGCAAGGAGAGGGGGAACTTTTGCCTATGACGACACTCTGACATCAAGCACTAGATTACCTACGGCCCATCTCCAACACTGCATCAGAGAAAGTTTACCGCCTACTGTCACAGGGTCATGACTTCCAGACCTGAGGGGGTAATGTTATACGGAGATCTCAAGAAATGGGACAAGAATAGCCACAATAAGAAAGCAACAGTGCTACCTGGAAAAGCCACCTTTTGTAAATACTAATTATCCTGCCCCATATTCTAATGTCCGCGCCTCACCCGCAACAATGTTGTCAGCAGCCCATAAGCTGCAAATCATGGTCCCGAGATCCTGTGGATATCAAGAGGTCAGCCCACCTGAGTGGCTACTTTTGATATCCCCGCTTCCGGCGACTTCCGGGTGAGAATGGCACAACTACTGTTATCTGAGGAAAGAAACAGAGACCTTATTGCCTGCATACGCAGAGCTAGCCCGCAAGAGGAACCATAAAATCAACAACTTGTTCGGGGAGGACTCGGACAACAGCTGACCTCAGTAGATCTACAGTTCTTTCTCTGAGTAACTCGTGAGATACGCCTGAGCAACTCAGCAACGACGTGAACAACTCCATCAACTTTTGGTTTGAGCAACTCGGTCCCCGTTGTTAACAACTTGTTTGGGTTACATCTGAGCAACTCGGTATTGATGTGAGCAACTCCGTCAACCTTGTTTGAGCATCTCAACCTCCGTTCTGAGCAACTCTTTCAGATTTGGCTTGAACAACTTAGCAAAGACGTGAGCAACTCTGTTAACCTTTGGTTTGAGCATCTTAACCCCCGTTTTGAGCAACTCAATCAAGTTACTTCTGAACAACTCAGCAAAGACGTGACCAACCCCGTCAACCTTTGGTTTGAGCAACTTGACTCCGTCAAATCAGATGGCCCCATGAGAGACACTTACCCCTACCCACGACGCCCGGCAGGACCATTCTGGTTGGTCGTAATTAGCTACAAGTTAGTCTCTAGTTTTCAGAGACCCTTCATAGGACTCCAAGAAGAAGAAAAGACAAATAACACGCTATCATTAAATACTTCTATCTGTCTACTCACGGATGCCTTGCTCCCTTTTATGAGGGTGGCCATATACAAAGCGCCCCAAGCGGACCTGTGCCCCGTGAGAAGGACAATAAGAAGGACATATGAGATAGACCACTCAATTTATGATCCGCAATACACTGGGTCCCTCTATGTATCTTTTGCATCATTTTTCATCAGTAATGGGTGGCTAGTCTATCCACCAACCTGCTTCTCTCTTAGGTGAGCAGTAAGGATTTGTATAAGATTTGTTCCCTTAGATGGGTTACCAACCATGGAGACTAATCCCAGCCCAAAGTGCAAAATATATATATAGCTTCGCAATACCCTTGAACAGCTCCATTCCCGAGTATGAATATATACTTCCACTAATTAACTTTTGCCTCCGAACGACATCCACTATACAGATAATATTTATACATCAATCTAACATGATCCTATATTTAACTTCACATATTGCAACTTGCCTTGTTGGGGATATATACTTTGTACATATGTAAATAATCTTTACATAACATTTGTATGTTTTTCTATTTCTCTACTGACTCTTCTGCTTTGCTATCAAATTCAACCCGAGGAGCGCGAAAATGAGGTGTTTAAAAGTGCCGTGTATGCGCAATTATTAAGCCCTTCGATTCTGACATAATTCGATATATGTACCATATATATAGCATTATTTCTTCTCCATGTGCATATACTTTACTTACATGATAGACATATGTACATTGAAGAGTGTTAAAAGAAGTGAGAACAGCAATTGGGTTATGGGAAACTATATTTTCGCCAGGCGTTCGTATTCTGGGGCGGCCGGGTGAGAGGCTTATATCTCTCCTTTGCAATGTCTCGCAAGCAACTGAGCGGCACGGGAGAAATCTCAGGCTGCTAGAGGGTCTCTATATGACTCACCCGTGTCTCCAAGCCCCCCTGACAAAATAGCCAATAATTGAGGAGGGGGGAAAAGGGGGGAAAAAGGTGGGGAAAGTGGCAAAGGCGGGGGCTGGGCCACATGTGGAGGAGTGATAGAAAGTACTAGAGGGGAATTATCTCACCTAATCACATATTACTTTGTTTTGATTGCCCGTGGGGCATTTTGGAAGGGTTTTTTCATGGTCTTGCTTCTGTGATGCATATTGCGTATGCTATACAGACAAGTTCCGTGAGGCTTATCGCGCTTGCTGGGTTAAATAGATACTTAAGAATATTTACGCGCCTTTTACACCACCATTTTACAGTATGTATTAATTAATTTGCCTGGATTCACATTAATATAAATTGTAAAAATAATCAACCAATGTCATCAATAAAACCTTGCATACTAAGCCATTGTATGCTGTGTAATCATCCCTTTTTAGTTGAGTTAAGGACTCGCACAGTAAAGATTACCTGGCTCTAGCAACGATATTCAGCCCCGGTATCTAAATAATTAGCAAGTTTTTGTTGTCCCTTTAATAATATTTGAGTTAATAGTATCCAATAGGCCTATCAGAATCAATTGAGGCCACAAAATGTTCACTAACATGTTTTTGTGTACGCTACGATATCATTATAATCAGTTCAACATGCTTTAGTTTCTTTGGGTCATACAGAGGGCGGCTGTTGGGCATGTTGATTAATGGGGTGTAGGCAGTGTGCCAAAATAGGTCAAATCTTTTAGTCATACCGAAATAGAGAACATTTCAAAATTCATACCAGTTTGGCTGCCTAACCAAAAAATCCCTTGATTGGCCTGGGGCCTGGCTGCTGGCAGGCATACTGTCAAAAGTCCGCAAAACTCGAATGTCTCGTTACTCTAAGCTAATGGTTATCATTTGCAAACTCTCATTGTTCATTAGCACATAAAACATTCCATAACAACTTTATTTCATACCTCGGCCAATTTCAATAATTCATACCTAACTGGAAAAATCCTATTTTGGCACCGAGTCGGACCAGCATAATGATTAAGGTACTGCCATAATATCGCCTAGCTAGGCCATAGTAAATCTTGTGTTTGCTCACCATAGGGGATCTTTTTGCACCTATAAGGTAATATCGTCTGCTACACACATTGTTTCAAATTGCCGGTACCGGTATATATATCACCTATGCCCATAATAATTGTCACTCACAACACTGGCGGCATGTTCGTGTTTTTATAACTTAATTCATACTCACATACACACTTAATTACGACTATTTGCAAAAGCTATTGAAGGCACATACACTTATGGCTAATTTCCCTTCAAAAGATATCTTAGAAAGTCGGTAAATTGCACATACTATGAGAAACAGAAGAAGAAGTCCGCGTTCTGACGTGTTCGAAGTGTCGCTCCCTAAGGTGCCTGGCCCTGTTGTAAATTTTGGTAGTTTAGTGTGAGAGGGGAATACTGGGAAATATAAATGGAGTTGCCTTGTTTTGGTCAACTAATCACTTCCAGGGGCACAAATGCAACTCATTTATTGTTTTTAGTGATAATGGCTATAATAAGAGTTTGTGTTTACGGACTAGTTTATCAGCCATCTGCGCTAGCAACGTATTTATCGTTCGTGCCATCGTTCGTGCACGCCCGTCTTCGCTCTATCGTGCTGAACCGTAATACAGAAGGCCGATATGCTACAGAGTATTGGTAGTAAATGTAAATATTGGTTATCCTAAGGTTTTTCTGTGAGTATTTGTTTAAGTGGTAATTGAGGAAACGATAACAAATAATCAAATGGCTACTAATAAATAAAATGTCGAGAAAGTAAATAGTTCTCATAACGTATGTTCAAATAAAAATAGGTTAATCTGAGCTAATAGAACTAACAATAAGTTATGTGTATGGAAAAAAAATTCCTCTCTCTCTCTCTCTCTATATATATATATATATATATATATGTGTAGTCAAACTCGCAGAAAATATAATATTGGAACTCCGAGTTTTACTACATAATTTGAAATCACGTATTTGTGATTTATTCTCCATAAATATATATATATATATATGTAAAACAGTATACAGTATATACTGTATAATATATGGATGTGTGTGTACGTGTGTATGTGTGTGCGTGTGTATGTGTGTACGTGTGTACGTGTGTATGTGTGTATGTGTGTGTGTGTGTGTGTGTGTGTGTGTGTGTGTGTGTGTACCGTATAAAGCACACATCAAACGTACCTCGAAAAGTATTTTGTAGGTCAGGTAATTCCATGTTCAGTTGCCTTATGGTTGGCTTTATATTTCCCACTTAAATGAAGAAAATACGTCAATAATCGTATGGCTCTTACCGACGCCAGTGCACTTCCTTTCTTAAGCATTTTACTATTTATTATTACACTATTTCTGGGCGTTGCACTTTATTGAACTATACTAGTATTACACAGCACTTGGATTGCACCATACTAAATAGAGCAAAACAGTTTATATATAGATAGGGACCGAACTTTAGTCTAAATCGGTGAATATATGGACAGGAGTGCGGGAGAACTGAACTGATGCAGTGGAGCTATAATAATGCAAGCCTTGAAGCCGCTATCAGGCCACTTTGAAAGTTGCCAACGGAATGCTGTTCTAGCTATCAGTGGTTAGGCCGGTTTCTACCAGTAAATTCAGGCTAACTCTTTGGGTAGCTCTGATTGAATCTCAATAATATTATCTCATATATGAAATTTACCACCGGATGAAAGCTTTCTTTACTCTAGCTACTCATGCAAAGTAATCCCTAAATGAAACCAGAATTGAACAAAAAATGGTGGTGTGAATCCACCTCTACCAACACACACTTGTGTTTGTCGATGCAACTATAGCAACGCACCACTACATATACAAAGCTAAAATGTACCCTAACCATACAAACAACATTTAATGTCAAACAAAGTCAATATTAAGGTTTGGGGAATAGTGGTAATCCAAAAGAATGTGTATTTTTGGTAACAGTTGGAGGTGACGTGTCTGGTAGAGAGCGTATCGTAGCAGAGATCGGCCACCCTCCGCTAGATAGCTAAGTGACACTGGTGCCATTATAAGTCTTTCTCTTTTTACTAAACAAATATACACACCCATAATAAATATTCAGCAATATAGGTACAGTTTGCCGCACATATTCTATTCCGTTCGGGTCGTGATTAGGCAGCGCTGCACCCCCTTCCCCAACCTCCCTCCCTCGCTCCACCTCCTACCTTCCACCTATTGGTAGGAGGTGGAGTATGTGAGGGGGGTTGGGGAAGTGGGTGCGGCTCTGCCAAGTTACGATTTGCTGGGATGGTTGAGCAATGGAATATGTGCGGCAAACTGTACAAGTCATATGGATTCTTCTTTGTATCCATATTCCTCACCCAATTGCCAACTTGTGAGTTTCGTTCTATAATTAAGTTGAAGCTGTAGACAACGATATTTAACAGAATGTATAGCTCAAATACGGTCGTAGCACATATAAATACATAAAACCCAATTCACTATACCATTTATCCATCAGAAACGTACATTATTATTGCATTTCTGTTTAATAGCGATTTTCACGGCTCCAACTTCCGTATAACCTGAAACTTGCAAGTCTTCAATTGTTTGATCATTATGGCACCAAAATGGCGTCCAAAGAAAACGATGATCGTTCTCCCTTGACAACAGGATATCCTGCCAAGGCCGTTCAACGAGGGTTTCATCAACGAATATATACAGACTAATAACACACATAAATAAGCCACTCCAACAGCTTCCTCTCTCTTCCCTCTTCAGAAAATAGGAAAAGTAGAATGTTGATACGTGGTGGTGCCGTTGTAAAGGCTTATCCCTCAATACATTCACCTGATACAGCTTGATTTGTCTAATTTTAGCCTAATTTGGTCTAATATCTTGGGGCACTTTCATTCAGATTAGAACTGATATGTGGGAATCAAAGGGTTTGTTAAGGTACTTTTCATCTGATCCCAAAACAAACAAAAAACATAAATAATACAAAAATACATATATATTATTGTTATGGGGATTGTTGATTTACATATCTCTCTCTCTCTCTCTCTCTCTCTCTCTCTCTCTGCAATCGTTCAAAAAGTGTTGTTGTTATGTATGATTCACTGCAGGCTCGACCTATCATCAAGGGGACGATAGGTTTAATCTCCAGAATACTAAACGCTACATGTAAATAGTTTCTGCTAGATCGAGGTAAAAAAAAATCGATCTAGCGGGAAAGTAGCTAAATTGGCAGCACTTGACCGTTAATCTATATGTTGCTTACGATAGCCGCAGCTGTTCAAATATGTTGCCAGTTTCAAGTATCACATAACCCCTTCAGTGCTATGCCACTTTTGTATATCTTATTCTGACTAAACTAAACTAATTTAAGCAGTATATGAAGAACCTATTATTCAGAAGGCTTTGTTGAGATCGTATTTACAACTCTGAGCCCTAAACATACATGATAAGCTAATGAAAATCGCTTAATGGTAACCAGAATATGCTAAAAATGATGTCAACATGCTGAAGAGAACATAATTTATCATTTGCCAAACGCGATTTGTCAATGGGAGATTTTCACAAACATACTGTATTGTACAATAAACAGACATCCCTACTTCGAGGAGTGACGAAGTATAACGATAATTGCTAAATGACTGCTAAATGTAAAATAGTCACATATAAGGATTAGTTGACCCCCTATGTTTTCTTTATGCACATATGTATATAATATATATGTATATAATATATATATATATATATATATATATATATATATATATATATATAAGCGGCGCTTGTGGCACTTTGGCGCTGCCGACTGGGAGGCTCTTCGGCAGTACTTCTTTGATTTCCCATGGAATGATTTCTGCTTCCATGGCCGAGGACCCTCGGAGAGTGCTGAACGCATTACCGAGGTAATCCTATCGGGCATGGAAGCATACATTCCATTCTCTTTCTCTCAGACTAATGCTAAAAAATCTTGGTTTACTCACGCCTGTTCTACTGCTGTCCGCAATAAGGAGGAAGCATTCAAACGGTACTGACGCCTTAAAACTCAAGACTCTCATTCTTCATATGTTTCTGCCCGGAATCAAGCCAAATCTGTTCTTCGACTTGCCAAACACTCTTTCATCAATAATAAATGCACTGAACTATCCAACTCTAGCTCTTCCCAAGCTTTCTGGCATCTAGCCAAAAACCTCTCCAACAATTTCTCTTCCTCGTCTTTCCCTCCCCTTTCCCACTCTGATGGCACAACCATCACTTCTTCCTCTGACAAAGCTAAACTCTTCGCTCAAACTTTTGCTAGAAACTCCACCTTGGATGATTCCGGTGCTATTCCTCCCTCTCCGCCCTCCTCTCTCTTACTTATGCCTAATATCCTAATCTCTTCTAAAGATGTACTTTCTACCCTCTCTGGGCTTAACACTAATAAGGCGTACGGTCCAGGACGGTGTTCCTCCTGTTGTTCTCAAAAACTGTGCTTCTGTGCTGACTCCCTGCCTAGGCAAACTCTTTCATCTCTGTCTATCCCTTCATGTTAACGTCTTCCCTTCATGCTGGAAGTTTGCTCACATTCAACCTGTCCCAAAGAAGGGTGACCGCTCTCAACCCTCCAACTATCGTCCAATTGCTCTTATCTCTTGTCTTTCTAAAGTTTTTGAAACTATTCTTGCTTCCAAATTTCTTAAGCATTTCTCTTCTCATAATCTGCTCTCAGATCGCCAGTATGGCTTCCTTAAGGGTCGCTCTACTGGTGATCTTCTTTCATATCTTACTAACTCTTGGTCATCCTCCTTCCGGGACTTCGGTGAGACTTTTTCTATTGCACTAGACATATCGAAAGCCTTCGATAGAGTCTGGCATAAATCTTTAATTTCTAAACTACCCTCCTTCGGTTTCTATCCCTCCATCTGTGCCTTTGTCTCTAATTTCCTTTCCGGCCGTTCCATAGCCGCGGTTGTGGACGGCCATTGTTCACTTCCTCACCCTATAAACTCCGGTGTTCCTCAGGGCTCTGTCCTATCTCCTATTCTCTTTCTAATTTTTATAAATGATCTCCTTAACTGTACCTTAATTCCCATCCATTCATACGCAGACGACTCAACCTTACACTACTCCATTAGTTTTTCAGAACGCCCCAGCCAGCAATCCCTCAACGACAAACGTAATGAAGCCATAGAACTCTTAAATTCTGATCTAAATACTATTTCCAATTGGGGCAGAGAAAACCTTGTTAACTTTAATGCTTCCAAAACCCAATTTCTCCATCTATCTACCCGTCAGGATCTCCCAGCGGACTATCCCTTATTCTTCAACAATACAAAAATCAACCCTTCATCTTCTCTCAATATTCTTGGTGTCTCTTTTTCTTCTGCTCTCATTTGGAAGGACCATATTACCAGTCTTGCTAAGGCAGCCTCCCAGAAGCTGGGTGTGCTCAACCGCCTTAGGGGGTTCTTTTCCCCTGCACAGCTTCTTGCTCTGTACAGGGGCATAGTGCGCCCTTGTATTGAGTATTGTTCACATGTGTGGGGAGGTTCCTCTCACACCGCTCTCCTAGACAAAGTTGAAAGGAAGGCCTTTCGTATCATTAACTCCCGTCCACTCACCAACTCTCTGCAATCTCTCTCTCTCCGCCGCAATGTTGCATCTCTCTCGCTATTCTATCGCTACTATAATAATCAGTGTTCCTCAGAGCTATCCCAGTGCATACCACCTCCTTTACGTAGGGCACGTGGTACCCGTCTTGCAACTCAATCCCACCCCTACTCTGTGCAACTCTCCAACCCAAGAGTGAAACGTTACTCTCAAACTTTCTTCTACTCAACAGCTGAGCTCTGGAACTCTCTCCCAGAATCAGTCTTTCCCTCTTCCTATGACTTAAATTGCTTCAAACTCCGTGTGTCCAGGCATTTTGGCTCGAACGTCCCTTGATTTTGGCCCTGTCACTCTTTCAACTATGGGGGAGGCACTCGCTATAGGCAGTTATGCCTTTTGCCTCCCTCAATCACATAGAAAAAAAAAAAAAAAAAAAAAAAAAAAATATATATATATATATATAAAATTGTTATCTACTCATATGAACTATCCCTCTCAAGATCCAATCATTAATTTCTTATCTGATTTTGGCTATTATTAGAAGTTTGTATTCAGATTAGGTAGGGTGTGTGGAAGTCAGAGGGTTAATTAAGATAATATGTGCCATTACAATTCCCATAGTTTCTTCCATAACTGCATAATGTCGTCTACGGACAGCCAAAACAAAATATCAAGATGCCTCATAACCTTTAAAGGGTTAACTTTTGCGGTATAAAATCCACTCGTAGTTCAATCCTACTATCTTTTCTTCCAATCATAGAATCATGAGTTGGTATGCATATTTAGTTAGTTAGTTAAAATAGGACTTCAGAGGCTATCAACCCTTCTGGATTATTAAACCAGCACACTGTAAGTCAAGAAGAACATCAGGACTGGAGCCCCTTTTCGAGAACTCGAGTCCCTTGGTATGGATACATGTAGGCAAATATATTTACATACAACTACTTAACCCTTTGAGTACCAGCGACGTGTGTTATATTATGTTCTAGCTATATTTTGACGATATTATGCAGCTTAGGGAGGATCTGTTGTGGTTAAAAGAGTTGGTTGACATAATTTGAAGCCTTAATAATGCTAGAGGTCTTTCCTAGGATGAATACAATCGTCTACTAGCTTCCAGAATATGATGAAAAGGACGTCATCGGTACTGTACGGATTAAGGACTGGGATTCAAAGAAATAGTTGCAGTAAGACAGTTTTAACAAGCATGACGCATACAACAGTCTGCTCTGGCAAATAGCTGATGTGGCGCTGTTGATGATAACAACGCATGCGATGTAAGGCCTGTGACACACGAGCGATTGTCTCCGTCAATTTTTACGGGCAATTATTGTCTGGTAGCTTGAAAATAAAGGATCCGTATTAACTAAAGTAGCTAACGTAATCTACTGTTGATCTAGTTTCTGATTTCAATGCGAAAGTATCTCGAAATAGTACAAGAACAAAATTGTTAATTGAAAATTGCCGGAAAAGGCGCTCAGAGGTTTTATGGTCAATATGTAATGGTTGACCGTTTTCTGGCAACATCTCTGGGAGCTTTTATGATGGTATACATGAAGACACAAATGTCGGTGACAGTAATATTTGAATTAACCCTCTAAAGATTATGACGTATTTTGACAGTGTATTCTGGTTATCATTAACGATTCTATATAGTTTAGGAAGGCTCTATATAAATTATAAGGGTAAAGACTATCTCAATTAACCCTCTGAGTTCCATATACCCTTCCTAATCTGAATATAATTGTCAAATAATAGCCAGAACACAGAAAGGAAATGCCTCTTCTTATCTCTTATCTCCAATGGGTTAGGTATGTCTCACAAGCTGCCAGGATAGAATTTGAGAGGTATTACTCTCGTGTGATTCAGGCCGATATTTTATATTACCTCCATGTTAATCTAGCAAAATGTATACGATTTTTATGAAGCTTAGGAAAGATATATAATAGCTAAAAGGATTAATTTAGATAGTATGCAGCATTTTTATGTGTAATCGTCCTTCCTAAGCTGATTTTCATCGTCTAATAAATGCTTGAATATAATAAAAAGGATGTCACCGGTACTGAATGGGTTAATATCAACCACTACATCTAACTTGCATCTTAGTCACTCAACCACGGAACACAAAATGTAGTAACCCCCAGGTCCCAGGCCTCCCGGAGAGGCTCCGGTCTCATCAGGCAGAGAGGGAGAGTTAAATCAAGAGAGAGGTGAAAGGACGGAGTTAAGAAGTATATGCGTGAAAGCGGTGCTGGATGGGAGGAGGGGCATTGACTGACAGGGGACCGAGGTGCATGGGGGCGCTTTATTCGTTTCCACCCTTTAGAGGATCACGGCGTCCGGCAATAGATAGATAGATAGAACAATTGTTATTCTTTATCCGTATGTTTACTATCACCTAAAGTGTATTCAAGCTAACCTGGCAGATATATATTGATAGCGCTGCCTTTCTGTACTTCCTATACTGCCTTTCTATACTTCCTATACTTCCTTTCTATGCTTCCTATACTGCCTTCCTATACTTCCTATACTGCCTTCCTATACTGCCTTTCTATACTTCCTATACTGCCTTTCTATACTTCCTATACTTCCTTCCTATACTGCCTTCCTATACTGCCTTCCTATACTGCCTTTCTATGCTTCCTATACTGCCTTTCTATACTTCCTAACCCGAAAGAATTCTATAGTTATATCAGAAAGAAAACAGTAGTTACTTCAACTGTTGGACCGTTAGTCGATGAAAATGGAGAATACACCAAAGACGAAGTACAAATGAGTAATGCCCTCAATACCTTCTTTGCATCAGTTTTTACAACAGAAGACCTCAGTGATATCCCTACACCATCGCCGATTCAGATTGATAATTCAGATGTTCTAAGCAATATCACCGTTACAGAGAGAGAAGTATTGAATTGTTTAGATAAACTCAAGATAAATAAAACGCCTGGACCTGATACAATCTCGCCTAGAGTTCTAAAGGAAGCTAAGGATGAGCTCTCCAAACCACTGACATTACTATTCAATAAATCCTTGCAGTCTGGAATTATGCCTGATCAGTGGAAGATAGCCAACGTAACACCGATATTCAAAAAAGGCAGCAAATCCCTACCCAGTAACTATCGTCCAATTAGCTTAACCTCAGTTGTACAGTATGTAAAATGCTAGAAACGGTCATAAGAGACAGACTCGTAAATCACTTAGAGGAAAATAACATACTTAAAGATACTCAACACGGCTTTCGTAAAAAACGTTCCTGTTTAACAAACCTCTGACTTCTTCCACGATATCCTCAACCTCTACGATGAGAGTAAAGCTGTAGATATTATATACCTTGATTTTCAAAAGGCCTTTGACAAAGTTCCCCACAAACGTTTACTGCTAAAACTAAAAGCGCATGGAATACAAGACGGTGTGTTGAAATGGATAGAAAATTGGCTCAGCGACAGAAAGCAAAGAGTAGTCATAAACGGTAAGGCATCTAAATGGACCAATGTAAGTAGCGGGGTACCCCAGGGATCGGTACTAGGACCAATTCTCTTTCTAATTTACATCAACGACATAGATGAGGGTCTCACCTGTACAATCTCGAAATTTGCTGACGATACAAAAATTGCAAATAGCGTACTCTCAAAAGATCAAGTTGATGATATGCAACACAATCTAGATAAATTGTCACATTGGGCCCAAATTTGGCAAATGAGTTTCAATGCGGATGAATGTAAAGTACTACATATCGGATACCTAAATGAGAAAGCAAACTATTCGATGAATGGCACTCAGCTTAAGAATGTAAACAGAGAAACCGATCTGGGAGTAACAATATCGAGTAACCTAAAACCGAGTCAACAATGTTCAGAAGTTGTTAAGAAGGCAAACACAATAATTGGCTTTATAGGCAGGTCATTTGAGCATAAATCCAAAGACGTTATCCTAACCCTTTACAATTCCTTAGTCCGCCCTCTTCTGGAATACTGCGTTCAATGTTGGTGCCCTTATTACCAAAAAGACATAAACAAGCTAGAACGAGTTCAACGTAGAGTTACCAAAATGATACCTAGCCTAAAGAACAAACCATACGAAGAGCGTCTTAGAGAATTAAATCTATTTCCTTTAACCCAGCGCAGATTAAGAGGTGACTTAATTCAATTGTTCAAAATCATCAAAGGCATCGACAATATGAACTGTAGTAAGTACTTCACTATCGACCAATCTAATTACACGCGGGGAAACGGTTGCAAAATTATTGGTAAATCTTTTAACTCACACGAATCTAAGAATTTCTTCTTCAATCGAGTTGTCAACTTGTGGAATGGGCTTCCCGGAGACGTTATAGACTGCAGCACCGTTGATTCATTTAAACTCTGCCTAGACAAATATCTCGCATCAAACCCGCGACTGACTGCGTTTGTAAATGAATAACTTTATTTTATCCTCCCCTCAGTTACTAACCCATATGTCCCCTTCTAACTTCCTAGTCCTGCCACGGACATTAGTTCCAGGGCAGTAGTTCCCTTTCCAATGTTCCCTTACCCACTCTAAACCACTGTTTGGACACTTGATCCTCAGTGTTTTGGAGGACAAGCAGCCTAGAAGGGTCACTAGACCTGTTGTTGCTTGATTTCCTTTGTACTCCTTTGTACTCCCATACTGCCTTTCTATGCTTCCTATACTGCCTTCCTATACTTCCTATACTGCCTTTCTATACTTCCTATACTTCCTTCCTATACTGCCTTTCTATACTTCCTATACTGCCTTCCTATACTTCCTATACTGCCTTTCTATACTTCCTATACTGGCTTTCTATGCTTCCTATACTGCCTTCCTATACTGCCTATACTGCCTTTCTATACTTCCTATACTGGCTTTCTATACTTCCTATACTGCCTTCCTATACTTCCTATACTGCCTTTCTATACTTCCTATACTGGCTTTCTATACTTCCTATACTGCCTTCCTATACTTCCTATACTGCCTTTCTATACTTCCTATACTTCCTTTCTATACTTCCTATATTGCCTTTCTATGCTTCCTATACTGCCTTTCTATACTTCCTATACTTCCTTCCTATACTGCCTTTCTATGCTTCCTATACTGCCTTTCTATACTTCCTATACTGCCTTTCTATACTTCCTATACTGCCTTTCTATACTTCCTATATTGCCTTTCTATGCTTCCTATACTGCCTTTCTATACTTCCTATACTGCCTTTCTATACTTCCTATACTGCCTTTCTATACTTCCTATATTGCCTTTCTATGCTTCCTATACTGCCTTTCTATACTTCCTATACTGCCTTTCTATACTTCCTATATTGCCTTTCTATACTTCCTATACTGCCTTTCTATACTTCCTATACTGCCTTTCTATACTTCCTATATTGCCTTTCTATGCTTCCTATACTGCCTTTCTATACTTCCTATACTGGCTTTCTATGCTTCCTATACTGCCTTTCTATGCTTCCTATACTGCCTTTCTATACTTCCTATACTGCCTTTCTATACTTCCTATACTGCCTTTCTATACTTCCTTTCCTTTATACTGCTCGTGCGAAGCCGCCTTTTTAAAATATTGGCTCTACACATGTTTTTGGGTGAGGGCTGGTCCTATCCAGAGTGAGGTTTGGCATTCTCTACCCAACCTTTACCCTATAATGTCTGTCTCTTTTAATGGCCTACTTTTTCTTCTGGGGACGGAAGGCTAGGAATCCTCCTCCCCTTGATAAATTCACCTACTAGACGAGACAGAGAAAGAGGCAAGGGAACGCTAAAGTGGTCCCGGACCCTAAGAATGGAACTATATATGTTGTTTCTGTTCGGTCTCTGTCTCACCTAGCTATGGGATATGTGACTAATTATATACATACATGCATATATACAAATGTGTAGAAAGGCAAAGTTACCATTTTCTACCAGGTTAGCTTGAATACACTTTATTTGTTCATTAATGTTGGCCAACATTAGGCGATAACATTTCGTATAGGGAAATATTTTCGTAGTCAATTTTTGTTAAGCATTCTGTGTTATCTCCTCAGTCCACCTATACCAATCCTAATTACTCCGCTATTATAACGATGTAATAGTCAAATATATGTTAATTGATAAACATTGGCAATATAATGCTTCAGATATGTAATATATCAGTGCTGATTATTCCGTTAGTTAGCAATAAATCAGCTGCAAACAGATAAAAAAACATGTCAAATTAATAACACTTGAGTAGAATTGACTTGTTCGGAACGGCACCCGGATACAGGAGCTCAATATGATCAGTGCCACTACTGTTGGGGCGCGTGTTAATTACGTATTGATTGTTTGCTTAATGTATGAAATTCTTTCAAATTCAGTACACAGCAAACCCTTCCCCCCCCAAATATATATATATATATATATATATATATATATATATATATATATATATATATATATATATATATATATATAAACAACAATGAAAATCGATTCAGATGACATTTAATCAATAAAGCAAATTACTGACATTTGTGTTAGTAAATTGTGCAACATCTAGACAGCTAGATGTTTTGATAAATTTATATGACGGTAAATCATCAGTCTAGAGGCATGATTATAAACTGGTTACATTTTAGGTACAAATGAATAGTGGTTCTTGAATTCTTTCTCAACATTCAATATTATCGTTTTTTATTGAGTGCAAGCATCCTGCCAGCGACACTTTAGCCCCTTCAGTATTGAACGTTATATTTTAAATCTGACAATTACTAGATGATGTAATATTCAGTTAGAACCTTTAAGAAACAAATCCCTCTTCCTTGAGCTTTCCACTCCCAGAGGTCCTTCCTAACCCAAAGTAATTAAGATGCAATTGCTCGTTCTGTCAACCATTGAAGCTACAACACAGATAGTGCACTAAACCCTCTATATGCTTTCTTCAGCCTCCCAGCCATGCATGATTTCTTTTATCAACCTCAAGCTCTCCTTTTGCCCATGCACTTCCAACCTGGATGTACTCTTGCTGTGGAAACTCAGGAACGTATACCAGGCGCTGCGACAATGATGGATTGGGTCGACAGGGAAGCAAATAGAGGCTAATCGATATATCAGCCTATTCTAGACGAAGTTGTTGGCGATATACAAAAACTCGCTGATTTACTGCCAAAGACGACACCGTTGATGCTGGCTAGTGCAACACCTCACCACACTCGCATGCAGTGGAACCTTGCAGACTCGATCAACTTCTTAGCTTACCACTTGTAGAGCAACTCCCACCATCTGTGATGCAAACACCTTCTGTTCACAATGTCAACATTGGAGTATACCAATTTCTGCTGGCTCCATCTTTGACTATGTCTTCAATGCCTCTTAACTCTGACTACAAGCTTCCCGGAGTCCACAATCAGGTCACCTCATCTGTGTTTCTCCATTGGGGTCATATATTCAGCGCTACTCACCACCTAGGTTGCTGCTTCATTTCTCAAACCACCTTTTTCCTTTAAAAAGTTTAACTGACTGTCTCAGTGTGAGTTTCAGACATCTTATTTCAACACACTTATAGTATTACACTGATGGCAGCTCTCTCACTCACATCAGCTGTGCTTAATTAATGATTACTTAGGCAATAATTATAATTCCCAGAGTCAACTCGGCCATTCAAATTATCAACCATTACTTGTCCTATGTTACACCAGCCCTCAATTACAAAATTACCATAAAAGATTAAAAATTTGCGTTTCTTACCTCCAATCTTGGGCTGGAGATGTACAACCAGGTGATGGCATGACAATCCTCACCCCCTGCGCAAAAAACATTTGCAAGACACATTCAACGATCCTTGATTAGGTAACAACATTAAATAACATTGCAAAATTGATGTGCAGTGAGGATTTCTTTTCAATAAACCTTGACGTGCAATACTTAGTAAAAAATACTTACTTCATGAGCACCGCAGAATCAAAGACTTTGCATCAATTTGTCATCATATTAAACTTTCTCCTCGCTAAAAATGAAAAAGTACTTTGCCATCAATAATCCCACTGACTACCAACAAATTTTGAGATGTGGTCCCCCAGTAGAGCAAACTGGTAATTACAATGGCTGTTTCTTCAAAGGCTCCCATCTATCAGCATTTAAAGGTTAATGGCACATCACCTTGTCTCTTATTAGACACTGGTTCAGTCAGATATTGATTCACTCACTGTTTATATCAAAAGCATATTAATCAATTTGAAGACCTTGAACCCCAAGACAACAATATCATCATCACAGGAGTTACAGCAATACAGGTACCCAAGCTCCTCAAGTATACACCTTCAACGGCAAGATTTCCTGGCACCTAATCAACTAGTCAACCAACACTCCTATCACTGGGTACCTGGGGTTGGTCCTGTTGCAGAACTAAACGCGACAATTGATTACCTTCAAGGACAGTCACTTCTGTCAATGAGTTACCATTCTCGAGCTGGCCCAAACTTTTGCACCAGTTGTACATCAGTGTCATGTTAGTATGCCGTCAATCATCAATAATTGAAATCCCTCCAATCCACTCTATACAGCCCGAGCGATTCCAAGCACCTTAAGTTAGCCATGGCCTACTTTTGCTAACCTTCATATCAGGTGCACATACTACTCTGGTGACGAACATCACAGTCCATGGCTACTCAACCTATCCAGAAGATTGATCATAGGCGACCTGATAAACTTCACGGAGGTTTCAAAATAGCAACCTTCAAACTATTCAGCGACACCCTCTGGAACACTGGCCCATATATAGCCATTACTTAAAGAGCAGCTACAACAACATTGGCTGAAGATATACTTGTATATAGTAACAACAATATGGACTCTACATTCATGAACAACAACCTTCTTGGGGCCACCTTCACCACTGGACTCCAACGTTAACAACTCCAACTTTGACAGTAGCCTCCGGGAATCCACGACCCTTGTCAGCATTAATTTTTCTGGGGCCATCTCATTAGCCTTATTTGCTGCCTAGGGTGCTGCTTCATTTCTCAGTCTCCCCATTTCCATTATTTATAGCAAGTCTTGCAATTAAAGTTAACTGATGTCTCAGTATGAATTTTGGACATCCTGTTGCAATGTTACGTTACAGGAATAGTCTATTGATAGACAAAATCAAAGGAAGAATTGGGTCATTTTTACTAAAAGGGTTAAGGGAGCAGTTAACGTCCAAACAATATAAGAAGGAAAAGAATTGCTGTAATAGAATCAAAGACGCAAACAAATATCGGATTAAGTGTTATAATCAGTTTTCCTATTTTCATTTCAATCCTGAAAGAGGGATTTTTTCTTAAGCTAGATCGATATAATCTTGAAGCACATTTTCCATGGATATTTATTTCATATTATGTTATATATATACATCTGTTAGTATACTTGTTGCAGTATATATAACAAAAAGTTTTCTATATCATATAATGCATTTCTAGTTAAGGCCCTGATATCACATTCAAATGCAAACTCAAATGTAACTACAATATTTGAGAAATGTGTTAACCTTTTCATCAGATGACACTTATTTGCGTTATATACTCGCCACATGCCAACATGTGTATTCAATTTAAGAACAGTATGTCAGAGATAGAGAGTTAATTGTACTAGTCTTTAACTCCTGATATATAGGGCTTCTTCATAAGCTGATTAAAATTATTTGAAGATAGCCTAGATAAATTAAAAATAGCGTCATCAGATTGTAAAGTTAAATTCCTAACATTATTGCAAGAACTATAATATGAATGGCCTCGAACATGATTCACCAAAAGTGGATACTTGGGATAAAAAGAAGTCATCAAATCTTTCTATGTATTTATTCTAAAAAACAAAACAATAAACAGGTAAGCCTTGTGACAAGTTACTTTGTGTACCCGTAGTTATCCTCCAACTCAACTCAACTCTCCGGGCAAGTTGTCAGGCTACAACTGCATCCTATCCAAGTAGTTCTTGATCGCTCGACTCGCGTCGGGCCTGTGTCATGTGGTCTTTCCGTGCCTCAAGGTTTGTGCAGACTCGGAGTTTCTGACTCGAAATGGACTGTTTCTAAAGCAAGTATGAGAATCTCCATCTACTCCACTAGGATTATCTGCAAAATCAAAGTCAGTGATTCTGACAATGTCGACAGATGACAGCCCAGTAATCACTGCAAACAAGTGTTGAAAAATATAAGGTGACAGCACACCCCATCTCGCTCCTGAGTTAATAGAGACAATGGGGAATAGCCTGCGCACTACACTTGACAAGACTTCTGTTCATTTGTAAACTCTGAACACCAGATCAATATTTTCTGTAGATATTCTTTGGAATCACAGTAGTTTTCATAGAGTCAAATATTTTATGATATCAACATGAACTGCAAGTACCAGTCTAGAAAATTGAGCTATTGCTCCACAAGGGCCTAGAGCACCAGAATGATGTCAATTGTTGACTATTTGTTGTGAAACCAGAATGCTCAAGTCTCAAACCTCTGTCCCAGAATGCCTATCATTAACATATAATCATTACCTGGCCTAATAAAAATGAAAAATAGTTACATTTTAAGTCAATGTTTGTGATATACAGAATTTTAAGTTTACTAGATACATATCCCTTAATCTAAGTTAGGGAAATGGGGATTGGGCCTGAGCATATAGATAGATAGATAGATAGAAGTTAGGGATACCTACATACATTTATGATATTGTACTTATGTAATTAAGAAGGCTCTTGCAAGTTTCACACCAAATGAGGACTACGGATCTGAAATTAGATTTATGAAAAAAGAACTTTATATAACCCCGTTTCTTAAATAGAATATAACTTTATTGACTTGTTTTTCAAGGCTTATGGTTTGCTTATGGTAAGTTTGAAAAAATAGGCCTGACACTTTGAAATGTTTCAATCGAATATGTTGATACCCGGTACTGTATATATGAAATGTTGATATCTTCTTCATATTTTGAAATACATATAACATGTTTTATTTATGAAATTGTATCTACTCAACATTTGCTATAATAGTAAGAGATGATTGTCTTCTTTCACTGATTGTTTGATTGTCAAACAATACATATCAGACTTTTGTTTTATCACCTTAGTAACTATGAAGAATCCGTCGTGTTTTTATGAAAATAGTTGTCTCTCTCTTATTTGTATCAGAAGAAGCTGACCAAATGCTTGCATTTTGGCTCGAACGTCCCTTGATTTTGGCCCTGTCTCTCTTTCAACTCTGGGGGAGGCACTCGCTACAAACAGTTTTGCCTTTTGTCTCCCTCACTCACATGGAAAAAAAACAAAAAACAAAAAACAGATGACCGTCTACAAAAACACGTAACAAAGAAGCAACTTGATTGAGCACAAGTATCGTACTTTTTACCTTTTACTTTATTTCTCATTTCTCAACTTACTCTTCCTAAATTCAAATTAATCTACTCTCCTACTTTACTCCAGCCATACTTTTCATCATCATCATCATTTGTATCTTACTTCAAAAATATGTACCCTAAGAATACCTTCATATAAAAATACTCTTCTGAAGTTTGTATTTTATGACTGGGATACAATGAATTAAGAATTGTCTACTGGTTGTTAGGGTGACTTGGTGTTATTTCCATTAATTCATGGAAGGCTACAACAAAGATTAATGGATATGATAGAGTATTGGATCCCATGGGTGTAGACTCTGTAGAGCTTGGTCGAGTTTCAATGTTCTCCTCAGAGTGTGATGGCTCGTGTTCATTTACAATCGACAAGTCACACATGTCGTCAGCATCCTGCAGTTGCCTCATCGTTCCACCAGTACTGCGAAATACAAATACAAAATAACTTTCCCCTCATCTTAGTTTCACTGAGATATAATACTGCACTGCTGCCTTGATCAAATTGGCATTAAATTATTATACACAGATGAGAGAAATGTAACACATATTCATAATTTACAGTACATACAGCATGTATTGATAGTTTCTGTTTTCTTTTGTTATTGGTATTGTGAAAAAATGTACATTTATGAAGCAGCATGAGGTTAAATCAGTTATTAGTCAAAGAATGATTAATGCTTTCCGTGATAGTAATAATCAAAGAGAATGACTGGTTACAATTGAAATAGCAAACAAGTATACTTATTAGATAGAATGAACTTATACTCTGATTGTCAGGAAATTACAACTCTCAAATAGTAGGAGCAAGTTTCTGTATACCTTCTATATAACTGGTACCACACAAGCACGTTTTCCGGCTATCTTTTCAAGCAATAGTGGTCTGGCATCTTCTGAATTAATGTAATAAAATATTGCAATCTCTTAAAATAATATATAATCAGTCTAATTGTCGATTCCAATGCTAAAATACTGAGAAATATTACAAGAAAAAACTTGCTCATTCAAAATGTATGAAAAAAGCGCTCGTGTAACACCGCCTTAAGGATTTATTAACCCTCTCAGGTTACAAGGACTCAGTCTAAAGTGTATTCTTTTTAAAAATAGATGATTCTGTTGAGTTCAAGAAGGAATTTTGAAAGCAAGGCGTTAATTGAAATGTATGTAAGTATGTATATGCTTAGGCAAGGTTAGAAACCGCGCCATGCCCGGGGATTTTTAGGTGGGTTAAATTCCCTTCACACCCAGCATTTCATTGGCGGCAGTCACGGAACGTGATTTGGTAGCTAGATAGAGCACCCATCACGCGGAACCTAAGAATATTGAGATTGCTGAGGTGATGTGGCTACGATACCTTACGATCTTAAACTAGGCTTGTTAAAGAAGGATGTTGTGTAATATCCTGTACCCGCAAAATCCCGCAACCACAAAACTACCCGAGTTGACTTCTGGGATAGCATAAAATACTCGTTGGTGGCGAAGTCTAAGAAACCCACCACGTGAATCACCACGAAACTATCACCTGGTTCTTTCAAGGATAACTAAGGTTGCTATCCTATTGTAGGTCCGTGGTAGTACAGTCAGTAGTGCGCGAGTCTGGCATGCCTACTCAGGGCCCTTGTGTTCACTGACCAGGGTTCGAAACCGCACCAGACACAGCTTTTTTGGGGAAGGTTAAATTCCCTTCACACCCATCATTTCAATTATGAATAATGTAACATTCCTGGAAACCAATGATGCCACGCTGAGATCAAATGAAAGGTATTTGATTTGTGAATTAATAACTGGTTTTGTTTGTTGATTGGGACGTGCCAGTAGGTGGAGGAATCTATGGATTCCTCACACACCCACATCCGATGAGTGAGCCATAACTATTTCATGGTCATCATCTTGCATTTAAAATATTCTGTGAAACCTTTAAGAGAAAATACACTCATCATTGATCTCAACTCATCCAAATCCCTATTGAGCACAAGAAAGAGGGAGACAGAACCTATTTATGGTTGTATCATGTGTAGACACCAGCATCGTTGCATTTGGTATTTCCTTCATACGAAGGCGTGCTACGAAGGCGTGCTTCTTCAACTTGCGATCCCATATCTGTCTCAGCCACTTTGTATTATGTCAAACATTGACTATTGGGGTAGACACCAGGGTACTCATATTAACCATATTGTCTTTCCAGGGTATGGGCTGATCTTATTTTTTTTGTAGAGTAACCTTTTTGGTAGGAGGTATTACATCACAGTTAGGTGCATCGATAGGCTGCCCAATAGCAATGTGATATAAAGTAATCCAGAGAAATCAATAACATTGTAGACTGTTTTATATATGCTGGCAAAAAAATGACTTGTCCTCATCCTATTGACTATGTGTATTATTATGTTTGTATACCCAAATATACAGAGCCATGCCTAAGGGCCTCTGCATGGGAGAGTCGGTTTGTGCAGACCTTATTAGAAATTATATCCTAAACAAATATGTTATATGTGGAATGGGTACTATAAAATAACTTGGACTAGCTTTCAATCTGTCAAGTCAAAGAAATAATCCCCTGTCCTATCACTTGCAGGTTCACTTACAACTCTTAACTATCCTAATTAATGTAACTCAATACAACTTTGGGATCATTTAGCATACCCATGAACGAACCTGAGGCTTACCCTCCTGTCATATAGTACACATAATCAATATTTAATTAATAGACATCTGTATTAATATGGCGAATACTTGTTTTTATTTTCAGTTAATTGATTTAGCAATATACCATACTCACTTCCTTGCACTCGAATCTTGATGGGCAAGAGAAGGCATCTCTATGTCTTTATTACGTCCTCGTCCTCCGCAGGTCTTCTCAGGGAGTTGTTTTTCTCCATCGCTTGAACCACCATCCCCAGTGTTCCTCTCCGGGCCATCTTTGGGTTCCCTGTAATGAGAGCAAATTTTAAGAGTTGTATATATCATATATTTTATGTTTTATTTTTTAACTACAGCTTTTCACTCTTAGCAAAGAAAACTGAAAGATACATACATTTTCTTCAATGAAGACTTATTCCCAGGAACAATCAGAGGTTGTTAAAAACAAGATAATCTAATAAAGAAACCAGGACCATTGATAATCAGGCCTATTGGAACTCTTCTGACACTGATCTATGGCAGTGAAGTATGGGTGTTATTGGAGAATCATTAATCAAAAGAGAGAGGGGTTGAAATGAGTTACTTGAAAAGTTTATGCTGGGTCAGAATGAGAGACAAAGATGTGCTGGACTGTGTGAAGAGGAACTCCATGTCAGGGTTTGGCCTTGTGGAGCATATGGAGAGGGAGAGAATGGCCATGTACAATGCATGTAACAAGATAGATGGAAAATTTAACAATATCTGGAAGAGTTGGCATAACTAGACCGAGAGGAAGGCTGAGAGCGATGTGAGTGGGTAAGTTCTACAAAGACAACACATCCTGGGCCCAACATCAATTCATGCACCTCGATGCTGACAGAACAATCTGGAGAGAATGGGGGCATCATCAGTGGAACTCAAGCCTGAGGGATCCAAGCAGGAGTTAATTTAATGATATATATCATTAGGCTGCAACACGAACAAGCTTCTCTCTCCGAAACACATACAATACCTGAGTCCACTTCAGATGCCATTATAGAGCATTGAATCCAAGAAAGTGCAAACAAAAATGAAAGGATTTACATTCAAATGAGTAATTATGTGTAGACAACTTCTATATGGGCTACATTCCGTCCTACAGTGACATATTGCCTGTATCTCATTTATTTCCTTGTTTCCCTGAAATAGTAGCCACCGGATGTTGCAGAAAACTTTGAGGTATCTATCTCGCCTGTGCTTGACAGCACATCGTCCTTTCGTTCTTTCAATATATTGTTTACAATTGGCACCAGGACATATTGTTTACAATTGGCACCAGGGCTTTTTATACCACTGGTGCTAAATACTGTTTTATGTGTCACTGACAATAACCAAATGACTTTGTTCACAACTGGTCATGGTGCTATGTGTACAACTGGCATACCTGCAGACTCCAAGCCACCATCACTGTATTGCAACAATAATGAACGTAATACTAGAGCTTTTATTACACTTTGGCACCACAGCTTCACCTGCATCAAACATATCAGACACTAAGATCAATCTCCCTAATGAACCTCCATCGCCACACAGCAATATAGGAGCCATCACTGCTGCCCTCTTCAAGATATGGGGTTCCGCATTTGAATTTCTTTCTACAACTATTGATATTGTTACCCTAAATGAATAAACCAAAAATTGCCTCAGTGTATATTACTTTACCTTATAACATCCATATTAAATGTATACACACACATTTTATATATATATATATATATATATATATATATATATATATATATATATATATATATATACTGTACAGTATATACTGTATGTATAGAAGTGTTTTTTCATAATCGTTATTACATCATAAATTGCAGATAAATAAAATTATAATAGTAATTGCACCTTCAGTCAGCCTATTCTATTACTTTCATTACTTCACACAAAAGCCCTGGTTAATCTAATTTGACACTACAAATTCCCTTCATTGTTTCTAACCTGTTCTCTCGCTTCTGTGTCTTAGCAGATGGCTCCATATTGTGACCTGGGGGTAAGAAAAGATTTATTAGTTTAATGTAGTAAGTAAGCTAACGCTTGTCAGTTGTCAGGTTTATAAGTTTGAAAACAGATCGTATCTGTTCGGCTGGGAGCATATACTGTATATATATATATATATATATATATATATATATATATATATATATATATATATATCTATATTTATCTTTTTATTTATTTATTATAGGGGACAATTACCCTGATTCCAATTTTACTCCGTGATGGTCAGAGTTTTAATTGAGTTGGGTTGGGTCCATTAAAATCGTAGAGGTCTTTCCTTAACTGTATATAATTGTCTACTGATTGCCAAAATAATATGAAAAAATGCGTCCGGCAATACTGAAAGGGCTAAACATTCAGAAAGGCCTAATTAAGACTTTATAGTTTGTAAATAACAATAAAACAATAACAATACTAAGAGATATGTCTGTCTCAATCGTCACAATTTCGGAAAGAATATTAGCACTTCCAATATATATATATATATATATATATATATATATATATATATATATATATATTGGAATGAGGAATTTGGAAGGAATCTGAGTGTAAAATGGAGGGAGAGTAAGAAACTGTTCTGGAAAGAAGTCAAGAAAGTTAGGGAAGGTAGCAAGGGAAACAGTAAGGGTGTGAAAGATAAGAATGGGAGAATGCTAGCCGAGAAGCAAGAGAGAGTCGAAAGATGGAGGGAGTACTTCAATGAGTTGCTAAATGTAAGGAATGAAGAGCCAGCAAACATAGCTGGATATGGTATGGGAGGGAGAAGAAGAGAGGTAGTGGAGGAGGAGTTGGGGATCAGGAGGTCAGAAGTGTGGGAAGCCATGAAAAGAGTGAAGTTGGGGAAAGCACCAGGAACAGATGGAGTGTGTGGGGAAATATTGAGGTATGGTGGTGAGATAGTGATAGAATGGGTATGGAAAATGATACGTAAATGGTAGCCAGTACATCCGGTGACATTAAGAGGAAATGACGTAAGAATATGATGGCACACGAGCCTATTTTCGAGCAATTGTTTAGGTCAATTATGGTCTGGCAACTTACATATATCAGCTTTACCAGAATTCAGTCACCTAATATAATCTACCCTCAGTGTAGTTTCAGATACCAATGGAAAACAACCCCGAAGTATTGCGAGAACAAACTTGCTCATCGAAAATTGCCGGAGAAATTGCACGTGTGATATCGCCTTCAAGAGATAATAACCAACTGACCGCAACACCACACGAAGCTTGTTCTCTGTTACCACTGACTTCTACCCAACTTAAACCCTTTGAAGACTATGATACATATATTTTATATACTATATATATATTTTTGTTTTGGCCCTGTCACTCTTTCAACTCTGGGGGAGGCACTCGCTACAGGCAGCTCTGCATTTTGTCTCCCTCACTCACATAGAAAAACAAATTTAAACGTTAGGGAACCGAGTGACTGAGGGAGGGAGAAAATAGGAAGTGAAGTGGAGGAGAGAGAATGGGATGTAGGGAGAATGGGAGGGAGGGAGGAGGGAAGAATAGGAGGGAGGGAGGAGAAAAGCATTGGAGGGAGGGAGGAGGGGAAAATGGGAGGGAGGGAGGAGAAGAGAATCGGAGGGAGGAAAGAATGAGAGAGATGGAGAAAGGGAGATAGATGCAAGATAATGGGAAGGAGGGATGAGGAGAAAATGGAAGGGAGAGGGGAAAAGATAATGGAATGTAGGGAGGAAAGGAGAATGGAAGGGAGAGAAGAGAAGAGAATGAGAGGGAGGGAGGAAGAGACAATGGGAGGTTGAATGAAGAAGAAAATCGGAGGGAGGGAAGGAGAGAGAACGGGAGGGAGGGAAGAAGGGCGAATGGGAGGGAGGGAGGAGAAGAGAATGGGAGGAAGGGAGGGAGGGATATAGGGAGGTAGAATGAAGAAGAGAATCGGAGGGAGGGAAGGAGAGAGAACGGGAGGGAGGGAAAAAGGGAGAACGGGGGGGAGGGAAGGAGAGAGAATAGGATGTAAGGAGATAGTGAGGTTGGGAGAATGAGAGGGGGGAGGGGGAGGGGTAGGGGGTAGTGGATAATGAGAGAGAGGGATGCGGGGGTATGGGAGGGACGGGTGTGAATAAACCCATTTAGGAATCATGATGTGTTTTAGCAGTCTATTCTGGCTATCATTCGACGATTGTATGCAGCCTAGGAAGGACCTGTGAGAAGTTAAGAGGGTAAAGATGGCATCCATCAACCATTTGACTTCCATACAACCTTCCCAAGCTGAATAAAATCGTCTAAAAATCGTCAGAAAATATGAAAGTGCATCACTTTCATATTTTCTGGCGATTTATAGATGATTTTTAGACGATTGTATTACGATATTAGCTTACAATAGTGAGAGGGTATATGACGTTCCATTGAAGTTGTTGAACCCACTTTATACCCAAGGCCGGGCAGCTTTACGAGGTGGTCTGCCTCTTGGGTACGTCTGTTGTTTGTTTTGGCTTTAGAGAGAGTTTGTCATCGATTCAATACTATGCTTGTTTATATTATCGCGAGTTATGGATGTTTTACTTACTTACTTACTTGCTCACTTATTTACTTACTTCATAATATATGCTTGCGAGAAAAATGCCGATATGTAAGATGCCGAAACTTTCCCAATTCAGAGATGCGACGCTGGTGACCTTTGCTTCACTTAACGAAACAAAACTTGCCTTGATAGCATAGACACGCTCATTCTGCCCACTCACTGACCAAACGCTTAGTAGTATGTTTTAAGCAGAGTGACGAAGCCCTATTGATATGATATGAGGTAGGTAAATGGCGAGGAGGAGAGAGATTGAGAGGGATGAACGCTTCGTCGCCGGGATCAGTTGCCTAGTGTTATATCCTGTTCCAAGTAGCTAGGTCGGATATCATGAACCCTAACCTCTGTAACTCAAAAAAGGCTGTAGCAAAGGGGCTATACATATACACACTTATTCCCCGGCTGACCCTTCCCATATGGTAGAAATATTAGCTAGATTACTCTAGTCGTTTGGGGAATATTGAGGTTAGTGTTCAAGAGTTTTGGCATACTCATTTGGAACAGGGTATAGCACTAATTAATTGTCGTAATATATAATGAGCCTTAGTTAACCATGTGAGAACGAGTAACTTTGGCTGTAATGATTAACCTCTGCTATAGTTTGTGCCAATGTCAATCCCCAAGACATTTATATGAAATGGGTTTTATTGGTGTCTGGCTACTGTTCTCCACCTCTCCTTGGCGCGCAAATGTACAGTCACTTGTAAAAGTCGGGGTATCTTTCTTAAGTTTATAAATATATGCACTTGTATCAATATGTACAGTATTATGTACTGATATACCGGCAATCAATTAGTAACAACTTAAAGGGCATTCTACGGTGCATAATAACCGTGCATTGGTTAACGCCCTAAGCTCTCAAACTGGAAAACTATAGTCTGTTTATCATAGTTAGGCCAAGAATCTTAACCACTAACCTCTTTAACTAAAATACGACTTGAGTAATCGAGTTAATGTTCCTTCCACTTGAGAATAATCAGCCAGGGGATGGGTGTGGAAATCTACGGCCCATCTGCTCTAGCGCTTAAGATACAGAGGCTAGGGGTCACTATTTTTGGCCTACCTAGAGTGAATGGGGTATAGTGTTCGACTCACAAGCTGGGGAATGCGGATGGGCAGTCTCCTCACGCACACTGCCTATGGTCACAAAGCAGCAGATAGTTATGGAAGATAGTGGACAATTTTGATGCCCTATCCCTTTCACCCCCCCCCCCCCTCTCTCTCTCTCTCTCTCTCAATGTTAATTTTGATGCTCTGGACCAGCCCCTATCTACCAAGCTGGGTAACCTTCCCTTCACAGGATTCAAAGAACAAATATACGGAGATGAGCACCTCGAAAATCGTATCCTAGAATTATGTTGTCAACATCCCTATTAGATTATACGTAATATTATAGTCTGAAGCCCTTAGCAACTGATTTATCGTTACTAAATAACAAATATATGAAACTGTATTATTTCCACGTCCTGATAATGCCAATGTTTCATAATCAAGAACACATTTCTTTAAAAAAAAAAAAAAAACAAAAAAAAAAACAACAACGTCGTAATAGAGGTAAGATCAATATTGGGACATACCACTTCATCATCTACTGGAAAAATCTGACTAACGTACCGAATATGAAACTACACATACCGGGTATCGATTGTAATTGATATATTTGCCTAATTTAATATATGATATGAAAGGCCGATTACCATACATGAGTAACTGGCTATTAGGATTAAGGATGGCAAGTGTTTCATCTTCCTTAATTATCTTATTTAATGTATTTATATTAACTAGGTTTATTTGTAAGTTGGTTGATGGGTTGGTGATGTTATGAATGTATTTGCCCTTTCTAGTTTCCATTTTTTGGTTTCCTCTTTATAATATTCTCTGCCCATATCTGCTCATTCTATTGCATTTCCATGTTATTCTTTCCTCTCTTTAACATTATTTTGTATTGTCTTCCCTTTCTATTTCGTTTTCATTTAATTCTTTCCTCTCTTTCTTGTTTTCTTTTCATATTTTCCAAAAACTTATTTCGTGCATATTTATTTTTTGTCCTCTCTTTCTCATTTCCCATTCCATTTTATTTTCATGTTATTCTCTCATCTCTTTCTTATTATCCTCCTTATCTTTCCAATCTATTTCGTTTACATTTCATTCTTTCCTCTCTTCCCTATTTTCTTCTTTTATTTGCCGAATCTATTACTTCCTATTTATTGTTTTCATTTCATCCTTTATACTCTTTTCTCATCTTCCCCTTCTATTTCGTTTTCCATTTCATTCTTTCCTCTGTTTTATCCTCTCTTCTGTTCTCACCAACTTTTTTCCAGTTCTCTTACCCATCTCTCTTCCTACCCAATATTTCATTTTCTATCTTCCTTATTCCCTCTTTCCTCTCCATACTCATATTAATCTTATGTTACTCTTTCCCTATCTCATCTTTCTTTATTTTCCAATTATCCCCAAATCCTCCTTTACCTTCTCCTCAAATATATGCTTTTCTTTGCCTTTTTTTTCATATTCTTTATTTACCACTCAGTACAAGCCCCAACACTTTGGGGAACGTTGTTGCTGAAGGCCATGTATCATTATCATACAATGTTCAGAGTTTATAGTACATAGTCAATCAAAATATATGGAGAACTATACAGGAAGGCAACCCCCAATAGATGGGCTATGTGTATGCGCGTTCTATAATAGTTTAGGACCTTATTCATTTAGTGTTAGAGAAAACTATATTTTTCTTTACTTCGAAAGGGTATCCTGGTGTATATTATCCACACTGTTTCGTCACTCTGCCATTCTTATTATAGTTATCACTCCTCATGTCACTCGTATTATAGTTTGTTGATATAACTGAACAGTCGACAGAATTAATCAAAACACCATATGAGGAGGAGCACTTTATTGACAACGTTTTGCAGATAGCTTCTTCAGGTCACTATAGTTGTTTTGTAACTTGGAGAATTTGAACTTAGTCTCTCTGAGCTAGAACACTGCTTCGAGCTAATTAATTTATGGTACTGTGTTCGAATAACTTGTTTTAGTCAGTGTTATATGGTTCATGGTTGTGTTGTTTTGGCATTTATCCCGTTTTCTCTACTGTGCAGTACCTAACCCATTCAGTACCGGTGACGCTCTTTTCATCATATTCTTGCACGCTTTAGACGATTATATTAAGCTTAGGAAGGATATGTGGTAGCTAAAGCGAGTAATTGGGATAGTCTGTAGCCATTTAATTGTTTGAAGTCCTTTCTAAACTGAATAAGATCGCCTGATAGTAGCCAAAATATAATAGAAAGGACTTCGTCGGTACTGCATGGGCTAAGTTACATTATTTCACTACTGTCCTGTTCGTTTTACCTCTCACAATATTAAATTAAAGCTTCATAGTATATACCACATTGGTACTATAATTCGTAATCTATTTGTAGTACCTCAATATCCTTCTAAACAATGTTCCCCATAGCGTTGAGACTTTACTAGGTGCTAATGAACAATAATATATATAAACAATGTTCCCCATAGCGTTGAGACTTTACTAGGTGCTAATGAACAATAATATATATAAACAATGTTCCCCATAGCGTTGAGACTTTACTAGGTGCTAATGAACAATAATATATATAAACAATGTTCCCCATAGCGTTGAGACTTTACTAGGTGCTAATGAACAATAATATATATAAACAATGTTCCCCATAGCGTTGAGACTTTACTAGGTGTTAATGAACAATGTTCCCCATAGCGTTGAGACTTTACTAGGTGCTAATGAACAATAATTTTTTTTTTTTTTTTTTCATGTTTTCGGCCCGTCGATTTTTATTTTATTTCGCTAAAAAAAAAGTGGTCATGTTTACATGCCCTGATTCTACATTCAGGAAAACTTAACATTATATTTACTTATGAGTTTCTTTATACTTATTATCTCTTTTATATTTGTATATAATAATGTTTATCAGTGTAGCCTCCCCCTCCCCCCCGTTTTCTTTTGTGTGTGTGTTTGTGTATGGCTATTACATTTATTTCTTTAACAAGGGTCGAAATAGACAATACAATAGGCAATACTGGTAGCATTTTGGGGCATTATTGTGGGAAATCGTTCTTATAATTTGAATGGAGCAAATGGGCCCTAAATTTGTTCCCTTTTTTACTTCTCCTGTCCCCTAAGATATGAGCCTAATTTATTAGACTTTATGTCAATGGATTCCCCATAGTGTATGGATTTTAAACATATTTATGGCTTAATTGTGCGTATTCTCAATTTGGCCCAATCGAACTGATTATTTTCAATTTCAATGAATCTTAGAAACAATATAAAGCAAAAAATAAAAACAAAATAAAAATAATAATTTTCAAATATAGAATTGTTAAGGATATATTTGGATTCGGCAGGCCGTTGTGATTCCAACAGTAGTTAATATTATTATTTTATTTTGTTTGTTTTTTGCCCTTGGGCAGCTCTTCAATAATGGTGTAAACACGTTAATTCGCTGATTAACTTCAGCCGAGAAAGACATTTTTGGAAAAAGCCCATCTATTTTTGTTTTCCAAGTATACAAAAATACCCTGAATTAAATGTGGGGTATTTTTGTGGAAAATCATATATGAAGTGAGTGGACAAAATGGGCTCAAAACGCGATTTTACCATTTTTGACGGCTCCTATGCCCTAAGATATGGGCCAAAACTCAAAAACTATATGTCATTGGACTCCCCATGGTACTGTACAAGGATTCCAAATATATTTGTAGTTTAAATGTGCGAATATTTTATTTGTCGCGTTAAAATACACCATGATTAACATGTCATTGACATCAACAACATATACAAATTTGTCATTACAATTTGTTTATTATTTGAACTGACCAGTTAATACATATAGAGCAATCAGTAGCTGTCTCAGTCTCATTAAATGTAGCAATGTGAATTGCAATATAGAATATGCAATATACAATCAATATGTAATTTGTTTACAATATTTGTCTTAAAGCAGTTGCCAATACAATTTAATTGTATGTGCCTGAAGGGGATCTGATTTAGATTAAGACCTTTAGATTAACAAAGGATTAATTACTAGCCCAGTTAACCCTTCCATCACGATCACATTGTATTCTTCTTATTCTGGTTACCATCACACACTTGTTTTTACCTTATAATCTGCCTCTAGGACTGAAAAGATTAAAGACTATGTTAATAAACCATCTGGAAAATATAGTACCTTCTTAAGCTGCATACAAGCATCTAATGTTAGCCAGAATACAAAAATAATACAAAAGGGCGTCATCGTGCAGAAGCGGTTAACCTTCAACACAAAAGAGGAGAGATCTGCTAGAAACAATAAATTAACTATATTAATTAACTTCTTTATTCAATATTATATTCACGCAGGAGTTACCCAATTTAGCATTATAACGCATTTTGGCAGATTATGAAGGTTATTATTAGATTATTTCATTTAGATTAGAAAGGGTATAAGGAAGTCAGAGGGTTGATTGGGAAAGTTTTTAACCTTTTCATTCCCACTGATCCTTCCTAAGCTGTATACAATCGTGTAATGATAGCCAGAATGAACTGCCAAAATCCATCATGATCATCAAGGGTTAGTACACCATGTTAATGGATTTCTTCACTCAATTTAATATTAATGCAGCAGTTTATCACTGCATAAATGGACTCTTATAATCAATTTAATATTCATGCAGCATTTTTCTCCTTCAACTTGCAGAGCGTTCTTCTGGAGTCCCTGGATACGGCCAGAGGCATGAGCAACCACAGCAAGAAACTGATGAGATCCAGAACACCGATCATCAACAGACTGGCCACATAGTTCCTGGTCATATCCCGTAGCAGTCCTGCCAAAATATACCAACCTGTTAGAAGGTAGGGTGAGCATAAACGGTTCTTTGACTCGTATTCTTAAGGGGAGATGGTTAACAGACTGGCCACATAGTACCTGGTCATATCCCGTAGCAGTCCTGACAAAATATACCAACCTGTTAGTTAAGGTAGGGTGAGCATAAACGGTTCTTTGACTCATATTCTTAAGGGGAGATGGTTAACTTTTTGGTCGATTTTTTCATATATATATATATATATATATATATATATATATATATATATTAGTTGTTTTAGTTTCCTCCCTAGACCTCCGTCAAACTTTAAAAACATATATCCATTAGATCCCCCTTCTAGCTTAATTTGTACATTTTTCGGTAGAAAAATGTTCCCGCCGAAGTCCGGTTCTTCCAAAATGACAGGCTCACTATCGTTCTCCAGGAAAATATTCAACACCTAAATAGCACAACAGGTCTTAATATTGACAAGGAAATGCGGCGAAGTCTTAAAATCGACACACTAATGGGGAAAACATCTTAAAATATAAAAACTAATGGGGCTAAACATGAGGAAGAATGGGGTCTAGAAAAACGACCCATCTCCCCCTAAAAATGTCTTTCCATTCACAGCTCCTGATACCTAAATATTATTGTGGGTGTGAGTGTTGTTTAGAGAGATTAGACGAATTTGTACTCCCATTTCTGAAGCTAGCGTCATTGTTCAAGTTATTTCGTCCATCAACAGCGCTACGAAGGGAAATAATTGTTTAAGAATACTACTCTCTCTCTCTCTCTCTCTCTCTCTCTCTCTCTCTCTCTCTCTCTCTCTCTCTCTCTCTCTCTCTCAAGGTAATGGTCAGCTCATTTTATCACTCAATTATTTTATAGCACGGAATATAATGCTGCATATAATAATTCAAAGTAGTTGCGGAGGCGTCTTAGGGGGGTAAACATAAACATAATATTTAAACATTCACCTTAAGTTTATTACCACTTAACCCTTAGAAGATTATGACGCATTTGGACAGTTGACTCTGGTCTGGTATTTGTGTGTGTGTGTGATGTGTGTGTGTATGTATGTATGTGTGTGTGCATGTGTGTATGATATGTGTGTGTGTGTATGTATGTATGCATGTATGTATGTATGTATGTATGTGTGTGTGTGTGTGTGTATGATATGGGTGTGTATGATATGTGTATGTATGTATGTATGTGTGTGTGTGTGTGTGAACGGAATGATACCATGAACTAACCTATAAACGGGCCCAGTATGGTGAATCCGATAGCCCCCACCAGGCCTTGGACTCCGAAAGTGGCGGGGAGAAGGTCCACACCCATGTATCTAGAGAGAGAGAGAGAGAGAGAGAGAGATTGATTTTGATTTTGCCCCGCGGGGCGAGTTTATTGATCACCGCCCCCCATCCTGTAAGGGGACAACCACTAGTAAGGCGATACATACTGCTCAAAGAGCCATTATTCCACTGAAACAACAGCATCGTCGTCTGGTTACATTCATATATGTGTTTATAAATCAGGTTGGCATTATTCAGATGTGTTATTATAGTTTCCTCATTTAATTGTCACATGGTCTGTATATACGTATCTCATTAAAAAAACAAAAAACAAAAAACAAACTTGTAGTGACTGAATTATTAATTAAGAGAGAGAGAGAGAGAGAGAGAGAGAGAGAGAGAGAGAGAGAGAGAGAGAGAGAGAGAGAGAGAGAGAGAGAGAGAGAGACTCTGTCACGGCTAAAGGTTATTTCCTCTCATTACATTTATTTATAGGATTTCCCTATGGGGAAATGTTTCGCGACCGCTCTATTCAAGGCAGGCTAATCCTCGTGTGTGATTATTACGCTATGCCTAATTATTTTCTCTTATATAATTTTGATCTTTATTATTATAATTATTATAAATATTGATATTATCAAAAAAATAAAAGATCAGTACTGGTGTATTACAACCAAATATAAATGCCTGATTAGATTGATAATAATCATCCAGTATACGAAAAACGGATATACTGTAGAATCGTAGCTATGTACTTAACCTTATAGATACTGTCTTGATGGTGTAATGGTTAGACTGTTTAAGATCTGTGTTTGATAACCCAGGTTCGAATCCCAGTAGGATCACATGCTTTCATTAATTTCATTGGGAGGTGTTTTGTGTTAGGAGTGAAATTAACCCCTTCTGTACCGGTGACGTCTTTTGTACTTTTTTCTAGCTACTATTACACGATTTCATTCCGTTTCAAAAGGGCCTCCAGCAATTAAAAGACTTCGAATGACCTTACTTAAGCCTTTTTTACTACCACCGATCCTTCTTAAACTGCACACAATCGTCCAAATATAGCTAGAATAAACTTAAATAGACGTCGCCGGCATAGAAGGGGTTAATAAACTAGATTCTTACTTAACAATGACGAGATTATGCAGGGTACTTGTGGCTCCAACCCCCGCTCCAAACAGCCCCGTCCACACCACCGGGTACCCTTCACTTAGCGACACCAAGAAGCCTGAAGGAGGGGAGTGTAAAGGCACGATATGTTACATTTGTATTCATTTTTAATTATTTTCGGTATATATATTTGTTTTTGTTTGCTCCCGAGACCTCTATCAAGCTTAAAAAAAAAAAAAAAAAAAAACGCCATCACAAAGACTTCCCTTTGATATACATTTGTACATTTTTCGGTAGAAAATTGTCACGGCCAAAGGTCATATCCTTGTAAATTACAGGCTCACTGTCGCTCGCCAGGACAAAATCGACACCTAAAAGGCACAGAAGATCCTCATATTGACAAATAAATGGGCGTACGTATTATAATGTGAAAAATAATGAGGTTAAGCATGAAACAGAAGGGGGTTCATAACAAAAAAACAAATACTTCTTTTTAAATTGTATTCTAGCTGTATTTAGACAATTGTATGCAGTTTGAGAAGGATCTGTGGTAGTAATAGGGTTAAGTGAGAGAGTTCGAAGCCTTTTGATTGCTGGGGTCCTTTTTAAACTGAAAAAATCTTCTAATAGTAGCAAGTGTCACACAAGCTCTTTTTCCGTCAATTTTTTACAGGCAATAATTGTAGTCTGGTATCTTCGTTAGTTTAACCCTTGCAGTATCGCTGAAAAGGGAGGAAATTGAGTGGAAGCTACCTATACTGCTGTTTACGGATGATACAGTTCTGATGAGTGATAATGAATGGGAGTTGCAGGGTCTGATAAATGAGTTTGGAACAGTGTGCTAAAAACGGAATTTGAAGGTAAATGCGGGGAAAAGCAAGGTTATGGTCTTCGAAAGGGGTGAAGTCACAGAGTGTGAGGTGAAGCTGAACGGTCAGGCTATGGAGATCGTCAACTCTTTTAAGTATCTGGGCAGTGTGTTGAGTAAAGATGGGACTATGGATGAAGAAGTGCGGGAGAGGGTACAACAGGGGAAGAGGGTTGTAGGAACGCTAAAAGCAGTAACAAGAAATAGGGTGGTCAGTATGGAAGTGAAGAAGTCCTTGCATGACAGTGTGGTAATCCCGACACTGACTTACGGAAGCGAAGCATGGACGTTGGTTGAGAGACTCAGACCAAGAGTGAGAGCAGTGGAAATGAATTACTTAAGGAGTGCATGCGGAGTTACATGGAGGGATAGACAGACTAATGAGGAAGTAAGAAGGAGGTGTGGTGTGGAGGTAGATGTGCTGGAAAGTGTGGAAAGGAACAACTTGAGATGGTTCGGCCATATGGAACGTATGGAAAGCGAGAGAATGACTAAGAGGGTGTACGAGAGCGAGGTGGAGGCACAGAGAGGGAGAGGTAGACCGAATGAGAGGTGGAAGGATGGAGTGAGGAAGTACATGAACGAAGGCAGTGCTGGTTGTGGGGAGGGGCGTCGACTGACTGGGGACAGAGGTGCATGGGGGCGGTTCGTTTGTGGCCACCCCTTCGGGGATCACGGCGTCAGGCAATAGATAGATAGATAGTAACGGTGACGTCCTTTTCATTATATTCTGGCAACTATTAGACGATCATATTCAGCTTAGGAAGGACGTCTACCCATTAAAAGGCTACAAAATATCTCAATTCGTCCTGTGAGCTACAATATATCCTTCCTCAGCTTTATACAATCGTCTAAATGTCGCTGAAGTCAAATATAAAAGACGTCGCCGGTACAGAAGGGGTTAACCAGCCATCTAACGCACTTTACCCTCACTCTACTTTCCGATTCCAAATATTAGGAAGAAAAAAAGTGTTCATCGACAATTGCCGAAAAATGAGCGCTAGTGTTACGTGTGCTTAACCCGGGAAAGACACCAGGACTCTTAACCCCCTCCGTCGTATATGACGCAATCGCGTCACATGGCGGTTTCGCCCAAAAGTATCATATGACGCGATCGCGTCATATGAACTTAGTGAAATAGCTCAATAATAAGTTTATGACGCAATTTGCGTCATATTGAGCTCGGTAAGTTAGGTATGTTTGATCATAATCTGTCAGTTGATGGCAACCCCAGATTCCTCCGACTTCTAACGGTCCCTCAGTGTGAGAAAGACTGTTGTGGGGGAAATACCGGGCGCTCGGGCAACCCCTAACTTTCGTATGTTAATATGTCTGGGGGGGTTAAGAGGTTTTACGGGGCGAAGGCGCCGGGGCTCTTAACAGTTTAGGCATAAAAAATGGCTTTCAAAACACCCCACTGGCAATCAAAACAAAGCAATATGTGATTAAGTGAGATAATTCCCCTCCATACCTGCTATCACTCCTCCACATGTGTCCCAACTCCCCCCCTTCCCCGCCCCTTTCCCCCCTCATCAATTATCCGGTATTTTCCCTATTATTCCTGATATTTATCGAGTATTTTTGTGCGAGGACGGCTGGGAGAGAGGGGGGAGGATGGGGGAGTGTATCTCCGACCCTCTAAGCCAGTCTCAGACCACCCTTTGTCTCTCCGTACCATACGAGACATGAGTGAGGGAGGGTGTGTCTCTCTCGCCTGTCTGGGTCAGATTACAACCGCAGGGCTAAAATATAACATTTTCATCAGCCAAATGCTGTTACCACTTGTTTTATTGCTTTTCAATGTTCATATGTTGATATTAAAAGTAAAATAGGCGCATATGGATAAATAATTTTGATATTATATGGTACATATGACGATTTTTGTCAGGAATGAACCAAAATACCTTCGCCTGGCGGTATGTTTCAAATACCATAGCTTCGCGCTCTAAAGGTTAAAGAGGGTGTCACACATGACTGTTAAGGGGCGATGTTTGGTTCTGCTGGCCCCCTTTCTTCATCATGTTTAGCTCCATTAGTTGAAAGATTATAGGACATTCGTCTCATTAGTTTGGCGATTATAAAACCTTTTGAGTTTTGCCTTATTTCTTTGCCTTATTTAAGCCCTTTCCTGCGATTTAGGTGTCGATTTTATCCTGGCGATCAAGAGCAAGCCTGTAATTTTAGAGGAGCCTACTGAAAAATGTACAAACTCATCTCGAAGGGGGATTTTAGGGATGGAGGATGATGGAGGTCTAGTGAGGAAACTAAAACTAATAAATAATATAAATATATATATATATAGAACAAAAAATACACCCTACCTCCTTAAGCCGGTGTCACCACACGAACGATTGTATCTGATAATCTGTATCAGAGTCTAGTATCTGCAATACTTTAGTTGTTCATATATTTGGTTATTGTTTGGGCAGTTTATTCGTGTTTCAAGGTGTCTCCTCCTGATTTGAAACTACGAACTTTCATTTAACGTCACAATGGAAGTGGAATTACTCAAATAACTTGTCAAGAGGTTTTATCTCAATAGTTTGAGGATCATATGACACTTTACCCCATTCTGGTGTTGACTTTGTTCAGGGCGAGCAATAGAAAACCTGCAATTTAGAATAAATCGGCATTCAGCTGGGCAATTTTTTGTACCGAAAAATGTATATAATTAGCTGGCAGGGGGTCTCTGTGGCGTGTATTAGTTTTTGAAGGTATCTGGGGAGGTAAAAATATGTTAGTGCTCTTTATATTATATTATATCTTATAAAGTAACTCCGAGCCTAGTATCTAGTATCGGATACATATCCTTGTGTGAACCCACCATTAATTAGGTTGAATAAATAATTGGAGAATATGCACGCTCACAAAAGTCATATGGCCAACATTTTCTAAAAGTCTTGCCTGGGACCATCTATGTCATTTAATATCCTTGCTGTTTCTACTCTTTGGTCTTGGACGACTTTGTTGAGCAAATGTAAGTCTTGGAATCTACAAGGTACTAGGGTTATCATGATTTTAAAAGGTAGTTACAGAGAAAGAATATCCACAAACCTATTACTGCAGCCATCCTCAGACAGTAACCAAGTAAGAGGCAGCCCCGGATACTGAATCTCTGCCAATCTGTCAGCGGCGATACGACAAAACGCGTCACGAGGCCGGTGATACCCATGACAGAGACACACCAAGCTGCTTCCTTTAATGGGTGCCCTGCTGCTTGCATTGTGAATGGCAGCAGCATCATGAAGTTGTAGTAGGAGGTGCGGCAGGTGAGGTAAGCAAGAGCCATGGTACGCACACGAGAGGAGGCAAGAAGAGACATATTGGAGGCTGATGCTCGAGCAACACGGGCCAATATATTCCACAGCCTTTTCAGATTGCCAGATTGTTCGGTGGTAACTGAGTCGGTAGGAGAAGGAATGACTTGAGAATGAGCAACTTCACTTACGAGGTCATCAGAGGATATTGAATTATTAATGTCCTCTTCCATGGGCCCCTCGAGATGACGCTCTTCATTCATTCGTGGTGCATTTGTTTGATTAAGAATGTGAATGCTAGTTAGTGACTTGTTTGTGTTCTGAGGCAACAGATCCACTCCTGCTCCATCTGCATCTTCTTGCAAAGGTTTTATATCCTGTCTCTGAAGCAACATATGCTCTTCTTCTTCTTTTGGTTCTTCTTGCAATGGATCCAAATGTCGCTCATTAAGGTGTCCATCATTTATGTGAGGCAACAACTCCTCTCCTGATTCTTCTGGCAAGAGTTTCATATGCCATTCAAGTGGGTGAAGAAGAGCCATGACAACATATCCATGCATCACAATGCCACCATATATAAGAGATGCTCCCCTAAAGCTATAGTTGTCCACAAGGTACCGGATAAAGGGAGCCATGATCATCTGCCCCAAGGGAGGTCCGGTCACCAGTAACGTATTGGCTAGGCCCTTTCGTTTGTCGAAATAAGGGGGCACCACTATGTAAGCAATGCTAACTGCAATACCAGACCCCAGACCTGAAATAAACATAATTATTTAGCAGTTTCCTCACCTGTTGTGAGTAAATGTACCTCATGGTTCTCTGACACTTGGCAAGTACAATCAGTTATTGAAAACTAGTTGTAATCGATGATAATATTGTATTAACAATATTAAAATTATGTGAGATAGTAACATAATATGTAATGATTTTCCTTTAGAAATATTATATATTTGATAATGCAAGATATAAAATCAATTATACTGAAACTATTTATGAAAAGACTACATGATTGTTTCATATATGCTATATAGGCTCCCAGTGAGTGTTGTCTGCAAGATAAAGTGTCAAAGATGTATACGTTTTCTCGCCCCAAAAGTCCTCAACTGAACAATGATGCAGGTTTAGACTTTGGGTTATATAATCAGAATTTGTATGAACGCCTTCCTATTCCCTTGCTCAAAGGGCAGAGTTTAGCTTTTAAAATAGGGTGAAAAAAGGTGCCTGATGTATGTAAAAATCAATTCATTACTATGTTGCTTAGACGTGTTTTGCAACTCACTGTTACTCACCACAAGGGATCTTGTATCTTTGTAAATGGAAATGGAAGCCAAGAAAGTACCATCAGCTGCAGTGATAAGTGGCATGCAAATTGCTGATTAATGCTGACACGCTGGTGAAGTAATTGCTAATATCATCATTAGACGAGCAGTTGGCCGTAATATATAAAAGTCATGTGCGTTCTCAGATGGATTACTGTTCACCTCTGTGGAGTGGAAGTGGAGTGGTTGCATTGAGGCAGTTCGACAAAATTCAAAATAAAGCTATTAGATTAATCAATAACCCTGCAATCACACAGGACCTTCCTACATTATCCATACGAAGAAACATTGCATCCCTTGCATTATTCTACAGATATTTTCACAGCAATTGTTCCGAAGAACTTGCTTCAATTGTGCCGCCTCTCCACATCTTTCCCCGTAGAACTAGGGCAGCTGAGAGTGACCATGAATTTACACTTTCTCCTCCACAATGCAGAACTTCTGCTTATCAAAATTCATTTATCCCTAGAACTACTACTCTTTGGAATTCACTTCCCTCGAGTTGCTTTCCACAAACTTACAATCTACAAAAGTTTAAATCCAGTTGTTACAAAAATGTTATGAATGGAGGATGCCTTTAGGCACATGGACCATTTTGTTTTATCTGTGTGTTTCCTTCCTCCGTTCATTGTCTCAAAAAAAGACAGATGCTCTATGTCAGTGTTTTCCCTTAATCAATATTCACTGTCTCGTATTGTTCACATAGTATTACACTAGCACTATTGTAAGCGATTCTGCCATACAGCACCGACACTGATTCAGAAAAGAACCGCAAGAGTTTCAAATGTGCGTTTGTATGCTTATTATATTTGCCATGCCTTTATTTGTGTCCATGTATGACAGAAGCTTTTAGCACACCATACTAGAGCGACACTGAACAATAGAGGAAGCTCAGAAGTACACAGCGAGAGTCGTATGTGATTCTTATATGCATATACAATTTACTATGCCACTTTTGATATTCATATTCATATACAAATAGAAGCCTTTAACGTACCACACAGGAGCGATACAGAGAAATAGAGGAAGTACGGTGATGGGGCGAATACAACGCTGACAGAGGATAGAACAGCCAGAGTGGTGGCTACAAATCCAACAGTCCTGGTCCCAAACTCCTGACACAATGGTCCAACCAGAGGAATGCTGAAATAATATAGATGATAATATTAATAACAATAATAATAATATCAACAAATATAATAATAATAATAATAATAATAATAATAATAATAATATTAATAGTAACGAATCATAAAAGCCAAGTTCTGAATCATTTGAGGTAATGGGAATCATTAGGCTGTCTCGTTTGGGTTAGATACAGATGCTAACTCTTATGGCTGTGCAGTCCTCGAGTTGCTGACAGATATAGGTGGTAAGCATATATAATTCTGACACGCTGATGTAATATTTTGAACATTCCCTTTAAGCACATGTCTGATTCAGTAATTTCCCTCAATCAATGTTCACTGTTTCAAGTTTATCATATCATAGGAGTGTACTAAACAAAGAACAGTTCACCGTAAAACTTACTAATAAACTGTAATACTATAGTTTTAAGTAACTGTCTCTATTTCTTGACAGTTCTCCTGTATTTCTAATAGCCCGTGACTAAGTACTATTTGTTACATCTCGCACAAATGTCAAAATAGTGTATAAATCTGTAGATGTCAAATAGATTATCATCAAGATTATCAGCGGACAGTTGATTTTGACTGTACCAACCACATGTGCAGGCGCTTGTACCTGATATGCCAAACGAGGAGGAAGCCGTTGAAGATCCAGGACGTGGCCGCAGAACTGACGTCTTCTGCTGCCAGGTACCGTGAAAACAGGATCCCAAAACAGGCCGCTTGGGGAATGAAGAGGATCTGAAATATACGGAACAGAACTTAAAAAGGAACAAATTAGTAGATTAGATGGAAGGCCACTTCAGGCATGAAGAGAATCTGAGTTATACCGAACGAAACTTGAAAGGGAAACGAATTTGTACAGTAGATCTAAGGCCGCTTGAAGAATGAAGGGGATCTGACATATAAGGAAGAGAAACTGAAAAAGGAACGAATTTGTAGAGTATGTTGCAGAAGCTTTTGAGAACTAGAGAAGATCTGGAAGGAGAAATCCAGAACTGGAAAGGGAGCGAATTTGTTGAGTAGATTGAAACAAGCAAGTCACTTTACTGGTTTAAGAATAAATTAACAGAAACAAAATTGCATAAGAAACACAAACAATTCAAGTGAATAGTGATGTATGTAAATAAGAATTAGAAACCGAAACAGATATTTAGGCTCTAATGTTGTGATCGATTATAAAATTGAATGTGGTTTATTTATTAGTGATAATGTGACTCAGAAATTAATAACTAAACAGTTATTCAAACCAACTGTAGAGTGAAGAGTTGTTGTTGTTGTTGTTGTTCCCCAGGCTGTCTGGCCGAACAGCCCCAAGGTCTCGAGCAAGGCCAAGGCCATAAACGAGTGCCCCCACAAAACCATCCCTGCTTACCACTAACAAAGCCCTGGTGACCGAAGCCACTCCAAGGCAGGGAGCTGAGGAGGGTGCGGAAACGCCCGGGAAACCAAAGCCCTACCCAAGGCCCTGTGCCCCTCAGCAATTATGAAGGGAAGTTGAGGGGCAAGGGAAAAATGTGACGCTTTGGCTCCCAATCTGCCAACTTCTAGGTTGGCAGTAGGGAGGTCAATCCACGGAAAAGACGCCGTCACTTGAGATCTAGAAGATATATAAGTAAAAGGAGGAGTCAGAGTAAGCTATGGGTATGGCAGAGATCGCTCAGCTCTCACTCTGATAGACCAGCCCATCACCACATGACTAGAACCCAATCCTCTCAGCATCAGCTAGGAAAGGCCCTAGAAAGCCGCCTTTGAAGAGTTGTATAGAAGACTGCCTATATAAATGTTATTATGCATGTCAAATGTAACTGCTCTCCCGATTAACTGCTCTCACATTGAAAAGAGTAACTTTTTCTACTAAACTCATTCTATTAAAGGCAGGCTTTTCCAGGATCAAGTTTCAACCTTGAACCATTTATTGTTTTTATTTCCACAGATTTAACTTGAGCTACTCTTGTTAAATTAATTTGTAAATTTAACTCTATTTACATCAAATCACTATTACACTTGATATATACATATCTATATCATAATTGTATCAATTAACTTCTTGTATTAGGCATCTGTGATTATAATAGACAGGCGTATGAAACCAGCATTAACTTGAATACTATAACCATTATATTATACACGTTGCTACCCCCCAATTTGAACACCTTGCTTTGCCTAGTATTTGTTTCTAGCAGTCCCTTTACTTTGAACAATAAGTTGGTATGTCTTTGCATTATTGTATCTGGGAGGGCCCAAACTCCACGTTAATTCTAAACGATACTCCATGCATCAATATTTCACTACTCGTACTACTCGTAATTGAGTTTAGAAGTGAAGTCGGTTGGTGGAGGGAACATAATAAAACTGTAAGTTTCTTGTATTTGTCGAAAGATACTACTCTCCATTATATTACAGGGCATACATTTCTTAGATGTCTCTACTCACCGAGATCATAAAGGCGCTGAATGCAATGACCCAACCCCAACCACCGTCAGGCACCCTCATCCTAGTGACTCGGACTGGTTTTCTTCCTTCAGCTCCTTCAAGTTCATTCTCTGCAGTTTCCATTGGTTTCATTTTCGCATCTCCTTCAGATTCTCTCACTGCTGTGTCCGTGGGTTGCTCTCTGATTTCTTCTTTAGGTTTCCTGTATACATCTCCTTCAGGTTCAGTTTCAACAGTTTTCTTTGGTATATTTTGTGCATCTTGTTTTGGTTTCCTTTTTGCATCTCCTTCAGGTTCCTTTTCTGTGGGTTTCCCCTTTTCTGTTCTTATTGCTCGCTCAGGTGTACTTTCTGAATTTCCCATTGGCTGATTTATTGTGGCTACGTCTCTCTCTTTAACTGTGGCTTCCTTTGATTTGTATCCTGGAGTTTGCTCTGACTCCATTTCTGAGCCATCCTCTGAATTTCTTTTGGAGCCCTTTGGTGTTATCTTTATGGCCTTATCTGCTTCCGTCTCCACCATCACTCCTACCTCTTCATCCATCATTCTCTCTGATTCCTTGTTTGTGATGTATTCTTTTTATTCTTTTCTTGTACTTTCTTCCTTCATTCGTATTTCTCTCTCTGGCTTTCCATATATAATCATTGATTGATTTTCTGCGATATCCTCTGGCTTGATATATACCCTATAGCCTCAAGGACTTCTGCTCCTGCTGTGTTTTCATCTGGTTCTGTTTCTTTGAATTGATTAAATAAACTATAATATCTATTGGTTCTATTTTTATGCTGCTCAAAGTTACCTCCTCCACCACTTAATAATCCACTCTATAGCCTTAAAAATAGCCCCGAAATAACCAAATATTTAAAACACGTTTTACCACTTTACCAAACGACCAAAATATATATTTGTGCTAGTATTGCCAAATGTTTGTTTATGGGTACGGAGATATTTGAACGTAAAGAGGAGGAAATATTATCACTGGCACCAAATTGGCCGATCTCTATTGTTGTATGGAATCCACTATTCCCTATTAATTACCAAGCTTTTCGCAGTTACATTTTTCCTCCTTCACAATTTTGTCATCAACTCTTCAACACACTGTATTTGTTTTATTTAATCTAATATTTCCAATTATGTTTAGTAGATGAGAGCACATTTTGCTTATGCTGAAAATTATCAATTGATATCACGACCCAAGTTTATACAGGTCTGTAAATATATGTTAGCAGAAAGTCAAACAGGGTCTCAGTACGTTGAATATTATATCGCCGTCGGATCAAGTTGATAAAGTAGAGTAGGAAACTGACAACAACATACTTAATAATTATTGTAAGCATGAAATGAAAAAATATATACATTGTATAATTTATAATTTTCCGTTAAACCTTATGTACATTAATATTATGAGTAGGTATGATTAAACGTTATTCTACTAAAGAAGCCGCTCGATATAATTAAATCTATTGAACGAACAATGCTTCTGTCAAATAAACATATGACCATGTGTATTCATCACCATGTATAACGCGCGTGCCTTGAATACAGTCTGTTCATTTTGAGCAGCCGGTATAATCAATCCCTTAGCAGTTGATATCTCTATACTTAACTCTTGGAAGATACGATGACCTATTTCTTTTCTATTTTCTGGCTAGTATTAGACAATTTTATTCAGATTAGGAAGGGTATATGGCAAGCTGAGGGTTAACCGAGATAGTCTTTACCTTATCTATTTCTCTCAGATCCTTCTTGAATTGTATAAAATCGGCTAATGATAGCTGGAAGACTCTGTCAAAATGCGTCATAATCTTTAAAGGGTAATGAACAAATATATGGACAACTGCACACAAGATTCAGTGACTAATAGATAATGTTTATATTGGCATGGGGCATACACTCTAAGACACAATTCCTGAGCCATTTTGAACCCTCGAATAACATAAACAAACCTCCAAAATGTAAATTCATAGCAACAAACTATTGACAATATTCGTTTCAACTCAACATTTGTGATACGAAAACGCATTTCTTCCGCTTATTCTAGCTATTGTTAGACGATTGTAGTCAATTTAAGGGGGGTGACCTGTTTTTGTTCTGTCCTTTTCTATCTTTCTCTGGCTTGTATCCATTTAGCCCCATGCAGCCTACTGTTTTAAGACGTTTATCCCCATCCAGGTGTCTATTTTTTACTGGTGAGCGGTAGCGAGCCAGCATATTTTTTAGTTTTGTTTGACAGCAGGCTAAATTTGTACATTTTTCGATAGCAAAATGTCTCCAGCGAAGCCGGATTTCTTCATATAATGCTGGCTCGCTATCGCTCGCCAGGAAGAAATCGACACCTAGATGGGGATAAACGTCTTAAAATAGTTGGCTGAATGGGGCCGAATGGATACAAGCCAGAGAAAGAGAGAAAAGGACAGAAATAAAAAAAAGCAGGTCACCCCCCTCAAGAAGAATTTGTGGGAGCTAGATATATAACTGTTTCTTTTTGCCCATTTGATTCCTCGAGATCTTTCCTTAATTGCATAAATTCGCCCAGTGATAACCAAAATATATTGTAAACATGCGTGCCTAAATACTGAAGGACTGGCGCTTGTAGTCATAAGAAAAAAAAATCCTTCGCAACGCATGATACCGAACGATTACTGTGGAAATGAGTATTGTTTACAGAGAGTACACAGATTTGCTTACCAATATATTATAAGGTAGCGTAATATTTCAAGTAATTTCGTCCATTAAGGGGGTAGTGCTTAGCTTTTGGTCTAGGCTATATATTTATTTATAAATATATATTCTTAGTTTCCTCGCTAGACCTCCATCAAGCTTAGAAAGACAAAAAACCTAAACCCCCTTTCTAGATAAATTTGTAAATTTTCGGTAGAAAAATTTCCCGGCCGAAGGCTGGTCCCTTCTAAAATTAGATGCTCGCTTTCGCTCGCCAGGAAAAATCGACATCTATAGGGCCCGAAAGGTCTTAATATTGACATAAAAAATGAGGTGAAAGGTCTAAAAATCGCCAAACTAACGGAATGAACGTCTTAAAACCTAAAAACTAATATGCTAAACACGAGGGAACAGCGGGTCCAGAAAAGCGAGCACTACCCCCTTAACGGTCCAACAAAGCGGAAAATTTGTTTAACCCATTCAGTACCAGGAACGTCTTTTGTATCATATTCTGGCAACTATTAGATGACTTTATTCAGCTAAGGAAGGACCTCTAGCAATCATAAGGCTGCAAACTATCTCAAACAACCCCTTTAACTACCACAGATCCCTCCAAAGCTGCACAATATCGTTTAATTATAGCGAGAATATAATATAACACACGTCGCTGGTACTCAAAGGGTTATGAATACTAGCATTAGCACCGGCTCATAATCACAACCGAACAAGAAGGCGGAATATCCGTAACTGAAGCCCGTCCCCGTAACCCTTTCAGCACACTGATGTAATATTTCGATCCTATTCTGGCTAAAATTAGAGGATTCTATGCATCTTAAGAAGGACCTGTTATACAGAGGGTCTGTTGAGATCGTATTTACCCCTTTGAGTCGTAACTGCGATCATATGTTAAAGAAAATAGTCTAATGGTAACCAGAAAACGATGCAAAAACGTCATCGTGCTGAAGGGAACTGGCAACTCTGTTTCGGTGAGGCAAGCGGGAGGTTTTTAGTTTGTTCCCTAGACCTCCATCAAGCATATAATTACATCTCCTAGACCCTCTTTTATGATAAATTTGTAAATTTTTCGGAATAAAAATGTCCTGGCCGAAGGCCGATTTCTTTTAAATTACAGGCTCGCTATCGCTCGTCAGGAAAAAATCAACACCTAAATGGCACGAACGGTCTTCGAATTGACAAAAAATGGGGCGAAAATTCTTAAAATCGTCAAACTAATGGGGTGAATGTCTTAAAATCTCAAAAGCAATGGGGTTAAACATGAGGGAGAAAGGGGTCCAGAAAAAAAATCTCCAGTAATCATCTCCCGTTAATCCAACCCGTGTGACACAGGCTCGATTTCAGGGGGAGGTATTTCTTTTTCTTTTTCTGGACCCCTTCTCCCTCATGCTTAGCCCTATTAGTTTCGAGATTTTAAGACGTTCGTTCCATTAGTTTAGTGATTTTGAGACATTTCGCCCCATTTCTTTGTCAATATTAAGACCTGTCGTGGCCATTTAGTTGTCGAGTTTTTCCTGGCGAGCGATGGCGAGCCTGTATTTCTAAGAGGAATCTGCGGAATTGTCTACCGAAAAGTGTATAAATCTATCTTGAAGGGAGTCAAGTGAGTATAGGGGGTGTTTTTCTAAGCTTGATGAAGTTCTCATGAGGAAACTATAAATATATAAATAAATAAATAAATAAATAAATAAATAAATAAATATATATATATATATATATATATATATATATATATATATATATATATACCAACAAATAACCACTACTGCCTTAAGGTTGTTTTGTCAGTAGTTGAAAACTTATTTATTTCCAATGTTCTAGTTATTATTAGATGTTTTATATTCTAATTAGGAAGGATCGAGCTAGAAACTTGTTATATCCAGCCCGTGTGATTCCGGATCGTCGATTTTACCTACAGTTTGATTGTCGATATTAATGCAGAAAGACTCACGAAAAGGTTTTGATCGAAAGTTGGTGGAAAAAAATTGTGTGAGAGTAGTAACCCGTTGAGGATTATGCCGCGCTTTGACAGTTAATTCTAGCCATCATTAGCCGATTTTATATAGCTTAGGAAGGATGTTTGGGAATTAAAAAGGTAAAGACTATCTCAACAAACTCTTTCATATACGCTTCCCAATCAGAATAAAATCGTCTAATAATAGCCAGAAAACAGAAAAGGAATACGTCATCGTATCTTGAAAGGGTTAAGAGGTGACGCATGACATATATCCACAAGTTAATGAGATGGTATCACACGAGAGCTTTGGTCGTCAATTTTCCGTGGTCAGTTTTTGTTTTTTTCCGGCAATATTTTCTGGGTTATTAAGGGGGGATGGTTCGTTTTCTCTAGTCCCCCTTTACCCTCATGTTTTTACATATTAATTTTGAGATTTTAAGACATTCACCCCATTAGTTTGGTGATTTTGAGACCTTTCCGCCCATTTCTATGTTAATATTAATTAAGACCTCGTGTCGATTTTTTTGGATAGTGATACCGACCCTGTAATTTTAGAAGGAATCGGCCGGGCCATTTTTCTACCGAAAAATTTCCAAATTTATAGTTAAAGGGGGTCTAGGGGCTGTTTTTCTAAGCTTCATGTAGGTCTAGCGAGGACACTAAAATATAAATTAATAGATAAATATATAGACCAATAAACAATCACTACCCTCTTAATGCCTTGGTATCGAACACTAAATTGAAGGTTGCTTAACCCTTTCAAAATACGAGGGCGTGTGTCTTCCTTTTATTCTGGCTATTAGTCGACTATTTTATGCAGCTTAGGCATATATTGTGAACGTCAGAGAATTATTCAAGATGTTTTTACCCGTCTGACTCCTACAGGGATTTATAAACCAGTTTGAAATTGTCAAATATTAGTCAGGATAGAATTAATAAGTGTCCTTGAGTATTGAAACGGTTAGTTATAATTAGGCTATGATTCAAACATGTGCGTGGCGTGAGTTTAGAAATTATAAGCTATTTAAACACTACCTTTGTTACCCATAAAATAGATCGTTTTCTATCACAGTTAAATCAGAGAGTACGAATGTTTAGGGATAACTATTATATTTTACGTTTACAGTCTTAGCGTGTCGTACTTTCATCATTTTTTGGCAAGCACCCCGCACTTATTAACCGTTGTGACGAAGTTGTTACCGTTTATGTCAGGCAACGGTACAGTTAGTTACCTTTGGCAGAATGAGAATTAGGACTTCACAGAATGCAACCTTTGGCATGCTCCAAACACTCGTACTCTCTATTCCATTACATTGAATGTTGTCCCATTATTGCTCCTTTCAGGCCTCCGGAGTCGCCTATGATTCAATAAATAAACTTAGTAACTACTATATATATTTTTACTAATATTTAGTGAACACAAATTACTCAATACTGACAACTCTTACGTACACTCACGCGTACTAAAAGTTGTTCAGGGGTGGGTCCTTCCTTCCCCTACTCAACCCTGGGCAGGTGGTAGGGGGGAATCGGGTCCAAGTCTACCCCCACCTTTCACCTCCAAACTATCCCCAACTCCCCCACCTTCCTTCTCTAGCTGGCAGTTAGTGATTAGCGACAATTGTTCTCATGTATTACAAATTATTGTGAAACCATCATTGCACACGCTTACAATGGCCGACATTTAATATTTATTAGGAATTTATAAATAAAATATACTGTATATTTGTAATCTCAAAATGAGTTTCTATACACAACCTGGATTACACGAACCTTGGCTGTAGTGGTCTTCTCTCTCTCTCTCTCTCTTAATGCACTACTTTCTACGATCAAGACTTAATGTGATTTCAATACAATAATACCTTAATTAAATCCAATCTCATACAGTATTCAGGATATTATGTTCACCATTATTGCAATACACATCAACGTGCCCTCTATGATTTACTCCTAGGTTTTCAAATTACTTACACAGTCGGGCTTTTATATCATAAAAGGAAAGGACTACAGGCAAAGATAGGCTGGAATAGTGTCGCGACTGTTTTTGAATGTTTCGTTTATAATTTGAATCAGTTTCTCCCATTTATTCAATACCATACATACTATAAACGGTCTGCATTTAATTCTATGTGCCCTATACACTTTAGAACTCGATACAAATTACTATCAAAGTCGATGTTAACTTTTACTAAGGTGTGAGTATAGAGCCCTTGAGTAGCAAGGCTCGCCTTCTCACTTCCCCCTTCTCTGTCTCTATCTGTGATCCCAGTCTCTCACCTCTACAAACCCCCAAATAAGGAATATGATTAATTGGCAGTATTACCATCAACTCTCCTCTATGAGTATCGAATGCATCACACACACTAATGAAGGGAAATATACCACATTCAGATCCGTTAAATCTTGGTTGTAGAAAGTGTGTGCTGTGAGAGATAAAAGTTGCACGGAGTCACAAGGAACAGTTAGTATCTCAAAGACCTTCCGGTACATTTCGGGGAAATATTTGAAGTGGAAGGAGAGACATTTTTCAATGTACTACACTCCTTACAGAGTGTGCAAAATACTATCTACTGTCTTCTTGAACTGCTCAACTGAGGAAATGTTTACAACTTCTGAGGAAAGTTTGTTCCAGGTAGAACAGATCTTAAATGGGAAAGTTTCCACAAATACTAGTGCTTAACCTTTTCAATTCTAACTCCCAACCATGGTTGCGTATTGTATTCATATAGAGGATAAACATTTAGTTATGATACACATTATCAAACCCATTACATATTTTAAAAAGTTGAATGAACTGACCTCGTAGTCTGCGTGTTGAGAGAGAGAGAGAGAGAGAGAGAGAGAGAGAGAGAGAGAGAGAGAGAGAGAGAGAGAGAGAGAGAGAGAGAGAGAGAAAGAGAAGCAGCAGCTGAGATGCTTGTAACCCACCTTGTGTATAGAGACTCATTTTGAGAATACAATGATATAGTATATTGTATTAATAAATTCCTGATAAATATTAAATGTTGGCCGTTGTAAGCATGTGCAATGGTGGTTTGACAATAATTTGCAATGCATGAGGACAATCGTCGCTGACCACTAACTGCCAGCTAGAGAAGAAAGGTGGGGGAGTTGGAGATAGTTTGGGGGTGGAAGGTGGGGTAGACTTGGACCCAACTTCCCCCTTCCACCTGCCCAGGGTGGAATAGGGGAAGGAAGGACCCACCCCTGAGCAACTTTTAGTATGCGTGAGTGTACATGAATACAATCATGTGAGTGAAACAACAGAAAGTGACTTTTTGCCTCCGTCGGGAACTGACACACTGCTTAATACCGTGCATCTCACTATGGTTGTTCTTATTTATCTTGTTCTTATTGAACTGGACCTTCCGAGAGATTATTCAGGGAGGGAGGCGGCTATGCCCCATATCCTACCCAACTACATACTCCATTAATGTAGTTAATGTAATTAATTTAGGCTCGCTATCGCTCGCCAGGAAAAACTTAGCAACTAAGCACAACATATCTTATAATCGCAAACTAATAAAGCAAACATTTTAAAACTTCAAAACAAATGGGACTAAACTTACGGGAGAAAGGAGGCAAAAAAAAAAAAAAAAATCTCCCCATATGGGAATATTAGCCCTTTCAAGATAGGAAGACGTGTTACTTTCGTTTCTTTTCTGGCTATAAGTAGACGATATTATTCAGTTTAACCCCTTCTATACCGACGACGCCTTTTTAATATTATTCTAGCTACTATTAGACGATTTTATTCAGCTTAACAATTGACAGGCTTCAAACTATCTAACTTACCCTTTTTGATACCACAGATCTTTCATAAACTGCACAAAATCATATAGTTATAGCTAGAATAACACTTAAAAGACATCTCCGGTACAGAAGGGGTTAAGTAGGATTTGTGGGAGTCTGAGGGTTAATCGAGATAAATGTTAAACATTAGATTCCTAGAGGGCCTTCCAAGCCTGAGTAAAATCGTCCAATGCCAGGCTTTCCTCGGAGACAGAAAGGGTTAGAGAAAAAAAGGAAGTTTCTGACGAAGAAAAGCTTAAAGGTGGTGGCTCATGGGTTGAGGTAAACATGGAAATATAGTCGCCAACCTGCATATAATTATCTTGTAAAATGCAATGTCACTGAAATAATTATTAATGGACCACAATACCGTAGACCCATAACCTAAGGAAGCATTATCATCAACATCACTACACCACCCCAAGCCAGCCTCCAGAAGCATATCCATACTCAAATCACCCACCGATCCATCCAGTCACTCAAAGACAACACTCAGTTACATGTACGGCCCTCTGACGTCCATCCCTCAGAAACCCTCCTTTCCCGTGAAGACGAGTCCACCTGGCTAGGCTGCAATGTGGGCACCATCCAGCTCTTCTAATTTATCAGAAGAGGCTTGGTGACTCCGTCTAGGACACCTGTCCGGGTTGTAACACAACACAACACAACACCACACACTATCAAACACATTTTGGAAGACTGCATAACATACAACCACTGACATCAACGACGCAACACACACGCCTTGAGAACTTTGTGGGAGAACCCGGTCTCGGCTATGGCCTTCCTTAGGAGCTCGAGGCTGTTCGGCCAGGCAGTCTAGGGAACTACTGCTACTACATCACTACACCAACCTAGCCTTTTATTAGCACAATTCAAAGCACCCTACCCTGATCACCACAACATCCTACCCTGATCACCACGACAGACATGAGCCCCAACCCGAGAGAAGGAGGCGGTGCGAGAGGGTGCGTGGTGACGTGTGTATACCCCGGCCCTCATATGTCTGGGTGTGATGTGTGCCATTATCGGGTACCTGGCTTACCTGTCCTATATGTACAGTACACCCACCCTCCACCACCGGGCATTATCATCATTCCTTCAAACTGGTCACTCAAGGCTGATCATAATTGTGAGTTGGGTATGGTAATTATAATGTAATTTGAATGAAGTATAGTATTGACACTGTATATATGTATGCATGTATGTATATATCCAGGCACATACCCCATAACTGGGGGTGGCCGACTCGAGACAGAGCTTGAACTGAAACAATATTTAAAGTTCCAATTCTTTGGGTCTGGAACCACTTTCGCTTTCCCTCGCCCCTTTCTCTGTCTCGTCTAGTAGGTGAATTTTACAGGGGGTGGAGGATTCCTAACCCCCCACCCTCTATTGATTACTACTATTAGACAATGTTATTCAGTTTAAAAAGGGCCTCCAGCCATTAACAGGCTTTGAACTATCTACTAAACTACTATTCTAAAATATTCCTTTGCGTTTTCAGTGATCATGGCGGTGGGTGGGACGGTGCCGGGTGGTGTTTACTCGGACTTAACCCGGGAACTGCCGGGAGACTCTTAAGAGTTCCCCAGGCGGACTGCGGGAAGACTCTTAAGAGTAAGGGAAAAATAAAATCCATTTATTTTTTATTTTTTTTATTTATTTTGATTTTATTTTTTGTTTTGCCCCTGGGCCATGCCAAATATCACTCCTCCACCTCCCCTCCTTCAATTATCATCTATTTTCCCTGTTATTCCCTTATTCTGTGGTCTATTTTCGTGCTAACATTAGCGAGTTGGTAGCAGGGCGTTGTCATCACTGTTACCAAGCGTGGGAAAGAGCGAGAGAGAGACTATTGCTAACAGTGTCTCTCCAGACAAGGGGAGGTGAGGAGGGTTGCCTCAGCCATACATTATGTAACTCCCGGCCTGTATCGCCGATTTTGACCATCCAAACCCTGTTTCCAGAGAGAGAGAGAGAGAGAGAAGAGATGAGATGAGATTGAGAGAGAGAGAGAGAGAGTGTGAGTACGAGTACACAGCCCCTCTTCTTTTACGCCTGTCAGCCCAGCGAGGTCCAAGTGACAGGAAGCTCCGTGGTAGTGATTGTTGTCCTTATACTGGTGCTCGGGGTTGGCCACGGAGATATGCTGCTGGAGAGACGGGAAGGTGCATATATGGTGCTAGGATAAAATAATGGAGAGAAAAGAGAAAATACAAGTGGAGAAAAGAAGAGAGAGAGAGAGAGTGTTGCTAGGATAAATAATGGAGAGAAAAAGAGAAAATACGAGTGGTGAGGAAAGACAGAAGTATAGTGGAAAGGAGCGAGAGATATAAAGTGGAGGGGAAAAAAGGAAAGGAGATTATACGTTGCTGGGATAGGGAGTGGAAAAGAGAAAAGAAAGGTGATGTTTGGTACGAGGAGAAGGAATAGAGAGACACTTGGGGAAACAAATTGAGAGAAAACAGAACATAAAAGAGGAGTAGCAAGTAAGAGGAAAAACATAGATATGTTGCTGGGATAAGTACAGTTGAAAGAACACAGGGAGGAGACATATTTAGGTAGGATAATTAATAGGTAGGTTAACCCGTTCAGTACCAAGAGCATCCTTTTCATCATATCCTGGCAACAATTAGACGATTTTAATCAGCTTAGAAACGACCTCTACCAATGATGAAGCTTCAAACTATCACAACCAACCAATTTAACTACCACAGATCCCTCCCGAGCTGCATAATATCTTACACATATAGCTAGAATATAATATAACACACGTCGTTGATACTCAAAGGGATAAGTAATATTATGAACACATATGATAAACAAAGAGTGTTGGTACAAGGGAGAGTCTAGACAAGAGAGGAAACAGGAGACGAAGGAGGTGGGCATTGTATGGATATGAGCAAGTGGCATCACATTCACTCCATGTACCTTACCCAGCTCTACCCTGTTTTACCTTACTCTACCCTACCCTACCCTGCACACCTCTGTCCTACCCTACCCTACCCTGCACTGCACTGCACTGTACTGCCCTACTCTGTCCTGCCACACCCTACTCTACCCTATCCTACCCTACCCTATACTACCTTTCTCTGCTCTACCGTACCTTAACCTGCACAACCCTACTTTTGTCTCTACCCTACCCTACCTTACCTTACCTTAACCTACCCTACCCTACCCTACCATACCTAGCCCTACCCTACCAACCCTAACACTACCCTACCATACCCTACCCTACGTAACCCTGCCCTGTCCGGAGAATTGCTGGGGCACTGGGGACAACTGAGCCACTTGGAATGCATAGTGTTGGATTATTCTGTGAGTAGATGTAGTCGGGACGTGGTGTTTCCCTAGTATAAATGTTGTACTCACATTCCTTATACCTACTACACAAATCTCTTTTTGCTTGTTTTTCTTTGTATTCTTTTTTGTACAATGTCAGCAAATGGCAAAAGAGGGCATGTTTGATCCCTTGAGAGAAAGTACTATACACCTCACGTGTATTTGTGTGGTGAAAATATACTTGCATAGACATCATTATACATAATATTATATACACCTATGAGGCATCTACACTTGCAATAGACAGACGACACCTTTGAATGAACCATTTGTATTCTATTTTTATTTATATATTTCCCTGTCACCTCTGAACCCAAACCAATCTCCAGTCTCCTTCCTTCTCCTGTAAGCAGTCAACACTTTGTATTCCTCCTCGGTGCTACAATTCTCCCTTGTGCTCAATGCTCCTGCCTTCGTTGACATGACTCTGTACCCTTCCTTCTCTCTCTCTCTCTCTCACACACACACAAAGACACACACGCATACATACACACACACACACATACACACACACGCTAGCCATAATGAAGCAAGACTGAAGCAAAGTAAGTGCAGGGGTTAATCTTTCCACTAACCCCTCCCCCCCCCCCCCCCCCCGCTCCCTTTACAATGTGCGTCTCTCCCTATCCTTCGACAGCGCCTTCTGGGTCCGGGTCCTGTTATGGCGAGGAGAGGGTGATAGCCATCCTGCAGTAGGGGGAGTTTCTGTTGCTGTCCCCTTGTTACCCGGTGGTCTCTGTATTAACTCTTCTTTAACTCTACCTCCCTCTGTATACCCTCCTTCAACTCCAACCCCCTCTCTTAACTCACCTGTATACTCTCCTTCAACTCTAACCCCCTCTCTCAACTCACCTGTATACTCTCCTTCAACTCTAACTCCCTCTTTCTCAACTCCCCTTTATACCCTCCTGCAACTCTAATTCCCTCTCTCTCACTCTCATCTCTTCTATATACTCTTCTTCAACTCTACCTCCCCTCTACTGTATATCTTTCTCCAACTATACTTCCCCCTCTCAACCCCCCTGTATACCCTCCTTCAACTCTAACTCCCTCTTTCTCTCTCAACTCGACCTCATTTTCAATTTAGTCTCTATTAAAATCTCACCTCTACCCACCCCTGTCAATTTATTCTGTCTCTCAACACAACAAGTAACTCGACCTCCTCGCATCTGAACCATCCTCTTTCAATTGCAAAGTATTCAATCTCATCTCTAATTAATCCTTCCTTGGTCAGCTAATCTACCAAAAGTTAGTTATTGCACCTTGGCTGATCATATAACTAACCTATAATTGACCAAGTTGATCCAGAGCCTTATCGACCACTATTGCCCTCTCATCTACACGTCGTCCGTCATTTCCACTTGACTTACTTACTCTCGCCATGTCGTGTCCTGAGCCCTATATGGTCTCCCAGGGGTATTTTGCTCGGGAATTATCAAACTAGCAGATATTTTCATGAATTATTAGAATCAACGAGTTCCTGTAATATTATTTAGTCTGTTCATCATAAGTAGGCTAGAAATTGTAATCCTTAACCTCTATAATTCAAAATGGCCTATATATTTCCAAACCTATTCCCTGGCTGACTCTCCCCAAATGACATAATTATTAGCTCGATTACTCCAGTCTGAAAATATAATATCTGCGTTGAGAGAAAACAGAATATAGACTGAGTATCGAAATACCTGTGGAAAAAGTGCCTAGAATGTAAATGTTCAAAACGGAACTACTAGTATAGAATGTGAAATTGGCTTCAGCATGTACAATGGTTTCAAACCCAAATGTCTGTGCAAGAGGATGTAAAATGCAGCCACTCTGGCTGCATTTTACATGTATACATCTATGTATTTGCATGAGTGTACAGTTGACCAAATTAATTTGGATGCACTCTATAATTTGATGTATGGTAGTAAAATTAATGTGATTGACTTACAAAAATAATTCGTGATACAACATATGGATATACTGCTACATTATTATTTAATTATCTACTTCAATCAAACAATATTTCCTTCCATATATAAAACCATCGAATTTATATAAATTCATATGGGCAGCTGTACATGTGATACAGTCTTAGAACCAATTTTATGGTCAGAGTCTATATATTAGTACTAGAACCAAAATAACTATAGTTGTCCATTATAGGATATGACAGTTAAGATGCAGTCTTAAAAAGAAATAGCACGAAGGTACATATAACTATGCGTGTGTGTGGTAATGGGCTGGTCTATCAGAGTGAGAGCTGAGCGATCTCTGCCATACCCATAGCTTACTCAGACTGTTCCTTTTACTTATATATTTTCTAGATCTCAAGTGACAGCGTCTTTTCCGTGGATTGACCTCCCTACTGCCAACCTAGAGGTTGGCAGATTGGGAGCCAAAGCGTCACATTTTTCCTTTGCCCGTCAACTTTTCCTTCATAATTGCTCAGGGGCACAGGGCCTTGGGTTTCCCGGGCATTTCCGCACCCTCCTCAGCTCCCTGCCTTGGAGTGGCTTCGGTCACCTGGACTTTATCAGTGGTAAGCAAAGAGGGTTTTGTGGGGCCGCTCGTTTATGGCCTTGGGGCTGTTCGGCCAGACAGCCTGAGGAACAGCAACAACAACAACTATATGTGTGTGTGTGTGTGTGTGAGTGTGTGTGTGAGTGTGTGTGAGAGAGAGAGAGAGAGAGAGGGGGGGGGAGGGGAGTGGGGGGGGGGGACCAATATGGCCAGTGTTAGGGTAGGCACACCAACATTGGGTATATAAAGAGAGAGGGGCCTAGGGGAGGGTATCGGTGCGGCAGATCACAAGTCATTCACACCTCATTATGTGTCGGTAGCGTTCAGACTTCACCCCCTCACCACCCTATTCACCCTCAGCACCCTGTTTCACCCCCCTCATCCTGTCACCCTGCCCCCACACCCTCACCCCCATCACCCTGTCCCCATACCCTCACAACCCCTTTCACCCTCATCACCCTGCCCCCTCCCCAACCCCTTTGTCCTCCTCTAACTCCCCCTACTCCCCCCACGTTTTCCTCACCCCTACTCTCTCACCCTGTCCCCACCTTCTCACCTTCCTCATCACCCTGCCCCAACCTTCTCACCCTCCTCATCACCCTGCCCCCACACCTTCACCTTATTATCCACTCCTTCATCTTCATACCTCCTCTTCCTTACCCCCACTCCCTCATCCTGTTCCCACCCCCTCAGCCTCATTCCACCTCATTCATCCTCACTGCCTCACCCTACCCTCACCCTCATCATCCTCACCCCATCACCCTACCTTCACCACCCTACATCCCTACACCTCACCACCCTATATCGAGCTCCCACTACTCCATACTAACACCACTTCTCACCCCCTGCCCCCACCCCCTCACCCTAACACCACCCCTCACACCCTAGATCCTGCCCTCACCCACTCACCCTAACACTACCCCTCTCACCTTACATCCTACCCTCACTCCCTCATCCTAATACCACCTCTCTCACCCTGCCCCCCTCCCCTCCCCCAAACACCACCCCCCACACCCCACATCCTGTCCCCACCCCCTCATCCAAACACCACCTATCTCACCCTGTCCTCACCCCCTCATGCTAATACCACCTTTCTCACCCTGCCCCCACTCCTAATGCTAACACCACCTCGTTCACCCTGTTCCCGCCCAATACCACCTCTCACTCCCTACATCCTACCCTCACCCCTCACCCTAAGACCACGTCTCTCACCCTGCCCCCACCCCCTCACCAAAACACCACCCCTCACACCCTACATCCTGCCCCCCCTCATCCTAACACCACCTCTCTCACCCTACTTCCTACCCTCACCCCTCACCCTAACACCACCTCTCTCACCCTGCCCTTCAGTACCGGTAACGTCCTTTTAATTATATTTTGGCAACTATTAAGCGAGTTAATTAAGCTTAGGAACGACCTGTAGCCGTTATAAGGCTTCAAACTAGCTTGTTTAATCCTTTTAGCAACCACAGATTCTTCGTAAGCTGCATGAAGCTGTGTAAATATAGCTACAATAAAATAAAAATGCATCACCGGTACTGAAAGGGTAAATATATACTGTTAATATAGAAGTATTTGTTAGATTTCAAGATGTATAGTCGGCCAAATAAGTCATGTCTCTGCTGTCATTACGTTGTGCTCGCTGTGTGCTGAATTATTGTCTGTCAGATGTAAACATAAGTTGTGTAAACTTTCCTTAACCAGAAAATTCGTTTCTTTTCAACACACCCATAGACCACACCCCCTATTTTCATAAAAAGGCTGAGACTGGCTAGCAACATAATTCACTTGCAGTACCAGCAGCACCGAAGTGGTACGAAGTGGCACCCCCCCCCCCTACATCCTGCCCCCACCCCTTCATCCTAACACCACCTCTCTCACTCTACCCCCACCCTCTCATCCCAATACCACCCCTCACACCCTACAATCCTACCCCCACCCCCTCAATCCTACCCCCACCCCCTCAATCCTGCCCTCACCTCCTCATCCAGCCCTCACCTCCTCATCCAGCCCTCACCTCCTCATCCAGCCCTCACCTCCTCATCCTATCACTCACTTTCACCACCATCCGCTACGCTTTCACCACTATCATCATCGTTGTTGTTATCGCTTCACATCCCGCGTTTTACCATAACAATCGGGTATCGACATTACAGCGCTCTTTCATTATAACTGACCCTTAATACATTATGGGGAGATGGTTCGCTTTTCTGGACACCCTTCTCCCTCATGTTCAGCCCCATTAGTTTGTTTTAGATTTTAAGACGTTCGGCCCATTAGTTTGGCAATTTTAAAACCTTTTGCCCCATGTTTTTGTCAATAATAAGAATTTACGTGTCATTTAGGTGTCTATCGAAACATGTACAAACTTATTTTGAAGGAGGGTTTTTTTTTTGTGTTTTTTTTTTGTTTAAGCTTGATGGAGATCTAGTGAGGAAACTAAAGAAATTATAACAAAACTATATAAAGAAGGAAATAAATACGCCCATCTCCCCTTAACTTAATGGGTATCAAATACTCATACATCTCATCCATTGAACCACCCACTGACCATACAAATTTCATGCAACCATAGCTTATAAAATATGCATATCAGATTGAGTAAATAACTAAGGTTGCATAGGTTTCACAATTTAGATCCCTTTATCACTATTCAATTGTCATGTTTTCATAGCTCAGAGCTAGTTATTGATTAGACATCGTGGTTCATGGATGATTAGGATTTATCTGCCATCCAGTGATGCAGTTTTAATAAACATTGTAATATATAACTAATGCAATATTGCATACCAAACTGGCATATACGATTTTGTGGATGTTAACGTCCCCTACTGATCCATTACCAATATTGTATTCTGTAACTGTTTGGGTGCAGGTAGTGAAGTAATTATGATAATCGAACACATGCTTGTCATGGTCAGATGTACAGGAGTTCGTTTAAGGAAGCCTGTGGGGGAGGGGGGTACAGGATTTTAGTATTCTATTAGTATTATTAGTATTCTTTGTATTATTGTGTGTGTGTGTGTGTGTGTGGTGTGTGTGTGGTGTGTGTGTGTGTGTGTGTGTGTGTACTAAATACTAGGGAGAACGGAATTTCGTCAATCTGTTCTTGGATTGTAGAAGACCAAATTGACAGACAAGCAATTATAGTAATAGGCTCATATGATAACACAGTCGACACACTATGATGGGCTATCACTCATACAAACGAATAGGCTCCAACCACAACCACTATCCGGGCCCCTCCCTACATTTCTAATAGTGTACCTCCCTCAACTCTCTATCTTGACCATCTATCCATCCCAAGCTATCCACTCTCTGCGCCACTCCCAACCCAACATCATCATTCATATAACTGTTTCATTAAGGGGGGTGACCTGCTTTTTGTTATTTCTGTCCTTTTCTCTCTTTCTCTGGCTTGTATCCATTCGGCCCTATTCAGCCAACTATTTTAAGACGTTTATCCCCATCTAGGTGTCGATTTCTTCCTGGCGAGCGATAGCGAGCCAGCATTATATGAAGAAATCCGGCTTCGCTGGAGACATTTTTCTATAGAAAAATTTACAAATTTAGCCTGCTGTCAAACAAAAATAAAAAATATGCTGGCTTGCTACCGCTCACCAGTAAAAAATTTACACCTGGATGGGGATAAACGTCTTAAAACAGTAGGCTGAATGGGGCCAAATGGATACAAGCCAGAGAAAGATAGAAAAGGACAGAACAAAAACAGGTCACCCCCCTTAAGCCTACACCATAAAAAACCCTACTCATGTTTTTCATTATATTGGTAATATCTATATTACGACTGCCCTGTGCGTAGAGTAGTGTAGTTCTTTCTTTTGGCTCACATTTTCCATTGGACTATGATTCTCTGATTACTGGGATTTTTTGTCCCGCGAAATACATTCACTTTAGAATATATTTGTTATGTTTGATTGCCCATTCCCATTATAACTAAAAACAACAAATGTAAAACAGTTAACTAAATAAATAAATACGAATTGATCTATACAAAATTCGGCTATTTTATTCCCTTAATTACCTCACATATTGAACGCAACCATCCACAGTGCCATGGTGAGCCTTTTAAGGGGAGAATTCCATTTGAAGGATTTTTTTCTTGACTCCTTTCTCCCTCATGTTTAGCCCCATTGTGTTTCTAATTTTAAGATGTTTGCCACATTATTTTGATGATTTTAAGAACTTTCAACCAATTTCTATCAATTTTAAGACCTTTCGTGCCATTTAAGTGTCGATTTTACCCTGGCGAGCGATAGCGAGCCTGTAATTTAAGAGGAACCGGCTTTCAGCCGGGACATTTTTCTACCGAAAAATTTACAAATTTATCTTGAAAGGAGCTCAACGGGGTGTAATCACACGCTAGAAAGATATCTAGGGACCAAGCTAAAAACCTCCCCTTAATTCATTGTGCAATATACCGATTCCCAAGCTTTTATAACCGTCTCCATCCCTCATCCTTCCCAGCTCTGTTTACCTCCTTTAGTTTGTCATTCTATTTCATGTATTTCATAATTATCTCTCTCTTCTGTTTCCATATGATCCATCCTTCCGATTTTAATAATATTTTCCTAAACTAATTTTGTCCTTGCCTATCCTATCCATTCCCTCTGCATTTTACTTCCCTATCCTATCCACTCCTTCTCCACTCCCTATCCACTCCCTCTGCATCTCCCTTCCCTCTCCATCTTTCCCTATCCACTCCCTCTCCATCTCCCTTCCCTCTCCATCTTTCCCTATCCACTCCCTCTCCATCTCCCTTCCCTCTCCATCTTTCCCTATCCACTCCCTCTTCATCTCCCTTCCCTCTCCATCTTTCCCTATCCATTCCCTCTCCATTTTCCTCCATTCTCCTTCCCTATCCAATCCCTCTTCAATTACTATTAGTTACCATGGTTACCACTGACGATTTGTGTAAGCTTAGGCTTGATCTATTGGATTTAAAAGGGTTAATTTCGGTACCAGGCACTGCCTGATACTGGCAGTTACAAGGAAAGTACATTACTGACGGCTCCCTGCCGTCGCTGGGACTGGGGAGTAATTTATCTACTGACGGCTCCCTGCCATCGCTGGTACAGAAGGGGTTAACCATACTAAGTTATTGTAATGTAAAAGAAGTTTATTAAATGAATTTCCAAAACAGCAACAGTGTAGTATATTGTATATTATTACAATGGCAGTTGAAAATAATAACAAGACAAATAATGTTGAAACTTTGCTACAGAGAGCTGGGGGACAAGTTGTGTGAGGCTGAAGCAGCATGTGGGCTAGGAACTGTGTACCAACAAATGTGCGAGTACACCACTGCACTACGGTACCACGAACTGGATCTCCGGATTGCTGAGGAGTTAACCAACCCAGCCGAGCAGGGTAGAGCACACGGCAACATCAGTCTGGCCTATGAGTCCCTTGGCAACTTTGAGCAAGCAGTGACTCATGGTGAGCAACATCTCAGCATTGCAGCACAAATGAATGACAAGGTATGGCAAAGTTTGCATGTTTTAGCATTATTAACCCTTTCCCATATGAGAATGTCAATTTTCCAGATCATGAATCCCTAAATGCGAAGTGCCCTAGTGACACCTTGGGTGCCGAAGATTTAAAGTCTGGTGATTTGGGGATGCTAATCTGCATCCATATTAATGAAAGAGCTAAACTAGAATGATTCTTAATAACCTGGAACTAAGTTAAAATAATTTGAATGTTTATAAATTAAATTATAAGTCTGTTGTATTTTATATGAGATATGTGATGCAAATATAATTGAGTACAGTTTTGAGATGAGTTCTAATGTTTGTACTTTTCAGGTGGCCAAGACCCTTGCATATGCATCCCTGGGTCGAGTCCATCACGCCCTTGGGAACATCACACAAGCTGTGGCGTACCTTCAGCAGGGCCTCCAGATTGCCGAACAATTGGGAAGACGGGAAGAGGAAGCAAAAATTAGACACCGGCTTGGTATGGCATTGTGGGGCCATGGAGACCTGGAGGCAGCTCAAACCCAACTCGATCGAGCTGCACACCTTCTAGACACAATACGCAGGGATGCCCGTGGATCTCCAGACTATCGCCTGTCGCTCTTCGATCTCCAGACAGCCTCCTATCAGGCCCTTCAGCGTGTCCTAGTGGGTTTTGGCCGCCATGAGGAGGCACTTGTAGTGGCCGAGCGAGGGAGGACACAAGCTTTTGTTGACCTGTTGTTTGAGCGTCAGGGTACAAACACTGCTTCTCGGGCATCCAGGATAGAAGACTCAACGCCTTCATCAGTTGAACAAATTATCGAGGTTGTGAACCGACAGAAGGCTTCAGTACTCTACTATAGTATAGCTGCAGGCTACCTATATAGTTGGCTCATTGTACCAAACAAAGGTAAGAAACTTTATACAACCATAATATGCATATACGTGAATATTACAATGCTTACCAAAAATTTGTTGTAGAATATATTTGTTTGATACTTTTGCTAACTTATTTATACGTACAATATATTCATGACTCACAAGTAAGTTGCAAGAACTAAAATCATGCATTCCCTATAATACAATCTGTTACAAATTTACTTTTTTCTTCCAGGTATTGTCAAGTTCCATTAAGTAAGTGTAAGTGAGGTAGAAGCAGAACGGGAAGGCGACTGTGGAGAAGACTCAGCTGGTACATCTGGCTCACTCCTGGAACACTACATCCAGTCTGTGCGGGATGCCCTCGGGGTGGAGTGTGGTAGTGGAGCGACAAGAGGTGGAATTGCCAGTGAGACAGAGAGTGAGGCGGTGATATGTGGAATGCTCACTTGGAGGAGTTAGGAGACAAACTGAACCACGAAGCCGACCGGACTGGCTTCTTAAGAATGGTCAATTGTAACCACCTATTTAATTCCTCCAATTACTCTCTTTCATCACTCTTCTCATTGGGTTCTGTCAGTGGATCCATTGCATCTGGACCAGCATCTCGACCTGGGTCTACTAGATCTAGAAGAGTTACCTGGCAAGGACCCTCTTGTCTCCGTTCCCTCTTTGAGTTGCTCATTGCACCCATGGAAGACCATTTACCTGAAGCTGGGGTGTCAAGAGAACTGATGTTAGTGCTAGAAAGTCATCTATACCTTGTCCCTTTCCCTGTGCTTAAAGGTACCAACTGCAATGATTATTTGTGTGAACGATATTCTCTTCTTGTGGTGCCTTCCATTAGTGCTTTAAAAGTTAGCCAACGATCAAAGAACTCTAAGCCAAGCGGTGAACAGACTTCAGCTCTTGTGATTGGCAACCCAAAGTTACCAAGCACAGTGACTGAACAGTGGGGGTGGGGTGACATCCCGTATGCTGAGCAGGAAGCCAATATAGTAGCGGAAATGTTGCAGACAAAAGCGTTGACAGGAGCATGCGCAAATAAAGAGGCCATACTAAGATTAATATCACAAGTAGAGTGCATTCATCTTGCCACACATGTGTCTTGGAAGCTTTCTGCTGTGATTCTCTTTCCTGGCGAATTTGTAGAATCCTGTGCATCCAAGAGACTATCCCACTCATCACAACCTGAGGCAATCCACGAACACATAGATGATGAGGGCTCTGAAATTGCTTCCACTATCGACCTTCCAGCACTGTCTGAGTTCCTCCTAACGGCAGCCGACATCCTGAACCTGAAGCTGCGAGCCAAGCTGGTGGTAGTGTCCTCATGCCACACTCGTGACCACCATGGACGAGCCAATAGTGACGGGGTGGTACGGCTCACACGGGCTCTATTGGCCGCTGGAGCACAATGTGTTCTGGTCTCACTTTGGCCTGCTCCGGACACTGCTGTCAAAATACTCTTCAGAACCTTCTACTCCTCACTTATACAGGTAACAATTTAGTTAGATAACGTAATCAATATACATTTTATCTTCAGTGACCTTAACCTACAGGATAAATTAAGTATAATCTTATATATTAATTTGATTTGAATAATATTAACATCATATTGCTTATAGAACTGTCCTCAGAGTAATAGCATATGATTTACTAAATACGCAAAGGTCAAGATAAAGTATATAAGCACCATAGCAGTGTGAATCCATATATATATCTCTACTAATAACTTTATCAATGTCTCTACCAGGGAGCCAGAGTCAGCCGAGCGTTATCCGAGGCGCAGCAGACGGTCCAAACCACCAAGCACTTCACCCATCCTGCCAACTGGGCCGGCTTCCTCCTGGTTGGTGCTGATGTCAAACTATCCAACAAGGTAATGCTTATCAGCATACTGTATAATTATATTATCAGCGATATTGAACATTGTAGTGAAAACCATTTTATGTTCATTATTTTTAACCCAATGATATAATTTAAGCCATTTTGTTTTTGTTGAGAATTTTCAGACTTTATTACACTTTAATACCCTTTTAAAAGCAAATTGTGATAAATTTTTTAGATTGTCTGACTGTTTATGTCATGATTCATGGTAATTACTCATACTAATTTTATTTCTATATCTTAGTATATACCTGTACATGCATCATCATCTCATTGCATCATTACTTATATTTCTGTTCCTCTTACAGGTGGCGCTAATGGGTCAGGCACTGTGTGAGCTTCTAAAAAACCCGGACAAGTGTCGTGATGCCCTCCGTGTCACCACGCTGCATCTGGTAAGGCACTAGGATTTGTACTTTTTGTTCAATGGAGTATATGCAGTAGAAGTTTGTTATCATCAATGCTCATATTATTATAGTTTAATCAAATGTATCTCCAGTAAATGGTTATAACTATAGTATCAATAATAATAATTCTGAAAATAATAATGATAACAATGATATCAATGACAATGAGTTGTAATATCAATCATCATCATCATCAGTCCGGTAAATCAGACTTTGTAGTAAAACTGAGTATTATTTTATGCATGCATAATCAGAATTCAAAGAAACTAACATAAAGAGAAACAATGTTCAGAACAAAAATTACCAGACTAACACAACATATATTGAATGAAAGTAACATAGACAAAAGCCATGTTCAGCAAAACTGTATGTAACATAACAAAAAACATGAATCCAAAGAAACTAACAAGAGACCCATTTATGTTCAACAAAAAGGAGCAAACCAACTAACCCTTCAAAATATGAGGAGAAATCACTGCACATCCTGAGTTCAACAAAAATTAGTATAATATTATTCTATAACACATCCAAAGAAAGTAATAGAGACAAAAACTAGGCTGAGCAAAAATAAACACGGCAACTATCTTTCAAACAGGTGGAGAAGTCACTGTAGAGAATCCACGCGGCCATCGCAACGCCATGTACACCACCCAGAAGTCTATCGAGAACAAGGTGGGCAACGTGATGGGGTGGAAAGATCTGCTCATGAGTGTTGGCTTCAGGTTCGAGCCGGCCGCCAACGGGATCCCCAGCAGCGTATTCTTCCCGCAGAGTGATCCAGGCGAGAGGCTGACCCAGTGTTCTGCCAGTCTGCAGGCACTGCTCGGTGAGTACTAAATCTTGGTTCTCATTAATCAGTTTTGTTCAGTTTAATAAGGAGGTCTTTCTTAAGTTGATTAAATTCATCTAATGTTAGCCACAATAAGATGACAATTACTTTTGTTTTGTATTATTATTTATTTCTACTACTTTAATCAAACTGCATACTGTAAATCTTTATCATAGTAAAGATAGGAGCAAAATATAAATAACAATTTCAAGAACTATTGTGTATTCAAATATTTGTAGCTTCATCAATCACTTATTCTCTTTTTCTCTCTCTCCCATAGGACTCTCTCAGACATCCTTGCAAGCAGTCTCCAAATTGTTGGACTCACCTGAATACGCCTAGGACGTGATCTCTGTGATGCGCTACGTCATCACCCAGTTCATGGTCAAGGACTTAGAGAACGAGTCCATCGAAGTGCCAGTCCACGTCAAGCTCTGGAGGGTTAATGGATGTCATGAACTATTGGCTTCTCTAGGTGAGCTGATTGAAATACTGGAATGTCAGGAAAAGCTAAAGTTGCCACTGCATTAAACTCGCCACCTGCCCTATAAATCGCCAGTGTACATTCATAAGCTAGAATACATGAATTGCTTCTATCAATTTCCATGCCTCCATTAGTAGATGATTGATAGTTAATTATTTATATTTTTATACAGAGGTAACTAGCATTATTGACTCTAATAATGTATTTGTAATTTAGTTTTAAGGAATATTATACGGGTGGCCCTTCTCGGCCCCCGGTGGGTCATTATTGGAGTGGCTGGCCCACCTAAAACTCAAAGCAGCCTTCCTCCAGCTACACTTAGCGACCTCGCTGGTGTAGTGACTAGCGTCTCGGGCTTCCACCCAGAAGGCCCGGGATCGCGCCCACGCTCGGCGCATTAAAGATTTTTCACAAGCACTGAGTCGTTACCATCCCTCTTGAGCAAGGGGATGGGATAGTAGTACAGGACCCCAATGGAAATACGCCTGATCGGCCTTATTGGGCTATCCTTAGCTGGCTTAGCATGCACTAGCTTTAAGAACTATTATTATTATTATTATAACAATGTTTTTGTTTATGTAGTTGGTATTATAACATGCCATAATATGTATAAGCCCATTTAACCCCATGAGGATAATGATGTATTCTGACAGTTTATTCTGGATATCATTAGAAGATTTTATACAACTTGGGAAGGGTCTGTTGGCATCAAAAGGGTAATTATTATCTCAATTAACCCTATGACTTCCATATATCTTTCCTAATCTGAATTTAATTGTATAATAATAGCCAGAAAAATAGAACAAAAATGCATACTAGAATACTGAGAACCCCTTGAAGATTACGACGCATTTTAGCAGTATATTTTGGTCATCATTGGATAATTGTATTTAGCTTAGTAAGGACCTGTGGGTGTTAGAGGCTTAGGTGAGTTTGTTTTGACCCCTTAGATTCTTAGAGGTTCTTCATAAGCTACATAAAATAATCTAGTGATAGCCAAAATAATCTGCTGAAATGCGTCATAAACCTCAAGGGGATAATTATGGATCGTGAATGTACAGCCATGTATTATTGTCTTCATATTAACTATTTAACCATTTCTTCTCTCCCAGGTTTTGATCTGATGGAAGTTGGTCGTGATGAGGTGACGTTACGAACGGGGAAGCAGGCCAACAAGCGTAACATCCAGTTTGCTCACCAAGCCCTACTGTCCCTTTTTGGTAAGTTGGAACTTGTGTATTTAAGAATGTTTATAATGGTTCTGCTCGAAATTATTAACCTTTTCACTACAAGATACCTTTCTTGGATGTAGTGCTAGCCAGATTAATCGAAAGCTAGGTATCATTCTATTGAAACTTTTCCTCCGGGTAGTAGTATATCCTTGATTATGAGATGTTTTTTAATGTTAGCTAGAAGATCATTGAAAATGAGTCCTCATACTAAATTGGTTGATGAATGGATGCGATTGGATCTGTTAAACATCCTGTCTGTCCTTGAGGTTGTTGTAGCATTGGAGGAAATGGGGCGTGAGAGTCTGACCAAAATGGTTTATGAAGGTGAGGTGAAGTGTAGACCGAGAATAAGTGGATGTATATAGAGAGTGAGTGAGACAAAATATTCTTCCACTTATTGAACAAGAAAAGGCTCACTTTTAACTTACAGAGGAGAATGTGTGCTGCATGTTTTAGAGATGGTATGATAAATGCTTGTGAAACCTGACCTGTAAGATGAAAGATTTAACAACCTGAATGTAATTGTATTGATAGTAATGAGAGAAGATGGGTTGGAACACAGCAAGAAAAAAAGAAAGAATTTCCAGTAATTAACTTGTGCATGCAACTGGCGGTTATTTAATATTGTACACCAGAATGTTATAAATTATAATATATAATAGTTTTTAGCGTTATTTAAGTACTGTATACTAAATATTATCATGAATCGTTTACCTATTATTCACCATGACTGCTATTTTGCTGATGCCAACATATCCATGGCAATTTTCTAACCTTTTAATTTGATATTGTTCATCTTTACAGACACTCAAGATGCACCCAAGAGTCTGAGCGTTGACTCCAGCAGCAGCCTAGAGTCCCTCGTGAGCTCTGATGATGAAGACGAATCTGTGGCTGCCCCTCCTCCACCCCCTCCTCCATCTCAGCCACTTCTCCCTCACCGCACTGCACCGCTACTTTTGGGTCGTGGAGCTTTTTCTAGTTATGTTAGAAACCGTGGTGAACCTGATGGAGCTCGAGCCTCCACGAGTGAACAGAAGGGACGAGAGAGTGATGCAGCCTTCACCTGTTGATCCTTTAGCAAAATATTCACACGCTTTCCGAGCCTGCCATGGTCCTCCAAGTGATACTGGTTCTCCTCAACCCTCTCCTCGTCTCTCCCTTACACTTGCTCACCAAAATAAAATACGGTCCATGTACACATCAGCATCTCCAGCTAGTGATGGTGGAGGCAAAAGACCAGACAGTTCCAGTAGCACCAGTAGCATGACTGATTGGGAAAGTGGCCAGGCCACAGTCAGATGCCAACCACTTGCCAAACCAATTATTGCCCCCAAAGCTCCTGTGACAACCCACAGCCGTGTTAGCGATGTCAGTGCAGGCTTTATGCGGCCCCAGTATGTCACAATAAACAAGAGTAACTCTCAGGCTTCTTCTGGCTTTGAATCTCAAAGCTCAGATTCTGATTTTGGCCCAAGGAGAACTGGCACAGTTAGAAGTGTATATAAAACTGTTGGCAGTGCTGCAATCCTCAAGCTAAGTAAAAGTGCGAATATGGACACTCTAGATCGGCTCAGTGTACGAACAGAGGTTGGTAGGCCTTCACTTGGAGGGGCACGTGGCCGTCGTGATAGAAGCAGTGAGCGTGAATTGTCAGTTGAAGCAGCTGAGGGCCAAGCTTCCGCTTCAGCTGCACCAATTCCCTCGAATACACCCTCAGAAAAAACTGAAGTTCGTCCAGTTGTTCAAGCAAGAAAAATGCCACAAGTACAGCTAGACTCATCAATAGGAAAGCTGTTGCGACCACGCACTAATCATGCAGCAACTATTCATGAAAATGACTCCTTGTACAACTACCGATCCGGAGACGAGATGTCCATGAAAATGAGTCACATGGGTCACAAAAGCATTCAGGGTCATATCATTGCAACTCAAATGTCTCGGCTTAACCGAGAAATGCCCATTAGTGACGTGTTTCATGAACGAAACTTGGGTCTTGGTTTGGCACCTCCTCTTTCAAAGCTGTTAATGTCTGCAGCACAACCTATTGTTGCAGGAGATCATGCAGATACTGAGAGCAAATCTGCTTCTGAGGAAAGTTTTGGAAACTTTGACAAGCTGTCTCTTGCAGATGACAATCAATTAGCTTTACCACCAAAGCCAGATTTCAAACCCAAGCCACCACCAATCCCGCCCAAGAGATTTGGCCCAAAGCCATGGGTCTCTGCTCTTCCTCAGGTGCCAAACATTGGAGTTAGTCTAGACACCACTGCTGGTTTACCTCAGGTCAGTGTTGTGTCTGAGGTCAGTAGACGTGACGAGGGTGACGGACGTTCCATGACTGATTCCCACTACTCTGGTTACTCTCCTTCACGCACTAATGGAAACGGTAAGCCAAGTGGTCTCAGTGGACCTGTACCATCATCTTCTCAAAGTCGCAGCTATTATGACCTTAAAGCTGGTTTAGGTGTCGGCAGTGCTGAGAGAGAGAGCAAGATACATTGCCATCATCAGGGATGCCCGGCATGTCCACTCGGCCAGAAGAACCAATACACCATATAGTTGCAGAGCTCAATACCTACGCAGCTTTCAATCCTGCATATGAGCATGATGAACCTATGTCTGTTGGATCAGTAGGTGCACGTATTGGTTCATCAGAAATTGCTGAATATATGGAACAACTTTTAGGTACAACTGAACCTTCAGAAAATGATCAGTCAGATGAAGCATCAGAGGTTAAGAATAAGACTTGCAAACGTCCAGGAAAACATCCATCAGCATGGAGCAAAGCAAAAAACCATAACAAATTTTCCCATCATCCCCAACAATCTTCTTCATGCTAGCAATAATACCCCTGTGTTGGGCAGCAGTTTTGAACATTAACTAAGTGTCAACCTTTTATATTCGCCAAGTCTGCCCAGCACTTGTATCCCTGTGTAAATAGTTTGTTATATTATGTATGTGAGTGTAGACAATACTCGCAGGTGCCAGCAAGAGCCACCTACTTATAAATATGTATATGTCAAGTAAGAGTGCCAAGTGAGTGATGCCATATCATGGGATTGGGAGACAAGGACCTCGAGGGATGCCTGTCGGTGCCAAAGCGTTACTTTTCTATCCCCTACCGTGCGTGTCCTCCCTCACAAGTTTTAAGACAGACCCAACATAATGGTGCAATGTAGAAAATAATCGCCTGATACCATTTAATTTGATCCAAACAGTATCTACTTTAGAAACATTGTATTTCCAGGAATGATACCAGATTGGTGCTTAGGCTTGACAGTTGTTTGCAACAGGTATATTCATCATAAGAAATTTACTACAATTTACAAAATCTTATTAGTCCTATTTATGAATTGAACAAACTTGTATCACATTAAAACGTACTTGCTCTCATAGACTGAAGATTGTAGCTAATGCAAACGTTTCATATTTTATTTGCGTACAGATTTATTTCAAATTACTAACTGGATATTTAATGAGTATATATAAATTTCATATACAGTATTCCTAAAATAATGCAATCTGAAAATCGACTTCAATTGTTAGTGACCTCATCAACTTGTTTTCCTTTGCATTAGGATTTCAAGACATTGTGATACCCATGTAGGCCTAATTTATAAGATTTAAAATTGAATATGAGTCATAAATATAATTTAGTTTGCCTATATAAATTGAAGATTATATTTGATTGTAGGCTAAAATAAATTTTAGTCACATATACGTTGGCTTAAATAGCAAAACTTCTATACAGATTCGAAACTTGCTCACATATGTTAAAGTAAAGCATGTTAAAGCAACATTTCTGATTGAATTATGTGCCATTCAAAGTAAATTAAATAGTACATTAACCCTATCAGGATACAACACGATGACGTTTGTTCTTCCCTTTGTTCTGTATAGCAGTAGGCAATTAACTTAATATTTGGAGGGACCTGTGGGAGTCAAAGGGTCATATGAAATAGTTTTTATCTCAGTGATTCTCAGATATCCTTCCTAAGAGCCAAGGAATTGTCTAATATTAGCCAGAATGAACGCAGAATGACGCCATCGTATACTGGTGCTGTGTCCTGCTCACTTTGTCACTTGATAAGATGATTCAATATTTTACATTGTGTTGACATGTGTAGGCTACCTCATTCTGTTGTCAAAATTTAGATGATGACACATAGAAGCAATTAAGAATGTTTTAAGTGGATGGTATAAAGTAAAGGATGTGTCAATGATAGTTTGGATACGTTAATGATGGTTTGGCTAGGTGCAAATGAGTGTGAATTGTGTGTGCAAATACATAAAATCTTACAAGGATTTTTATCTTCCAAATTTTACATATTTTTTTATGAGAGGGACGGCGAATCTTTTTATACATATATCAGTACCAGAACCATGCTGATGTGAGACACAATTTTGTATCATTAGCCATTTGTTATCGATAAATGTATGGGTTATTCCTTTAAACATCGTAAAAGCTTCCCCTACGACCTCTCCCGACCCAGGTTGACCCTCATACAGATAAACGATAAGGGTCAATCTGGGTCGCGTAAGGTCGTAGGGAAAACTTGTACATGTTTAAGGGGGGTCACTGGCTTTTTCTTATCTTTCTCTCCTTTTTTCTCTTTCCCTGGCTTGTATCCATTCAGCCCCATTCAGCCAACTGTTTTAAGAAGTTTATCCCAATCCAGGTGTCGATTTCTTCCTGGCGAGCGATAGCGAGCCAGCATTGTATGGAGAAATCTGGCTTCACCGGAGAAATTTTTCTGTGTGAAAAACGTACAAATTAAGCTTGCTGTCAAAACAAAAACATATACTGTATATGCTGGCTCGCTACCGCTCGCCAGGAAAATATTGACAACTGGATGGGGGTAAACATCTTAAAACAGTAGGCTGAATGGGGCCGAATGGATACAAGCCAAAGAGAGAGGGAGAGAAAGAGAAAAAAAGCGAGGTGGGCTCCCTTAAAGGAACGGGCCTGTGTATGAATGTATGTATGTATGTACGTATGTATGTATGTGTAGGAAACATAGTCTTGTGCTGTGCCACAGAACACTGATTGTGTTTTTTCTGTATATTGTGATATATATTATATGATTATTGTAATATATCTTCTTGTAATATATATAGAATTTTTCATAATTGCTTTTAATTTCCCTATGTGCAAAAAAAAAAAAAAAAAAAATGGATTGGGCCTGAGCATATACAGTTGTTGTTGTTGTTGTTCCCTAAGCTGCCTGGCCGAACAGCCCCGAGTCCCTGAGAAAGGCCATGGCCACGATCGGGCTTTCCCACAGAGCTCTCATTGAGTGTAGATTGTGTTGTTGGCGTAAGTGGTTGTGTGAAATGCAGTCTTCTATGATGTGTTTAATGGTATGGGGTGCTGTGTTACATCCCGGGCAGGCGTTGACAACGGAGTCATCCAGTCTCTTCTGATAGCTCAGGAGAGCTGGATGGTGTCCGCATCTCAGCCTGGCCAGGTGGACTCTGTCCTCGCGAGGAAGGGAGGATTCGGAAGGATGGATTTCGGGAGGTCGTGCATGCAGCTGCGTGTTGTCTGTGAGTGAGTGGATGGATCGGTGAGAGATATGAGTATGGATGTGCTTCTGGACGTTGGTTCGGGGTGGGCAGGGAGGGAGAGAGGACAATAATTGTGTGTGATACCGTGTGCTGGGTGTTGTTTTGATATTTCTTGGTGTCTGTGGGTGTGTTGCCATGTAGTTTAGTGGGTGGTCTTGGTTCGTGAAGGCTGCTGCCAGGAATTGAGTGCCTCTCATGTCCAGATGGTCTTTGACTTTGAGGATTTTGGTTTCTTGATGTAGGTGATCTGTGGGTGCAGTAGCTGTGCAGCCTGTAATGATCTTCAGGCTTTGTTTTGAATAGTCTGTAAGGTCTTATGATGTGTTTCAGCTAGGTTAGAAGCCCAGGCTGGGCTTGCATATTCCATCACTGATCTTATGTATTGTTTATATACTGTGGTGGTAGTTTCTTTGTTGTGTCCAAATTTTGTGTGAGCAAGTGACCTGAGGGCATTAAGTCTGGGTGTCAGTTTCTTTTTAATGTTTGTGGTGTGCTGTTTGAATGTCATATGAGTATCATATGTTACTCCTAGGATTTTGGGTGTGTGTGTATGAGTTAGGGGTGTGTTGTTTATGGTGAGTTGAGGGATGTATTCGTGTTCTCCTGTCCAACTGTGAGCAGGGTTGTGGTGGATTTGGCTGGGGCTAGATTAAGTCTGTTTGTAGTGCACCAGCCATGTAGTGTGTTGAGATAGGGTTGAAGGAGATCTGTTGCTCTTTTTGGGTCATGGTGTGTGCATGTGAGTGTTATGTCATCTGCATAGAAGGCTAAGTTTATTTGGGGCGTATTGGGTGTAGTTATATCGTGCATGTACAGATTGAAGAGTGCGGGCGATAGGACGGATCCTTGTGGGACTCCGTTTGGAAAGTTTCTGATTTTTAGATGACTGACCGGCAAAAGATACGTGTGCACATCTGCCTGCAAGGAAGTTGGCCAGCCACCTTTTTGTGTTGTTGTGCATGTTTGTGTTGTAGATTTTGTTTGTTAGGTTGTGGCGGGGGATGGCATCGAAGGCTTTACTAATGTCGAGTGTGGCTAATAGTGATCTGTGTGGTGGTCTAGCTGAGTTGATGCCGTCGAAAGCTCTTTGTGTAAGGTCTGTGAGAAGAGTGTTTGTGGAGTGCAGTGGCCTAAAGCCATGTTGTGTTGGAGCTAGGGGTAGGTCAGGTGTAATTAGTTGTAATACTAGGCGTTCCATGACTTTGGAGGGGGAGCAAAGGAGTGTGATGGAGCGGTGCAAGGAGGGTAGCGTGGGGTCTTTGTTGGGTTTGGGGAATGTGATGATGATACCCTGCTTCCAAATGTCTGGTATTGTGTTGTGTGAATAGCTGTAGTTTGATATGTTAGTGAGTGCTTGTATGCCTTGTGGTCCCAGGTGTCTGAGGTGTATGTTGCTTATGTTGTCTAGGCCACAGGCGGGTGAGTGCTTGAGATTGTTGATGATATGCTTTGTCTGGTGATTGGTGAAGGGTGTATAGTCAGGGTCTGTGGGGAATTGCCTCTTACGTCGGATGACACGTCGGTCGTCTTTGTGAGGTTTTAGGTGGCTGACATGTGAGAAGTGATTGATGAGAGTGTTTGCTTGTTGTTTACATGAAGGAGTTGTTGTTGTTGTTGTTGTTGTTCCCCAAGCTGCCTGGCCGAACAGCCCCAAGGCCCCGAGCAAGGCCAAGGCCATAACCGTGCGCCCCCACAGAACCCTCACTGCCGACCACAATAAAGCCTGGGTGACCGAAGCCACTCCAGGGCGGGGAGCTGAGGAGGGTGCGGAAACGCCCGGGAAACCAAAGCCCCACCCAGGGCCCTGTGCCCCTCAGCAATTATGAAGAGAAAGTTGAGGGGCAAAGGAAAAAATGTGATGCTTTGGCTTCCAATCTAGGTAGACTGGGAGGTCAATCCACGGAAGAGACGCCGTCACTTGAGATCTAGAAAATATATAAGTAAAAGGAACAGTCAGAGTAAGCTATGGGTATGGCAGAGATTGCTCAGTTCTCACTCTGATAGACCAGCCCATCACCAGACATGAAGGAGTAGAGTCTGTTGTTGTGATTGCAGCATGTGATTGTGTTGTGTTGCTGTTGGAAAGTGTGATGCTGTTTAGTGTTTTGTAGAGTTTTTTGGGGTTTGTTTTGTGATCAAGTGTTTGTAGGAAGTTATTCCAATTTAGTTTGTGTTGTTCTTGTATTTTGTTGTTAGTTTGGGTGTTGAGTGCTTGAATTTGTTGTGTGATGTCTTGTGTGTGGGGTGCTGGGGAGTGTTTCAGTATGTCGTGTTGTCTGATGAGGTTTGAATTTCTGGTGTGAAGTTGGGGTTGTGTCTTTTTCTGTTACCTCTTGGAATGTGTTTCTTGTCAGCGTTTTGGATAGTTTTATTGAGTATGTGTACAGCATTGTTGATGTTAGTGATGGGTGTACTGGTTAGAGTTGTGAAGTGTTGTTCTGTCTCATTTGTGAATGCTTCCCAGTTAGCTCTTTTATAATTGGTGTATGTGTGTTTGTGGCTAGCTGGGGTGAGTCTGGTTTTGGTGGTGATAATGATCGGGAGGTGGTCAGAGCCTAAGGTTCTGACCACCCTCCAGGATGTTGTAGATACAGTAGATAAGATAGATTATTCAACTTTGTACAAAATGAGTTATGTGATATACTGTACAATAAAATATAATTATGAACAAAATAACATTACCAGTTGGAGCTGTTGGAACTTGTTGCCAACTGTACAGTCAAATTCAAGAGTGTGCCTATCTGCCTCGTAAACTGTGAAATTTCAAGTTATACCTTTCCTTCGAGGCAAGACAGAAACACAGAATATATCACAATAGCCTGTGGTTGATGCTACTGTTACACGACCTAAAAGTGTCGAGTTATTGTCCCTCGCTCTAGAATTTACACATATTAGCTTACTGATTTTGGATAGTGGCTGTACATAAGCAACACATTATTAAACATAGACTGATTATTGTGCAGTAATTGCCATCATATACATCCCTAACAAAGGTTAAGAATTCATAGGAAAGAATAGCAGGACCTGAGTATCCTATCTTATAATAATGAGTGAATCTTGAACTTGAATACTGGCATAATTAGAGCTTCAATAACATAGGTAATGAAGTCAATCTCTGGACAACATAGAATATAAAGAGCGGTCTACTTACATCCATCTGGGTGTGCTGGACATGGATCTTGAATTTTTGCTCCTAGTACCTACTAATCACCTGGAAGGACCCAACCCTGAGCAGCTTTTAGTACGTGTGAGTGTACAATTGGTGAACCTCTTCAACTCTAATTTCTAGGCATGGTTTCATGTTAGCCTACTGATTGTTAAGATTTTCTGTAGATAATGTGTTGTATTATATTGTCACTCATATAAAGAAATATATATAACACCAGTGGTAAATGTTTTGTAAGGAACTGAAGATACATTTTAATTTATAACTTTTAGTATCTAAAGATTATGAAATTGATAATCAGGGTAATCAGCAAACATTTGAAAATAGGTATTAATCTACATATCTAACTATAATTTGCCCTTCTGTACATTATTTGTTTCTATTAATATTGACATAATTATGCTAGGTATTACTGTAATGATAACACCAGGATAATCAGTAAATATCATAATATTGATCGTAGGTGACTTAACCCACTCAGTATCGGTGCTGTCCTTTTAACTTATTTTGGATAATATTAGACGAAAAGGGCCTATAGCAATTTACTGTCCCACCATGCAAACCCTTTGGCCTACATTGGAGTGGTGTTAACTAACTAAAATAGATAATAAACTGGGACTGAGTATTCTAAAATGTCATTAATACTTTAACACCCTCTAATGATAAAAACGAAACTAAGCAGCTAGTTAACCCTTTAAGGAGCATGACGCATTGTGACAGTTTACTCTGGCTGGGCACGAATTCAATACAATGATGCGTCTGCCGCTGCTGGGTACACCACGGGAAGAAGCACTGCACTAGAATATAGGGACCTTTACCGAGGAAGAAGTCCGAAGTTGAAACATTTGTATGCGTAGTATGCAAATGTGAGCTTGTGATCAATGAGTAGCTCGAGAGTGTTAATTTTGGCAATGAGGCACTATATAATTATGATGAACATGTTTTGCTACTTAGATGCCAAATTCCCACCGCCACAAACCAGATCACCAATACCCTAAACAATCTCCTCATCCCCTATGTACCTTGCCAATACAGCCTTTCCTCATCTAACGACTTCCTAGAAATACTTAGAGACGCCCCCACGCTGCCCACCGCCCCTCAGTCTACTGCAGGTATGTGGACGACATATTTGTGCGGGTTAAGGACCTCGGAGAACTACAGGAGCTGCAGCAATGCTTCATGGCCGCCTCTGGGCTCAACTTTACCTATGAAAAATCTACTGACGGACGACTCCCCTTCCTTGACATCCTTGTTTCCACTCATGATAATAGCTTCAAGAAGACGGTCTACACCAAACCCACTAACAACAAACAATGCCTCTTATCTACCATCTCTGCCTACGTCACAAGAGCCCTCTCCCACTGCACCACATGGAGAGATGCCCACCTGGAACTTGAAAGACTCTCCCAAGTACTCATTAACAACGGGTAATCTAACTCTGACGTACCTACCACCATCAAACGACAATTAGAAAAGTGGTACAACCAGGACACCCTCAACAACAGCCCCTCCGACGACATCAAGAATTACTACCGTAATCATATGTTTTCTGACTACAAGACTGACGAAATGATCATGAGAGAAATCATGGAAAAAAAACGTCCACCCAACCAACCCTGACAACGAAATCAAACTTATCATTTATCATCATTATTTTTTCCTGGCGAGCGATAGCAAGTCTGTAATTTAAGAGGAACCTACCTTCGGCCTGGACATTTTTGTAGTGAAAAATTGTACAAATTTATATTGAAAGAGGGTCAAGGGGGTGTAATGTTAAGCTTGATGGAGGTCTATGGAACAAACTAAAAACCTCCCCTTAACCGATTCAGCACCAGGGACGTCCTTTTCATCATATTCTGGCAACTATTAGACGATTGTCTGCAGCTTAGAAAGGACCTCTAGCAGTAGTAAGCCTTCAAAGTATCTCAACCAACCCTTTAATTAATTAATTAATAAGGGGAGTTTTTA
>CM064520.1:12543929-12606552 GCA_032716605.1 Paralithodes platypus
AATGACACAAATAGGTTGAAAGGTCCGTTAAAATGGCCAACCAAATACTGGGCTGAACGTCTTATAATCTGAAAACTAATGGGGCTAAGCATGAAGGGGGACCAGAAGAGAAGAAAAAAACGACTAATCTTGCCTTAACAATATGTAAAAGGTTCGGTTACCATGTGTATAGTTGTCTCTTAGTTCCCTTAGCCTATCTCATATACAGTATTTTGATCATTATATTATGAACACCGATTTTTTTAAGTTGTGTATTTAGGGCTTGGACCTCTAGAACAAATTCTGGCTTACATTATACTGTATTAATGCCCTAAGATAAACATCGGGTTCATTACAAACACCTTATTTGCCATTCAGAAATAGTAATCTCTCAATCTGGCATAGTTACCTCTCCAAAATGTGAGTTGATCGCCCGAACAGTTACAGTTAAAAGACCAACTGCCAGAGGTTGCAGTAAGTTTCTAAACGCCCCTGCGATGGTCACAAAGGCGCTTTAAGTATCCCAGAAAAGGCGACACAATTGCGTCCTAATGTGCGTCTATAGTTTTTTTAAGGTTTAATAATAATATTGTGGAATTTAGTCAGTGGGCGTTTGTTTTTACTAGAAATTAGAAACTTTGAACTTCTACAGGTAGGAAACAACTTATGATCATGTGACTTAAATGGCTTCAAACTCAGTGTGTCCAGGCATTTTGGCCCGAACGTCCCTTGATTTTGGCCCTGTCACTCTTTTAACTCTGGGGGGTGGCACTCGATACAGGCAGTTCTGCCTTTTGTCTCCCTCACTCTCATAGAAAAATAATCAGGAAGGGTCAATAGCAGTACCCGCCACTGCATTACAATCTCCCCCCTGCCTTAACAAATTCAGAAGTATATATTCATAAACTACACTGCAGATAATTTCAATAAAAAAAGGTTCTAAAATTGATACCCCTTATAACTGCAGGCTTATGTATAGTTACCAAAACCTGAACCTTGGACAATACGATAGAGGGCTGACTAGTTGCTCAACATCACGGGTTAATGTGAGGTTTGTAGTTTGCTCCCTAGACTTCCATCAAGACCCCCCTTAGAGATAAATGTGTAGATTTTTCGGTAGAAAAATATCCCGGTCGAAGGCAGTTTATTCCAAAATTACAAGCTTGCTATCCTTCGCGAGGAAAAATTAGCTACTTAAATGGCATGACAGGTCATAAAATTGACAAATTGGGGCAAAAGTCTTGTAATAGTCAAAACGAATAGTAGACAGTCATAAAATCTCAAACCGAGCTAAACATTAGGGCGAAGGGGTCCAGAAAAAGGCCTTAATGCAGTGGTGACTATAGTTATTAGCGTTATACAGTACATCAGGATGTTAACTAATACTAACCTAATGTTTCAGATGTATGGTAGACGTCCAGCCTGAGTGGGGACAACAGACGGATGGGACACTTGTGGCCAAACACATCTCCATCACAACTCTGCAACAGCCATCATATCAGGTGTCACTAAAATGTTTTAATACAATCTTATTATGAAAGTCTATGCAATGTAATATTTTGAAGTTTGTTCTATAAAGTCAGTTTAAATTAATAAAACTACTAATTTAATAGCTATGGATGTTAAATTAATGTTTGGTGCCCTTTTTGCCTGAAGAATAATTGTCCTGGAATACACACAGGCGGCTGACTCCTGCCTTAGTGGAATTAGGCCTTTGTAAGACCTAAATACCGGTACCAAACTTTATGCCATGTCCCCCAAAGTATGATTAATTTTGATGGTTTCACTTTGTGAGTGGTAGAGGATACCTATAAGCCTAAAATATTAAATAATTTTTATGCAGAAGTGCACGGAATTTCGATGTATTCTAGGTTAAAGTCCTTGGAGTGCCACATGTATTTGTTGATTTCATTGAGTTTAGAGGTGAAGTTGGTTGGTGGAGAAAAAAAAAAATCTTTATAAATCATAATTCTTAAGATGGGATTTGGCGACTTTCAGTTCAATTATTATCATGGCACATTAGCTATTTTGAAATGTGTGCATCCTGTAATTTCGAAGCTAGTTTGTATAACTTTACATTAGTCAAAATTCTGGTCAGGTTAAACTATTTTAAGATAATAATAATAATAATATACTTGCCTATATTGGCCTAAGAACTTGAACAAATATTTAGTTGAAGTAGACCAGTTTAGTAATGTCTAATGAACTTCAAAATATTCCATAGACTATCATAAGTGGTGGACAGGGTATAGGCAGCAGCTTTATCTAACCATTTTTAAGTACTTCGTACAAATGGCAACACTGATTATTAAGTTATCATGAAACAGATCCTTCCCAAACTGAGATCTGTGGCAGTGGGTGACTGGTGAAAATTAACTAAATTCACTAGACTCGGTTCCCTATAGGTAGGCAGAGATTTTTCTTAAGTAATTGTTAAGTTTTAATACACCATATTTTCAATATGATCAATGCTCCAACTACATAATTTTAATCAGCTTTGGAAGAACCACTGGGAACGAAAGGTCCAACACAGTACTAAAACTAAACCTCTAACTATGCCAGGCCTTTCCTAAGTTGATAAAGTCCCGATGTAGCAACAATATAACCTAATTTGGCGTAATTTATTTGAAAGAACAAGTTTCCGTATGATCAGGTAAAGAAAGTTATTCTGGCTTTCACGAAACTCTATATCAGTTAAGGACCATAAGGAATCAATGGGGTACACATTATATCTACCGTTAGAATCCAACAGGTCCTTCCTAAACGGAGTAAAATTGTCTATGGGTACCCATAATAAAGTTGTTGTTCCCCAAGCTGCCTGGCCGAACAGCCCCAAGGCCCCGAGCAAGGCCAAGGCCATAACCGAGCGCCCCCACAGAACCCTCCCCGCCGACCACAATAAAGCCTGGGTGACCGAAGCCACTCCATGGCGGGGAGCTTGAGGAGGGTGCGGAAACGCCCGGGAAACCAAAGCCCCACCCATAATAAAGTAAATAATCATAGTGACAGTATAACCAAAAACAAAATTACGGACAGGTATTTACTAAACTCGGGGAATCAAGAGCTTAAGATTATCCAAATTAACACTCAAACTCTGACCGCTTCTTTTTTAAGTTAACTAAAATCGTCTGGAGGTAGCAATGATGAAAAAAGCATTGGAGTCATCTGCTTAAATGGGTTATGGAATTGGGTAACATTATAATTGATAATGATTAATACTACTGAATTAAAGTTTTCCACATCTGATTAGGGTTTACATTACGTAGCTCTTCAAAGATCCTGAGAAGTTGTCTGTTAAAGTAACCTTGAGGAATATTTGCCTTGGCCATCTTGTAGTGAGAGTTTCCCAGGACGGGTCTTGAGTATATCGAGGTTTAAGTGCTTATGTTCTGAGTGTGGTGTCCAGAGTTCGAATCCCGGGAGGGCCATATGCTTTAATTAGTTTATTAAAGTACATTGGGGTTTGTATTTTATAATAATATTAAAGAACGGGGTGTTACTTATATCAAAATCGGTTTGATTGACTAGACAATAAACTAAATATTACAGTTGTATATACAGTACAGTACATAGACCTTCCCTTGGTTATTAGATGTACCTTTATTTCCTTAGATGGGTTTATCATTATTAATATGCTTTCAAAGGGTAACTTATCAGACTGTAATTATTCCTCTATGCATACGTTCTATAAATTCATAAGTTTGTATTGTAATATCAATGTTGCCAAATGTACGAATTTCCTTTAGTACGATCTAGAAAAATGCTGCCAGTTAGTCGAAACTAAAATAGTTTGCCCAAAATCCTGCTCAAATACAGTGCAATTATAAGTTAACATTTTTCCTTGACAGTCTTCCTGTACTTCCAATAGCCTGTGCAACTAGTAAGATTTGTTTCACGTCATAGAAGTGTCGGCGAACTATTTATATTGACTGTACCCTTGTTAATATTAGTATGTAGTCACTTCAGTCTTGGAAGTTAATACTGTAGGTTTTACACTAATATGCAAAACACTGGAGACTAAGAAAATGATATTGGAGATATACTATGAAACTTCATTGTTTTCACTCGTATAATGGGACTAATTGAATTGAATCTATCTTAGTTAACCTGCCGAGACAGATGTAAATGCCATTGTAGATGAACAATTATCATAGACCAGCTTAGAATAAACTCAATATCGGTCTAAAATAACCCCACGTAAAATACTTTGCAAATTTGTCCTTCACTGGAGAACAATATACTAGGCCTCTAATGTAATTGGTAAAACAGGCTGCTCATATTGTCACTACCACTTGTCTCACTGACGAATAAAACACAGGCCATTGTGACTACAAAATAATTACCAAGGGCCATGTTTATCCTAGGTGGACTCGGATGTAAGCTTTTAGATGGCCTTGATGAGCACCTATGCCTCGTTTTAAGCAGTTATGCCCATGATTCTATCAAAATATCTGCAAATATCAGTCCCCCCATGGCTAAGGACTGTAATTTCATTTATAAGTTGTTGCAATACTTAACGTCAAGCCTACATGCCTAGACTCGTGATAAATATTAACGTAAATGGTTGTACTGTAAATTGGATTATTTCCTTAGGACTACTTCAAAGGTATTAAAGCCTATTCGTACAACGTATATAACTTTAGACCTATGACTCCTGTCTTTAGAATACTAGCAGTCCTGATGCTTTACTTAAAAGGTCTATTTGTTTAGGTAAATATTGATAACCGATATTAAAGTCTTTGATAAATTTGTTCTACAGCTGGCATAGTTTTGTTTGTAGTGATTAAATCAATGTTTTCAGTAATCACATAAATTCTACAGGATAGTTATATAATCCTGTTTAGAGGAGTAAATTTAAACTTTAACCATTATTCTCCAGTGTTTGCCCAACTCTTGAATACTAGTATCAATAATTGCATTAACAATATGATAAGCACTTTACAGGAATTTGGTATAATTTTAGACTTTACCATCTAATTTTACTAGTTATAATTAGTTTCATTGGTTAATTATTATTTAAATTTAATCTTTCCATGATTTGTTTAGCTTTCATTATTCCATTAATACAGATCTATACTGTAATTGTAAAGTAAATTGTCAATCATAAAGTTGATGCACTGATTTGGAATATATCAAGGAGTGAATGAAGGGTGGCCTACTCTGATGGGCACACTGTTTTATATCTCTTCTTTCTTTCCTTTTCCTAGGGGCCTCTTGTTCCCCTTGACTTATTAATGAAGTAGGTAGACTGACTGACTGACTGACCTCTTTTTCCCATACAACAATATTTAGTTTTGCTCACCGAATCGTCGCTGTTCGCTGCAATGGTGCCTCGCTCCACTGTTGAAGGGTCCATTGATGCTGTGGCAGTCGTTGATGTGTGTCCAATAGTCGCTTTGCTCTCGGCTGTCCACATCTTGTTTAAATCCCACCTTTCAACCTGAATAAAGTCATATTCAATAACTAGACTCATCACCATCCACTAATTTATGCTCACACTTCACTACCTACCAACTCAAATGGAATACCTACAACTTCATACTGAATACTCCAGCTCCATACTGAATACTCCAGCTCACTCAACATCTCTCAATATCTCTCCATATATATTCAACACATAAACATCTTCATAAAGACAGATAATATACCAAACAAATCTTAGTCTAACAGATCAATTTGTTTGACCAACCATAGCAAGCAAGCTCCTACATCATTGTTAATTCCTTGTCTGTTGTCTATGTGCTCTGTCTGTTGTCACCAGTTCTGCTGTCTGTTGGTTTTGTTGTTGGCCCGTTCTGCTGTCGTTGTCACCCGTTCTGCTGTGCCTAGCCTTTTCTGTTGTCTGCTGCATCTGCTTTACTCCTACCGTTTGTCCTTCTTGATACTGTCTGCTCATATCCCATACTGGACACCGACGACTTCTTGACTGCTTCCTGTCAATAAAATATACATTACAAATATATTCCTGACTTTTCTTATGTGTGTTTGGGGGCGTGTTGCAGGGAGGGTATTGATGTACCAGGGAAGGAGGGAGGATAATAGATTTAGCCAGAATACAGAATAGAACTAGTGTGCACAATAGAACAGAATAGAACAAACTAGGGCTGAAGGGAACTTCTATCTGGGATGGGGATAGGATGAACTACCAGGGAAGGGAAAGGGAAAAACTCATAGCGGGTGTGGAATGGTTATATAGGAGACTGAACGAAAAATATTAATATATAACAAAAAACTAGAACCCCCCCGGACCCCCATCCTACCCCCCCCCCCCCAACCCCTGGGTCCCCCTCAGGACCCCCCCCACACTACCCCCTCAGGACCCCCCCCACACTACCCCCTCAGGACCCCCCTCTACCCCCTCAGGCCCCCCCCCCTCTACGACCCCCCTCCCCCCTCAGGACCACCCCCCTTAGGAACCTCATCCTCGACCCCCACTCAGGACCCCCCCCCCCTCAGGACCCCCGACCCCCTCCTTGAAACTCCTGTATTTCTGGTGCCTCAATATTTTAATCTTTTTACAGATGTGATGTGTTGCTGCGACCAGACTGAGGACCCTGGACCAATGGACAACGCTACCTTAATAAAAATAAAAAATAAAATATTTGAATCTTGACTATTGATTCCAACCTGTTGATGTAATCCAATATTGTAGATAAATCATATATATTTCTGATGGTTATTCATATTAACTTTGAATGCAAAAAATTAAACTAATTATTATTGTAATCCAATATCGCAGAAATATTTTTGGATAACGATTACTGAAATTAAACTGAAATCAATAAGAATAGCAAAGCCAATTAAACTAATATTAAAGGCTTAACATCCAACTTAAATTAATTAATCTTCATTTTTGAATGAATAGAACAAACTATTACTACACGCCAATACCCTCGATAAATTGAAAGAAAACTTTACAAATTTGAAATATTGGAATACATTGCCAGATAATAGAAACGGTAAGTTCACGAAACTAATTACAAAATAAAATGTCTGGGTGAGGGTGAGGAGGGATGACTGGGTGAGGGTGAGGAGGGATGACTGGGTGAGGGTGAGGAGGGATGTCTGGGTGAGGGTGAGGAGGGATGTCTGGGTGAGGGTGAGGAGGATGTCTTGGGTGAGGGTGAGGAGGGATGACTGGGTGAGGGTGAGGAGGGATGTCTGGGTGAGGGTGAGGAGGGATGTCTGGGTGAGGGTGAGGAGGGATGACTTTCAATACCTAATATATCTAGCTTCTTGGAGAGGTAGGTAGGAAGAGCTACATGGGTTGGGATAAGCAGGCAAATAGCAATAGTTACATGGGATAGATTATGATGGTTACATTGGTAGATATACACCTGTTACATGGGAAGAATAGATCAGTAGATATATAGTTAAGGAATATATAGCTTAGTGACTCCAGTAATTAAATTTATACAATAGTTTACAATTACATAAAACATCTATAATAATACTTCAATATATACATTACCTAAAATAACATGAACAATGAACAGTTCTATGGGACTATTCTATGTTCTATGTTCATAGTTCTATGCACATAGCTCCAGTCACATAACTTTAGGATATCAATTAACTTTGGCATAGGCAATACTTTGATAGACAACCACATGTCATATTGAGAACACTGAACACTACCAACACAACAAATATTAGAACACACCAAATCACTGCCAAAACACCAAGTACACTACCAACAGACCTAATTTCACTGTCAACACATCAAATTTCACTGTCAACACATCAAATGTCACTGCCAACACATCAAATATCACTACCAACACTTCAAATAACACTACCAATTCAACACATTTCACTGCCAACACACATGCTTATTTATTGTACATTGCTCCAGTTGCATTATACCTTCAATGATTAAATTAACCAACACCTATACACCACTTGGCCAACACCACGTAATTACCAAGACCACTGAATGCTGCCAACACCCTTAATCACACTGCCAACATTTAGATTCAATGATTGTCAACTCTTATCTCTGCCAACAATCTACTCTACTTTGCCAACAGTCGTACACACATTTAATTGGCATATAACTAACTTACCCTAATTTGACCGTACACTTTTAACACCTAAACATACACTTACTCAAATAATTAATATATCTCTACCCTACGTTCGTGATGAACGTAGGGTAGAGATATATAAACTATACTCTGCCAGCATTCACAAATCATATCACACTTCCAATACACACTAATCACAATGCCAACCGACTTTCTCATTTTGCCAAAATCCCTACTCAACTTAACACTACTACATCACACCACACACCACAGGAAGAAAAACTTGCAATAATTCGGAGCCCCAACCTCCCCCCAAAAGCTGCCCACTATACATAAGCTAGTGTCAAAATTATTCAACACTACTTCATAAACCGAATAGGATAGAATTAGGCTATATACTAGTAGATAGTTAACATTATTAGTATAACTCAGGCTTACCTCAGTACTGCCTGGTGGGAGAGGGAGATAGTCCAGGTGTAGACATGTTAACTTGGCTGATGAACTAGATTGAACCTGAGAAGAATTATATATAGACGGCACACTTAAGAACATTGAAAAAAATATAAAAGTATTACTTAACAGCTTGGCTATTAAACAAAAGTTAAACTGAAATCAATGATTAAGAATTATAAAAAATGCCAACTGCATTGCCAATGAAATAATATTAGAAGCTTAAAATCCAAAATAAATCTATATGAAAAATTCCCGAAAGCCCAATGGTTATTGGAAAATTAATAATTATAAAGATGTACTTAAAGAAAATTAATGTACATATAAATATTGGGCAAATAATGTAGTGAACAATAAGTTATACTATGGTCACAAAGCCAAGTTCGGTATAGAGTACTTTAGGTACGTAATATAAAAGCAAAGCATTGTTCATTTGTTATAAGATATATAAAACCAGTAAGGATAATACAAAAATAACTAGGTATTAAAAGTATGATTTTTGTAAGATAATATAAAAATTTATGTCCGACTGATCAATAAAATACTAAGTCTATAATTATATATTTTTTAATATCCATTATATTTTTGTTTCCTGTTATTTAAAGTGTATACTGTATGTACCGTGTTTTGGAAGATATTATACAAATGTATGTCTGACTGATCAATAAAATACTAAGTCGATATATTCTTTTTAATATCCATTATAAAAAAAATCTTATTACAAGTTCATTATATTTTTAAGTTATATATAATTATTACTTTAAGTTATTCAAGTATAGTTTTTCTAAGTTCTTTTCATATTCAGTATATTTCTAAGTCCATATTTTGGAACTTAATTTATAATTGAGAACTATTTTTTTCTAAGTTCTCTTCATATTCAGTATATTTTCTCAGTTCTGTCATGTGTATAGTTTCATATTTTATTTATAATTGAGAACTAGTTTTTATAAGTTAATTGTTTCATTTTAGAAGTTCTCTTTTAATTTATTTTTTCTAAGTCCATATATTGGAACTTTATTTATAATTGAGAACTATTTTTCTAAGTTTTTATCAGTTATAAAAGTCATAGCTTATAATATAGTGATCAATAAAAGATAGAAGTTCGTTTTTTTTTTATAAAGCAAAGTTCGCGTGACAAAGACGATCTATAACAATATTATATCAAGTGAAGTTAATAGCAAATACAGAGTTATGAATTCAAGTGATAGAATGTATCATAAGTTACATTTAAGGCAAATACAATCATTATTGAAATTAAAGCAAAGCAAAATATTGAAGCTGAAGGAGGGAACCAACTCGGGGAAGAAGGGGGGGAGAGGGGACATCATCAAAGCAACAAAACTGTGAAGTAATAAGAACAATAGCAAAGATTAGAGTAAAGGTAATAAAACCTATCTGATCTGAAAGGGAAAAATAGATTAGCCTAACCTAACACACACCATTCATACCATGCAACTACGACTACTTACTATGACTACTTACTACGACTACTTACTACGACTACTAACTACGACTACATACTACGACTACATACTACGACTACTTACTACGACTACTTACTACGACTACGAACTACGACTACGAACTACGACTACGAACTACGACTACGAACTACGACTACGAACTACGACTACGACTACGAACTACGACTACGAACTACGACTACGAACTACGACTACGAACTACGACTACGAACTACGACTACGAACTACGACTACGACTACTCCTAACCTACCCTCCCCTCCTAACCTAACCACCACCACTACGACTACATACTACGACTACATACTACGACTACAACTAACTACTACTAACTACATCTAACTACAACTAACTACAAACAAAACACAAATATCACTCCCCTTGAATCGTAGTGGCGTGGGCAGTCTCTAGCAGCGGCGGTAGAGTCCTAAGGCAGCAACCGGCAGAGTCCGCAGGCAGCAGAGTCCGCAGGCAGCAGAGTCCGCAGGCAGCAGAGTCCGCAGGCAGCAGAGTCCGCAGGCAGCAGAGTCCACAGGCAGCAGAGTCCACAGGCAGCAGAGTCCACGGGCAGCCACCCCAATCCTGAAAAACAAGAAACAAAACATTAATTTGGGCAATAGATTGACAAGCGCTGAGATCATATATAATAATTAAACAATACTATGTTCACGACAAGTAGGCCAGTAATTAGTTTTGTCTTTGAATGTTTCAACAGTTACATTAACATATGGAAATAAGATACTAATTATTCAGCGACGATTATGATGCATATTTCTAGTAAACTTTTTAACTTTCAAATTGTGGAAATAAAAACTGATTATTAGCCTATGTGTCATGCACAGAGTATAATGAGTTGGGCAGTAACTCACCCCAGACAGTTCGTAGGTTGTGGTGGCAGAGTCCATAGTTAGGGGATGGTGTTGGTAGCTTGTGGTGTGTTGGTAGAGTCCATAGTTGTTGGCAGTCTCGTAGAGCTGGCAGAGTTCACAAGCAGATCCTGAAAACAAGAAACAATAAATTAATTTGGGCAATAGATTACCAAGATGAGAGCTCACATAAATCATAAATAAAACTACTATTTTTCACAAATGGAATGTTTTTCAGTAATGCGAGGTAAGCAACGAAATACGATGGTAATTATCAAGCATCAATAATGAAAGGAATAGTTATAAACTTTCTGATTATGTCTAATTATCAATAATATTGCGGGATATGTTAACAGTACAAAAGAACCGAGTTGCATTTAAACGTCTTACTGAACTGGGTTGTATAGAAAACGGTAGTGCGCGCGTTAGTCCTAGGGCTGGCGGGCTGCCTGAGTCGCCCAAAAACGCCTAAAACGCCCGAAATCACCACGCCCAAAATAACGCTACAGTATTATAACCTACACCAATGGATTTACCGCATCATTTTAGACTTTCTTTATACTTTTTTCTTTCCTGGACTTGTGTCAGATTCTCCAAATTCGTCTCCCCTGAGCCAAAAATCGAAATTTTCAGTCACAAATTTGAAAGTCCATTAACTTTTGCAATTTTCGAGTTACAAGGCTGAGACTTTGACAATGGGTAGTTCTAGTTGTTCAGAGAAATGCACTTTCTCAGATTTTTCAATTTGTATTTTGTTCGAGAGATATGAATAAATTAGTGCAGCTTTACAAATGAAACGTGAACTATACGTAAATGTGCTTGAAAGCAGTTGTTCCTTCACACAATTATGCACTTAATTATATATTTCGTTCTATATGAAAATTCACAACAGTAAGAAACTGTAATAACAACTGAATAATGTAGATATTGAAGTACTTGGTGATCCACGCACTCTGGCTGCCTGGTGCAAAGTCCAGCTAAAATCGCCCTAATTTACCATGCCAAAATTAACCTACACTTTTCTAACTTATGCTATTCGATTTACCGCATAATTTAACCCTTTCATTAAACGTTTTATATACAACTTGTCGGAGGTTTTCTCTATCCACATTCGTAAGTCCACAAATCGCACTTTTTTCAACAATTCTTATACAATAATCTTGATCTCTGACCTCTCTGTAACTCAAAAGGGCCTAGAGCAAACTGGCTGTAATTATCCACACACCTATTTCTTGGTGGACTCTTCCCAAATGATAGAAACGTCAGCGCGATTGCTTTCATTAATTTCGAGTTATAAGCAGTTAAGGGGTCAACATTATTGTCAAGTTTGCTGGCACTACCTATATTTGTATATCTGTCTTATAGCGTAATGCATAGTGCGCGGAATTTCGATGCGAGTATCCTGGGTTCGAGTCCTCGGAGTGCCACATGTATTTGTTGACTTAATTAATTGAGTTTAGATGTGAAGTTGGTTGGCATAAAAAAACATAATAATATTTCATATTTCTCGTACTTGTTGAACATTCAATTTGTGAAAAAGAAACTCATTATTGGCCTACTTGTCGTGAACAGAGAATATATATTGTAATAAATACAGCAGTAACTCACCCCAGGCAGTTGGTAGGTTGGGATGTGTTGGCAGAATTAGGTTGGGATGTGTTGGCAGAGTCCATTATCTCGCAGAGTCCACAGGCAGCAACTCAAATCCTGAACAAGAGAAGAATACAAATAATTAATAATAGATTAGAATATTCGACTACGAAATAGTTAATAGTACAGGTTCTAAATATTAGTAATACGGACTATTAATCACTAAAATACGCGACTGAGAAACATTAGCAAAAGTACGGATCTTTAAAATTAATTAAATAAAAACTAACCCTTTCACGCATATGACGCGATTTTGAGCCTATTGGGGATACTTTAAAGCCTTTGTTACCATCAGGGGTATTTAGAAACCTTTAGTTTACTTACTTCAACCTCTGTAGTTGTCTTTGAGTTAGCTGTGGGCAGAAAACTAATTTTGGGAAGGTAATTATAAGAGTGAGAGAACTCAAATTTGTATTGCTAATCTGGCAACCTCTGCGTCATAAATGCGTGAAAGTATTTACAAACTGCAGGATATGTTGACAGTACAAAGAACCGAGTTGCATATAAATGTCTCTGCTGAACTGGGTTGCATAGAAAACGGTAGCGCGCGCATTGGTCGTGGGGCTGGCTGGCTGCCTGAGTCGCCCTAAAACGCCTAAAACGCCCGAAATTACCACGCCCAAAATAACGCTACAGCATTCTAACCTACACCAATGGATTTACCGCATCATTTTAGGCTCTCTTTGTATACTTTTTGCTTTGCTGGACTTGTGTCAGTTTCTCTATATTCGCTTCCCCTGAGCCAAGAATCGACATTTTCAGTCACAAATTTGAAAGTCCAGTAACTTTTGTAGTTTTTGAGTTACAAGGTTGAGACTTTGACAATAGGTAGTTCGATTTATTTCTAGAAATGAGTTTTTAAAGATTTAAATTTTTTTTTTTTTAAGAAAGTTACGAATAAATTAGTGCCGCTTTATTCATAAAACGTGAATTATAAGTAAATGTGGTTGAAATTAGTGGTTTATTCACACAAATATGCACTCAATAATATAGTCTGTTTCATAAACACCCTTAAAAAATAAATACTATTCAATAATAACCGAATAATACAAATAATAAAGGACTTGGTGATCCGCGCACACTGGGCTAGTCTGGCCGTCTGGCCCAATAACGTCCCAAAACGCCCTAATTTACTACGCCCAAAATTAACGCTACACCTTTCTAACCTACACCAATCGATTTACCACATTATTTTAGCCTACCTTCTCTACTTTTTAATTTGCTGGACTTGTGTCAGTTTCTCCAAATTCGCCTTCCCTGAGCCAAGAATCGAAATTTTCTAGTCTCAAATTTGCAAGTCCATTTGTAACGAAGTACCGGTAATTGGTAACATTATTTTGTATTTACGCAATGTGCTACTTATTTATGCATTCTGTCTCAGATTAATCTATAACAAACGAAAAACGTAGTACTGTATAAAAGATGAATGTAGTATTAAAGTACTGACTATCCACGCACTCTAAACCTTGATTTCTTAACCCCTTGAAGCTCTGACGCATTTTAGCAGATTATTTTGGCTATCATTTTACGATGTTATGCAGCTTAGGAAGGATCTGTGGGTATTGCAAGGTTAAAGGCTATCTTAATCAACCCTCTGACTTCCATATACCTTTCCTAATCTGAATAAAATCGTCTAATAATTACCAGAAAACAAAAGAAATGCGTCTTGGATCTTGAAAGGGTTAAGTTAATGTGTGTGATTATCTATTTATCAACTCTGCGTAAGTTAAGACGGTTGAGATAGTCTTTTACCTCAATAATTCCAACAGATCCTTCCTAAGCTGTATAAAATCGTCTCTTGACAGCCAGAAAAACTGCTAAACTGCGTCATAATCTTCAAAGGGTTAAATTTAGCCTTATACCAAGGGATCAATAACTTACCTTGGGTTAGTTGTGGTAGTGGTGGTCGTAGTGGTGGAGATCGTACTGGTGGTAGTTGTGGTCGAGATGTTCTGCTGGTTGTTGTGGTAGTGGTGGTTGTTGAGGTAGTGGTGGTGGTTGTTGTGGTAGTGGTGGTTGTTGTGGTAGTGGTGGTAGAGATCGTACAAGTGGTAGTGGTGGTGGTAGAAGCTGGTTGTGGTATAGATGGCACTGGTACTAGTTTCGGTAGAGATGTTTATTTCATTTGATTTTTGTTTTCTCTTAACTGGTAGTCGTAGTGATGGTAGTCGCCGAGGTAGTAAAAGTAGTGGTTGTAGTTGTGGTAGCTGATATGGTGGTAGCCGTGGTAGTAGCTGTGGTGGTAGTAGTAGTGGTGGTGGTGGTGGTAGACATAGTTGTGGTAGCTGTGGTGGTAGCCGTGGTGGAAATAGTAGTGGTGGTTATAGTGGTAACCATTTTCGTGGTGGTAGTAGTTGAGGTGATTATAGTGGAAGTGGCGGTAATTGTGGTAGCTGTAGTGGTTTTAATGGGGGTGGTAGCTGTGGTAGCTGTGGCAGCCGTGGTAGTAGTAGTGAGGGTAGTTGTGGTATCTGGTTGTAGCCGTGGTAGCTGTGGTTGTAGTCGTGGTGGTAGTTGTGGTACCTGTGGTGGTAGTCGTAGTGTTGGTGATCTTCTTTCGGCTGTTTCTCTTAGGGGTCGCCACAGCAGATCACTCGCTTCCATCTCACTCTGTCCCCTGTTATCACACCAACCTCCCACATGTCCTCCCTCACTGCATCCATCAACCTCCTCTTTGGCTTTCCTCTTTTAATTTTGCCTGGTAGCTCCATCCAAAGCATCCTTCTCCCAACATACTTCACATCCCTCCTCTGCACATGTCCAAACCACCTCACGGCTCAATCTCGCCTTTCTCCTTTTGTCCCGTCGTACATGCGCTGTCCCTCTAATATACTCATTTCTAATTCTGTCCATCCTTGTCACTCCAAAAGAAAATCGCAGCATCTTCAACTCTGCTACCTCCAACTCTGCCTCCCGTCTTGTTGCCAATGCCACGGTCTCCATACCGTACAACATAGCTGGTCTCACTACCGTCTTATATACTTTCGCTTTCACTTTTGCAGAAACCCTTCTATAGCAGATTACTCCTGCTGCCACCCTTCTCCACCCACTCCACCCGGCCGGCACCTTAGTGTTGGTGGTTAGTGGTGGTAATGGTAGCTGTGGTAGTAGTTGTGGTAGCTGTGGTGGTAGTCGTGGTTGTAGTTGTAGTGGTAGCGGTGTTGGCAGTATTCGTAGTAGTAGTGGTGGTAGTTGTGGTAGTAGTTGTGGTAGCGGTGTTGGCAGTAGTCGTCGTGATGGTAGCGTTGACAGTTAATAGTGATAGTTCTGGTGGTAGCTGAGGTGGTAGCGATGTTGGCAGTAGTCGCAGTAGTAGTCGTGGTGGTAGTAGTTGTGATAGCCGTTGTAGTAGCCGTGGTAGTAGTTGTGGTAGTTGTGGTGGTAGCGGTGTTGGCAGTAGTCGCAGTAGTAGTCGTGGTGGTAGTAGTTGTGATAGCCGTTGTAGTAGCCGTGGTAGTAGTTGTGGTAGCAGTGTTGGCAGTAGTCGCAGTAGTAGTCGTGGTGGTAGTAGTTGTGATAGCCATTGTAGTAGCCGTGGTAGTAGTTGTGATAGCGGTGTTGGCAGTAGTCGCAGTAGTAGTCGTGGTGGTAGTTGTTGTTGTTGTTGTTGTTCCCCAAGCTGCCTGGCCGAACAGCCCCAAGGCCCCGAGCAAGGCCAAGGCCATAACCGAGCGCCCCCACAGAACCCTCCCTGCCGACCACAATAAAGGCTGGGTGACCGAAGCCACTCCATGGCGGGGAACTGAGGAGGGTGCGGAATCGCCCGAGATACCAAAGCCTCACCCAGGGCCCTGTGCCCCTCAGCAATTATGAAGAGAAAGTTGAGGGGCAAAGGAAAAATGTGACGCTTTGGCTTCCAATCTTGGTAGATTGGGAGGTCAATCCACGGAAGAGACGCCGTCACTTGAGATCTAGAAAATATATAAGTAAAAGGAACAGTCAGAGTAAGCTATGGGTATGGCAGAGATCGCTCAGTTCTCACTCTGATAGACCAGCCCAACACCACATGACTAGAACCCTATCCTCTCAGCATCAGCTAGAAAAGGCCCTAGAAAGCCGCCTTTAGCCGTGGTAGTAGTTGTGATAGCCGTTGTAGTAGCCGTGGTAGTAGTTGTGGTAGTAGTTGTGGTAGTAGCGGTGTTGGCAGTAGTCGTAGTGGTGGTGGTAGCGTTGGCAGTTAATACGTAAGCACCAAAACCCACACATTCTGGAAGGAAGAATTATAATCATTAGTAATATAGTCAGATTTCTAATACCGGTAAAGTAAAAATTCATTAAGGGGAGATGGGTCGTTTTTCTGGTCCACTTCTCCCTCATGTTTAGCCTCATTAGTATTCAGATTGCATGACGTTCAGCCCATTACATACATACATACATACATTCGCCTCTTCCATATCCTTGATTATTTAACCCTTTGAAGATTGTGACGTATTTTAACAGTTTATTCTGGCTATCAATAGACGATATAATATAATTTAGGAAGTATATGTGGGAATTATATGAGTAAAGACTATCTCAACTAACCCCCTGGCTTCCATATGCCCTTTCCAATCTGAATAAAATCATCTAATAATAGCCCGAAAACAGAAAAATGCGTCATGGTATCGTCTAAGAGTTAAGTGTGTACCGGTATAGCAATAAAGTGATAAAGTCTACGGACCCTACACATACACAACCCCTATCATTGTCGGTGGTAGTTACTATAGATATATCGTATGCCTAGCCAGTTAATATGGTGTGTTATTAGTTGAGATAGCAATGAAAAGTATTAGCACATTATTACACCACAATAATTGATATTAAAACAATTAGTGGAATATAATACAAACACATAGAAACTGCATACTTTCCATTAAGTATTGAGGGAGGGTGGAGGGAGGGATGGATGCAGTGGGAGGGAGGGTGGGAGATGGATGTAGTGGGATGAGAGAGGGAGGGGTGCATGCAGTGGGGAGGGAGGGAGGGGGGAAGGGGATGAATGCAGTGGGGAGGGAGGGAGGAAGGGGAATGAAAGCAGTGGGGAGGGAAGGGGGATGAATGCAGTGGGGAGGGAGGGAGGGAGGGAGGAGAATGAATGCAGTGGGGAGGACGAGAGGGAGGAGGGTGGGTGGGCCATAAATGGAGTACGGAGGGAGGGAGGTGGATAGAATAACATTAATAAACTGGTATTGAAAGGGTATACAAAAAGGGAAACAAGTCACTCCGGCCCACATATCTTCCGGTTCCAGTAACTCCGGCCCTATAATTACTTTGGTCAAAACTCTTGCTATTCTATGGACTAGCGTATCAGAAGATGGGACTTCCTTGGACCCTTGCCTGCTGTTTAGGCTGAGGGTTTGGGAAGCCTACCAGGTGAAATAACTATGCCCTGTCGGGTGAGGACTGGTCCTCTCCAGAGTGAAGTTTGGTATTCTCTACCCAACCTTAGCCGTTTCTGTCTGTCACTTTTACTGTACTGCTTTTCCTTCTGGGTGCTGGCGAGATCGCCCGATTGGGTGCAAGGGGGGCTGCGGACGGTGGGGGCATTGGCCCGGGGTTGTAAGCCCGTTGGCTTATGATTCCCTCCCCCGCTGTCCTCTCAGAGACAGATCTCATGTCACCCTGGTTCCTTCCCCCTTCGGGGGCCCGAGCATCTGGAGCGGCTTCGGTCAACCGGACTCAGTACTGTTCGGCCAGACAGTCTAGGGAGCAACAACAACAACTATACCCTGTTATAAGTAGGTAGGCCAGAAATCCTCAACATTAACCTCTATAACTCAAAAAGGGCTAAAGCAGATGGGCTTTAAATTTCCACACCTATTCCCTGGCTGACCCCTTCCAAATGGTAGAAATATTAGCTCGATTACTCTAGTCTTTTGTGAGTTATAGAGGTTAATGTTCAATAGTTTTGGTCTACTTATTTGGAACAGGCTATAGGCAAGTTCATTTGGTCACAAGAAACAACACCTATGTATTTTTACTTCTACTTTTGGTTCCGGGAGGTCGGGGACCGGGGGAGTGTGATCACTGTTATCTGGATATTCTCTTGGGCGACCTAGATGTGTGTGAATTTGTGTGTGTGTATTTGTTTCCCTGTTCGGGCTCTGTCTCGAGTCGGCCACCCCCAGCTATGGGGTATGTGCCTGAGTATATACAGTACATACATACATATACATACTTGGTTTTTAAGTACCGAATGATTTGAAGCAAAGTTACTTCAGAGTAATACCCTATATAAAATTGCATGTTGATCATGGCTGTCTTTGTGTGTGTGGTGTGGGGAGGAGTCGGTTGCTAGAGCCATGTGAGGGTTGCTATGGACGTGTAGGTTGCTAGGGTCATGTGAGGGTTGCTATGGGCGTGTGGGTTGCTATGGATATGTGTTGGTTGTTAGGGCTGCGTGCTAGGCTTGCGCGCTGTGTGTGGTGTGGGGGAGGAGTCGGTTGCTAGGGCCATGTGAGGGTTGCTATGGACGTGTAGGTTGCTAGGGTCATGTGAGGGTTGCTAGGGTCATGTGGGTTGCTATGGGCATGTGTTGGTTGCTAGGGCTGCGTGTGGTGTGGGGGAGGAGTCGAGGTGTTAGTTGTTTGTCACTGCTCTGGTCCGAGATGCCTCCATGCCGTTCCTAGGGATATATTTGGGTTGCTAGGGACATGTTGTGTGCGTTGCTAAGGACATACTGGGTTGGTTGCTAGGACTGCGTGGGAGACTTGCGCGCTGTGTGTGGTGTGGGGAGGAGCTTAAGTGTTGGTTGCTGTCACTGTTCTGGTTCGAGATGCCCCCCATGCCGTGTTGTCCTCTTGCATTGTGAGGATTTCAAGGGGTGTCCACCGTGTCTGTAGGGCTACTTGTCTTGGATAAGCTGTTAAACCCTTTCAGTATCCGGGGAAACTTTTCACTTTAATGTGTGTGTGTGTGTGTGTGTGTGTGTGTGTGTGTGTGTGTGTGTGTGTGTGTGTGTGTGTGTGTGTGTGTGTGTGTGTGTGTGTGTGTGTGTGTGTGTGTGTGTGTGTGTGTGTGTGTGTGTGTGTGTGTGTGTGTGTGTGTGTGTGTGTGTGTGTGTGTGAGTGTGGGGGGGGGGTGTGCAGGGTGGGGGGGGGGGGGGTGATCCTGTATCCATTTTCATTAGTCTATGCACAAAAATCAGTTTTCTGTGAGTTTCGAGGGGTTGAGGGGGGGAGCATCCGGATAAGTACAGAATCACCGAGAGAAGAGAGAGATAATTGTATTTTATTTTATAAGGCCCTCAGAAAATCAACTGAACCCTCTTGACTCCCACAATAATCAAATTCCTTCCTAAACTAAATATAATCGACTATATCTTTCATATATTATATCCGTGGTTTGTATACAGGGAGGCCGGAGTGACTAGGGCCGGTAGAAGTAGGGGCCGGAATGACTTGAAATCTAAATACGGTATATATGCCTAAGCTCATTCGGTATATTGATAGTGATTTACCCTTCTATCCTTATATTGGGAGGCCGAAGTGACTAGGGCCGGTAAAACTAGGGGCCGAGTTGACTTGGAATCTAAAAAAGGTATATAAACTCATTGGGTATATTGATAGTGATTTACCCTTCTATCCTTATATTTGGAGGCCGGAGTGACTAGGGCCGGTAAAACTAGGGGCCAGAGTTATTTGAAATATAAGAAAAAGGTATATAAACTCATTGGGTATATTATTGATACCCTTCTATACTTATATTGCCTTCAGCCGGTATCACACGAACGCTTTTTCCCTCCACATTTATCCTTAACACTGGTCTGGCAGCTTATGAGGTCAACTTTTATGATAGTTCGGTTACCAAAATTCATCTACCATCAGTCTAGTTTACGATACCAGGGCGAAATACTCCAGAAATGTTGCCAGAAAAATGTTGATCATCGAATGTTGACTAAAAAAGCTCTCGTGTGATACCAGCTTAAAGGTTCCGGCCGTAAGTGGTAATGGTAGCTTGGTATGAGTTTGCTTTTGCTAACAAAATACCTATTATGTAATTCTTTACCGTATTTCTCCTTTAAAAACCTTACTGGATTGTCTGATAATTACGAGATTAGGAACCTATACAATACTTAATGAAGCTTAGTTTACCAGATTAGAAGATAGAAGATGCTGATCACGAATAACTGGTAAGTGATTTTCGGACAAGGTTATTTTTTAAATGGGCCTCCACTCCCCTCCTTAATAATATGGTCTAGTTTGGGGGGGCTGACTGACCCCATATACTGATGATTACAATACGTCGTTAGGGGGGTAGGGGGGTGGGGGGGGGGGGGAAGGGGGTGGCAAAGTCCCCCTTCAACATATTCTATATCCATTTTCTTTAGTCTATGCTTAAAACTAAGTTTTCTCTGGGTTTCGAGGGGGTGGGGGGCATCCGGATAAGTAAACCGAGAGAGAGAGTAAAAGAGAGAATGAGAGAGTAAGAGTAAGAGAGAGAGAGTAAAAGAGAGAGAGAGAGAGAGTGCAAGAGAGTGAGAGAGAGCGAGTGAGAGAGAGCGAGTGCAAGAGAGTGAGGGAGAGAGCGAGTGCAAGAGAGTGAGGGAGAGAGCGAGTGCAAGAGAGTGAGAGAGAGAGCGAGTGCAAGAGAGTGAGAGAGAGAGCGAGTGCAAGAGTGAGAGAGAGAGCGAGTGCAAGAGAGTGAGAGAGAGAGCGAGTGCAAGAGAGTGAGAGAGAGAGCGAGTGCAAGAGAGTGAGAGAGAGAGCGAGTGCAAGAGTGAGAGAGAGAGCGAGTGCAAGAGAGTGAGAGAGAGAGCGAGTGCAAGAGAGTGAGAGAGAGAGCGAGTGCAAGAGAGTGAGAGAGAGCGAGTGCAAGAGAGTGAGTGAGAGAGCGAGTGCAAGAGAGTGAGAGTGAGAGTGTGAGAGAGCGAGAGAAAGAGTGAGAGCGAGAGAAAGAGTGAGAGCGAGAGAAAGAGTGAGAGCGAGAGAAAGAGTGAGAGCGAGAGAAAGAGTGAGAGCGAGAGAAAGAGTGAGAGCGAGAGAAAGAGTGAGAGCGAGAGAAAGTGAGAGCGAGAAAGAAAGAGTGAGAGCGAGATTGTGAGCGAGAGAGAGCAAGAGAAAGAGTGAGAGCGAGATTGTGAGCGAGAGAGAGCGAGATTGTGAGCGAGAGAGAGCGAGAGATCGAGTGAGAGGATGAGAGCGAGAGAGAGAGAGAGAGAGAGAGAGAGTGAGTGAGTGAGTGAGTGAGTGAGTGAGAGCGAGTGAGTGAGTGAGAGCGAGTGAGTGAGTGAGTGAGAGCGAGTGAGTGAGAGTGAGTGAGTGAGTGAGAGCGAGTGAGTGTGAGTGAGCGAGTGAGTGTGAGTGAGTGAGTGAGAGTGAGTGAGTGAGAGTGAGTGAGTGAGAGCGAGTGAGTGAGAGCGAGCGAGAGAGAGCGAGCGAGAGAGAGCAAGCGAGCGAGAGAGAGCAAGCGAGCGAGAGAGAGCAAGCGAGCGAGAGAGAGCAAGCGAGCGAGAGAGAGCAAGCGAGCGAGAGAGAGCAAGCGAGAGAGAGAGAGCAAGCGAGAGAGAGAGAGCAAGCGAGAGAGAGAGAGCAAGCGAGAGAGAGAGAGCAAGCGAGAGAGAGAGAGCAAGCGAGAGAGAGAGAGCAAGCGAGAGAGAGAGAGCAAGCGAGCGAGAGAGAGAGTGTGAGAGCGAGCGAGCGAGAGAGAGAGTGTGAGAGCGAGTGAGAGCGAGCGAGTGTGTGAGAGAGCGAGAGAGCGAGTGTGAGAGCGAGAGCGAGAGAGCGAGTGTGAGAGCGAGAGAGAGAGAGTGAGAGCGAGATAAAGAGAGCGAGAGGATATTTACGAGACTACCACGAATTATCGGTTAATGTGTTCGTTTGGAATAAAACTCAATTTCACCATTATTTTGTTGTCCTTTGATATACAGTGGTGTTTTATAGTGGAAACAATCGGAAATTAGTCTTTACCCAATATACAACCATGTTAACCCTTTCACGCACAGGACGCGATTTGGATAATATTCAAGGACACTACATCAGCGCTATTAGACACAATGTATTAAGGAAAATAGGGACCAATAGACTAGCCATATTTTTCTCATTATAGTCCGCATGGAGGAATTTTGTTATCGACAACTTGAATAAGGGGGGGGGGGGGGCGCTAATTAGGGGTTGGCCCCACAATGTTGATGAAATAAGTGCAGAATAATGGCGTCGCCGTTGTCTGCAGGGTGAATTTAGGTTTTAAAGTGCTTGGGAGAGAGGTACCCTGACCAGGATTCGAACCCACTCACTCCAGGTATACAGTATGTGGGAGAGTTGGTCACCTTAACCACTCGGCCAGAGTAAAATCCGTTCATGCCCGAGTGGTTACGGTGCCTGACTCTCCCAAATATACCTGGAATGAGTGGATTCGAATCCTGGCCAGGACACCTGTCTCCCAACCTGTCCGACATTATCATTATATATTAACAGTACTTATTATAGTGTCCACAACAAATATATATTTCCGCTGGTCGGATATATCTAACAACTAACTATGGGGCATAATAAACCTTTATAACACGCAAAGATCAAGGTGCCTGATTTTGATCCCAATGAAAATATTGTCTGAATTTTGTCATGGCCTTTTTTTTTTTTTTTAAGATAGTTTTCATCAATACACAGTGGTTTAATTACCTACGATCCTCGTAAAATACGTCTTCCCCATTATCCAATGATCTTGAAACACTCGGATGTACTTTTTGTTTCTTTTCAGAGTAAAACAAATAATACTAACTGCTTTTTGCCTTGGGAACACAGGACGGAACCCTCCCCCCCATGACTTATTGAAATCAGCATATATTTTGCCAGTAGGGGGCCTAATTAAAAGAGTTTTACCGCCGTCGATAAGATGTAATAGGGAGAGTTTTAGTTTTTATACAGTGCTGTATATAGTGTTCATATAATGCATTTCCGATGATTATAGCAAATGTTTATATGATCTTTGCAATATCCTTATTTTATAATAGCTTTCAAATATTAAAAACAAATTGTGGTCGTTTCGTAAATAAGTAGCGCGAGTGTGTTTGTGAGAGAGAGAGAGAGAGAGAGAGAGAGAGAGAGAGAGAGAGAGAGAGAGAGAGAGAGAGAGAGAGAGAGAGAGAGAGAGAGAGAGAGAGAGAGAGTGGGGATGGGTGAGGGAGGTGGGTGAAGGTGAGGGGGTCTGGGGGGGGGGGTATCCAAGATTACTTTAAAGGGCAGCATCTAAATCACCGTAGACCTAAGCTAATAACAAATAATAATTCGTTTTACAATTCATGTATATACTGTATAAACCAAAAATCCTATATTGAAAAGTAGTGGTGATGTGGGAAGGTAAGGGAAATTGGTGGGAGTGGGTGGGAGGTTGGGTGAGGGAGGAGAGGAGGGGGCAGGGTGTTAGGAGGAGGAGGAGAGGAGAGCGGGTCAGAAGAGAGAGAGAATTAGAAGAGAGGAAGAGAGAAGAGAGAGAAGTAGAAGGGGAGGAAAGGCGACGAAAGAGGAAAGGAGAGAAGGGGGGAGGAAAGGAGAGGAATGAGGGAGGGAGGGGGGGCGAGTAGGGAGGGGATTTGGCAAGTAAGGGGGGGGGGAGGGAGGGAGAGAGGGAGGGGGTGGGGGGGGGGGCCAACAGCGAAGTCACCTCATTCGCTAGTTTGCACCTTAAATGTTTAGTTAATGACCCCCTCTATATTCACACACCTCACGGACACAATGTACACACACCGAATAGTTTGTTATTATCTAAATGTCCTGGAGGTCAACAATATTCGCGTAATTACCAGTTGATAGAATATATGCAGACGTGACGACAGGTAGGAACCGGCTCAAATAGTGTTAAGTCCACAGTTTTCTTACATTGCTCTTATAACATGTATGACCACTTGTACATTAATAGAACATCAATAAACACGTCATATATATACACGAAAAATCCCCATACACACCTTATATACGGTGAAATTCGAAGAGCCATGGGTGATACGTCCTACTGCTACCATTCGACTCTCGGCACTGAATAATGACGTCACATTCAATTTCTGCCTTCCCCACAATCCACGAGCCCAGTTCGAATTTTATTATAGTTAATTAACCAACTTCCGCATTACCTTCAGGATTAGGACGTTCTCAGCACATAGTCTGTTTTATCTTAGGTATTTGGAAGTTATTGATAACTGCATATAGGACTTGTGATGCAGGGATATTTATTTTTTAAACTGAAACACTGGGCATCGATATCAATCCTCCGTAAAACAGATGACGAGAAACTTCCGCGAGAGTCAACAAATATTTAATCATTTAATGTACAGTTGCCCACATGGATTTTGTACACACTTCGTGATTTTATGTATGGAAGGAAACTTAGTATTATTTAATTAGCAGTGTAGTTTAGTGTGCAGTACTTCATTAATTCCTTCAGTATTTTAGAACGCATGCATATATTTGTATTCTGGCTACTATTAGACGATTTTATGCAGCTTAGGAAGAACGTCTACCCATTAAGAAGCTACAAATTATCTCAATTAATCCTTATGGCTACCATACGTCCTTCCTAAGCTTCGTCAATCGTCTAAATGTAGCTGAAATCCAGTACAAAAGACGTCACCGGTACCGAAGGGGTTAATTCCTTCAGTATTTGAAAACGCATGCATTTATCCTTATTCTGGCTAGAACTTGACGATTTTAGTCAGTGTAGGAAAATATTGTGGGAGTTAGAAGGTTAATTGAGATCAGTTTTACTTTGATACTATACCGTACATCTTTTCTAAATCGCATACAATTGTCTACTAGTAGCCAGAATATATCTAAGAAATGCGTCCTGATACTGAGAGGGTTAATATGATCAGTTAATGGGTTTATAGCAAATTATTCTGGTAATTTAACCCTCTGAAGATTATGACGCATGTTGACTGTATATTCTGGTTATCATTAGACGATTGTATAGAGCTTAGGAAGGATCTGTGGAAATTATAAGGGTAAAGACTATCTTAATTAATCCACTGACTTCCATATAATAGCGCATTATAGCGAGACACCTGACCTAGCTGGGTCACCCAGGCCAATTGTGGCCAACCCAGCCCTAGGCCCTGCCAATACCACCTCTGGTCATGGCCCTGCTGGGTCCCCAGGGCTGACTTTACCCAGGTACACCCAGTCCCGGATGACGCCAATGGCTCGCGAAATCAGCCACACGAGTCAAGATCTATAGATCTTGGGTCATGGATCTTAGGTCGATCAAGGCAGGACCTGGACCAAGACCACCTTGATTACCCAGGTACACCTTGGCCAACAATACTGAAAAACACCAATCTAGATCCTTTTACACTGTCTAGTCCGACGTGTTGTGGGTTATTATATTTTGCTTAATTATTATAGAGGAATTTCCTAGCTTTTGCCATTTTCTAGCAAAGTATTTGTCCCCTAAAAAAACGCTTTCCCAGACTTCCTTCAAACTAAATATGCCAGACCCCCTTCAAACTAAATTTTTACATGATTCGATAGAAAACTGTCCCGGCCGAAGGCTAACTTTCCTAAAAGTTACAGGCTCGCTATCGCTCGCCCAGAAAAAAATGAATACCTGAATGGGGTGAAGCATAATAATATCGCCAAACTAATGGGGCGAAACGTCTTAAACTCTCTAAACTAATGGAGCGAAGCAGGAAAGCTCCAAAAAGCCTCCCCTCGGACCAAATAGGGTTATATCATGTCACACCCAGCCCTTGTACCAGGTTCATGTGTTGGGTACTGTACCGCTGTTGTACATTAGGGGTATGTAAAGAGTAACTGAAGTGGCCATAATACTAGGCCCTTTTAACTCTATTTGTTCCGAGGGGGTCTTTTTGGACCTCCTCTGTTTCGCTCCATTAGTTTGGAGATTAAAAGGAAGATTTCATTCATTTCTTTAGCGATAGGCCTATTAATTAAGATTATTCGCCCCATGCAAGTGTCTATTTTTTTCTGGGTAAGCGATAGTGAGCCTGTAACTTATATGAAATTGTCCTTCGTTATAAAAATGTTTATAACTTTAACATGAAGGGAGCCTGTGTGAAACCTTTTTAGTCTGATTGAAGTCTGGGAAGGCGTTTTTGTTAGCCTAGGGGACAAACTAAAATACATTGCTCGGAAATGGTAAGCAAGCAAAATCCCTAATGTTATGCCCACACTTCCACAGCAAAACAGACTTTCTTCAGTAGCAATATTAGTCAACAGAGAAAAACTACATCAGTCACCCAAGGAACAACCACAGGAGGGGCCGTTTTCTATGACGGCGCGGCCATTTTTTCCGACAGAGCGGCGGCGCCTACAAACACCAGGAGGGCCACTCATGACGCCTGGCACCAACACCAGTGCCAGTGGCCCAGGGCCACACCTCTCTTATGTTTCGTAAACAAGAAGAAAGTTTTCCCCACACTTCCACCACCGGTGAGTCGGGGGACACCTCGACGACGTATACAGACTAATAACACACATAACAAAGCCACTCCAACAGCTTCCTCTCTCTCCAACACCCCTTCTCCCCTTTCTACACTCTTCAGAAACATAGGAAAAAGTAGAATGTAGATACGAGGTGCCGTTGTAAAGGCTTATCCCTCAATAACTTCACCTGACCTGAGGCAGGACAAAATAAAGTGACTTACCCAAGAGAGAGAACATCGAGTAGAACATACCAAAGCCCTAACTTGAATAGGCGGGATTCTCACCACCTCGACTCAACGATAATTTCTCTTGAATCACACTCAATGGCAATTTTTCTTGAGTTACTCCTAGCGACCATTGGTACTGAGGCATGTACAGCGGCAATACTGTATGTCCTGTACTTTACACACCGATAATTTATCATGTCATACTCAGCGGCAACCCGCCCTGGGGAAAGTTTAGTGACGGCCTGTCCTAAACAAAACTCGCTGATAATTTATCGCGAGGCCTCCCAGCTGACCAGTGACAAGAGGGAGGAGATGGAGACGGAAGAAGAAGATACCATAGTTACTTCCTTTACCTTTAACTCACTTGTCAAGACCCATTCCCCCATCAGTGCTTTACCTCCTACTCCCGGGACATAAAAGAAGAAGATACCGGTACCATAGTAACTTCCTTTACCTTTAAGGGGAGGCAGACCGTTTTTCTGGACCCCCTTCTCCCTAATGATTAGCCCCAGTAGTTTTGAGATTATAAGAACGGGGCGAGGGAACGCGAAAGTGGTCCTGGACCCTAAGAATAGGAACTTTAAATGTTGTTTCTGTTCGTGCTCTGTCTTGAGTCGGCCACCCCCAGCTATAGGGTATGTGCCTGGGTATATACTACTACACTCGGATGCCATAGTCTCAATCATCAATGTTTCGTGGACCTCACCTATTTCTATTTACGAAAGTATATATCTGGAAACGAATCTATGAATATAATTATCTATATATCAACTGCAGAACTATCTACACCTTGCATTTAATAACAAGTTCTGTCCAAAAATACATCTAGATAGTTACAATTACATAAATAAAAACACAGCAGGTCCACCATGGCATCCGAACGTAGGCTACAATACAACCCCCTGCATTCATCAGTAGCAGCAATACTAAAATTGAGGCATTATTGTGGGAAATCGTATTACCTGAGATTCGACAAAACAGCTCGAAAATGAAGTTTTTGCAAAGTCGACAGCTCCTCTTCCCTAAAATATGGGTCCAAGGTTATATAAATGTACTTCCCATGGTGTATGGATCCAAAATATATTCGTGATATAATTGTGCTCAATATAAATTTGGCACAATCGATTTGATTATTTTAAATTAAACTGTTTTGGCGAGAACAAAAAATCCAAGTTTTCGGGCCATTTAGGAATTTCTAATTTTTAGGGGTATATTTGGACTCGTGAGGACGTTGTAATTCCAACGGTATATAGTATTATTATCTGGGGGCACTTTCTGCCCCCTGGGTAGCTGTTCAAAAAGGTGTAAAAACGCTAATTCACCGATGGAGTTTAGCCTAGGAATGATCGCATAGAAAAAGCTTAACTATGTTTCCAACATACACCACAACCTCCTGGATCCATTAGTGGCAGCATAATTATAATTGGGGCATTATTGTGGAACATCGTATTCCAGCAGAGTCGGGGGAAAAAGCTCGAAAAGGCACTTTTTGCATTTTTCTTGGGAGTTATGACATTTTGTTTACTTAATATTAAGGATTTTACTTATGTTTTTGCCATTTTCAAGCAATGTATTCTAGCTCATCCCCTAGGCTAACAAAAACGCCTGGCCAAGCTCCCTTCAAACTAAAAACAAAAAAAACCCAACCATACCTTTCCAAGCTAAATTTGTTCATCGATGACTAAATGAATAAAGAAGTATATGAGATTGAGGTGGAGGGACAGAGAGGGAGAGGCAGACTGAGAATGAAGTAGGGGGATGGAGTTGAGAACTATATGAGTGAAAGTGGTGTTGGGTGGAAGGAGGGGCACTTGGTCGATGTATAACAAGGAGGTATGGAGGCGATTCATTCATGGCCACCCACTCCTCGGGGATCACGGCGTCTGGTAATAGATAGATAGATAGATAAACTACAGTTGTTGTTCCTCGTTTCACATAATTATGATTAAGGGGGGTGATCTGCTTGTTTATCTCTCTGGATTGTATCCATTCGGCCCCATTCAGCCTACTGTTTTAAGACATTTATCCCTATCTCAGTGTCAATTTTTTCCTGGTGAGCGATAGCGAGCCAACATTTTATGGAGAAATCCATGGAGAAGCCAGAGACAGTTTTCTATCGAAAAATTTACAAATTTAGTCTAACTAATTATCCAAAATATGATGGCTCGTTATCGTTCGCCAGGTATAAATCAACACCAGGATGGGGATAAACGTCTTAAAACAGTAGGCTGAATAGGGCCGAATGGATACAACCCCAGAGAGAAAAAAAGCAGGTCACCTTCCTTAACATTAGAGGATTCTATTCACCTTAGGACGAATCTCTTGGAATAAAACGAGTGATCCGAGTCAATCACCCCTCCAATTCCCACAGATCCTTCCTAGACGAAATCAAATAGTCACAATAATATAATAGTTTCTGAATAAAATCAGATAGAAAGAGAGAACAACAAATCACATCAAATAAATGCCAGAAAAATTAAATCCGATTGAAAGAGTTAAACAAAATATCACATCAAATAAATGCCCAAAAAACAACAATCTGAATGAAAGTTAAACAAAATATCACATCAAATAATGATCAGAACAAATATTCCGATTGCAAGAGCTAAACAATAGAATCGCAGTCCTCCTTTGGCTGCTGCTTACGACGAAGTGCAGGAGTAAGCATACTGCGACAACATGTAAATACAAAGTTTAGTAAGATAACAACAGATAACTGCAGTCCTGGCATCCTTCATGGCGTACCAGAAAGGTTTAGCGCCTATGATAGCAAAGTATTCCAAAGGACAAACTACCTCCGCATAGAACAGTAGACTCATAGCCCACTGACAGCTAAAGACACTCAACCCAGAGGCTAAACAGAGGAGCATCATTGGAACACGATACCAAAGAGTTTTAAAGGCAAAAAAAATACCCGTAACAAAAACTAAACCCTGCGTCATGAATAGGAGAATAAGCCCAGTATTTATGGCATATTTCAATTCTGGGAGACTCAATGCCAGTGTACTTTGTCAAAATGTCATCAAAGCTCGGCATTTCACTGCCAGATAAATGTTTATCATGGTAAAGACAGAACCGATGAATTTTTCAAACTCGGCCGGGTCTATGTTAACACCCAGGATTTTGTCAACGGGAACGCCACTCTTGACCATCATAGTAAGGCCCCCGGTGATGTCCTCGGGAACTTCATGGATAAAAGTCACCTGGAGGTAGATACAGCCACTAAGATCTATAATCCACAATGGCCAAAAGGCCAAGCAAGGCGACGAGGACTTTCCGTACAGTCTCCATATGGCTTTTGGATCTCACTTCTTTGTTGTCGGTCAGTGAAATCGCGGTTTTACCGTGATACAAGGTTATGTTATCGGAAACAATACTAGATTTTCGGTGGAAGTTCATTCTATTTAGATGTATCAGGAGTAATACTGTTTTAAACCTCAATCAACACCGCTTAGGAATGCTTAAAACTCGCACTTATTAAACGTGACTGATCACTACCACAACAAGAACAAATATGACGATATCTAACAATAATGTGTAGCATATTGTCTAGTTATCAATGAAAACTAATTAACTCTTTGTATGCTTAATTTTTTTATGAAAAAATTCGGTTCAATGTTATTTTAATACCACGATTTTTTTTGATATATTTGAAGATAAATATTGAATCTATATGCTCTAAAGATCATAAGAAAATTTGTTTTAACCCTTGGCAAAACCTAATAAAAAAATATGGTACTAAAATGTCTTTTTCGTAACAAGGTTGTCAATACGGTACTTTCAGTCATCGATAGCTCTAAAGATCATATGAAAATGTGTTAAATCCTCGGAAAAACCTAATGTAAAAGTATGGTACTAAAATTTAATTTTCGTAACAAGGTTGTCAATACGGTACTTTCCCCGTTATCAATGTACAATCAACCTGAAGATTGCAGAGTAAACACCATAGACTTCATCGACTTTTATTTCACCTTCGTATAATCGACAGCCAATTTTTTTTATTTTTTTATTAAGGGATTAGTACTCAACCAGCGGGGGTGTCGGGGCGGCAGCCCCCACCCATAATACTAGGTTAGGTTAGGTAAGGTTGTTAGGTTAGGCTAATGTCTTTTCAAATCACTATCGCGGAGCGAGCGTGTCTCAACATCGATCGATAGGCCTAATGGGGAAAATAGGTTTTCCCGAGATTTCTAATTAATTACAAACACTATATATTGATGCAAATGACCAATTTTGTTTATAAAAAACACTCGGAAAATTCGTGGTATTAAAATAAAAAAAATCCAAAAATTCTTAAATAATTATGTTATGTTTATTCAAGTAAAACACGTCTAATAGTATAAAGAAAAGATAAAATAAAGGTTGATACTACACATAATTTTTTTACAATATATTTTAGTTACCCAAAATAATAGGTTTTCTATAGTTTAGTTTGAAAAAGAAAATGAATGAGTTTCTAACACTAACTATACTATTTATGAACCACCCTTGCCTCCAGTCTCATGTACGTCATTCATATACATATATGCATACACTTACACTAACATTTGTACAAGTTAACCCTTTCAGTATCGAAGCACACTTTTCCCTCCTATTGTCTGGCTATTTTAGACGTTTTATGCAAATTAGGAAGAATGTCTGGTATTCTAAGGAATCAAAGGTGTAGGAACTTTCTTAACTCTCTAGCGCCCACACGTTCTTCCTAGGCTGAATAAAATCGTCTAATAATAGCCAGAATAAACTGTCAAGACGGGTCACAATCCTCATAGGGTTAACCTTTAATATATGAGGAAGCATTTATTTGGTTGCAATATTTATTTTTATTGCGTCTAAATCTTCAACTGTTTAGACAATATTGTTCAGCTTCTAATCTTAATAAAATCGTTTAATCATAGCCAGAATAAACTGCTATAATGCGTGTGAATCTGCAATGGGTTGGACGATGTTACTCAGTTTAGGAAGGATATATAAAATCAGAGTTGATTGTGACAGTATTCATCTTTTTGACTCGCAAAGGTTCCTTTTAATCCTGATAACATCGTCTAATCATAGCCAGAATTATCTGCTAAAATACGTGTAAATATTCAAAAGGTTAGATGATTTTATTCGGCTTAGGAAAGGTAGACCTACATGACAGTCATAGGTTTAATTGAGACAGTTGTATAAAATTGCTTAGTGTTAGCAAGAACATAATAACAAGATCGCCATGTACCTGAGAGAGTTCATTCTTTCAGTATTAGGACGCTATTTTCCACTGTATAAAGGCTGTAAAGTCAGTGAAAATAGGTTGGCCTAATCTGAACAAGATGCGGAAATACACTTAGACTACCAGGCTAAGTGAGGTACCTTTATTAGTCTGGTGGTAACCTGTCTGCCTTGTAACCCAAGAGTCCCGGGATCGATTCCCGCCTAGTGCAGATTTCGGGAGGCTATTTCAGCATCTAATAAAGTTTTAACCCTTTCAAGCTCCAATACGCATTTCTGTTTTGTTTTCTGGTAATTATTGGACGATTGTATTCAGATTAGGAAGGGTATATGGAAGTCAAGGATTGATTGAAAGATTCTTTACTCATTAAGGGAAGGTTTTTAGTTTGTTTCCATCTCCTCCAGCAATCATAAAATTTCACCCCCTTGAGCCCCTTTCAAGATAAATTTGTAAATGTTTCGGTAGAAAAATGTCCCGGCTGAAAGCCGGTTCCTCTTAAATTACAGGCTCGCTATCGCTCGCCAGGATAAAATCGACACCTAAATGGCACGAAAGGTCTTAGAATTGACAGAATGGAGCGGAAATTCTTAAAATCACAACAACTAATTGGGCAAACGTCTTAAAATCTCAAAAGCAATGGGGCTAAACGTGAGGGAGAAGGAAGTTCGAAAACAAATCCCTCAAGTGGAAATCCCCCCTTAAATACTCACAGATCCTTCTTAAGCTGCATAAAATCGTCTAATGATAGCCAAAATATATTGCTAAAATGCGTCAGAGCTTCAAGGGGTTAAGGTGTGTTGGTAAAATTGTCAAGATGGTTGGAAGATAGGAGCTCTATAACTCTCCTTACGGGCATGATGTAAATAAACTAATCCTACAAGGCTACATCATTAGACGATTTTATACAGCTTAACCCCTTCAGTACCAGGGCCGTCCTTTTTCACTTTATTCTAGCTACTATTAGACGATTTTATTCAGTTTAAAGAAGCCCTATAGCAATTAAGAGGCTTGAACTATCTCACTTCCCAAATTGACTAATTCCTTGAACATGACGAGGTGCATTGTTATATGTGCGATCAGTTTGCTTGGGAACCAAATTGACTTGTTCATGTAGTTGTGTACACCCTATGGGTGGATTGTGTTCTTTTATTTCAAAATGTTATTTTATTAAGTGTTGTTTCCACATAGCGATTTTTATTCATTCTTTTGCATTTATCTTGTGTCGTCCCAGTTTTGGTTTGCTTATTTTGCAAGTTTTACATTATAATTAACACTTTTTACTACCACAGATCCTTGTTAAACTGCACAAAACCTTCTATGTCTAGCTAGAGTGAAATTAAAAAGACGTCGCCGGTACAGTATGGGTTAAGAAAGAACTCTGGGAATTCAAAGGGTAAAGACTATCTCAAATAACCCTCTGACTTCCATATAGCCTACCCTTCCTAATCTGAATAATATTGTCTATTAATAGCCAAGAGAAACTGTTAAAACGCGTCACGATCCTCAAAAGGTTAATTACCGTCTGACTTCCGAAATTTCTTCCTAAACTAAAGAAAATCGTCTACTGATAGCCAGAATAAAAGGAAGAATTACGTCCACAAATACTGAAGAGGTTAAGGGGAGAGGGGTCGTTTTGCTGGTCCCCCTTCTTCCTCATGCTTAGCCCCATTAGGTTTCAGATTTTAAGACGTTCGGCCCATTAATTTGGCGATTTTCACCCCATGTCTTTGTCAATGTTAACTTTTCGTGTCATTTTCCTCCTAGCGAGCGATAGCGAGCCTGTAAATAAAGAGGAACCGGCTTTCGGCCGGAACATTTTTATGTCGAAAAATGTACAAATTGATCTTGAAGGGAGTCCTGGGCAGGTGTATTTTTAAGTTTGATGGAGGTCTAGGGGGGAAACTAAAATGATAATTAACCCCTTGAAGCTCTGACGCGGTTTAGCAGTATATGTTGGCTATCATTAGACGATTTTATGCAGCTTAGGAAGGATTTGTGGGTATTAAAAGGGTAATGACTCTCTCAATCAACCTTCTGACTTCCATATACCCTTCCTAATCTGAATAAAATCGTGTTATAATTACCAAAAACAAAACAGAAATGCGTATTGGAGCTTGAAAGGGTTAAAAGAAACATAGATGAGCAAATAAATACGCCCGTCCCCCCTTAACATAATAGTTATACTTATAAAAATTGCAGACAATATTCAAGGACACTAGTGCAACGTTATGAGAAACAATTTATTAGGGAAAATAGGCACCAATAGATTCGCCATATTTTTCTCCATATAGTCCGCATGGAGGATTTTCGTATTCAACAAATTGAAAAATACCCACTTCACAGACAAATACACCAAAAATCTAAGTCAAAGCGGGGGTGTGGGGACGGCAGCCCCCACCTATAATACTAGGATAGGTTAGGTAAGGTTGTTAGGTTAGGCTAATGTCCTTTCAAAGGGATATAGGCTAGTAAACACTAGGATAGCCTATACCCGGTCAGAGGTAAGAAGAAGAAGAAGAGTCCTGCAGTAGTCCCCTTGAAAAATGCTACCAAATTGCAATAGGAAATAAAATAAATCTACACTGAAGAAAACGGTATATTAACCCCTTCTTTACCGGCGACGTCTTATTTTTATTCTAGCTATATTTAGAGGATTATATGCAGTTTAACCCTTTGAAGCTCTGACGCGTTTTGGCAGTATATTTTGGCTATCATTAGACGCTTTTATGTAGCTTAGGAAGGATCTGTGGGTATGAAAAGGGTAAATACTATCTCAATCAACCCTTTGACTTCCGTATACCGTTACTAATCTGAATAAAATCGTTTAAGGTATCTTAAAATAACCCCCCAGAAATACTTTCTCTAAAGTATCTATTTCTTTTATCCTCCCCTTTTCCCCAGCTAACCTAATCCGACAAGGACCCCAATGGAAATACGCCTAACGGCCTTATTGGGCTATCCTTAGTTGGAATTATGCAAAGCTGGTACATGTCATATCTGTAACATACTATGTGGTACCAACTCTGTAAATTGCTAACTGAATAAATATTATTATTATTATTATTATTATTATTAGCCAGAAAACAGAACAGAAACGCGTATTGGAGCTTGAAAGGGTTAAGGAGGATCTGTGGTCATAAAAAAGAGTTAGTGAATTAGTTCAAAACCTATTAATTGCTGGAGGTCCTTTTGAAACTGAATAATATCGTCCAATAGTAGCCAGATTAACCCTCTCACGTTTTGTACGCAATTTTGAGCCTATTTAGGATACTTTAAAGCCTTTGTTACCATCAGGGGTATTTAGAAACCTTTAGTTTAGTTACTTCAACCTCTGCAGTTGTCTTTGAGTTAGCTGTGGGCAGAAAACTAATTTTGGAGAGGTAATTATAAGAGTGAGAGAACTCTATTTCTTATTGCTAATCTGGCAACCTCTGCGTCATATGAGTGTGAAAGGGTTAATTGCTGGTGGCCCATATTATACTGAATATAATCGTCTAATAATAGCCAGACTAAAGTTAAAAAGACGTCGCCGGTACAGAAGGGGTTAAAAGGTTACATTAGTTAGTCGATTTTAAGACCTTTCGCCCCATTTTGTTGACAATTTTAAGACCTTTCGTGCCATTTTGGTGTCGATTTGTTCCTGGCGAGCGATAGCGAGCCTAAATTTTTAAGAGGAACCAGCCTTCGGCCGGAACATTTTTCTACCGAAATAATTTACAAATTTATCTTGGGGGTGTTTTTCTAAGCTTGATGGAGGTCTAGGGAGGAAACTAAACAAATATATGAAGAGAAGAATTAATAGACCAAACAAACGGCCAGCCACCCCTTAACCCCTTCTGTACCGGTGATGTACTTTTCATTGTATTCTGACAACTATTAGACGATTTAGTTCAGCTTAGGAAGGACGTCTACCAATTAAAAGGCTACAGACTATCTCAATTCATCCCTTCAGTGACCCTTTGTCCTTCCTAAGCTTCATAAAATCGTCTAAATGTAGCTGAAATCAAATATAAAAGACGTCGCCGGAACAGAGAGGGTTAAAAGGCTACAGACTATCTCAATTGACCACTTGCGAGTTTCAGGCTATTAGGAAGTTGGAGCCGTGAACATCGATATTAACAGAAATGCAATAATAATGTAGGTTTCTGATGGATAAAAAGTATGAGTTAATTGGGTTTTTTGTATTTGCAAATGTACCATCACCGTATTTTAGTTGGTAATTCTGCTTATTATCGGTCTACAGCTCCATCTTCCTTATAGACCAAAACTCGCAGGTGGTCAATTCATCCCTTCAGTTACCACATATATCTTTCCTAAGCTGCATAAAATCGTCTAAATGTAGCGGTAATCCAATATAAAAGACGTCGTCGGAACTGAAAGGGTTAAACATTTGTCTGGTTCTTTATATTTAATTGGAATAATCTTCCTTGATGAGTCCATACACTTTTCTCGTCTTAAGGGGGCCAACCTCGCTTATTTTCTCTTTCTCTCCCTCTCTCTTTGGCTTGCATCCATTCGGCCAACATATATATTTTTTTGTTTTGACAGCAAGCTAATTTTGTACATTTTTCGATAGAAAAGTCTCCGAAGCCAGATTTCTCCATACAATGCTGGCTCGACACCTGTATGGAGATAAACGTCTTAAAACAGTTGGCTGAATGGGGCCGAATGGATACAAGCCAGAGAAAGAGAGAAAAGGAGAGAAAGAGAAAAAAAGTAGGTGACCCCCCTTAACTTACCGTAATAAGGTTATTATATTATATATAATATTAAGTGGTTAAGGCCCCATTAATTGCTCTTTCCATTCACATATGCATAGCCTACGTGAGTTGCAGTGGGGATGTGTGTACATGCTTAGATTGATATGCAGGATTCGAAGTTGCATAATAAATCGTAGGCAGTGTCCACCATTCTTTAACTGCCTTCGTGGTGTAATGCATAAGGTGTTGATATTCGGTGTGAGCGTCCTGGGTTCGAATCCACAGACTGCCACATGTGTTTGTAATATTTCATTAATCGATTTTAGGAGTAGAGTTGGTTGTTGGATAGAACATAATAATATATATATATATATATATATATATATATATATATATATATATTATACAGTATATTGAGAAGGATCTGTGGTCGTAAAAAGAGTTAAGTGAGATAGTTCGAAGCCTGTTAATTGCCAGAGACCATTTTTGAACTGAATAAAATCGTCTAATAGCAGCCAGAATGAAGTATATTAAAGCCGGTATCACACGAGAGCTTTTATAATCAAAATGTTTCTGGCAACATTTCTGGAATATTTTGCACTGGTTTCGGAAACTAGACTGATGATAGATGAATTTTGGTGACATAATTTTTTTAAATGCTAACCATATAAGCTGCCAGACCAGTGTTGAGTATAAATGTTGAGGGAAAAAGTGTGATACCCGGTGCAGGTAGCCAAATAAGTGATGTAGCGGCACCAAGTATATTTCGATCAATAATTGGTATCAGCAATATCTTAGCTGCATTTCTTCATATCAAGTGAAATATACAAACATGTTTCTACACTTACTCACACTATTCAACATCTGACAGATATTAATACATCACAGAGCGAGCCAAACGTAATGACAGCTGAGACATGACTTATTAGCGCGACTGTACAGGTAGCCTAATAAGTGATGTCGCGGTACCAAGTATATTTCGATCAATAATTGGTAGCAGCGCTATCTAAGGTTTAAATCATTGTTCAGAGTGAGATATACAAACATGTTCCTATCTTTACACACCCTATTCAACATCTGACAGGCATTGAAACAGCATACAGCATAAGATATACAACCATGTTCCTATCTTTACACACCCAATTCAACATCTGACAGACATTGAAACAGCATACAGCATGAGATATACAAGCATGTTCCTATCTTTACACACCCTATTCAACATCTGACAGACATGGAAACAGCATACAGCATGAGATATACAACCATGTTCCTATCTATACACACCCTATTCAACATCTGACAGACATTGAAACAGCATACAGCATGAGATATACAAACATGTTCCTATTTTTACACACCCTATTCAACATCTGACAGACATTGAAACAGCATACAGCATGAGATATACAAACATGTTCCTATCTTTACACACCCTATTCAACATCTGACAGACATTAATACAGCATACAGCGAGCCAAACGTACAGAGGGGTTAACCCATACAGTACCGGGGACATCCTTTTAATTGTGGTCTGATAACTATTTGACGATTGTATTCAACTTAGGAAGGACCCCTAGCAATAATAAGGCTTCAAACTATTTCAACCAACCATCTTAACTACCACAGATCCTTTCTAAGCTGCATACTACCGTCTAAATATAGCTAGAATAAGATACAATACACGTCGCTGGTACTCAGAAGGTTAACAATATGAACAAGTTATATGTGAACCATCAACATCATCATCACCACCATCACTTAAGGGGAGAAGGGCCGTTTTTTGGTCTATTAATTCCTTTATTCCTTTATTTCTTAGTTTCCTCCCTAGACCTCCATCAAGCTTAGAAAAACACCCCCTAGACCCCCATTCTAGATAAATTTGTACCTTTTACGGTAGAAAAATGTCCTAGCCGAAGGCTGATTCCTGTTAAAATGTCATGCTCTTTATCGCTCGCCAGGAAAAAATCGACACCTAAATGGCACGAAAGTTCTTAAAATTCACAACGAAATGGGGCGAAAGCTGTTAAAATCGCCAAACTAATGGGCCAAACGTCTTATAAACTCAAAACAAATGGGGGAGAAAGTGGACCAGAAAAACGACCCATCTCCCCTTAACCTAGTCCATCAGTCATTACTCTATCATCGCTAATATTTAGTCGACATTATTCCTACTGTAATCCTTTTATTCTATGTGAATGAAGGAGAGAAAAGGCAAACCTACCTGTGACAAGTGCCCCCTCCCCCAAGGATTAAACATTGATAGAGAGCCACAATCAAGGTACGCCAGAGGTAATTTAGGTGGCTTGGAAAGAAGTGTGGTGTGTTTGTTAAGTGTAGTGATATTAATCAATTTTTTATTAATTTCACCACACCACCAAACACCTCCAATGAAATTAATGAAAGCATATATGTGATCCACCGGGATTCGAACCTGGGATATCACACACAGATTTTTAAACACCTTAACCATTACACCACCAAGAAGGAGGAGGTGTTTGTGAGAGTTAACTGGATTACTCTCTGTGTAAGTGAGGCACAAATAGAAACAGTGGGGGAAGAACACGCAAACATAAACATTCTAGCATTTAAAACACTTGTTCGGCCACACTTGGAATACTGCAACACCGTCTTTTTTTTTTTTTTTTTTTGTCTGGGATCCAACACACTCACAATAATATAAATAAACTAGAGGCCATACAAAACAAAGCTGCAACATGGATCAGACGTGATTACAGACACACTACATCTGTCACTTTACTCAAACAAGACATTAAACTAGACCCATTTGCAACAAGAAGACAAATACACAGACAACAAATGTTATACAAAACCACAAACAATCTAGTGGACATAGACAAAAATACATATTTACACCCTACAAACATACGATTTACGAGACGCAGCCACAACTTTAAATATCACACGTATCAGGCAAGCACGGACATATTCAGACATTCATTTTCCCCCGCAGCATCCACGAGTGGAATCAAAACCCATCTCACATACTTAATAGCCCCACTCTTGATTCCTTTAGAAATACGATTACCGGTACTAATCATTATCTCCCTCATTTTAATCCTTGATCCGATCCTATCCCTTGCTCCTAATTCCCCTGCACAACCCCCGCATAATCATGGTGCCCGAGAGCAGCACTCTGCACTGCGGGTCTCCCTGACAAGATGTGGGACAACAACAGGCCTACGCATTTTTCGTCTAAGTTACCCCAATAATAAGAATAGAAGGACAGTTTTCTTTGATTGCGTTTCGTTTTCTTCAAATATAAATCAGGCAGTAAAGGTTTATCCCTCAATACCTTCACCTATGGTATAAGGGGAAAAGTTCGAGCCTAGGGCCTCGAGGAGTATGCCGCGTTCTGACAGCTAATTCTGGCTAGTAAGACGATTATATACACGTTTAAATCTTATCTTAGTGGTAGAACCCAAAGAGTCAAAATTGATGATAATATATCTGATCCTATGCCAATTAACTGTGGGGTCCCGCAGGGAAGCATCCTTGGTCCCTTATTCTTTCTCTGTTATGTGAACGACATGGAACTGAGCGTCTCATGTAAATTATTACTGTATGCAGACGACAGTGTGCTTCTGGTTTCAGGAAAAGACCCAATAAGTATTGCCGCTTCGCTTTCCAAAGAACTAGAATCATGTAGTGAATGGCTAGCGGACAATAGACTATCTCTTCACCTGGGCAAGACGGAAGCCATCTTATGTGGAACAAAACGCAAACTGAAAGACATTGTGGGCATCTCGGTCAACTGTAATGATATTCCTATAACAACAGTGTCACAAGTTAAATATCTCGGACTAAAACTGGACGCGAGTTTGTCAGATGAAACAATTTTGGAATCTATCCTGAGTAAGTGTAGAGCACGTATAAAATACCTGTGTAGACAGGTGGGATGCTTGCCCGCGGCGACCAAAAAGACCCTCTGCCAAGCGCTTGTTCAATGTCATTTTGACTATTCTGTGTCATCCTGGTACTCTGCATCATCTAAATCAGCACAGCACAAACTTCAGGTCACTCAAAATAAAATGGTTAGGTTTATGCTGAACCTAGGACCCAGATCACATGTTGGCCAGGAACAACTTCAGTCACTAGGTATGCTCAATGTCTCTGACAGGGCCAAACAAATCAGGCTCACTAATGCCTTCAAAATTTTCTATAACAGAGCTCCAGAGTATCTAAAGAATGATTTTGTTAAAGCAAATGAGAGGAGTGGACATAATACAAGAAACAGGATGTTTAATTTTAAGGTCCCGAGAATCCAAGGACAGGGTAAGCAAACATTCTTCTTCACTGCCATCAAAGACTGGAACGACCTACCCCAGTCAGTCCGTGAAAAGAGAACACTGTATTCCTTCAGACGTAGCCTGAAGGAACACCTGAACCGGACAGCTGCGAGAAGGGAGCACCAAGCTTATGTCTACTACTAAATACGACATAAGAGATAGACAAACCAAACTGAAATGATTACTGATTACGGATTACTGATATTTACTATAGGATGTAAGGTATCTTAAAATAACCCCCTAGAAATACTTTCTCTAAAGTATCTATTTCTTTATCCTCCCCATTTCCCCAGCTAACCTAATCCCACAAGGACCCCAATGGAAATACGCCTAACGGCTTTATTGGGCTATCCTTAGTTGGTATTATGCAAGGCTGGTAGGCCTACATGTCATATTTGTAACATACTATGTGGTACCAACTCTGTAAATTGCTAACTGAATAAATATTATTATTATTATTATTATTACAGTTTAGGAAGGATCTGTGGGAATTAGAAGGTAAAGACTAACTAAATTAACCCTCTGACTTCCATATACCCTTCCTAATTTATATAATATTTTCGATTGTCTGAGTGTGTGTGTGTGTGTGTCTGTTCTTAATAAGCGGCCGCAGTTTTGGACCTGGGGAGCTGAAACTTTGCATGTGGGTGTCAATTGACCTGGGTCAGGTCATAGAGCGGGCGAGGCCACGATCGGAGGTCGTTTCGAGGCCGAAATTGAAAAAAAAAAATGAAAAAAATGAAAAAAAATTACCGTTTGGGGCAGAAGGAGGCCTCCGATCGAAAAGGTGTATGGAACGAAAGTTGTTCGCAGCCCCCCAAAATGGGGGTACGGATGAGGTCAGATCCAGAATCGGAGGTCATTTAGCGGCCGAAATCGAGGTCGCCGTTTAATGAGGCACAGGGAGGTCGAGGCCGGTGATTATGGTAGTAGTAGTATTGTGATGATTGTGGTAGTAGTGATTGATGATGGTGATTATGGTAGTAGTAGTGGTGGTAGTAGTGATGGTGATTATGGTGATTACCCGGGCAACGCCGGGTACCCCTGCTAGTCTGAATATAATCGTCTAATACTAACCAGAAAACATAAACAGAAATGCGTGATCGTATCTTGAACGGGAAAGAGGGCACCACACGAGAGACGATTGTAAAAGGTGCCTTGAATACATTCATATTATCACCAACCCACCAATTAACTTACAAACATAAATAAGTAACACCCCGTTCTTAACATTAATCATACATTACAAACCCCAATGTACTTGAATAAACTAATGAAAGCATAATTATGGTCTTCCCTAAATTCCAACTCCGGACACCACACCCAGAACATAATGCACCTAAACCATTACACCATAACCTACACAATGAAATTTATGAATACATGTATTACTACAAGGGTTCCAACCTAGGATACTCACACCCAAATCCAGCGCACTAACCATTACGCTATCAAGACAGTTTATATGAGAAGGAATACAGGAAAATCAACATAAATTTGGATTGTTTGGACCATTATATCACTTCCAAAGACATAACAGGAACTGTGAACTGTAATTCTAACCTTACATAGACAATAATACACGCTACAATGAAGGGACTTGGTATTCGTGTGATATTCAATCAATCTTCCCTTCATCCTATGGCTTAAACCGGTACCGGTATCACACAAACGCTTTTTCCCTCAACATTTATCCTCAACACTGGTCTGGCAGTTTAAGAGGTCAACATTTAGAATATTTCGGTTACTTAAATTCATACACCACGAATCTAGTTTCCGATAACAGTGCAAAATATTCCAGAAATGTTGTCATAAAAATGTTGACCATCGAATGTTGACTATAAAAGCTCTCGTGTGATACCGGCTTCAGACTGTTTTAAACTGCGTGTGTCCAGGTATTTTGACCCCAACGTCCCTTGAATTTGGCTCTGTCACACTTTTGGCCTTGGGGGAGACACTCGTTATAGGCAACTTTTTTGTTTGTCTCTCTCATAAACACAGGAACAAAAATAATGACGGGGATTAAGGGTTAGGTACAAAATGCGGATAAGGATTAGCAAGGATGTGTCTGGTGATCCTCTATAGCTTTAAGGGGGGGGGTGTACCTGCTTATTTTCTCTCCTTTTCTCTCTTTCTCTGGGTTGTATCCATTCAGCCCCATTCAGCCTACTGTTTTAAGACGTTTATTCCCATCCAGGTGGCGATTTCTTCCTGGCAAGCGATAGCGAGGCAGCATATGAAGAAATTCGTCTTCGCCGGAGAAATTGTTCAATCGAAAAATGTACCGGTACAAATTTAGCCTGCTGTCAAAAACTGTTTACAAAATATGCTGAGTCTCTACCGCTCGCCAGGAAAAAATCGACACCTGTATGGGGATGATCGTCTTAAAACAGTAGGCTGAATGGGGCCAAATGGATACAACCCCGAGAGAGAGAGAGAGAGAGAGAGAGAGAGAGAGAGAGAGAGAGAGAGAGAGAGAGAGAGAGAGAGAGAGAGAGAGAGAAATCAAACGAGGTGGGCCCCCTTCAATGTCTTAACCCTTTCAGTACCGGTGCCGACATTCTAAAGCCGGTATCACACGAGCGCTTTTTCACTCAACATTTATCCTCAACACTGGTCTGGCAGCTTATGAGGTCAACATATATAATATTTCGATTGCCTAAATTCATCTACCATCAGTCTAAGTTTCCGATACCAGTGCAAAATATTCCAGACATTTTGCCAGAAAAATTTTGATCATCGAATGTTGACTATAAAAGCTCTCGTGTGATACCGGCTTAACTATGTTACGGTTACTATTACACGATTGTATTCAGCTTAAAAAAGACCTCCAGCAATTAACCCTTTGAATAAGTGACACCCCGTTCTTAACATTAATCATCAATTACAAACCCCAATGTACTTGAATAAACTAATGAAAGCATATGGTCCTCCCGGGATTCCAACTCGGGACACCACATCCAGAACATAAGCATCTAAACCATTACACCACCAACACAGTTAAAGGTTGAATACACGATCACGAGAAATACTAATGTACCAGTGACGTGCTTTACATTTTATTATGGCTAGAGGTCCTTCTCAAGCTGAATAAAATCGTTTAATAGCGGCCAGAATGTGATGAAAAGGACGTCCCTGGTACAAAATGGGTTAAGGGGGCCCACCTCGCTTTTTTTCTCTTTCTCTCCCTCTCTCGTTGGCTTGTATCCATTCGGCCCCATTCAGCCTACTATTATAAGACGTTTACCACCATCCAGGTGTCAATATTTTCCTGGCGAGCGGTAGCGAGCCATATATATATTTTTGTTTTGACAGCAAGCTAAATTTGTACATTTTTCGATAGAAAAATTTCTCCGGCGAAGCCGGATTTCTCCATACAATGCTGGCTCGCTATCGCTCGCCAGGAAGAAATCGACACCTGGATGGGGATAAACGTCTTAAAACAGTTGGCTGAATGGGGCCGAATGGATTCAATCCAGGGAAAGAGAGAAAAGGAGAAAAAAAAAACGGTGACCCCATCTTAACAGGCTTGGAACTACCTCACTCCATCGCTTTTTACTACCACAGATCCTTCCTAAACTGCAAAAAATCGTCTAAATGCAGCTAGAATACATTAACCCCTTCTGTACTGGCGAGGTCTTGTTTATTTTAATTTGGCTACTATTTGTCGATTTTATTCAGTTTAGGAAGGACCTCTAGCAATAATATGAGGTCAAACTATCTCAACCAACTCTTTTAACTACCACAGATCCTTCTCAAGCTGCATAATATCGTCTAAATATAGCTAGAATAAAATATAACATACGTCGCTGGTACTCAGAGGGTTAAAAAGATGTCGCCGGTACGGTCGCGCTAATAAGTCATGTCCCAGCTGTCATTAAGTTTGGCTCGCTCTGTGGTGTTTTAATGTCTGTCAGATGTTGAATAGGGCGGGTAAGTATAGGAACAGGTTGTATATCTCAGCTACCATTACATTTGGCTCGCTCTGTGCTGTATTAATGTCTGTCAGATGTTGAATAGGGTGGGTAAGTGTAGGAACAGGTTGTATATCTCAGCTACCATTACATTTGGCTCGCTCTGTGCTGTATTAATGTCTGTCAGATGTTGAATAGGGTGGGTAAGTGTAGGAACATGGTTGTATATCTCAGCTACCATTACGTTTGGCTCGCTCTGTGCTGTATTAATGTCTGTCACATGTTGAATAGGGTGGATAAGTGTAGGAACATGTTTGTATATTTCACTCGATATGAAGAAATGAAGCTTAGATATTGCTGATACCAATTATTGATCAAAACATACTTGGTGCCGAGACATAGCGACTGTACAGAAGGGGTTAAAAGGGGGACTTACATGATATGGGAGGGAAGCAGACGGTTAGTTAAGGGGGGGGGGGGACCTGCTTTGTTTCGCTCTCTGGGTTGTATCCATTCGGCCCCATTCAGCCTACTGATTTAAGACGTTTAGCCCCGTCCAGGTGACGATTTGTACCTGGCAAGCGATAGCGAGCAACCATATTTTGGATAATTTGTTAGAGAGCTGGCTTATAAGTGATGTCTCGGCACCAATTATGTTTTGATCAATAATTGGTACCGGTATCAGGAATATTTACACATGATTTCTTCTTTTTGAGTGAGATATACCAACATGTCCTTACACTTACCCAGCCTATTCAACATCTGACAGACATTAATACAGGCCAGAGCGAGCCAAAGGTAATGACAGCTGTGACATGATTTATTAGCGCGACCGTACACAATTATGAAACGTTTTGACAGTTTATTTTGGCTATTAATAAACGATAGTATTCAGCTTTGGAAGGCCCTCTAGCAGTCCAAGGGGTAAACACTATTTCAACCATCCCTCTGACTCCCACAAGTCCTTCCTAAACTGAATATAATCGTCTAGTACGGTAATAGCCAGAATTAACTGTCAAAATGCGTAATGATCCTCCACAATTACAGGCTCGCTATCGCTCGCCAGGAAAAATATCGACACCTAAAGGCCACAAAAGGTCTTAATATTGACAAAGAAATCTGGTGAAAGGTCTTAAAATCGACACACTAATGGGGCAAACGTCTTAAAATTTCAGTACCAGTGATATACCTTTCATTATATTATGGCAGCTATTGGACGGTTTTATGCAGCTTAGGGAGGACCTCTAGCAATAATAAGGCTTCTAACTATCTCAACCAGCCCTATTAACTACCACAGATCCTTCCTAAGCTGCATAATATCGTCTAAATATAGCTAGAATAAAACATAACACACGTCGCTGGTACTCAAAGGGTTAAGAATTATGACGCCCGTTTAATGCTTATTCTGGCTATCACTAGACGATTATATTTAGCTAAGAAAATATTATATATATATATATATATATATATATATATATATATATATATATATATATATATATATATATATATATAATATTAAAGAAGATATAGATGTAGAAATATGTAGTTACTTCATATTAATAAATATTGGACGTTTTCCTGTTTGTCTACTCTAATTTAGCATATAATTTAATGTGTCGTTTACATTTAATATATAATGATAAGCCAAATCTGATACACACTTGAACACAACATTCAGAGTTAATTAGAGCAATTACTTAACATATTTAGTAAAATATTCATATACAAATAACCGAAAATAATTATCGATTATGAAACCTAAGTATTGCTATTGAGACCATCCTGAAACCATCCCAACAAGTCTGGACCAAACTGGACCTATCCGAACGTAACCTAACCTAACTAGGCTGAGCTGGGGGCCAAGAATCCTTTTCCTCGAATTTTATGATTTTGTCAATTATCGCCTAGAGGCGTGTAAACATACTTTTCTGGGGCAATCTTCGACGCTGAGTCCTAATCTGGCTTTATAATCCATCTATCTCTACATATAGCTAAGATATTAATTATAGAAGTTGGCCCAGTTCCCAGTCACTTTTTTCTAAAGGGACCCCCCCCCCCCTCCCGCCTGGCTGTGTGTTCGTATGTGTATTACAGCCACTTTCTTGAAATATTCATAAACAAATAACTAATCATAATTTTATAATGCAGTTTTCGATGCTGACTCCGAATCTGGCTCTAGAATCGATTTATCTCTACAGATAGCTAATATATTGATCATAAAAGTTAGCTCAGTTCCAAGTCACTGTCTTCTAAAGGAACCTTCTCCCCGCCTGGCTGTGTGTTCGTATGTGTGTTACAGCTGTTTCTTAACATATTCATACAAAAATAACCCAACATAATTATCGATAATAAAACCTAAGTTGGCCTATTGACACCATCCTGAGCCCATCCCAACAAGTCTGAACCCAGCAAGACCTATCCCAACGTAACCTAACCTCAATGCCCTGATCTGGGAAGCTACAATCCTTTTCCCCGAAAATGTGATTTTGCCGATTTTCGTAGAGAGACGCCAAAACATACTTTTCTGAGGTAGTTTTCGACGCTGAATCCGAATATGCCTTTATAATTGACCCATCTCTACAAATACAAAACTTATTGATTATAGAAATGGCCCAGTATTATATCGAGTTTTGGGCTAATTATTTTTCATAATGTTGAATTAATTATGGTTGTTTGTGTGTGTGATACTTATATCAACATCTAAACCCTAATTTCACTTAAATCACATAAAATTTTACCTATTTCTTGCTTTAAAAACACGATTTAGAGAAAATATTTATATAAAATAAACCATGACACAATTTAGAACTTGAAAACCGATGTTATCCTATTGCAACCCTTCTGAACCCATCCCAACAAGTCTGGACCCAACTGGACCTATATGAACGTAGTTTTTCTTAACCCTTCGAGTACCAGCGACGGGTGTTATATTGTATTCTAGCTGTTTTTAGACGATATAATGCAGCTTAGGAAGGATCTGTGGTAGTTAAAAAGGGTCGGTGGAGATAGTTTGAAGCCTTATTATGGCTAGAGACCCTTCCTATGCCTAATAAAATTGTCTACTCATGGCCAGAATATAATTAAAAGGACGTCTCCGGTACAGTAAGGGTTAAGGGGGGTCACCTGCATTGTTTCTCTCCTTCTCTCTCTTTCTCTGGTTTTTATCAATTTGGCCCCATCCAGCTTACTATTTTAAGAAGTTTATCCCCATCCAGGTGTCAATTTCTTCCTGGCGAGCGATAGCGAGACAGCATTGTATGGAAAAATCCGGCTTTGCCGGAGAAATGTTTCTATCGAAAAATGTACAAATTTAACCTGCTGTAAAAACACTTTTTTAAATATGCTGGCTAGCTGCCGCTCGCCAGGAAAAAACAGTAGGCTGAATGGGGCCGAATGGATACAATATTCAGGCCAAGATTCCTTTCATCTTCCCAGTGTCAAAATGGAAGGATACTAACCTTTTCTGTACAGACAACGTATATCTAATTTTACTTTCGGGCTCTGTCTCGAGTCACTCCCCCCCCTCTCTCTCTCTCCCAGGGCCTGAGTACATACAGTACATACATATTTTACCTATATTTAGACGATTTTGAGGAGCCTATGAAGGATCTGTGGTAGTAAAAATAGTTAAATGAGATAGTTCGACGCCTGTTAGTTGCGGGAGGCCCTTTGTAAACTGAATAATATCGTCTAATAGTAGCCAGAATAAAGTTAAAGAGACGTCCCCGGTACAGAAGGGGTTAAAACAATGACGCCAATAAGAATTTAGCTAACAAATTGGAAAGAGATTATATATATATATATATATATATATATATATATATATATATATATATATATATATATATATATATATATATATATATATATAAATATATACATATATATATATATTTTTTTTTTTTTTCTATGTGATTGAGGGAGGCAAAAGGCATTACTGCCTATAGCGAGTGCCTCCCCCATAGTTGAAAGAGTGACAGGGCCAAAATCAAGGGACGTTCGAGCCAAAATGCCTGGACACACGGAGTTTGAAGCAATTTAAGTCATAGGAAGAGGGAAAGACTGATTCTGGGAGAGAGTTCCAGAGCTCCGCTGTTGAGTAGAAGAAAGTTTGAGAGGAACGTTTCACTCTTGGGTTGGAGAGTTGCACAGAGTAGGGGTGGGATTGAGTTGCAAGACGGGTACCACGTGCTCTACGTAAAGGAGGTGGTATACACTGGGATAGCTCTGAGGAACACTGATTTTTATAGTAGCGATAGAATAGCGAGAGAGATGCAACATTGCGGCGGAGAGAGAGAGACTGCAGAGAGTTGGTGAGTGGACGGGAGTTAATGATACGAAAGGCCTTCCTTTCAACTTTGTCTAGGAGAGCGGTGTGAGAGGAACCTCCCCAGACATGTGAACAATACTCAATACAAGGGCGCACTATGCCCCTGTACAGAGCAAGAAGCTGTGCAGGGAAAACAAAAACCCTAAGGCGGTTGAGCACACCGAGCTTCTGGGAGGCTGCCTTAGCAAGACTGGTAATATGGTCCTTCCAAATGAGAGCAGAAGAAAAAGAGACACCAAGCATATTGAGAGAAGATGAAGGGTTGATTTTTGTATTGTTGAAGAATAAGGGATAGTCCGCTGGGAGATCCTGATGGGTAGATAGATGGAGAAATTGGGTTTTGGAAGCATTAAAGTTAACAAGGTTTTCTCTGCCCCAATTGGAAATAGTATTTAGATCAGAATTTAAGAGTTCTATGGCTTCATTACGTTTGTCGTTGAGGAATTGCTGGCTGGGGCGTTCTGAAAAACTAATGGAGTAGTGTAAGGTTGAGTCGTCTGCTTATGAATGGATGGGAATTAAGGTACAGTTAAGGAGATCATTTATAAAAATTAGAAAGAGAATAGGAGATAGGACAGAGCCCTGAGGAACACCGGAGTTTATAGGGTGAGGAAGTGAACAATAGCCGTCCACAACCGCGGCTATGGAACGGCCGGAAAGGAAATTAGAGACAAAGGCACAGATGGAGAGATAGAAACCGAAGGAGGGTAGTTTAGAAATTAAAGATTTATGCCAGACTCTATCGAAGGCTTTCAATATGTCTAGTGCAATAGAAAAAGTCTCACCGAAGTCCCGAAAGGAGGATGACCAAGAGTTAGTAAGATATGAAAGAAGATCACCAGTAGAGCGACCCTTAAGGAAGCCATACTGGCGATCTGAGAGCAGATTATGAGAAGAGAAATGCTTAAGAAATTTGGAAGCAAGAATAGTTACAAAAACTTTAGAAAGACAAGAGATGAGAGCAATTGGGCGATAGTTGGAGGGTTGAGAGCGATCACCCTTCTTTGGGACAGGTTGAATGTGAGCAAACTTCCAGCATGAAGGGAAGACGTTAGAGGATAGACAGAGACGAAAGAGTTTGCCTAGGCAGGGAGTCAGCATGGAAGCACAGTTTTGAGAACATATATATATATATATATATATATATATATATATATATATATATATACTGTATATATACATAGGCCTACCGTATATATAATTATATATATATATATATATATATATATATATATATATATATATATATATATATATATATATCATATATATACATATACAGTATATATATATTTCTATTACGGTACACATCATCATACAATGATAGACTATTATTGATTTAACTTTATAATTATGTGAGACTAAGGTGAGAATTTAGGTACCAGTAACAAATTGAAGAGTTATTTATATCTATTTTACACATGATCATACAATTATAGCCTAGTATTGCTTTAACTTATTAAGTAACACCCAGTTCTTAACATTAATCATCAATTACAAACCCCAATGCACTTGAATAAACTAATAAACGCATATGGTCCTCCCGGGATTCGAACTCGGGACACCACACCCAGAACATAAGTATCTAAGTAACACCCCGTTCCTAACATTAATAATCAATTACAAACCCCAATGCACTTAAATAAACTAATAAACGCATATGGTCCTCCCGGGATTCGGACTTGGGACACCACACCCAGAACATAAGCACCTAAACCATAACACCACCAACACAGTTAAAGGTTGAATACACGATCACGATTAACCCATGCAGTACCAGGGACGTAATTTTCATCGTATTCTGGCAAGTTTTAGACGATTATATTCAGCTTAGGAAGGACGTCTAGCATTAATAAGGCTTCAAACTATCTCAACCAATCCATTTAATTACCTTAGATCCTTCCTAAGCTGCACAAAATTGTCTAAATATAGCTAGAATATAAGCAAAATACGTCACCGGTATAGAAGGGGTTAATATCCATTTTCGAATTTTGGATATCAATCTAATCACACCCACCTGCATTATGGAAAGCGCAATGTTTTAGGGAGTGATAAAGAAAAACAAATATTGGGGCCAAGATCAGTGATCGGCCAGGCCAGAATGGCTCAGAATCGGTCAGTTTTAGGGCCTGATTCACGCTCACATAGGGTAAAATCTACCTAAGTCCCTCTTCTTATATAACCTCCTTGCTCCGTTTGTGCGTTCGTTCGTACGTGTTTGCCTCCCACCACCAGACGAGACAACCTCCCCCTTCTCTCTCTGTCTTTCTTTCTCTCCTTCTCTCTCTCTCTGTCTTTCTCAAACACACATACGCACAGACACACCCTCTCAAACCAACCCTATGAAATAAAGTGTTGCCAGAATGCTCAGCCTCTCAAACCCTTTCGATCAATCCAGAAACCATCAGTCTATGCCTACTAAAATTACTCTTAATGAATGCACTAAGCCACAACGGGATGCTACAAGCTTCTATGTATTTTGCAGAATATATATACTGAGATACCAAGGCTTAAAATGCCTATGTAAGGGTAAAATACGGCATATTTGAGATGCTGGGATGGGCTGTATATAATATCTACTCTTGTATAAAATTAATAGCTATTGTCTCACCCTGCAAGTTGAACACAATTATCTGCCTACCTCCTGTAGTGCTGTGTAGGAAAACCAAGGCTGAGAAAGGCCGAATATTGCCGTACGAAGGTTAATAAATCCCAAGATGCCAACCACAACACTCTCACTAGCTTGTTCCAATACTACTATCTCCTTGCATTTCTCAGATTTACCCAGGGAATCTGAACGATATATGTCGATAAACCGCCGTCGAAACATTTATGAAAGCTTCGTTAACAACCGAGACGATCACGAGTGAATAGTTCGAACTTTTGGTCGAAGGTTGCTTTCCAGGCAGGGCTAAAACCCTTGATGAAACAATACCGTAAATTCCAGGGTTGTTTGCGCAATATTCACCCCCTTAGAGGCATATTTCAGAGCTCTCTTGGTAACCAAAAGATGCAGATTTTTTTTTCTCTATCCAACGGTATATAAAAAGTTAAAAATTGTGCCAATTTTGTGTCCTTTTTATCTATGAACGATGTCTAATGGGAATTTGAGTGGACGAGAGTTCTGGGAAAATCGATGCACTATGAAACGGAAAATTTCCGAATGAGATAGGAACATGGTTTATTCAAAATTCACATGATTCGTTCAAAGTACTTGAGTGAAGCAAAATTCAGAATTCTAAATCTAAAATTCAGATTTCTAAAAATCAAGTGCTCATTTCTAGTTCTTCTAAACACAATTATACTTCGATTAATTTGATTACTGGGATTGCTGTATGATAATTGGAGATATAGTAAATTGGCCAACCTATTATGTTTTCGAAATAATCACTCATTGAGGTCACTTAATGGCTATTCTGAGAAATATAAAGGATTGTTTGTTGCATTACATTTCTGTGAATTTTACGAAATATATGTGCCCTGGGCTGCATTTATAGCATTTATAGGAAGTAAAATACACATATATACCTATATATGACACTTAAACATGGCATGGACGAATATATTTAAATTCTGTTGCATATTTGTGTATCCCAACTATTTGATCGAATTATGGTATTTCCAGGGATATTTGGACATATTTGATTGTAAATATGGTGAATATATAATTGAATTGAATTTATCCATGCCTAATCCATACGGAAATCGATGTATTTAAGTTTGTATATTAGATCATTTTAACTGGGGACGGGAAGGGAGAGGGTTCAACACCGATCTGGCAACAGGGATTCAATGGCGACCTATGGGACCGCTTTGTGCTAAAAATTCTCAAGGAAGATCGCAGTTTTGGGTGTGATAATGACCTTCCGCGGCATCTGCACCGTCACCAAGTCATCGCTACGGAATCTTAGGACGTGTGGAGACCCTTAGGAGGACGTGGAAGGACCTAATTATCATGTTAAGGTAAGCTTTATTCGTATCTCATTCTCAGGATCTGTTGGCTAATGGCGAGTTGCAAGCCCCGAGGTATGGATAATTGTATATATTTCTTATCCATGTTTGACTGATTAACGTTATCCTCTTTTGCCGCATCGTATCGTTTGCCTGGGCTGGTTGAAAATTCGCTGTCCGTGTTTAATTTATGATATTTTGTGTTGGAAAATTATATATGTGTTGGTCTGAAACGAGATGGTTTGGGGGAGGGAGAGAGAGAGAGAGGGGGGGGGGGGGGTGGAGGAAAGGGGAGGGAGTTACCACCCTCTCCCAACTTCCTTACAGCGAGCAAGGGAGAAAGTATAAAGGAGGAGGGTTTGACAAGTTGGAGCCAATCCGCCCTCGTTTTCCTCCCTAAAACGCCTAGGCTAAGGCATGGATTTCTCTGGCTATATCAGACCGTCAATTTAATTTTTATTTTTGTTTGTATTTTTGTATTTTTTGTTATTGGAATCGACAACTAGACTTAATGTACTGTAGACCTATGCTAATTTGTACATTATTAGGATTTTAGGAGACTTAGTAAATATAGCCTACAACTTTACTTAACCCTTACAGTACCGGTGACTTTTTTTATTTTTATTTTCAGCTATATTTAGACGATTTTATGAACTTAGGAAGGAAAGATGGTAGCTATTTTGTTTTTATTTCAGCTATATTTAAACGATTTTATGAAGCTTAGGAAGGATATATGGTACGGTAGCAAAAATGTATTGAGATAGTCTGTAGCCTTTTAATGGATAGACGTTCTTCCTAAGCTGAATAAAACCATCTAATAGTACCAGATTATAATGAAAGGGATATCACCGGTACTGAATTGGTTAAGAAGATTATAAGGGATATCACCGGTACTGAATGGGTTAAGAAGATTATAAGGGATATCACCGGTACTGAATGGGTTAAGAAGATTATAATGAAAGGGATATCACCGGTACTGAATGGGTTAAGAAGATTATAAGGTAACATATTACAATCGTCACAATTGACCACATGCGAGTTTCAGTCTATAATTATGGAAGTTGGAGCCGTAAACATCGCTATCAAGCAGAAATACGACAATAATGTAGGTTTCTGATGGATAGAAAGTATGTTGAATTGGGTTTTATGTATTTATAAATGTACTACAACCGCATTTTAGCTGGTAATTCTGCTCAATATCGATGTCTACAGCTCCAACCTCCATATAGAATTGACCACATGCGAGTTTCAGTCTATAAGGAAGTTGGAGCCGTAAACATCGATATAATATAGAAATGCAATAATATTGTAGTTTTATGGTGGTTAAAAAGTATGTTGAATTAGGTTTTATGTATTTTGTAAATGTATTACAACCGTATTTTAGTTGGTAATTCTGCTATATATTGATATCTACTGTTCCAGCTTCCTTATAGAACGGAAATGACCACTTGCGAGTTTCAGCCTATAAGGAAGTTGGAGCTGTAGACATTTATATTTAGCAGAATTACAGTTTTATTGTTTATATTAATACATAAAACCAAATCCATCATACTTTTATCCGCCGCTATTGCTATATAATCTTGCATTTAATAATTATGCACGATTAGTTGTAATTGAGGTATTGTTTACCTTATGGATGCGCAGAACAAAAATGGTTCTGTCGGCCATGTTGTAACCCATCGTTATTTTGCTTTACAATTAGGACCCGATGATGGCTGCTTACGGGTAAAATGATATACGGCGATTGTGTGGGAACTTAAAGGTTAATGGGCAGGATAAGGATTAGGATTAAAAGAATGAACCTGATCGTAGCTTTAAATTTATTAAGTTAACTTTGTGAGATGCAAGATATTTCCTCTTTTTGATGCTGCGACGAATAAATAAGTACCTATGTTTGTCTGTGCTTGGTTGATATGTACGGTATTATAGCTTGTCATTGTCGTTGCTAGTCGAGTGTATTATGTGTGGGGTATAAGTATGTATCTATTATTTTACTTTATATATTTATTGTTTTTCATTTGTTTTTGTCCACAGACTCCACTAAGTTATGTATGAATTTCTATAGTCTTTGTTGTCCATGTATTTATCTTTTTGTTTTGTTTTTAGAAATTGATGTCTTACGTGTGTCCACGCTCACATTATAGTAAACAAGTACTGTAATATATATAAATACAGTTCCCGTAAAGCCAGTCACAAAACGAGTACGTAGTGTTTGTGAAGGTGCTAGTCTCTCTCTCTACTCTCCCCTCTTAGAAAAAAGGGCACTTACTTTTCGTGTTTATGGATCCCACTTCACGTCATATTCCAAGGCAAATCCACCTCCCTCCTCCTCCTTCTCTCTCTCTCTCTCTCTCTCTCTCTCTCTCTCTCTCTCTCTCTCTCTCTCTCTCTCTCTCTCTCTCTCTCGCTCTCGCTCTCTCTCGCCCTCGCTCGCTCTCGCCTCCCACTCTCCTTCACTCTCGCTCTCTTTCGCTCTCGCTCTCTTTCGCTCTCGCTCTCTTTCGCTCTCGCTCTCTTTCGCTCTCGCTCTCTTTCGCTCTCGCTCTCTCTCTCTCTCTCTCTCTCTCTCTCGCTCTCTCTCTCTCTCGCTCTCTCTCTCTCTCACTCACTCTCTCTCACTCACTCTGTCTTACTCTCACTCACTCTGTCTCACTCTCAGTCACTCTGTCTTACTCTCACTCACTCTGTCTTACTCTCACTCACTCTGTCTCACTCACTCTGTCTCACTCACTCTGTCTCACTCTCACTCTCACTCTCTCTGTCTCACTCACTCTCTCTGTCTCACTCTCACTCTCTCTGTCTCTGTCTCACTCTCTCTGTCTCTGTCTCATTCTCTCTGTCTCACTCTCACTATCTCTGTCTCTCTCTCTCTCACTTTCACTATCTCTGTCTCACTCTCTCTCACTCTGTCTCACTCTCACTCTCTCTGTCTCACTCTCACTCTCTCTCTGTCTCTGTCTCTGTCTCTCTCTCTCTCTCTCTCTCTCTCTCTCTCTCTCTCTCTCTCTCTCTCTCTCTCTCTCTCTCTCTCTCTTTCTCTCTCTCTCATAAAACCTTCCATTATGATGTCTCACTCCGTTTTCACTCCCACCCACACAACCACATTACATTTTCCTTTAATTTTTATCTATAAGGTTTAGGACATTTTCTCGGTAGCCTTGGACTCTTCCATTGCGAGGTCCAAGGCAAAAAGGGAATGGCCAAAATCAAGTGGAAAGTAAATATAAATGCACCACAAGCTTTTGAAACGAATCACAACTTCAACAAAATACAGAATCCACAGACAGAATAGTTGCACGTTTATGAAGACAGATTCGAGTTCAGCCTGAAAAGCGAAGTCAGTATCCTAGAACAAAATAAGAAGAGTGATAATAATAGGAGAGAGAGAGAGAGAGAGAGAGAGAGAGAGAGAGAGAGAGAGAGAGAGAGAGAGAGAGAGAGAGAGAGAGAGAGAGAGTATTGCGTTGAAATCTAAACTAGCACATTTTTCACACTTCTCAGACATACGCTGGTAAATCCCGTCCAAGCGATCACTCGAAGGACAAGTGGATCCTGAAATCGATGATGCGCCTTCTTTCTCAAAACTTCTTGCGTCGTCATTAATATCTGTGAGAAGTAAATTATTTGCACCTATCAACCCCTTGAGGATTTAAATGTGATTCTGGCCATCATTAGTTGATTATTTATAACTTAGGAAGGGTCTGTGATAATTAAATGGGTAAAGACTGTCTCAATTTATCCTACGACTTCCATATATGTTTCTTGTTCAATTGAAACGCCATATTCATACTTTACCTGAGATTTGCATTTCGGATATTCCTGTATATTCTAGCCTTGTTATATTGAATGATCTATAGTAACTTACGTAACACTATTTAAAGTAACCGTCATTTAAGTTACAATAGTCCAGATGACACTGATTTATGTGGTACTAGGGAAAATATGCATTGTAGGTCACGCATGGGATATAATTATCCAAGTGTTTTCTATAGCTTTGTCTTACAGTATTAGTCACCGCAATATATGTCTTTACCGCTGCAAATTACATTATTTTTCCTTAGACTTTGTGGGTTAAATAACGATGAAAGGAAAAATGGCGACCATCTTGGATCAGTGGAGAATTAATGTTTTTCACTTATCCACCATATTTTTAGTATTTTGTCATCTTCTATATCAATGCAAACCCAGCGGGGTGAAGCCCAGGTTAGGTTAGGTTGTTAGGTTAGGGTAATGACATAATATGGTTTTCAGAGGGCATGTTTTCATATTGCTATATAATGGGTAAAATGCATTTGCAGAAGGAAAACTACCTTAAAACACACTAATCAATGAAGGACCTGATGAGAAAAAGGATTATAATACAAAAAACACATACATGGCCTAAAATGCATATTGACCGGTACTAGCTTAGGTTCCACTATTTAGGGTGGCACTTATTTAAGTGACAATAGATTTAATGGCACTGATTTAGGTGACACTGGTGAAGATGGCACTGGTTAAAGTGACACTGGTTAAGGTGACACTGATTAAGATGGGACAAGTTAAGGTTGCACTGGTTAAGATGGAACTGATAAAGGTGTCACTGGTTAAGGTGGCACTGATTAAAATGGTCCTGATAAAGATGGCACTGGTTAAGGTGGCACTGATTAAGATGGCACTGTTAATTGCATCCTTGTTGACTTGACATTGAACCAAAATAGGATTTTTTTTCGCTCGTAAATGTAATGGATTTGTAGTCCCCAACTAACTCCAAGATATCTAGCAACCACTTCACCGCTTTATACAATACACCTCCCTCGTACTGACTCGGGTGCAAGAAGCAGTGATCAAGATATGCAGATTTTCTTTTCCCACCCGCTCCGGATAAGATCCAGTGTGTGGTGGTTGGTTGAGTTTCTCCTCCACGTCTCTTGCTGTGTTTGTGTAGGTTGGGGTCTGTGTGGGTTGGTCTCTCTCTCTCTCTCTCTCTCTCTCTCTCTCTCTCTCTCTCTCTCTCTCTCTCTCTCTCTCTCTCTCTCTCTCTCTCTCTCTCTCTCTCTCTCTCTCTCTCTCTCTCTCTCTCTCTCTCTCTCTCTCTCTCTCTCTCTCTCTCTCTCTCTCTCTCTCTCTCTCTCTCTCTCTCTCTCTCTCTGTGTGTTAGTTTGTGTGTGTACTGTGTGTTTAGTGCTAGTTGTGTACTTGTATCATTATGTATATGTGCATGCATTAGTGTGTGTGTGTGAGAGAGATTTCGTTAGTGTGTTTGTTGTAGTGTGTGTGTATGTGTGCTTGTGAGTGTGTGTATGTGTGTTAGCATATACGTTTGTGATAGGATGTGTGTTAGTGAAAATATATGTGTATTTGTGTGTGCGTGTTAGCATGTGTGGTTATGTCCGTGTGTGCATGTGTGTTACTTTGTGTATGTAAGATCTGGTTCCCTACATTTGCCTTGATACACACACACACACTCACACACAACTACTTTGCAAATGCTGCATACATACTCAAGGCTAGATTCACAAGAAGGAAGGCCTACATTCACTTGCATACAGGCACGCATATACAGGTATACACACAAGCAGGCATACATACAAACAGGCACAAACCTACACATACAGAGAGAGAGAGAGAAAGAGAGAAAGAGAGAGAGAGAGAGAGAGAGAGAGAGAGAGAGAGAGAGAGAACACAAAAATACTAACGCACATACAGTTTATTCACTAGCATATTTATATACAGTACTAATGTGTACGACTGTCGTATGTTTGTGTGTACATATTTGCACGTTTGGCTACATGTTCTACCACAAAATCACATAAATCCCACATATAAGTACCTAGCCTCACACACACAAGCCTCCCAAACTCTCACAACTAAGCTTCTCTCGCACGCAGACCAAGCTGTGGGGAATATTTTAAGGGGGTAGTACTTGGATTTTGGTCTAAATATTTATTTATTAATTTATTTTTGAGTTTCCTCGCTAGACCTCCATCAAGCTTAGAAAAACGTCCCTTAGACCCCCTTTCAAGATAAATTTGTACATTTGTCAGGCCAGTTCCTTCTAAAATTAGAGGCTCGCTTTCCCTCGCCAAGAAAAAATCGACACCTAAAGGGCACGAAAGGTCTTAATGTTGACAACAAAATGAAGCGAAAAGTTTCAAATCGCTAAACTAACGAAACGAACGTCTTAAACCCTCAAAACTAATATGCTAAACACGAGGGAGAAGTGGGTCTATAAAAAAGCGAGTACTACCCCCTTAACGCAGCCGGAAGTTGTGAAAAGATAATATGAACATAATTGATTTTTTTTATTTTTTTCTCTATTTTGATTATTGGATATTTATGCATGCTGCGTGTACGGTCGCGCTATCATTACGTTTGACTCGCTCTGTGCTGTATTAATGTCTGTCAGATGTTGAATAGGGTGGGGAAGTGTAGGATCACGTTTGCATATCTCACTCGAAACAAGTAGATAAAGTTTTAGATATAGCTGATACCAATAAGTTATCAAAATATACTAGATGCCGAGACATCACTTATTAGGCCGACTGTACTAGGCTATTGTTTGTCATAATAATTGTTAATCTAATTGTGGTGAGAGGATTAACCATTTTAGTTACTATTTTGGTTACTATTCGACGATTTTATTTAGTTAGAAAAGGAGCTGTGTAAGTTAAAGGGATCATTGAAATTGTACCCCTTTGATTACTAGCGGTATAAGATCATCTAGAATATAAAGTAAAAGGACTACATGTTATTAAGAGGGTTATTCAAAAAACGTCAAACATTGAAAGAGCTTGCAATGATTAAAACACGCGATCAACTTCAATCATCTTGATTCTGAGAATTAATAAATCAAGTCCTCGAAAGTGAATAATATGGAGCTGTGTTTGTCAAATTATAGTCAGCTTATTAAGAATCTATAGGAGTTAAATATATATTATGATTGTTTATACACAATGGATATTATAAATCCCTCTCAAAACTGCATAAGATCGTCTAATGATAGCCAGAATGAAAGAAAGTATAGCGTTCTAATATTGAAAAAGTCAAAATTGTTTTGCTAATCCGTGCCCATATTGTATCAGGAGGGGTGTCTAAATCGGACTTAAGGAGGGATGGGCGTATATATTTGCTCATTTGTATATTATGTTATCTTGTTTTTTAGTTTCCTCCCTAGACTTTCATGAACCTTAGAAAAACACCCCCAAGACTCTCCTTCAAGATAAATACGTACATTTTTCGATAGAACAATTTCCCGGCCTAAGGCCGGTTCCTCTAAAACTACAGACATCGACACATAAATTACACGAAAAGTCTTAATATTGACAAAGAAATGGGGCGAAATATCTTAGAATCACCAAACTAATGAGCAGATACAACGTCATACAATCTGAAAAAACAATGGGGAAGAAGGGGGACCAGAAAAACACCCCATCCCCCTTTAAAGAAAGTTGTTTGGGTGTGAGCGAACTAGTGTTTACGATCGCTAATGTATGTCGGACGCTTGCTGACCACGGTGCATGAGAGAGAGAGAGAGAGAAGAAGAGAGAGAGAGAGAGAGAGATAGAGGTGGGGGAACAGAGAGAGAGAGAGAGAGAGAGAGGGGGGGGGGGGAGTGAGTGAGAGGAAAGTAATATCAAGTTGTATATTTGATATTGTTTTTTCCCTATTTAACTCCGAATGCTTTGCTAAGAATAATATCATAGCCTGACGCTACCGAATTTATGTTTTCCTTGGCTACTATGGCAATATTTAAACACGATGGGGGGAGCAAGTCAAAACAACCACACTCCTAAACGGCCACAACCCAAGCGACCAAAATACAATATTGCCAATGTTAGGTTAGGCTTGTATTGGTTATGGTAAGTTAGTTGTATTTAAGGTACTGTAGGTGATATGTTAGGGGTGTCTTGTTTAGCTAATTAGGCTTAGTTAGGTTGAATTGTGAAAGGTTAGGTTAGAAGATTGTGGCTGTTCTGGTAGTGCTAATTTTGGATAGTGGCCGTTTTGGATAGTAGCAGATATACTCAAAACCGGTCATGACTTTCGAAGTGGACAGTCAAATACAATTATGCACCGTAGCAACTTATTACTATAGTTTATTCATTATAAGTAGGCCAAAAACTTAACTAGTAGCCTCCATTAATAATAAACGCTTCGAGTAATCGAGCTAATATTTCTACCATTTAGGGAGAGTCAGCCGGAAAATTGGTGTGGAAGTTTAGAGCCAATTTGTGTATAGCCCTTTTTGAGTTACAAAAGTTAGGGTTCACGATTTCTGGCCTACTAATAAGGAATATACTTTAGGTAAGACTTCCTTATAAGACTTCGTAATTTGGGCTGTTGCGTGTCCAAGTTATGATATCCTAAGTTACGAAATATTAAGTTGCTATGCCCAATAATAATTCTGAAATGGCATCATGTCCGATATCTGCATGCCAAAAGATCTCCTCCCAGTTGTCACATCCAATACGTTCCCCTGTATACCAGTCGCTTCACACGCAAGACATTTCGCTTACACTCTACTTGATTTCCTTCTTATATTGATGCAGTCGGCATAGTTTAAGTTAGGCCGGTACGATTGATTTATAGGTTAGGTTGGTTTGGTTGATAGTGGGTGCATTATAATTGGGTTTCTGTAGCATAGTTTAGATCGTGTCATGATTATTTAGGTTAGGTTAGATCAGGTTAGGATAGGAAAGGTTATTTTGCGTTGGGTTAGAATACTCTAGGATAGATTAGGTTTAGCTTAATATGGTTAAGCTGAAGATTTAGGTTATATATGTGGTGGTAAGGGTATACACAAATATATTATAAGGTTGGGTATCGTAAGGTTATGTTAGGATGTATTTGAATTGAATAGGCTATGAAAATCTTAATTTAGTTTCCGTTAGGTAATATACGGGTACGAAGATTCTAAATAATGTATATATATAATTTATTTTTTGGTGATTGCGTAGCTGTGGACGAAAACACAACCAACATAATATTCTATGTGTTTTGATGGAAATAACGCAAGAACGAAATGATTCAAAGACTTTCCCCCTCCAGGCCCACTCTGATATAATTTCCTGGACTCCTACCAAACGTCTGCATTACGTACGATATCTCCCGCGAATATTTCCCCAAAAACGTACGCTGGTGCCTCGAGAGACTTTATGGGAATAAGAACGTGCGGACTCTAACAACGGTGGA
>CM064520.1:12606652-12656652 GCA_032716605.1 Paralithodes platypus
GAACGAGACAGGGCGGACAGATTGCTGCTAGTGGTGAAGGTGGGCGTGGTGATGTGTGGGTGGTGATGTGTGTGGTGGTGAAGGTGGACGGGGAAGGTGATGGTGGGCGTGGTGATGTGTGTGGTGGTGATGGCGTGCGTGGTTGGTGGTGATGTACATGTGGTGACCTATTTGGCGAGGTAGTGTGGGTGATGAAGGTTGGTGTGGTACGTGGCGTAGTGGTGATGTGTGTGTGATGGTGGGCGTGGAAGGTGGCGTGTGTGGTGAAGGTGGACCTGGTTGGTGGTGTGGTGATGATGAGCGTGGTGATGTGTGTGGTGATGGTGGGCGTGGTGAGGTGGTTTGTGAGGTAAAGGTGGGCGGCGTGGTAGGTGGTGACTGGTGATGTGTGTGATGAAGGTAGTGTAGTGGTGGTGACTTGTGATGTGTGTGGTGAAGGTGGGCGTGGTAGGTAGTGGTGACTGGAGTAGGCATGTGGTGAGGTGATGTGTGTGGTGTAGTTGGAGGTGTAAGGTGGTGAAGTAGAAGTGTGCGTGGTGAGAACAGTTGATGAATGTGGCAGTTATGTTATGGTGATGACTGGTGTAGGTAGTGAAAGTGGCAGAATGTTGATGTTTGATAATGTACACTCGGATACCATAGTCTATAGCCCACTCATACGAATGCGTGTACCCCCTATGTTTTTATTTATGCAATTATAACTATCTGGATTGATTGTTTAATATAACTTGCTTTATAATATATAGTATATGTAGTTTTGTAGACAAATATATTCATAAATTCGTTTCCAGAGATATACAAGACGAACTCATAAAATATTTATGAGTAGGCTAGAGACTATGGTATCCGAGTGTACACTATGACATAACTAGGTGTGTTGATGCTGTTTAGTCTATTAAAATAATATCTATACAGTCAGGATCACTAAAACTGAACAGCCCTGGTAAATGCAGAAGTGTATGTAACTATACTGTATATGGATTTATTGGATGGATTTTGTGGTGGTAGAGATAATGCATGTGGATCTGTCTATTTCAGTGGTAGGCCCGCTAATCTTTGTTGGTAATATTTTATGTTTAGCGTATTGAAGTAGTGGTATCAGATTATATAATTCAGCTGGCGATAGTTGCAGTAAAAGAGGAAGGGATGGTTTGTGTGATGGTAAGTCTTTGTGTTCATATATGGTTACGTCTAAGATGATGCATGTATTGGTGATTTATTTAGTGGTGTGTTTGGTAATTGTGTGTGTGTGTGAATGTGTGAGTATGTGTATGTGTGTAGAATTGATGTGGTGGTTTATATGGTAATGGTGTAGGTTATATAGTAATTGTGTATGTGGTAGGGGATATGTTATTGGAGTGGGTAGTAGTTTGAGCAATGTGGATGTAATGTGTGTGTGTGTGTGTGTGTGTGTGTGTGTGTGTGTGTGTGTGTGTGTGTGTGAGAGAGAGAGAGTGTGTGTGTGATTCGAGTAGTATTGTTATCATTATCATATTGCTGCCAAGTACTTTCTACCCTCTCTGGGCTTAACACTAATAAGGCGTACGGTCCGGACGGTGTTCCTCCTGTTGTTCTCAAAAACTGTGCTTCCGTGCTGACTCCCGGCCTAGGCAAACTCTTTCGTCTCTGTCTATCCTCTAACGTCTTCCCTTCATGCTGGAAGTTTGCTCACATTCAACCTGTCCCAAAGAAGGGTGACCGCTCTCAACCCTCCAACTATCGTCCAATTGCTCTTATCTCTTGTCTTTCTAAAGTTTTTGAAACTATTCTTGCTTCCAAATTTCTTAAGCATTTCTCTTCTCATAATCTGCTCTCAGATCGCCAGTATGGCTTCTTAAGGGTCGCTCTACTGGTGATCTTCTTTCATATCTTACTAACTCTTGGTCATCCTCCTTCCGGGACTTCGATGAGACTTTTTCTATTGCACTAGACATATCGAAAGCCTTCGATAGAGTCTGGCATAAATCTTTAATTTCTAAACTACCCTCCTTCGGTTTCTATCCCTCCATCTGTGCCTTTGTCTCTAATTTCCTTTCCAGCCGTTCCATAGCCGCGGTTGTGGACGGCCATTGTTCACTTCCTCACCCTATAAACTCCGGTGTTCCTCAGGGCTCTGTCCTATCTCCTATTCTCTTTCTAATTTTTATAAATGATCTCCTCAACTGTACCTCAATTTCCATCCATTCATACGAAGACGAAGACGACTCAACCTTACACTACTCCATTAGTTTTTCAGAACGCCCCAGCCAGCAATCCCTCAACGACAAACTTAATGAAGCCATAGAACTCTTAAATTCTGATCTAAATACTATTTCCAATTGGGGCAGAGAAAACCTTGTTAACTTTAATGCTTCCAAAACCCAATTTCTCCATCTATCTACCCGTCAGGATCTCCCAGCGGACTATCCCTTATTCTTCAACAATACAAAAATCAACCCTTCATCTTTCTCTCAATATTCTTGGTGTCTCTTTTTCTTCTGCTCTCATTTGGAAGGACCATATTACCAGTCTTGCTAAGGCAGCCTCCCAGAAGCTGGGTGTGCTCAACCGCCTTAGGGGGTTATTTTCCCCTGCACAGCTTCTTGCTCTGTACAGGGGCATAGTGCTCCCTTGTATTGAGTATTGTTCACATGTGTGGGGAGGTTCCTCTCACACCGCTCTCCTAGACAAAGTTGAAAGGAAGGCCTTTCGTATCATTAACTCCCGTCCACTCACCAACTCTCTGCAATCTCTCTCTCTCCGCCGCAATGTTGCATCTCTCTCGCTATTCTATCGCTACTATAATAATCAGTGTTCCTCAGAGCTATCCCAGTGCATACCACCTCCTTTACGTAGGGCACGTGGTACCCGTCTTGCAACTCAATCCCACCCCTACTCTGTGCAACTCTCCAACCCAAGAGTGAAACGTTACTCTCAAACTTTCTTCTACTCAACAGCTGAGCTCTGGAACTCTCTCCCAGAATCAGTCTTTCCCTCTTCCTATGACTTAAATTGCTTCAAACTCCGTGTGTCCAGGCATTTTGGCTCGAACGTCCCTTGATTTTGGCCCTGTCACTCTTTCAACTATGGGGGAGGCACTCGCTATAGGCAGTTATGCCTTTTGCCTCCCTCAATCACATAGAAAAAAAAAAAAAAAAAAAAAAAAGTAGGCCTACTTGTAAACGGTTGCAAAATTATAGGTGAATCATTTAACTCACACGAATCTAAGAATTTCTTCTTCAATCGAGTTGTCAACTTGTGGAATGGGCTTCCCCGAGACGTTATAGACTGCAGCACCGTTGATTCTTTTAAACTTCGCCTAGACTAATACCTTGCATCAAACTCGCGACTGACTGCGTTTGTAAAATTAATGAATAACTTTATTTTAATCCCCCCGCAGATTCATCAAGGATAATTGCGTATATATACAATTACTAAGACGTTACTCTCTTTTTCCCAGATATACGAAACATCACTTATAACTGTGTTATGTTACTAACCCATCTGTCCCCTACTAACTTCCTAATCCTGCCACGGCCATTAGTTCCAGGGCAGTAGTTCCCTTTCCAATTTTCCCTTACCCACTCTAAACCACTGTTTGCACACTTGATCCTCGGTGTTTTGGAGGACAAGGAACCTAGAGGGGTTAATACTGTAGACCTGGTGTTGTTAGATTTCTTTTGTACTCCTTTCTACTTGCATTATTCGTTAGGTGAAACATATACAGTAGAGTACCGGTACGAGTTAGTTTGTGTATTACTACATCCACATTTGAAGTGATGAATCTCTTACTGGTCGTGTAGGAAATCTAGTTTATGAACTTAAATGTATTATTTGTATTAGTGATATGGCTAGATTAATAAACAGAAATGTGATACGCACTGTAGTCGGTATTTCTTCAGCTAACTATAAACTGAATCCCATAGCAACAGATGTCCTGATACCTAACTGAAAAATATAAAACTATTATAATTCTGCATCATATTAATACCAATTGTTCATTATTAACAACATATTTTGCTACAAATATTTTTAATAGCTAAGTAATCAAGACGGCGACATGGCAACTTACCATTAGCTAGGGGGGGGGGGGGGATATATATATACTCAGATTACCGGTATCACGTCATAATACTTTGCACATGCATGGGGAGTTTTATGAACCGAAGAAAATATCAATCAATAAATCAAAATGGTAGCACATTTTGATTTAGATCTAAACATATATATTGTATATAATTTATAGTCCCATTTTATACATATAATTGTTTTAGTTTCCTATTAATGCCATGAACCGTACTAAAATTTCATTGGGCCTATGGTAATTTTGAAAATGCGAGTTCAGTCCACCGTTAAGCTGAGCAAATTTAAATATGGCTTGAATTTCTGAATACATTTTCAAGTACCGTTTTCGAGATACTTAATTGTTCATAAATCTGAAATAGATGCAAGTGAATTAGAAGAGTTGTTGGGTAAATATACAAAAACACTTGGCTCCTTCCATGGATATATGAAGCAGTCTATAGTATACCCTTATAATTATTTGCTATATATTTCCAAGTTTAATGTTTTCCCCAAGTAATCTTCGGTGAGGATAACATACATACATCGTCAAAGGTTGTGGGTGTGAGAAGGTATAATTAATGTGTTCCTATAATTATATGCATTACTATAGTAGAGCTTGATTAGGGGCGTAGTGCTTGTTTTTGGTCTATATATTTATGTATTAATAACTTTTTAGTTTCCTCGCTAGACCTCCATTAAGTTTAAGAGAAACAGCCCCTATACCCCCTTTCAAGATAAAATTGTAAATTTGTCAGTAGAGAAATTTCCCGGCCGAAGGCCGATTGCTTCTAAAATTACAGGCTCGCAATCTAAATGGCTCGAAAGGTCTTAATATTGACAAAGGAATAGGGCAAAAGATCTCTAAATCGCCAAACAACTAACGGATTAAATGGTCTTAAATCTCAAATATATTATGCTAAACATGAAGGAGATGGGGGTCCAGAAAATGCAACTACCTCCCCTTAATGTGTTCCTATATACAGTATACAGTATAGTATTAGAACCTGATTAATATAGTGACTGTCGTAGTTTACAATAGCTTAAGAACATTTTGACGCTAGTGATATTTTCTGAGCTCTACTAAATATATTGTGGGTATATTTTTCGATATCGAATAATCGTTCGATGATTCAGTCCGAATAGGATATGCTCGGTTTCATCTCAGCTTATGGTAAAATAAACCCTCAGCAACTGATTTATCGATAGTTAATGGATATTATGTGTCTATGTGTAATGTGTATGCATGATACAAAAGGCAAGTTGCCTGTAACGAATATATATGCGTAGTATACCTGCTAAGTTTCTTTAGCAGCATATGTCGTTACAAAACCATCATAATAAGTGAGTATTGACGATAAAGACATGACAATTTATCATCAGCTGGATAAAAACCGACTGTAGCCAACCGTAAATGCGTCGAAAATCTCACGTTAAATCTTTTGCAAGGTGAATGCCTCCCTTGAGTGATAGACACCTGCAATGAAAAAGTCACTTGCCAGCACTACCATATGCTTGGTTTCAATATTTAGCCTTCATATATATATATACAGTATATATATATACTGTATATTTAAATATATATATATATATATTGTGTGTGTGTGTGTGTGTGTGTGTGTGTGTGTGTGTGTGTGTGTGTGTGTGTGTGTGTGTGTGTGTGTGATCATATAGTGCAGCTTTGGTTCTGCAGGGGAAGAGATTACCCGTATTATATTCCAATGCACACTCATGATCTGCCTAGGCTTTATATAACTAACAAGTCTATAACACTTTTGTCGCTGTCAATGTTAAGGGGAGGTATTTTTTTTTGCTAGAACCCTTTCTCCCTCATGTTTAGCCCCATTTGTTTTGACAATTTAAAACGCACGTCTCATTAGATTGGCGATTTTAACACCTTTCGCCACATTTCATTTCTTCAGTTATATGATCCTTTCTGCCATTTTGGTGTCGCTTATTTCCTGGCAAGCGATAGCGAGCCTGCAATCTAGGGATAACCATTTTCTACAGACAAATGCACAAAATTATCTCGACGGGGGGCCTTTGGGGTATGTTTTTATGTTTGATGGTGGTCTAGAGAGGACACTATAACTAAAAATATTATTAATAATAAAAATAACAACAATAATATGTAAATTACGTAATTACTCTCCCCTTAACAGTAGTATATGTCAATGTATAATCATGATCAGCTTAGGCTGTATTTATATATAACTCTACAAATCAATCCCTGTTGTTGGTATAAATATTAAGCTTCTTTATCAATGGCTACCGTTTGCCCAATTTTTCATTTATGGTGATTTTTTATGTCATGGCAATTGGATAAATATATTGTTGGTTATCAGCCATTTGAAAAGAAAAGTGGATTATTTAGGTTCTATTCAATTAAAATCATATAAGTTTTATAACGCGCAAAATATGTTAATGATTGTGAGCCTGGTTGTTGGAGTATTATTCTCTCTCTCTCTCTCTCTCTCTCTCTCTCTCTCTCTCTCTCTCTCTCTCTCTCTCTCTCTCTCTCTCTCTCTCTCTCTCTCTCTCTCTCTCTCTCTCCAGATTAGTATGTACATGATTCATTGTTAATACATACATGCATTTTACTAACATAAATACATCAGTGGTTATATTCATCGAGTGGAAATCAAAGAGATACACAATTCAGTATTTTAATGTACATATTCTACTCCCTTCTGAATTTCCATAGGCGTGCGTCAATCTTCATCAGCAGATTCAAAGCAGAAAATCTGCTTACCTCAGAAAAAAAAGTTGTCAATGCGATCAACAACTCTTATAACTTTGATAGTGACGGTAAAATTACGACTAGCCTGTTGAAGCCCCTGTCACACGAGCGTTTTTTCCGTCAATTTTTCATGAGTTAGATTGTTCTCGTAATCTTACATTTACTTATATTATATAATATATATATATATATATATTATATATATATATATATATATATATCTATATATATATATATATATATATATATATATATATATATATATATATATATATATATATATATATATATATATTATATACTTATTTATTGATATTTTTTGCATCGGTATCGGCAACTACAGTAGACTGAAGGCAGATCATGCGGGGCGGCTGAATTATAATAAAGTGTACATTTTGAAGCTGCCATACCATATTTGCCTAGAGAAAAGGACAGGAAAAGAGCTCGTGTGACGCCGGTTTAATCCCAAAGTATATTAATACTTATTAATACTTATAATAATCATGTTTTATTGCCATGATGCTTCACATAACTGTCAGTATGTACAGTTGGCCACATACATTTGCATACATTGCGTGATTTTATGTATGGAAGGAAAGATAGTGTGATTGAATTAGAAGCTTTCGTGGTAATGCAATAGTTAATATATATAATCAATAATGGCTTTATAGCGAATTATTCTTGTAAATTAATTTTTTTTTTTTTTTTTTACCGGCGACGTCTTTTTAGTTTTATTCTAGCTATAGCCTATTTAGACGATGTTTTTGCAGTTTAAGGAATATCTGTGGTAGTAATTAAACAGTTCCAGGCTTATACATTGCTGGAGTTGTTTTTTAAACTATAACCTGTATAATGTTATAAGGACGGTAACAAGTTGTAAATGTCCACATCTATATCCTGGCTCACTCTGTTCTAATTATTATTCCAAGTACATTCGAATGCCATAGTCTCTAACCCACTCATAAGGATTCGTGGACGTCCCATGTGTTTCTGTATGTAATTATAACTATCTGGATCAATTCTTGGCTAGAACTTGCTTTTCACTAAATAGTATATACAGTTTTGTAGATGATGTATAGAAAATTATAATAATAAATGCGTTTCCAGAGATATGCTTCCATAATTAGAAATAGGTAAAGTCTACGAATATTTATGAGTGGGCTAGTGACTATGGTATCCGAGTGTACAAGAGGATAGAGGTCAAGATCTCAGGTCTAATTATAATGAACAGAACATATATATAAGGCCCCACACATTATAATGAACAGAACATATATATAAGGCCCCACACATTATAATGAACAGAACATATATATAAGGCCCCACACATTATAATGAACAGAACATATATATAAGGCCCCACACATTATAATGAACAGAACATATATATAGGCCCCACACATTATAATGAACAGAACAGATATAAGGCCCCACACATTATAATGAACAGAACATATATATAAGGCCCCACACATTATAATGAACAGAACATATATATAAGGCCCCACACATTATAATGAACAGAACATATAAGGCCCCACACATATAAACAGAACATATATATAAGGCCCCACACATTATAATGAACAGAACATATATATAAGGCCCCACACATTATAATGAACAGAACATATATATAAGGCCCCACACATTATAATGAACAGAACATATATATAAGGCCCCACACATTTCGTCATTGGATTTAGACCAGGGAGTCAAACGAAAGCACGAGTCTTCTTTTTAGTCTTTAGTATTGTATATGCAAATATTAAGTTGTGTTTTATAGTTCAAATTATGTCTTTGGAAGGGACAAAATGGCCAACACAATGCTATTTCATGTTGTTTTTGTTCTCGCATTCCTTCCCGTATTCATTCTAATCTTCAAACAAAACAGCTCCGGTTTCACACTCTGTTTTAACCCCTTCTGTACTGGCGACATCGTTTAATTGTATTTTAGCTATATATATAGACGTTTTTGTGCAGTTTAAGAAGGAGCTGTGGTTGCAAAAAGGGTTACGTGACATATGTCGAAGCCTGTTAATTGCTGGAGACCCTATTAAAACTGAAGGAAATCATCTTATAGTAACCAGAATAAAGTTATCAGCACGTCAATGGTACAGAAGGGGCAAAACAAAACTATAAGCATAATTTGTCATTACGGTACCCGTCCTGTTCTACTGCGAAATTGTTTGGGTGTGTTCCGATGATGTCGTGTCCATTACCGTTCATCAGAGGGATTCCTGGGGCCTCATTCCTCGGATATTAGTCTCTGGCACCTTTATGGCACTGCTGTCGAGGGGGAGAGTACTGGCACCTTTATGAGGGGGAGAGTACTGGCACCTTTATGAGGGAGAGAGTACTGGCACCTTTATGGCACTGATGTGAATGGGCAGAGTTCTGGTACCATTTTTGAGGGGAGAGTACTGGCACATTTATGGCACTGCTGTCGAGGGGGAGAGTACTGGCACCTTTGTGGCACTGCTGTCGAGGGGGAGAGTACTGACACCTTTATGGCACTGCTGTCGAGAGGGAGAGTACTGGCACCTTTGTGGCACTGTTGTCGAGGGGGAGAGTACTGGCACCTTTGTGGCACTGCTGTCGAGGGGCAGAATACTAGCATCTGTGTATGTATATTTTTATTAACGATGCCACGGTATACACTTAAGGCATATTCTGTCCCGCTTTAGGTGGTGTAGTTAGGTACACGTTAGAACATAAACACTTACTTGAAACACATATAGTACACATAAACAGTGTGCTAATCATTTATGTGTTCTAATAATAATAGATACACAGAAGAACACTGTTTATTTACACATTTCTGGTGCAGTTCACATTCCTAAAGCGTACCCATTCCATAATTAGCTTTATACTATAGATTACAATACTTACACAGGTAATAAACGCTTGGCAGGTGATAACTAATTACAAAATACAGTTGTTCACACTACAATGTATACAATATGTCTGCATCTGTAAGGCATAAGGCATAACATTCCATATAGGCGAATCTGCTTTATGGGACATTCTCGGAGTCCCCCCTAGCTTCATAATGAGATACTCGCTGTGATATGGTCTTTCCTCACCTCCTTTCTCTTACATATATATATATGTAGAAAATGTGTGTGTGTGTGTGTGTGTGTGTGTGTGTGTGTGTGTGTGCGCGTGTGCACTCTGTGTGCACTCTGTGTGAGAGTGCGGGAGCACTCTCCCGCCCTCTTTAGCACCGCCAACAGCTCCGCATCGCCACTGAGAAAACTCGATCCTAATTTGAGTATTTCATATCCATATTCCCTTTATTCATTGCATGAACAGTAGTTAAGTGCTTGTTTAACCTCCACATAGTTCTGTAGTTGCCGTGCATGTTATTTTATTTATTTTCTGACTGATAAACATTGTTGTTTACATTTGTTATCCTAGCTTGTAGCAGACGACGCACGCGCACCTCTAATCGACCTAGCTTTGTATTTTCTTATTAACTCTAGTAGTTATCGTATTCAGTATCCTACTGTAGCTATATATATCTGTAATTTTAGTTGTTGCTTGCATGATCTTGTAGTAACCTTTGACTGATAACTTTGTTTATCTAAATATAATCCTGCTTGACTAGCCTACAGTGACACCAGCGCCATCTGTTGATACAGTATATTAACCCATTGTGTGCAGTTACACTTTATTCTTATATAATCTATATTTGGTGAATTGTATATTTAGTTACATATTCTATTATATATATATATATATATATATATATATATATATATTTGTTTTGCTTTTTTAGGTACGGTAGGTTATCACCCCTGGTAGCCTACTTCTGCATATTTCATAATTTTTGTTTTCGGTTATTTTTGTTTTCGGTTAGTCTAGGCTATCATCCCTGGTGGCCTATTTCTCCGTACTTCAATTTTTAAATTTTCAGTTAGGCTATCACTGCTGGTGGCCTATTTCTGCATACCGGTATTTCATAATTTTTGTTTTCGGTTAGGATAGGCTATAACCCCTGGTGGCCTATTTCTGTTTAACACCTTACGAGCGGCCTAGGCGGTTTATTTATATGTACCGCCCAGCGGGGTGTTTTTACCCAAAATAGGGCTGTTTACGTGATCATTTTCATGCCTAAATAAGACCCAGAGCGTAAAACAAGTATCTATCCCTGAAAGGGCATAAACAGAGCTTTCCAATGACACCATAACGATCCTTTTATGATGGCTAGTTTTCTTGCAACAACCGTGCAACGCGAGTGCAAAAAGCATGTAATTCGGCACTTTCCCCATACAATTCCGTATATAGCGAGTGAGAGAGGGAGGGAGGAGGTGGGATTCGTGTCAGTAGGTTCGCCGCGGTGGTCTGGAGCAGTCATACGCTCGCTACTCTCCTGCCACCACTGTCTCTCTCTCTCAGCAACATTACGTGCTGAAATTGCCACACGACCTATGTCGAGCGCCGCCAGATAGTCCAGATTTATTATACTCGACTTATGTTGCGCCCTGACAGTTATGGGTTAAATAAAAATAAAATTGTTTTCGGTTCGGCTATCACTGCGTATTCAAATTTAATTTTGTTTTGTTTTAATTTTCGGTTAGGCTATCACCGCTGATAACCTATTTGTGCGTATTTCAACATTTTTGTTTTCGGTTAGGCCTATTTAAGTAAGTGAAGCGACCTGAAGGGAGTGAAGTGTTTTTAAAGTGAGATTAGTGTTTTTAAAGTGAGTTTAGTGTTTTTAAAGTGAGTTCAGTGTTTTTAAAGTGAGTTAAGTGTTTTTAAGTGAAGTGATGAAGTGATCTGAAGAAAGTGATCGTCACCATGCCTCGTGACTGTACGAACTGCGCCAGTAGGTTTGGTGCTTCCATGTTTGCTCCTGCCGATCCACAAGTCTGCCGACACTGCCAGCAACGAGAGGATTTGACAGCAAAATTGGATGAAGCCCACAACAAGATCAACGCCCTCACCAGGAAGCTGGAATCACTCCAAGAGTTTGTAACACTCAACGTTGGAGTATCACTAACTCCAATTGTTTCAACTCCATCATCCACCACCGCCCCAACGTCATCTGCCAACAATCCAACACCTGCAGTAGCCACTGCAGCATCTTCTGACGAACCTGAGCCGACATCAAACCAGGACAGCCGCCCTGTTCACCTTAGTCTCTTCCCCACCCCTCGTGCACGAACAGTACAATACCAACCCCTCGCCCCCGTTCTAACAACTCCTCTCCCCGCCCTGTACGCAGAGTCCCGCCACCACAGGTTTCCGGATTTACATCAGTGAGGAACGGTGCACGGCCAACGCAGAAAAGGTCTCATCTACCAGTCACAATGTCAAACAGATTTGAGATATTGGTAGAGATGGAAGACGAACCAGAAGAGACCAGGCTCGTTGGGGATTCCATCCTACGAGGACAGATCAAAGAGTTCTGCGACAGAGTCCCAAATCGACGAAAAAGATTTTGCATCCCAGGAGCTGGACTGGACGACATTGTGGAAGCCTTCGAAGATACCACAAAGGATGCAAATGAAAATACCCTTTTTGTCATCCATGCTGGTTCAAATGACGTCATGCGCACCAGATCCGAAGAGTTGATGGAGAAATATCGCAAGATAATCCAGCACTACAAAAACAAGTCAAGGAATATCATCATCTCAGGCATTCTCCCCAAGATCGACGCACCTGACAAATTCTACGACAAGGCCTTCAGCACAAATAGCCGACTAAAATATTTGTGTCTGAGGGAAGAAGTTGAATTCATCAACCTCTGGGACAACTTCTACAACCAGCCTACTCTGTTCTGCAAGGATGGCACTCATCTAAACCCTGTGGGTTCAGCACGCATGGGTCGTCTCCTACACGAAGCAGTCCGCAGCCATGGATCAACAAAAACCTATCCGAGAAGAAGCAGCAGTGACATAAATCATCCAACGCCAAGCAAAAAACAGAGGCAACCGAGGACCACCAGCGATAAGGACCGAAGACAGAGAAGACCGAGGACAGCCATGAACATAAATGTAGATCTGACAAGAACCAAAAATATTATTAAAGAGCGTTCCGTGAGTTCTAAAATAACAAATTTAAAGGTTTTCTATGCAAACGCTCGTAGCATACGCAATAAATGTTCAGATTTAGAGGAGCTAGTGTTTACAGAAAATTATGATGTGATTGGCATAACAGAATCTTGGCTCAATACAGAAGATAGACTTTTTAGCAGAGTATTCACTTCCCGGTTATGTAATGTTTGAGAAAAGCCGAATAAATCGAAATGGAGGTGGCGTTTTACTTTATATCAAAGAAAGTCTTAACCCTACCCTCTTGTCAAAACCTCAAATTGTGAACGTCGACACATCTTTTGTGCTAATAAAGAATAATAAAGGTACAAAATAATACTTGCATTAATATACAGACCTCCAGCTCAATCAGTGCAAACTGACCGAGAAATTTACGAACAAATTGCAGATGTAAGTAACTCACAAGATACCGTAATTTTTGGCGACTTTAATTTACCTGTGACCAAGTGGGGCGATACTCTTACTTCACACTCCGGACATGACTTGTATACGAACTTGCAAGAGAGTTCGCTTTATCAATTTGTTCGAACGCCAACCCGTGGTAATAACGTTCTTGACATTGTACTTGCAACAAAAGAAGAATTGATAGAGAATTTGAATGTTGGTGATGAATTCAGTAACAGCGACCATCGTACGATAACTTTCACTTTAAAGTTTACTAGTAACGAACCAAATAGTAGCATAGAAAAAGTCCCTAATTTCAAGAAAGCAAAATTCCATAAACTTAGAGCTATGTTTAAAGAAACTGACTGGAGCTTTTTAATTAATAATAACGACATAAATATATCTTGGAAGTTATTCGAAACCACTTACCTAAAAGCAGTGCAAGACTGCATACCATCGGAAATACGGCGTCCAGGCCATAATAATAAGCCCAAATGGTGGAATAAAGATATTTCAAACTGCCTGCTTGCTAAAATTTTTGCTAATGATAGATTAAAATCCTCACAAAATGACGAAGAACGGGTGAAATTTGTAGAGCTACGACGCAAAGCCAAAAAGTTAATTAAGCAAAGTAAAAAGACCTTAGAGTTACATATTCCGAATCAAAGTAAAACAAACCCGAAAGAATTCTATAGTTATATCAGAAAGAAAACGGTAGTTACTTCAACTGTTGGACCGTTAGTCGATGAAAATGGAGAATACACCAAAGACGAAGTACAAATGAGTAATGCCCTCAATACCTTCTTTGCATCAGTTTTTACAACAGAAGACCTCAGTGATATCCCTACACCATCGCCGATTCAGATTGATAATTCAGATGTTCTAAGCAATATCACCGTTACAGAGAGAGAAGTATGAATTGTTTAGATAAACTCAAGGTAAATAAAACGCCTGGACCTGATACAATCTCGCCTAGAGTTCTAAAGGAAGCTAAGGATGAGCTCTCCAAACCACTGACATTACTATTCAATAAATCCTTGCAGTCTGGAACTATGCCTGATCAGTGGAAGTTAGCCAACGTAACACCGATATTCAAAAAAGGCAGCAAATCCCTACCCAGTAACTATCGTCCAATTAGCTTAACCTCAGTTGTATGTAAAATGCTAGAAACGGTCATACGAGACAGACTCGTAAATCACTTAGAGGAAAATAACATCATTAAAGATACTCAACACGGCTTTCGTAAAAAACGTTCCTGTTTAACAAACCTCTTAGACTTCTTCCACGATATCCTCAACCTCTACGATGAGAGTAAAGCTGTAGATATTATATACGTTGATTTTCAAAAGGCCTTTGACAAAGTTCCCCACAAACGTTTACTGCTAAAACTAAAAGCGCATGGAATACAAGACGGTGTGTTGAAATGGATAGAAAATTGGCTCAGCAACAGAAAGCAAAGAGTAGTCATAAACGGTAAGGCATCTAAATGGACCAATGTAAGTAGCGGGGTACCCCAGGGATCGGTACTAGGATCAATTCTCTTTCTAATTTACATCAACGACATAGATGAGGGTCTCACCTGTACAATCTCAAAATTTGCTGACGATACAAAAATTGCAAATAGCGTACTCTCAAAAGAACAAGTTGACGATATGCAACACAATCTAGATAAATTGTCATGTTGGGCCCAAATTTGGCAAATGAGTTTCAATGCGGATAAATGTAAAGTACTACATATCGGATACCTAAATGAGAAAGCAAACTATTCGATGAATGGCACTCAGCTTAAGAATGTAAACAGAGAAACCGATCTGGGAGTAACAATATCGAGTAACCTAAAACCGAGTCAACAATGTTCAGAAGTTGTTAAGAAGGCAAACAAAATAATTGGCTTTATAGGCAGGTCATTTGAGCATAAATCCAAAGAGGTTATCCTAACCCTTTACAATTCCTTAGTCCGCCCTCTTCTGGAATACTGCGTTCAATCCTGGTGCCCTTATTACCAAAAAGATATAAACAAGCTAGAACGAGTTCAACGTAGAGTTACCAAAATGATACCTAGCCTAAAGAACAAACCATACGAAGAGCGTCTTAGAGAATTTAATCTATTTCCTTTAACCCAGCGCAGATTAAGAGGTGACTTAATTTAAGTGTTCAAAATCATCAAAGGCATCGACAATATGAACTGTAGTAAGTACTTCACTATCGACCAATCTAATTAAACGCGGGGAAACGGTTGCAAAATTATTGGCAAATCTTTTAACTCGCACGAATCTAAGAATTTCTTCTTCAATCGAGTTGTCAACTTGTGGAATGGGCTTCCCCGAAACGTTATAGATTGCATCACCGTTGATTCATTAAAACTCCGCCTAGACAAATATCTCGCATCGAACCCGCGACTGACTGCGTTTGTAAATGAATAACTTTATTTTATCCCCCCCTCAGTTACTAACCCATCTGTCCTCTACTAACTTCCTAATCCTGCCACGGACATTAGTTCCAGGGCAGTAATTCCCTTTCCAATGTTCCCTTACCCACTCTAAACCACTGTTTGGACACTGGATCCTCAGTGTTTTGGAGGACAAGCAACCTAGAAGGGTCACTAGATCTGTTGTTGCTTGATTTCCTTTGTACTCCTTTGTACTCCTTTGTGTGTGTATGTGTGGAGAGAGTGAGTAGATGGAAAAATTAAAGTATATAGATATAGAGTTAATAAGCTCGATTAATTGACATATTGTATTATCCGTACTGTGTTGTGTGTATCTGGGATTTCATTCAAGGAGAACAACAAATCTCATCAACTGAGTTTCAATTATATTACTTCAAATACACGAATATAGGTTCTCTGAAAGATACAGGCGGTCTCTTTTTGTTAATTGAATATGATAAAAGCTATTATATGTTTCGTTAAGCATTCCAAAAAAACTATTATTATGATTTGTTATAATTAAGCAAGCTATCCCCCAGAATGAAACTGTTTCTTTTGGTTAACATTCAACTAAGGATCCCCTACGTTCACATTCATTAATAACTTCAAAAGCTAGCTGGTGATATATGGGTGCTCATAATATCTTCATGTTTTCGCTTAATATTCCAAGTTACCTGGTACCCAATCCCTTATATACTCCAAGGTCCATTAATTATAGGTAGGTCAAACATCGTGACCTCTATCCTCTGTAACTCAAAAAGGGCTTGAGCAAATGGGCTGTAGACCTCCACACCTATTCCCTGGCTGATTCTTTCCAAATGGAAGAAATACTGCCTGGATTTTACAGTGTGTGTTGAGTTATGAGAGATTGGGGTCGGGATTTCTGGCCTTCCTATAATGAACAATTGAACATGGTATACAAACATGTTCTCCATTCCTTTTACCACTACCGTACCTTCAACAGACAAAGTCAATGATTGACCCTGTATTAGAAAAATGTCTATAATACTATACTGCTCTTCATCTGGTCCTATTAAACATGCAGCATACATTCTAGAACACAAACCATGGCCCTCTCTGAAGCTCGAGGTGCTTAAATGAACCCACTAAACACGTACTAGGTATAACATTGACTGAGATTCAGTTCAGCCCGAAATAGCTTCGAAAACTTAAGACCTCAATTTATGTTCTAAAATGTACTGCCCTGCCTGTTTACATCCAATTCTATATGTTACTCTGTTATGTATCTGTCATGATATATTTGTGTTGTTCTGTTATTTTATCCATACATTGCCTCTCCCTTTTCACATGTCTTTTTATATCTGTCCTGTCTGTCTCACCTGTCCTGTTCTGTCTCTCACCTGTTCTGCCCTTCCCTGTCTCACTTGTCCTGTCCTGCCTTCCTACCTACTTCACCTATCTTGTCTTACCAATTATGTCCCGCTTAAGCTGTCCTGTCCTGTCTCACCTGTTTATATACACTTCTATAGTCTTTTTCGAGTTGATATGCTTTCTATTCTCATTCCTATTGTACATCATACTTCTACCGTCTTCAGTACTGTATATTTCTTTCTCCGCATTTACTTCACCAGTTTTGTCCTGTCCTGCCTCACATTTCCTGTCCTGTTCTGTCCTTCCTGTCTAGCCTCACCTGTCCTGTTCTGGCCTATCTGTCCTGTCTCACCTGTCCTGCCTCATCTGTCCTGTTCTGGCCTACCTGTCCTGCCTCACCTATCATGTCCTGCCTCACCTGTCCTGTTCTGTCCTACCTGTCTAGCCTCGCCTATCCTGTTCTGTCCTTCCTCACCTGCCGTCTTCTGTCCTACCTTTCCTGTCTCACCTATCCTGTCCTGTTCTGTCCTGCCGGTACCTGTCTAGCCTCACCTATCCTGTTCTGTCCTGCCTCACCTGCCGTGTTCTGTCCTACCTGTCCTGTCTCACCTATCCTGTCCTGCCTCACCTGTCCTGTTCTATCCTACCTGCCTAGCCTCACCTGTCCTGTGCTGTCCTGCCTCATCTGTGCTTCCTCATCTATATCCTGTTCTGCCTCACCTGTACTATTCTGTTCTACCTGTCCTACCTTACCTATCCTGTTTTGTCCTACTTCACCTGTCCTGTCTCACCTGTCATGTCCTGCCTCACCTGTCCTGTTCTGCCTCACCTGTCCTGTCCTGCCTCACCTGTCCTGCTTCACCTGTCCTGTCCTGCCTTACCTGTCCTGCTTCACCTAACCTATCCTCCCTCACCTATCCTACCTCACCTGTCCTGCCTCCCCCACATTCAGGCTTTATGGCCCCAACACCACGCAGGATTAACCCATAATTTTGCAATGAGAAGCGGCAGCCGCGGGAAAAAGGGAACAAAAAAACAATCACCCCTGAAATACTGCAGGGACTATAACTCTCTCTCTCTCTCTCTCTCTCTCTCTCTTTCTCTCTCTCTCTCTCCTTTTCTATCTCCTCTCTCTCCTCTCTTTCTCTCTCTCTCCTCTCCTCTCTCTCTCTCACTGTCGCGTCCTATCTCTTTCTCTTCCCTCTCAGTCTTACTCTCTCTCTCTCTCTGATTTTATTTATGAGTATTTTGTGTAGACTCCTTTGTATGCATGAGATAGCACAACGTGTATGCATGAGATAATTATGTGTCATGGCTTTATGGGTAATAGCATGATCGTACTTGTGTGCATCTGTGTGTGTTTGTGCATGTCTGTGTGTGTTTTTGCTGATGTTCGTGTGCATAGTTTTGTTTGCCAGCGTTCTACTCACGCCTAATTGAATATACGATGCTGTATATAAAAGTAACATTTGATTGTCACAAGCTGCTTTATTAAATCTGTCAGTTGTGTTCACGCGGGAATAAAACAAAGGAGTATTTATTTAAAACACCCAGTATAACATTGTTTCTGTTTGTTCTCTCTCGGTAATCAGAGCGCAGATTGTGAGCTCATACGGCATAAGCTGTTAGTTAGGAAAATTCTATCGACTTCAATAATTCGTTGACTATATGGATAAGAAACTAAGTAATTTGAAAATGAAATACTTTATCTAGGCAATTCTTAGTTGTTTTGTTTCCAGTCACCTTTTAATTGTTGGTATTTATTTTTGTTTGGAAGATTGACAGATTATTTTGCGTTTGTTTTATATATATTATTTTGCGTTTGTTTTATATATATGAATTTCATCAATTAAGTCGCAGACTTTTTATAATCTGAGTGTAGCCTACAGTTGACAAGACACGGACCTGGAACATAGACTTTAAGTGAGGAGGTGTATGAATTTAACTCTCCTTTAACATACTCATCTACTATATAAAGGGCACACTCTGTCTGTCTATTCGTTCACGAACTACTCCCTCAGTTTTCAAGATGGAGAGCCCGTACTTTGCATGCATATTAAGGGGGTGTCAGAATGTGTTTTAAGCGGGGTGAGGTGGGGGGGGCAGTCCCCCCAACTCACTCAGTTTTCAAGATGGAGAGCCCATACTTGACATGCATGCTAAGGGGGTGCCAGAACAGATTTCAAGCTATTGATTGTGTCCCCTCGCCCACCTTGGGGAGGGGGATGGAGCCGCCCCCCCCCCCCCCCCCTCTCCTACAAGATAGACAGCCCATACTTTGATTTTCCCCTGGGCAGCACCGGATACCTCACCTAGTTATAAATAGGTCAAACATCTTGACCTGGCGATGGGCTGGTCTATCAGAGTGAGACCTGAGCGATCTCTGCCATACCCATAGCTTACTCTGACTGTTCCTTTTACTTATATATTTTCTAGATCTCAAATGACGGCGTCTTTTCCGTGGATTGACCTCCCAATCTACCAAGATTGGAAGCTAAAGCGTCACATTATTCCTTTGCCCCTCAACTTTCTCTTCATAATTGCTGAGGGGCACAGGGCCCTGGGTGGGGCTTTGGTTTCCTGGGCGTTTACACACCCTCTCAGCTCCCCGCCATGGAGTGGCTTCGGTCACCCAGGCTTTATTGTGGTCGGCGGGGAGGGTTCTGTGGGGGCGCTCGTTTATGGCCTTGGCCTTACTCGGGGCCTTGGGGCTGTTCGGCCAGGCAGCTTGGGGAACAACAACAACAACAACAACATCTTGACCGCAAACCTCTTCTACTAAAGAGCGACTAGAGTAATCGAGCTCATATTTCTTCCACTTGGGAAGAATCAGCCAGGGAGTATGTGTGAATATCTACTACCCCTTTGCTCTAACCTTGTTTGAGTTACAGAACATAACAATTAGGATTTCGTGCCTACTTATAATGAGTGGCCTATAATAGGATAATGCCTATTATTTATGAGACTATTAAGCATTATTTACTTAAAGGAACACCATGTTATGGGGTAAACGTTTACACCCTCATTCAACCCACATACCGTATATTATTGTATGTATATACTCCCAGCCGGACTTGAACCTCCGACATTCAGAACGAGTGTCCAAACTTTTAACATTACAGGCTTACTTTTGCTCACCAGGCATAACTTGACACCTAAATGGCGCGAAAGGTCTAGATAATAGGTTGTAGTGGGAGATGTTCTTAGGTAGCTATAATAAAGATGAAGTGTAGGGTATATAGGTTGTAGTGAGAAATGTTCTTAGGTACCGTAGCTATAATATATATGAAGTGTAGGGTATATAGGTTGTAGTGAGAAATGTTCTTAGGTAGCTATAATATATATGAAGTGTAGGGTATATAGGTTGTAGTGAGAAATGTTCTTAGGTAGCTATAATATATATGAAGTGTTGGGGATATAGGTTGTAGTGAGAAATGTTCTTAGGTAGCTATAATATATATGAAGTGTTGGGGATATAGGTTGTAGTGAGAAATGTTCTTAGGTAGCTATAATATATATGAAGTGTTGGGGATATAGGTTGTAGTGGGAGATATGTTTAGTGTAGGGAAGAACTAATAGGGGTGTAGGGAGGTAAGGGCTGTCTAATGGACAAACTAATGGGTCGAACGTCTTAAAATCTGAAAACTAATAGGGTTAAAGTATAACATGAGGAAGAAGAGGTACCAGAAAAACTACCCATCTCCCCTGAACTCCTTCACGATAGAGTTAAGAAGGCATACAAAATGACGGGAGTTAGAAGAAAGTTGGCATTATTTCCCATAAACTTTGAAAGCCATGAACGACCATCAGTCTCCATGTTGTCAGCCAGTCGCCAGCAGAGGAGCTTCTTGTGGTCAGGGTCTTAAGACTTTGGGAAACTACCTGGGGAACACTGTGGGGAAGAGTGTTTTGTTAAGTTAATGCTGAAATACTGTTCGGTGCTTCATGCATCTGTGCTTTAAAAATATAAATATTACCTATAATAATAACGATACTATTCTGAAGTAACAATATTAATCACAATGAACGCAATAATAAAACTAATAATATATAATGATAATGATACTAATATTCATATAGCAATAATAATAATGATAATTATAATAATAATAATAAAAAACAATAATAATTATTATTGTAATAATGACAATAATAATAATGATAATAATAATAATGAAAATATGAATAATATTGGTAGTAATGTTAACATTGTCATAAATATTTGTATTAACATTAGTCGTAATAGAGTTGTATCAATAATAGTGTTAATGATATATTGATTCAATGATCCCATTGTTATTTCTGTATTAATTTAATAAGGTAACACAGTAGCGTGTTAGCGTTAATAAACTTAGAACTCTGGAACATTTAATGAAGTTGATTTTTCCTTAACGAACAGTACAATGAAAGTGACATAAGTTTGTTATTCCATTTGTACGTATAAGTTAAAGATCCCAGACTACCTGGCATCAGAGTACCATAGTGTTAAAGTATTAATTAGTTGCATTAAATTAAAACCTTTCTAGTCTCTGCGGTTTGCAGATAAAAAAAACGGCGTATAAATAATGACATTTGTTATATAAAATGTAAGAACAAATACTGCAATTCATTATGTGTGTGTTCAGCTGAAAAAAGGCTCACATAAATAAGTAATAACACACTTCAGATTACTACCTGTGATAAATTTGAATATGAACATTCATGGAATATTTTTTTCCAACTGTCTACACACAAATAGGTCGAACTTATAGCTGGGACTGAGCACGACATATTGATTAAGTTGTTGAAGGCATAAACTACATACAATTCTTCACCATTTATATATTGCATGTCATTACATATTTGCTTCCAAGATTAAGTGTGTGTGTGTGTGTGTGTATTCACCTATTTGTATTCACCTATTTGTAGTTTACAGGAATTGAGCTGCGCTCGTGTTGTCCTGTCTCAGTTTCTATTGCCTATCCAGTTTACTTTTAAAGTCGTGGATATTTCTTGCTTCTACAATCTCCGCACTTAGTTGTTTCCCCTATCTCTCGTTCTATACCGAAAGCGTGTGTGTGTGTGTGTGTGTTACTATAACATCCCCAGATACCTCTTGAAATCGGTAATTTATAAAGTGTCGGTTGCCTCAAATCGGCCACATGGGTTTGACACCGCCATAACTCGACTCCAGAATTGAATTAATGGATTGTTTGTTTGTTTGTTTGTTTTTTGTGGATCCCCTTCTTCCCCATGTTTATCCCCATTACTTTTGAAATTCTAAGACTTTCGCCCAATTAGTTTGGTGAATGTTTAGACCTTTCGCCTAATTTCTTTGTCAATTTAAAGACCTTTTGTTCCGTTTAGGTGTTAATATTATCCTGCCGAGCAATAGCGAACCTTCAATTTCGTCCGGGAAAATTTTCTACCGAAAAATGTACACATTTATCTCGAAAGCGGGGTCTTGTGGATTTGTTATGAACTTGATGGAGGTTTAATGAGGAAACTAAAATAGGCCTATATATAGATAATTGAATGAGATATACAGTAGATAATACACATTTCTCCTTAAACACACTGGTATACCCCCGCGACAACTCCACTTCAGAATTGAATTAAGGCGCGAGGTGATGGGTAATTATGTTGTTAAAGTTCCGTCAGAGGGAGCCGGAATATTCTGCTGCCTCTGACCTGCCGGGAAAATAGCCTAAATAGCTTCCATTAGTATGCAAATTAATGGGTCGCCGGAGTGGAGGAGCGACTTGGGCCATTCATATTTATGTATTTATTATTTATGTATTTATGTAACTATAATGTATAATAATGTTGATATCTATTTGTGACGCATGTATTTATGTATTATGTATTTATGCATTTAGTATGTAGATATATGTATTCTGCATTTATGTACAGTATTATGTAATATGTATTATTATGTATGTGTTTACTTACTATGTATTTGTATGCATATATTGTGAATTTATGTATTTATTATGTATTTATTATTTATTTACTCTACACTAGGGCAAAGATTTAGTAAACGCAAAACACGACGGTGGGATTTTCGTAATGGGGTTTAATACTAGCTAATCCGACGTCGTGGGAATTAGTGTGGTCTTTCTGTTCGTTGCTATAGAGAGTTATCATAGCTTTTGCCTTTTTCGAGCCTTTCCAGAACCCCTTCTTTCTTAAAAAAATATAAATATATATTAATAATAATAATACAAAATAAAACAAATAAAATGGACTCCTGGCGCTCATTCAAGTAAATGTGTTAAATGTTCTGTACATAAATGTTCCACTCAAAGCCAGTTTCTCTTCAATTTCAAGTTCAATGTTGCTCATCCCCCAACAAATATATGGACTCTAATCCCCAAACTAATGGGGCAAGGCATCACAAAAAAACACCAATTTAATGGGGCGAAAAAGGGAGGTGGAGGGATTAAAACGTCCCCCTACGGTCTATATAGGGCTAAAACGCCTAGTTGTGCATTTTGTTGTGCTCTTGTTTAGTTAGTCGAGCAATCGAGTGAGTTTGGTTAGGTAATATCAATCAATCAATGTTTGGGCTTGGTATGCAGTCAGTCAGCCTCGAATTCAGTCAATAATTATCTCTGTAGATTTTTGAATCCGTCAGTTAATTGTTTTATTTAAATATCAGTCGTTCAATCAGTAAGTTACTCGTTCGCTTTGTAGGTTAGTCAGTCAGGCAGCCAAACAGTCAATAATTCTCTTTGTAGGTCAGTGAGTCAGGTCAGTTAGTTGTTTTTCATAATAGCCAGTCATTTATCCGTTCTCTTAGTAGGTCAGTTTGTCAGATAATCAATCTATTTGCGGGTTAGTCAGTCAGTCGGTCAGTCAAGTCATTAGGCAAAACCTTTTACAATAATATTAAATGAAAGCACATGTTTATATTCAGATATCTGGAATTATGAAAGATCGGTAAATGTTCTAATATACAGTATATACCCAGAACATAATGAAGGCGCCAGTTCCATACTTCCTAGATGTTCACACACACACACACACACACACACACACACACACACATAAACACACACACACTCACACTCACACACACCATCATAACTATTGACCATATAGTCAGAACAATATAGGTCAATAAAATATTCACGAGATACTAAAATCAACAATAGATGTATTGTCGTACCTCTATAATGTTAATTAAATATAATCTCTAAATGGAATATGAAACAAATGTCATAGATATATTAACTGACTGCTTATCAATACATTTTTGTTAACTTACTATTCTCTCTAGCTATAAATTCAACAATGGTTTTACGACGAGAGCAAAAATTACATCGCCAAAAATAATGGGGTGAGACCTCTTAAAATATCCAAACTAATAGATCGAATCACGGGAGCTCCGGAAAACTAACTTTATCACTAATCTTAACATAACGTTTTTAGTCATTACCCCTTCTGTAGCGGCGACGTCTTTATTATTGGATTTTAGCTATTTTTAGACGCTTTTATGACGCTTAGGAAGGGAAAAAAAAAAAAAATGGTAGCTAAAAGGATTCATTGAGATAGTTTTTTGTCAAGGAGTTACTTCGCGACATTTGGATGTGGCCGTGCTCCCATCAGCTGCAAGAATGCTCTCGTTCTGCTAAATTGTGTTTAAGAGCAAGCAAGAACGGCAAATTGGAATCGCAACATTGCTTTCGTGCCCATGCATATATTAGGGTGTATATGGAATTCAGTCCCATTCTCAGAAGAAAAAGGAAAGTCAGCGTCGTTCTTAATAAACGTACTTTATGTTTAGTTGGTTACTACTCTGCAATACACTCATCGGCCTACGTTTTAATTTCCATTTAAGTATGTGAACAGGAAGATTAAGTTTTGTTCCATTTGTTTGATATATCATGTGCATATAGTGTACTGTACAGATATATCATGTGCATATAGTGTACTGTACAGATATATGTCGAGTGAATATGAATGTATAATTGTGATTAATGATAGTTGGTTTCTGGGTGAGTCATAATATCAGGTAAGATATGTTAGCTGTGAATCGTGATAGGCTTAATTGGGTCTGGGTTAGTTATATTATCAGGTAAGATATGTTAGCTCTGACTCGTGATAGGTTAGTGTCTGGGTTAGTTATATTATCAGGTAAGATATATTAGCTGTGATAGGCTGGGGTCTGGGTTAATTATAATGCAAGATATAATAGCTGTGACTCGTGATAAGGTGGGGTCTAGGTTAGCTGTAAGCTCAGGCAAGATGCAGTTGATTTGACTAGTGTCTTGGGGGCGTTTTTTTAAGTTTGAAGGAGGTTTAGGAAAGAAACTAAATCACATTATAATAAAAAGATATGTATATACTGTACATGAGGAAATAAATACGCCCATCCCCCCATAAGGCTTTTTGTACTCGTAGCGTTTGGTCGTGTCTGGCTTTACATGCCAATTATATTTAAATAATTGCCATTCTTCGTAAATCTCCAACATCACTATAGTCGATTTATTATAAGTAGGCAAAACATCGTAACACCTAACCTCTGTAACTCAAAAAGGGCCAGATCAAATGGGCTGTAATATCCACACCATTTCCCTGACTGACCCTTCCCAAATGGTAGAACTATTAGCTCCATTGGTGAAGTCTTTATTGTAGCTATATGAGGTTGAAGGCAGGATTTCTGACCTACCTAAAATATAAACAATCGGTGTCCCTTAACCCCTGCTGTACCGGTGACGTGTTTCTAAATTATATTCTAGCTATATTTAAAAGATTTTGTGCAGCTTAAGGAAGATCTGTGGTAGTAAAAAGGGTTCATTAAGATAGTTCGAAGTGTTTCAATTGTTGTAGGCCCTTCTTAAACTGAATAAAATCGTGTATTAGTAGCCAGCATAAAATATTAAGGACGGCACTGGTACTGAACGGGTTAAGGGAGGAGGGTTTATTTATTAATTAACTATATTTGTGTTTAGTTTCCTCCCTAGACCTCCATTAAGCTTATAAAACATCCCAAAGATCCCCTTTCAAGATACATCTGTACATTTGTTGGTAGAAAAATTTCCCGGCGAAGCCGGTACCTCCTCTCTTCGCCGCAATGTTGCATCTATCTCGCTATTCTATCTCTACTACAATAATCAATGTTCCTCAGAGCTTTCCCAGTGTATACCACCTCCTCTACGTAGGGTACGTAGTACCCGTCTTGCAACACAATCCCATCCCTACTCTGTGCAACTCTCCAACCCAAGAGTGAAACGATATTCTCAGTCTTTCTTCTATTCAACTGCTGATCTCTGGAACTCTCTCCCAGAATCAGTCTTTCCCTCTTCCTATGACTTAAATTGCTTCAAACTCCGTGTGTCCAGGTATTTTGGCTCGAACGTCCCTTGATTTTGGCCCCGTCACTCTTCCAACTCTGGAGAAGGCACTCGTTACAGGCAGTTCTGCCTTGTATCTCCCTCACTCACATAGAAACAAAAATATGGCATCTAAATGGCACGAAATGTCTTAATATTGTCAAAGAAATTGGGCGAAAAGTCTTAAAATCGCCAAACTAATGGGCCAAAAGTCTTTCAATCTGTAACTAATGGGGCTAAATATGAGGGAGAAGGGGGAGCCATGTAAAACAACCATCTCCCCTTTAACTAACAACATAAGTCTCACCACCATCACCACCACAGCCCAGCACTACACTGTAAATATCTGAACACTTAAATTGAACACACGAGACAGACCCCTACAGCCCTATTACACAACTTTCACCACCACATCACCATTCATGCACCATTTTCATCACAACCGAACTCTCATTATCCTTCAAACTAACACCACCAACAATACTGCTCTCAACATCACAATCTATAACTTTACCACACGACCACAGTTTAGTCTTCACTTTAGTCATTAAATCACAATTATGTTCACCATTGCTCTTATTTGTAAGCATGTAATGCCACACTCTTCACCTAATTACAAAAGTTTCTTCATTTACTTGTCATAACTTCTGCCACATGTACTGTATAAACTAAATTTGTCCAATTATTAGCCCTACGATCACCATCACATCACCACTATTATAGCCTGTGCATCACCACAAGAACATATTAAGCTTCCGAGCTAGACTCACTACCACCACACAAGTATACCTACGACCACACCACCAATGTTTAGTATACCTACGACCACACCACCAATGTTTAGTATACCTACGACCACACCACCAATGTTTAGTATACCTACGACCACACCACCAATGTTTAGTATACCTACGACCACACCACCAATGTTTAGTATACCTACGCCCACACCACCAATGTTTAGTATACCTACGACCACACCACCAATGTTTAGTATACCTACGACCACACCACCAATGTTTAGTATACCTACGACCACACCACCAATGTTTAGTATACCTACGACCACACCACCAATGTTTAGTATACCTACGACCACACCACCAATGTTTAGTATACCTACGACCACACCACCAATTTTTAGTATACCTACGACCACACCACCAATGTTTAGTATACCTACGCCCACACCACCAATGTTTAGTATACCTACGACCACACCACCAATGTTTAGTATACCTACGACCACACCACCAATGTTTAGTCCTCAGCTTTTGCCACTATTTCAGCATTACTTCAGCTACTACTAATATTTCTAAGCTGCTATTACATTATCATTACTCCACCAAACTGTATCTGTTATAACCTCTGTCAAACTATGAAACTAATACCACAGTTGCCACCACATCACCACCATTCTGTCCCCTTTCTCACCACCTAGCACTCATTACCTTCCAAGCTATCACCATCAGACCCACCACCACCACCACACAGGTATTCCCTCCACCACACCACCACAGTTTAATCCAAAAGTCATTATCTAATCATCACCATTCTTTCCTCTTCCTCACCACCAAGCACTCCTTACCTTCCAAGCAAACAACCCCAGACTCCCCACCACTAGCACCAACACCACACAGCTATTCCTTCCACCACCACACCACAGTTTAGTCCACAACACTCACCACCACCACCACCACCACCACAGCTATCCCTTCCACCCCATCACCACCACAGTTTAGTTTCCAACAACCACCACCATCACCATTACCCCCACCACCACCACAGCTATCCCTTCCACCCCACCACCACAGTTTAGTCCACAACACTCACCACACCACCACCACAGCTCTCTCTTCCACCCCACCACCACAGTTTAGTCCACAACTTTAGCCATTACCGCAGTCATCTCCCCGGTGCAGCAAGTGTCGGTGTGATCATCAGGATACCTTGCCAACGCTACCTTTCACGTCGGGGGGCAGTTTCATAGGTAGAAGTTGTCAGGGAAATAGTGTAGGTAAAGGGTTAGCTGGTGCTAAATAGTGTATTCCTCCTTTACTTCTCTCTAATTCTTTTCGATATCTCACCTCCCCAACCTGTCTATTCCCCCACGACTTTAACTTATCTTTTAATAGTGTATATATTGTGTTTACTTTCTTAGTTGGCACACAAGTACTACACACTCACAATTTCCATATTTTCTGTGGTATGTAATTGTATTGTTTAATACAGCTGTTCGCATATTTTTACAGCTTGCACTTCCAAATCACCCAAAACTTGCAAGTGGTCAATTAGTTCAGTCTTCTCCGTTTTGACTCCAGATGAACACCTAGTGCCGCACTCGTGGTTTACAACTGTTTACGCAAATCGGGCTTGACTACATACAATTAACCCTGTCAGTGTTATATTACGTTTTGGTTCGCTTTATTCTGACAATCGTTAAACAACGTAATGCAGCTTAGGAATGATCTCTAGGACTTATAGGGATGAAATCCAAGTCAATCATGCCCTAAGTCCCACAGATCCTTCCTGATATGAGTAAAATCGTCTAATGATAGCCAGACTATTTCGAGAGGTTAAGGGGAGATTTCCACTTGAGGGATGTTTTTCTTGACTCCTTTCTCCCTCATGTGTAGCCCATTGTTTTTCTAATTTTAAGACGTTTGTCCCATTATTTTGACGATTTTAAGAACTTTCAACCCATTTCTGTCAATTTTAAGACCTTTCGTGCCATTTAGGTGTCGATTTTATCCTGGCGAGCGATAGCGAGCCTGTAATTTAAGAGAAACCGGCTTTCAGCCGGGACATTTTTCTACCGAAAAATGTACAAATTTATCTTGAAAGGGGCTCAAGGGGGTGTAATCTTAAGCTTGAAGGATATCTAGGGACCAAACTAAAAACCTCCCCTTAAGCTTAAAAGTTAAAGCAAAAATGTGTGTGTGTGTGTGTGTGTATGTGTGTGTGTGTGTGGTGGTACGCCAGGCTGCACTTCGTTGCGGAGCTTATCTGTTTTAACCCATTCGGTACCGGTGACTTCCTTTTCAACATATTCTGGACACAATATATATATTTGTTTTCTGTTTTTCAATATGTCAGGTATCTTTTGCATTAGAAAGAGAGAGATAGAGAGAGGGAGTTACACAGAGTTAGACAGATATTCAGACCACACAGACTTTGCGGTCTCTACTAGGTGGTCCGGCCCTAATACTACTAGACAGGGCCAGTTTATAGAAGAAGAGTATGCCAGTAAAGTAGAAGGCTCTCTCTCCACCCTCACAGAGAGAGAGACAGAGAGTGAGAGTGAGAGTGAGTGAGAGCGAGAGCGAGAGCGAGTTCGAGTTCATAACACTTAAAATTTGCAGAAGTCACACGAGAATTAATGAAAACTATTACCGTAAAAGCGCGCCCCCTGTGACACCAGCTCAAATCCTTTACTTCCCCACGACAAGATTCCACCTGACAGCCTGCTCTTGGGGACAAAGGATAACCCAGAGCTCTCATTGTGGGGTTGTCTGCTCTGCCAGGCCATCAGGGTCGAGGCAGAATATTTTAGTATTTTGTAGTGGATGGTAGTGGTGGAATCGTTTAAGGGAGCCCACCTCGCTTGTATTCTCCTGCTCTCCCTCTCTCTTTTGCTTGTACCCATTCGGCCCCATTCAGCCTACTGTTTTAAGACGTTAAACCCCATCCAGTTGTCAATATTTTCCTGGCGAGCGGTAGCGAGCCAGCATATGTATATTTTTTTGTTTTGACAGCTTATCTAAATTTGTACATTTTTTGATAGAAAAATTTCTCCGGCGAAGCCGGATTTCTCCATACAATGCTGTCTCGCTATCGCTCGCCAGGAAGAAATCGACACCTGGATGGGGATAAACGTCTTAAAACAGTTGGCTGAATGGGGCTGAATGGATACAAGCCAGGGAAAGAGAGAAAAGGGGAGAAAGATAAAAAAAAACGGTGACCCCCCTTAACTCCTTGAGAATTATGACGCGATTTGACAGTTCATCTTAGCTATTATTAGACGCTTTTGTTCACGTTAGCATGGATTTATATATTGTATGTCAGACGGTTATTTGAGATAATATTTACACTTTTGATGCACACAGATCCTTCCTAAGTTGTATAAAGGTGGTTAATAATAGCCAGTATATATAAAAAACATTTGGTAGCTCACGCGTATTATTGTGTGAGATATATATATATATATAGTATATAGTAGCAAATGAGAAAATTATGGGAGATCACCATACTAATATAAATTCGTATAACAGGATATTATCAATATATTAAGAAGGAAACTGAGCTGGGAGTCTATTCCACTTGCCACTATGGAAACAGGAAGCCTCTTAAACACAAGCAAGGAGGCGTAGGGATCTGTTTATTACCGATAATTGTGTTACTCCGGGTCCGGGTGGAAGCGATGCGGGGCTTAGATGGGGGTGTTCAGTTACGGTAGCAAGTTTGTGCTACAATTATTTAGAACAATACTTAAATAATTATGATAATGGTAGAATGTTATAAACCATTTGCTTGTATTTTTAATAATATAACATAATACACAATCACACACACACACACATTATATATATATATATATATATATATATATATATATATATATATATATATATATATATATATATACAGTATATATATACACACATACACACACACACGCCTGTCACACTTCTTCACACCTAAATTCTCGTAGCCCCTTTGTACTCACTTTTCAGCCTTAATTTATATGTCTATGTGAATGAAGGAGACAAATGGCAAAGCTGCCTGTAACAAGGGTCTCCCCCAAAGTTGAAAAAGTGACATAGCCAAATTACAAAGTTGTCCAGATAGTGGTTCTTGGGGTTATTATGTACTAGACATATGAAAACCTTCTCCTGTAATGCAGCAAAATTGTAATGCTGTTCGTATTCTATGGTCACACTGTTCAGAATAATACATAAATATCCTGCAGTTTGCATAATTCATGAATACATTATTTATGTTGCATTGTGTCTGTAAATACTTTAATTGCGAAAAATATAGTTGGTGTAATTCATATTCAGTGTTCATTGTTAATTCATGTTATAGAGTGTGCCTAAATATGATAGGGGACTATATATTATCTTCCAATCGAATTATATTCTTTTTGTATCATGAGAGAGAGAGAGAGAGAGAGAGAGAGAGAGAGAGAGAGAGAGAGAGAGAGAGAGAGAGAGAGAGAGAACATACAAGGAACATGCAAAGCTGAGTGAAGTGCTGGCAAACTTTCAAGACTGACTTGGTAGTTAGAAATTACTGTAAGCTAGATATAATTCAATATTTACATCACAGTGAACTGTTTGTGGCGTATTATGTTATGCATTCAAAAACACCATGTATTAATATTCATTGACTAGTAATTGTATCTGACCTGAATTAACGGTTTCAGACAATAGTTAAGTATGACTATTATTTATCAAATGTATATACATATCTCCGGTATAAAATGCCAATTCATTCCACTAAGTTTATACAATTGGAATTAGAATACCGTTAATTATCAATGCAAAGAATGGGTCTTCATATGTACAAAGGTATATTCTTCAGCCTTTTCGTGTTACACTAATTTCCGTTGCACTTGTTCGATCCTACCTCCGTTTCATTCTCTGCATTTTATATGACCGTATCAACTTGTAAAGATGGCGTTGCTTAAGCTACTATGGAGTTTATTTAACATCATTGTTATTCCACTACGAATTTACATATCCTTTTAATCCTTAGTTTTCGTTTCATATTCACTCTTTAAGACAATGGCCTGCAAAATTCAAAACTTCCTATTATTTGGATTACAAATTAACTTCAGATGAAACCTTTGTTTTTTATTTAGAGAATTGTATATATAGTTTGATTATATTTCAACACCAAGGAAACTCAACTCAATAATAGCTCGTTTATCATCCCCTCCAGTGTAGTGTGGCAGTGTTTCAGCTTGCTTACCCTCACAACGTATCGCTTAATTCCAACTTAGCTCCCTAATCTGTTGACAAGTTGGACAAGGGAAAACACAGGAAACCGACGGCCAAACTCCAGGGTCATTAGGCTGAGATATTGCCTTGGTAACCTGACAAGGCCCCGGTCAATCACAACTAAGTTTGTTGGCACCAAAGCTATGGTCGGTATTTGTTTCCACCACTTGTTCCAAACGACAAAAAGTTCAGTTTGCTTAGGTTCCGTTTGCTTCGGTTCCGTTTGCTTCGGTTCCGTTTGCTTCGGTTCCGTTTGTTTCGCTTTGGTTTTCTTCGGTTCGGTTCGGTTTGGTTTGGTTACAGGGACACGCTGAATACCGTTTTTGAGTAGCATGATGTGAGGGGATTGTTGGGAGAATTAGATAGGGTAGTGATACCTCGATTTGAAAGCATTCCAGTATACTTGCAAATACTAAAATATTGTAGTTATTTAGTAATTCCGAGAACATAAAGACGAAAGTTTAAACATTTATATTTTATCCTGATCGTTCCCTCACAATCCCAGAACATCATGTTGCTCAAGGGTGGCTCTCTGTGGGATATTTGATGAATTGCACTAAGGGGAGGTGTGGTGGAGTGGTCATGCCACTGGATTGGTAATCCAATGGACCCGGGTTCAAATCCCGATATGTCAATGGGAAGATATTATTGGGATTGAATTTGTGCTGTACCTAGTATCAGTGCATTACCACAAAGCCCACCGAAATGCCAACAAAATACCCTCATTGTTCCCTGATTAAATAACACTGTATGAATATTCCCATATTCAAAATATGTTACAGGGGGACAATGCCTAGTGAGTTCACTGCTCAATAGGTGGCATTCTGAGAGTGAGGGTCTGAGTCTGGAGGGTGAGACAGTGAAGCACTTGAACGAAGCAACCAGCCGCTTCAGAATGGAGCTGCTTCGAGCCATGAATGGATGCTTCACATGTCTCACTCCCCAGACTGGAACAAGACCTCACGGGCTTCACCGTGTTGAGCGGTGGAATGTACAGGCTCTTAGCATATGCCCGAGAGGGAGTAGTTGGAATATAGAAAAAAAAAAAAAAAAAAAAATGGATAATTTTGACACACATGGCAGGATTTCAAAAAATTAAGCCATTGCATATTCTGCTAAGAAACAAAACAAATCGTTCACTCTTATCCAGACAATTACTAATATAATAATGCAAGGACAGAATGTCTCTGATTCAGCTTTATAATTACGTTATTCCCAAAGGCTACATTGAAACAAAGACACACCACTGTTGCCATTTAGTTGTTTGCATGTGAGTTTCCCTACTCCTCCCAGAATTGGCTGCACTTTGCAGCCTCATTAGGGCGCTTAATTTCTCCCTAGTGACTCCTTTGCTTAAATTAGGAATCCCACCGCCTAAGAATCCCAGTCCATAACAGTGCAGCCACGAAAGCTATTTTGCATGCGTGAATGGCGCTAGATTTTCCACAAGTAATGCGAAAGTTAGTCTGATTATACAGATACAGTTGTTTGGTGTATATTTGTCTAATCACAAATGGAACGTTAACAATATATTCCTATTCAGTTGCAAACGACGTGTGTCTACAAAGCTACCACAGTGAATACATTTTCAAATAATAATAACGTAAGAAATCCTGTTAATTTTCCGAGTGACTTTACGTTGTGAGTCCAGATCCCAGACAGACCGCTATGTCAGGTGTCTGGGATAAAGTAATTTAGATTTAAATAATTTAGTAACCACTATATACATGCAAATTAAAGTCACTCTGAACGATTAACAAATGGAGGCCAACTCACTTATCCATAAAAGGCCAACAAACCTTTGAGTCGAGGATCCCAGACAGAGCACGATATCTGGTGTACTGAGTAGGGTACCTAAATACGAGCGGGTAGGTCAGAACTAACTTAACTTTTCAACTCCATATTGTTTCTAGCTAACGCTGTATCCCATAGCATACCATTATGTTTACACATATTTTGTTCAGCTGATATACCATATATTAATTCAACTATATATCTTTTTATTTCGCTATCCATCAAACTATATCTATCATAAACTTAAGTCTCCGGGCGCCATATTGTTTATGAATTTAGGAACCCCCTTACGTCGCTACTCTCTGTATAAAGGCAGGGGTTCCTCAAAAATATTGGACTATTATGGTTGATTCTACATACTTTTATTATTCTACTGTACTTGAATTTCTATCATTAACTTCATCTCAGAGACCAATCCGAACACCCCTCCCTTTAAAATATTTCCGATCCAGTTTCCCCAATCCTCCAATCCACTAAATAACTATTATTTTTCCTTTTTTAATCTTTTCGTCAGCTCTTATTTCTTTCGTTGTTGTTCTTTCTCCTTGTTATCTGGAGTTGGAATTCAAACGTTTAGCTCCTTGTGCTATTGTTCTATTTATTATTATTATTATTATTATTATTATTATTATTATTATTCTATTTATTTTTTAGCTCCTTGTGCTATTATTCTTTGTGCTATTATTCTATTCAGGTCACTCTTTATCTCGCTATCCACCAATCTATGTTTATCAGAGCATTAAAGTTCCCAGGTGCCCTATTGTTTCTGAATCCCAGGTCCCCACAATGTCGCCCCTCTCTATATAAAGGCACTCGTGTCTGTATTATAGCATTCAAGTCTCCGGGCGCCATATTGTTTCTAACTCCCGAAATCCATCTCTGTCACCACTCTCTATATATAGGAACTCTAGTCTGCATCATAGCACTATTAGTCCCCGGGTGTCTTGTTGATTCTGAGCCCCGGGACCCCACTATGTCGCCACTCTCTCTATAAAAGCACTCCATTCTGTTATATAGCACTCCTATTCCCAGGGCGTCATATTGTTTCTGATCCCGGGACCCCACTATGTAGCTACTCTCTCTATAAAGGCACTCTAGTGCATTAGAGATCCTATAGTTAGAAGGTTACTATAGGATCTCTAGTCTGCACCATAGCACTATTAGTCCCCGAGTGCCTTGTTGTTTCTGAGCCCCGGAACCCCACTATGTCGCCACTCTCTCTCTAAAGGCACTCTATTCTGGGGTCTCTCGCTATCTGGAGTCGCGTCTCAAACTTTTAGCTCCTTGTGCCGGTATCATCAAAGGGAGTGTTTACTGCGGCATCACCAACAACTTTTTCCATTATGTACAGTCGTGGCCGAAAGTTCATGTCCTACCTTCGGATTTTCAACTCTGCTTATATCTCGAGTGAAAGGGAATAGCAAGTTCTCAACACATCTTTTTCAAAGCATGTGTAGTCATCATTGCTTATTTTATTTTTAGTTATTTTTGTTTCCCATTAAGGGGAGGCAGACCGTTTTTATGGCTCCCGTTCTCCCTCATGTTTAGCCCCCCTAGTTTTGAGAATATAAGACGTTCGGCCCATTAGTTTGGCGATTTTAACACCTTTCGCCCCATTTCGTTGTCAATTTTAAGACCTTTCGTGCCATTTAGGTGTCGATTATTTCCTGGCGAGCGACAGCGAGCCTGCAATTTTTAGAGGAACCGGCCTTCGGCCGGAACATTTTTCTACCTAAAAATGTACAAATTTATCTTGAAGGGGGGTCTAGTGGGTGTTTTTCTAAGTTTGATGGAGGTCTAGGGAAGAAACTAAATATATATGCGAATAAATTAATGGACCAAACAAACGGCCAGTCTCCCCTTAAGAGAAGGAAGTTAAGCTGGTATTGCAAAGGTAGGTCCTGATTTTTTTGCATGACTGCACAGTTGGCCAAGGGAGTTATGCCGCAGTTATCGTGTCTCTTCGATCATTCTTCAGTGTAGTAATGTCTGCAAGATGTTGGCGTTGGTGTGGAAAGGTTGAGAAGTAATTGGAGAACTCCCTCGTACTAACTAAACAATTATGTAATGCCAATTTGTATTACCGGTATACAAATGTACATGGTGGTGTGACATGATTATATATACCAACTGTACGTTAGTCATATAGGTATATGTTTAGTATTTAAATGTTAACTTTAGTCTTTAGCTCCCAGTACATATGATGTGGGTTATATATTTTTAATTTTGAGATATATCTAGACGATGTTATGTAGTTTGGTAGTTTGAGAAAACTCTGAGGGAGTCAAGATGCAACTTGTGATAAATTATACCATCTTAATGTCTAAAGGCCATTCTTGAGACAATTAATATAATCGAATGCCAACCAAAATAAACTATAAATATTGTGCTTGTACTGAAATGGTTACTGAGCCAGTCAGTCAGTCAACCAGCAGCCTTATTGAAAATTAATACATTTAGGAAGCATACAAAACAATAAAACAAAATAAAAACTTGGAAAATAAAACTTTGATAACCGAAGCATCAAAGGCATTGATAAGTAGCAAAGGCGTTTTCATTACTAATTAGGAATTATTATTTCAATTCAATGAGCTTTCCCATCAACACCAATGCTATGTTGATACTATATTCGTATACATCAATTCACATTTTTTTGTTTTCCCTAAACCTCTAGCAATCTTAAACCACCCCGAGGACCCCCTTCAAGATAATGTTTTACATTTTTGGGTAGGTAAATGTTCGGGCCAAAGGACGGTTCCACCTAAATTACAGGCTCGTTATCGTTTGTCAACACCTAAATGGCATGAAAGGATTTTATATCGGCAAAAAAATTAGGCGATAGGTCTTAAAATAGCCAAACTATTGAGGCGAACGTCTTAAAATGTCAAAACAAATGGAGCTAAGTATGAGGGAGAAGGGGGTCCAGAAAAAAATAGACGATAAGCTGCAGAAAATCGACTAATGGTAAACAACGAACCGCGAGAATATATCATCGCGTTGAAGGGGTTAAGCTCAAAGAAATAAAATTGCAAAGTCACTCCGGGCGAAAAATCAAACTGGATCCGTTTCATTCCGCCTCGTAGATAATCCGAGCCCCCCCCCCCCCCCTCCCCCAACCCCCTCTCCCCCTCTTCGATTCTTGGGGAGTCAACCGGTTCCGTGGTATGTTGCCGCTTTCGGGGATAAGGTAACGCCATCATGCAGCGAGCCCCTTTCTAAGCTAAATAAAATCATAGAACGGGAGACAAATAGCAGTCAAATAACGTCAAATAATGTCCTGGTCGAAGGCCGGTTCCTCTTAAAATTACAGGCTCGCTATCGCTCACCGGGCAAAATCGACACCTAAATGGCACGAAAGGTCTTGAAATTGACAAAAGAATGGGGCGAAAGGTATTAAAATCGCCAAACTAATGAAAGGAACGTATTCAAATGTCAAAACTAATATGCTAAAGACGAGGAAGAAGGTCCAGAAAAACCGAGTAGTACCCCCTTAATTAAGCACGACTGTACACGATTTGGAGCTCTAAGATACGAAATACAGTCATAATGAAAGCGAAATTTTTCAGATAATAATAGACTCAATTTTAGCTACTCTTCGACTCGGATGCTGTGGCCCCGCTACATCTATCCGTCTTTATGGGGGAGGTACTCGCTTTTGATGGCCCCCCTTCTCTCTCATGTTTAAAGCCATTAGTTTTGCAATTTTAAGACATTCATTCACTAGTTTGACGATTTGAGACCTTTTGCCTCATTACTTTGTCAATATTAAGACCTTTCGTACCGTTTAGGTGTCGATTCTTTCCTGGCGAGCGATAGCGAGCCTGTAATATTTTAAGGAACCGGCCTTCGTCCGGGACATTTTTCTACCGAAAAATGTACAACTACTGTATATCTTGAGAGGGGTTATATATATATATTTGTTTTCAAGCTTGATGGAGGTCTAGCGAGGAAACTCAAAATTAAATAAATAAATTAATAAGAAGCCCCCCCCCAAAAAAAAACAACAAGCACTAGCCCCTTAAAGTGTTCATGTGCCACCAGCTTTAGTTGTCCAGTAACCCCCACTATACCCTGTTCCAAGTAAGTAGGCCAACACCTTTGACCAATAACCTCTATAACTCACAAACGACTAGAGTAATTGTGCTAATATGCCTACCATTTAGAAAGGGTCAACCAGGGAATAGGTGTGACAATCAACAGTCCATTTGCTCTAGCCCTGTTTGAGTTACAGGTGATAGGGTTCACGTTTTCTGTCCTACCTATTTGGAAGAGGGTATACCATAGTTTCCCCTCCCTATACTAAGCAGCTTTCCTGGTAATGGTCAGTGAACTCTGTTATGAGACCCAAAGAACAAGCAGCTCAGGGCGACAAGGGGGAGGCTTTGGGTTTGACCGGAGAGAAAAAGAGAGAGAGAGAGAGAGAGAGAGAGAGAGAGAGAGAGAGAGAGAGAGAGAGAGAGAGAGAGAGAGAGAGAGAGAGAGAGAATATCTTGGTATAGGGAAGGTTGTTGAAGGGTTCGGAATGCGGTAAGAGTTAAGGGGGGGGGATGGTTCACTTTTTGGTCGATATTTTCATGTATTCAATATGTTTCTACTTTCCTCCCTAGACCTCCATCAAACTTTAAACAAATAAATCCATTAGATCCCCCTTCTAGATTAATTTGTATATTTTCGGTAGCCGGTTCTTCCAAAAATACAGGCTTACTATCGTTCTCCAGGAAAAAAATCGACACCTAAATAGCACGAAAGGTATTAATATTGACAAGGAAATGGGGCGAAAGGTCTTACAATAGACAAACTGATGGGGCTATGCATAAGGGAGAAGGGGTTCTAGAAAAATTACCCATCTCCCCTTAAAAGGAGTTACTAATAATAATTTGTTTATCGGCGACCTTACCATCCATTTCCATTAACCCCTTGAGGATCATGACGCACTTTAGCAGTTTAGTTCGGCTATCTTTAGACAATTTTATATAGCTTAAGACAAATATGTAGGAGTTGAAAGGGTAAAGCCAGGACCAATCAACCTTCTGACTTCCATATACCCTTCCTACTCTGATTAACATCGTCTAATGATAGCCAAAATAAGCTGTCAATATTCATCATATTCCTCGAGGGATAAACAAGCACAGAAATATTACACTGAAAATTGTCCAAAAGTTCTCGGACCATCAAAACAATTGAGGGGAGCCGGGGGGTTAGTTTGCTCCCTAGACCTCTATTAAAACAATGTAATAAAATAAAAATGAAATCAATACAAATAATAAAAACACAAACAAAATAATTAATTAATAAAACAATAGAAAACCACACTCAATACCGCCCCTTAGAGGACAATGTGTACATTTTTCGGTAGTAAAATGTTCCGGCGGAAGAACGCTTCCAAAAGCACAGGCTCGCTATCGCTCACCAGGGATAAATCGACACCTAAGTGGCACGAATGATCTTAGTATTGACAAACAAAAAGGCCACAGGTATTAAATTATCCAAACTAATGGGGTAAAAGCCTTAAAGTCTCAAAATTAATGGGGCTAAGAATGAGGGAGAAGGGATTTCATAAAATACACTCGCATTAATCTGCTCAGCATTTAATATAGGCCTATGATGTAATTAGATTGTGCCTGGTGGTTTGTACATGGTATTAGATTGTGCCTGGTGGTTTGTACATGGTATTAGATTGTGCCTGGTGGTTTGTACATGGTATTAGATTGTGCCTGGTGGTTTGTACATGGTATGGTATTCTCGTAGTATAATAATCTTCTTTAACTCTATCCTCCATTGGCTTTGAAAGGGGGGGGGGGGGGTTGATGGGTTGCTATTTGTGCCCTAGACCTCTATTTCGAGATAAAGTTATACATTTTTCAGTAGGAACATGTTCCACTCCTGAAAACTGACCCTCGTTGGCTTTTAACTCCTTCATCACGATGACTTAATTTCCATCGTATTCTGGTTACCATTAGACGATTTTCTTTAGCTTATATCTTATCCCTAGGACTCAGAAGGATACATGCCATCATGATGAGCCCTCTGAATAACTTAGGTCCTTCTTAAGCTGCATACAATAATCTAATCATATTCATAATCAATGGTAAAAGGGCGTCATCGTGTTTAACGCATACAGTACCAGGGACGTTCATTTTATGGTATTCTGGCAACTATTAGACGGTTATATTCAACTTATGAAGGCCCTCTAGCAATAATAAGGCTTCAAACTATCTCAACCAACCCTTTTAATTACCGCAGATCCTTCCTAAGCTGTATAATATCGTTTAAATGTAGCTAGAATAAAAGATAGTACACGTCGCTGGTACTCAAATGGTTAAAGGGTTAAAGAGAAGATCCACCCACCCACACCACCCACCCCAACCCTTCCCCGTGCACACGTAACTTTTTAGCATACTGTTCAGGCTTCATAGCTAATATTATGGAGCTAATATTTGGCTGCCTTATGCATTAGAATGATTAGACCTTTAAGGTGAGTATTTTGTTTACTTGTTTGTTTATAATATATTTATTTAATAATTATTTAATTTATATGTTTTTTCTTTCCTTCCTAGACCTCCATCAAACTTCAGAAAATACCCCCAAGATACCTGATCGAGAAAAATCGTAATTTTTTTCGATAGAAAAACACTCTCATAAATTACAGGCTAGATATCACTCGCCAGGAAATAATCGACACCTAAAAGGCACGATAGGTCTAAAAATCGCTAAACATGGGTTGTCACACACACACACACACACACACACACACACACACACACACACACACACACACACACACACACACATATACACACACACACACATATACACACACACACACACACACACACACACACACACACACAGACACACACACACACATCTGCAGTTCAGCTAATACAAAAGTGGAAAAGGAACTGTGTTTACTTAAAACATTGAGAGTGGGGGATGATTAACTGCAATGGTATCATGAGTAAACAATGCGAGAGAGAGAGAGAGAGAGAGAGAGAGAGAGAGAGAGAGAGAGAGAGAGAGAGAGAGAGAGAGAGAGAATGAAGGAAGAAAGATATAAATAAATATAGAAAGAAAACAAACAACCATGCCAGAATGAAAGAAAAAGATAAAAGAGAAAACAGAGAGAGAGAGAGAGAGAGAGAGAGAGAGAGAGAGAGAGAGAGAGAGAGAGAGAGAGAGAGAGAGAGAGAATTGAGCAGAGGATTTGAAGCATGACTTCAAAAGAGAGAAAGAGGGGAGAGCATGAAAGAGGCAAATGAGGAAAAATGTATAGTTGGCGGAAAATGAATGGCACGAAGGACAAATGCAGGGGCGGAGAGAGAGAGAGAGAGAGAGAGAGAGAGAGAGAGAGAGAGAGAGAGAGAGAGAGAGAGAGAGAGAGAGAGAAAGAAAAAAACGTAGATAGATATACTGTATAGATAGATAGATAGATAGATAGATGGAATAATACATAGACACATAGATATATAGATAGATAAGTGAATCAGATCGATAGCTAGATAGAGTGAGAGTGCTTGAGAATGAAAGTTGTAATTCGACACAAAAAAGCCTTTACAATGAAAATAATGACCTGTATGCGAATACAATGTGATGCTACATTAAAATATATAAATTCAATTTGTGCCAAAAGTGATATCCAAAACAAAAACACTTGATATTACTTAAGCAGCGTTCCTACTTTACCTTGTTGAATAGTTTTGCTCATTCTTGTTATCATAATTGTATCATAATTGTATCATAATTGTAACATAATTGTATTATAATTAATAACAAAACCTATCAAAATTGTCCTTCCTACTTGTGCCCAGATATTCCTGTCCACAAGTGTTCATAATGTTTCATTCAATGCAATATGAATCAAAAGAAATACAATAATAAATACAACAATGCCATAATAAAGCACAATTATATGATAATATAATACAGTAATGCGATAATAACATACATTTATACGATAACATGCTACAATAATTCGATAATAAAATACATGCATACGATAATAAAATGCATTAGTAAAATATATTTAAGAGGAAGTAAAATCAAATAAAACAAAATAGTAAAGGATAACTGTGAATACATTTATGAGGAGGTGAAATACAATAAAATTAAGTAGTAAAGAACCACTGTGATTATATTTATGAGAAGCTAAGTATATTCACATTGCAGGCTAAGAAGGAACTGCTGACAGCGGAGGTAGAGTGTAATATAACGTTAACTATCTAAGCCAGGGGTGCTCTTATTGGCACACCTACAATTCTACCAATTAGTTAGACCATTTTAAGACATTATGGATTATAAGGCACTTCTCACGATTATCAAGTGTTGTTTATTTTTTTTCTGGGCGACGATAGCGAGCCTAAAACTTAGGGAAACGGGCCTTTGGCCAGGAAATTGTTCAACCAAAAAATGTATACATTAAGCTTGGAGAGATTCAGAGGGACGTTTTCTTTAGCTTGACGAGGGTTTGGTGAAGTGTTTATTTATTTTTATTTTATTTATTTATTTTTTTGTGGTGGGCAAACTAAAATAAAAGATTGTTCCAAAAGGACATAAGAAATCACTCTCCTCAACAATACTTAAACAAGAAGCCCCACACTAGCCCTCCAACGGTTGCCTGGGCTAGTGCTAAGAGGGAACTGCTGACGGCGGGGAGGGAGAGTAATTGATCGTGAACGGAAAGAATAATAAGCCAAAGGGGAAGTCAAGCTCTGTCTATCTATCTATCTATCTATCTATCTATCTATCCATATTATTACCTTATCTGTTTAATATATTCATCTAACTATCTTTTGTTTTCTATATTTATCAATTCATCTGGTTTTGGATAACTAATTTTTCTACTGCATTAGTTAGTTATCATGCCTCTTTACCTCTCTAACCAAACCTCAATTGCACCTTCTTTCTTTCTGCGATGTTGTTGATAACTCTCTTTGCTTTAGCTTCTGTACTAAACCCATTGAAAATTATGGAGCATTTTGACAATTTATTTTAGGCATCATTAGATGATTTTATGCAGCTTTGGAAGGATTTGTGAATATTAATAGGGTAACTATCTGACTTCCGTATTCTCTTCCTAAGCTAAATGAAACATCTAATAATAGCTAGAAGATAGATAAGAACTTAATAATATTATTTTGAAAGGGAAGATAGTAACATTAATAATTCATAGTTGTCTGAAAAGATTGCAAATATCTTATGATAAGCTTGAAGGCAAAACAATGACTTACTAACAGCGGTTTTCACTTTGTGTGTGTTCTTGCTTTTTGATATAACGCTGTTATGTTGAATTTGACTTAGCTTATATTATCACTGTGCTTTTATAAAACATAATTTACTCCCAGTCTTTATTTTATCTATATGCATTTATATTTATATTTTATTATATACATTTGTTTTTCATTCAGTCGTACACATTGAACAAAACCGGCCAACATCTGTGAACTTTGTGTACCCTTCTAATACAGCCGAATCGGGCCGACTATGGTGGCAAGGCAATGGCATCTTTAATTTCGAACACAAAGAGCCGAGATAAACAAGACTGGGACCTGTTTGGCTGGGAGAGTAATTTACGGAGAACAAAAGCCGGCGGGAAGAGCATGTAGGGAGGGAAGGGATATTCAGGGGCCGACCATTAAAGGATTCTTGGCAAAAATATGGACAGCTACTGACAAATGCTCGAGTGCACTTGTGAATTTCGTTATGAAAATCAATTCATTTAGATTGATGTTCAAATAAAATTAGCTATACATTAACAATTACATATTATGTAAAATTTGTATATAGATAATTTGATCATAACATCAATCTAAATAGATAATACTGTATATGCATAAAGCAAATCGCAAGAACTAAGTGTAAAATACCCTGCAGTTATAGATGGCATTCAAGTTTTACTGACCTTTTCCGATATGTTGATAAATGATCTCCCAACGTGTTCGTTCAAGACAAGGCTGAATCAACGTTTTCTCAAAGTTCACTCCCTCAAGCTTATCACATAATTGTGTACCAATTACTTGTGCAGGAGATTGTACGGCTGTGGCTAGGGATTTTGATTCAATGTTAGGAGGAGGATGATGATGATACACTGAAAATATAATTCGGTAAACTGATGATTGAAATAATGAGTTTCACCACTAAGTGCTCTAGATTTCGTTTCTGTTGTCATGTAATATTCTAGTAATATTTACCCTGACTACAATCTCCTGCACCTCCTACAGTCACTCATAATAATTTTCTTCTAATTATGCAAGTATATATCTGGAACCAGATTTATGAATGGAAAAGTCCTTAGATAAAATACAAAACTATATACACTAATATATTAAAAGTATGTTCCATACAATAGTTAGTGCAATTGGTTGTATTTGCATAAAAAAAAACGTAAGTGGTCCACTAATTTTTATAAATGCCATTCCTATATAATAAACTTGAAACAGTGAACAGAGATTGAGAGAAAGCACTGACTCGGGCATGTTTTTAACTCTTACAGTAACGACGACGTCTTTCTATTTTTATTGCAGCTGCATTTATACGATTTTATGATGCTTAGGAAGGATATATGGTAGCTAAATAAATAAATAAAGATAGTCTGCAGCCTTTAAATTGCTAGACATCCTTCCTAATCTGAACAAAATCGTCTAATAGTTTCCAGAATATAATGAAAAGGATGGTATCGGTACATAAATGGTTAAAGGGAATAGTTCAAAATATTTCATCAGTGTATCAGAATTGTTAAATAAATGATGCACCTTTACCAACTGTATCTGTCGACCAGTGTCCATCCACGCTCGAAGTAACGTGACACATTTCTAATTACAACTTTGTTTTACTTTCTGCATACAAAAGATGGTCTTTAACAAACTAGCAAAACCTTATGAACAGAAAGTCGAAGTTGGATTTATTGAGGTAAGAAACCCCCATTTCAATGTCGACTGGGCCAACACTCGGTAAAGCCAATTTCTTCACCCGTACGGATTTTCTTTTTACTTTCCAGAGTTTTAGTATTTCTTGTCGTTCTGTAAACATGTTTATAGTTTCTTTTTGTTAACCTTGCGATTTTCCGCTTGCTCCTTTGAAGTAGAAAGTTTACTTCGAACTGATTGACTGATTTTACTGTACTGTATGTGTGTGTGTTTTTTTGTTGGGTGTGTTTTTTTTTTTGGGGGGAGGGGGGGGGGGGGGGGAGGGGCACAAGGTTATGAAGAAGATGCACAATATAGATAAACAGTGTGCCCGTGTGCAAAATGTGTTTCTAGAACCTACAGTAGATGAAATGAGTATAGCAGTTAAATAAATATATTCTCAGTTGGGTGTGAAAATGCCCAAACCAATAGCTAAATTGTTTTGATGCATGTAAATATGATTGTAAAAATTGTCAACTGGAAAACATTTTGTACGCATGCATGAAAAGTAATCATGTTTTGTTTTGCTATTAGTGTGTATAAATGTATTGGTCTTCGACAACTTTGTTCTTTCTTTGTGTTTGTATTGTTGCACAATAACACGTATTATTAAAAGTGTAATCAAACGGATTATGGCACATTTTGACAGTTTATTCTGGCTGTCATTAGGCGATTTTATACAGTTTAGCAAGGATCTGTGGGAATTATATAGGTACTAAATAATTATATTACAATTAACCCTCTGACTTCCGTATAGGCTACCCATACTAATCTGAATAAAATCGTCTAATATTAGCCAGGAAACAGAAACGGAATCCGCACTCGGATCTTGAAAGGGTTAAAGTTTGCTACCTTTATTTCAGAATTGTTAACCCAGAGCATTTCAGATAGAGGAGAGCTTATCTAGGATTACCATCAACGTTATTCTCTGCAATATACGGTCTTGATAGCGTAATGCATAAGTGCGCGGAATTTCGATGCGAGTTACTCAGTTACTTGTTCGTCAAGGGGAATCCACGCAATGCGAGCTAAGCTCATTATTATCGCGCCTCCTTAACTGGGAATGTATTGCGTGAAATGCATGTTAAGTGTTTTATGTACTGTTGGAATGGCTGTGGATGTGTGTGTAGTCTGTATTTAGCCAATTGGCGACATTGGAAACGAAGGCTTAGGGTGGATCTGTATGGTACCATTCTCACTATAGACGGTACCGTCTCGCCCGAAGGCTTAGGTAGCCATCAGCTTAGGTGAACCATATGATACCCATCTCGCCTTGTACCATTTTTGCCAAACCCAGATGGGACGTCACAACGTCGTCCACTTATTCCAGGTACCTATTTACAGCTAGGTGAACTGAGGCTAACACATGAAAGGAGACAAGCCCAATTTGTCTCCGCCCGGTCTGGGATTGAACCCCCGACCCCTCGTGTGTGAGACGAGAGCTCTACCTACTAGGCTACGGGCTGTGTATCCTAGGTTCGAGTCCTTGGAGTGCCACATGTATTTGTTGATTTCATTAGTTGAGTTTAGAGGTGAAGTTGGTTGGTAGAAAAAAAAACATACTAATGCAATATATATAAGTAATGGGTGAGGGCTGGTCCTGTCCAGAATGAGGTTTAGCCGTCTCTGTCTGTCTCTTTTTCCTGAGCTACTACTCTTACTTCGAGGGCGAGTGCTAGGAATCCTCCTCCCCTTGTAAAATTCCCCTACTAGACGAACAAGAGAAAGGGGCGAGGGAACGCAAAAGTGGTCCCGGACCCTAATAATTGGAACTTTAGATGTTGTTTCTGTTAGGGCTCTGTCTTGAGTCGGGGGGCAAGTACCTGAGTACATACATACATACATACTATATCTTTCATTTCGTATAATTGTCTGGCTAATATCTATTTACGCTGATATCACCCACATTATGTATCAAGGTATTTGGCGAACTATTGATATTGATTATATAGTAACTCATAAAATTTCGTGGACCTCACTTTTTTTCTAATTACAGAAGTTATCTCTGGAAACAAAATTAATATTATATTTGTCTGTACATTAACTACAAAACACTATAATGTGTACTATTTAATGAAAAGCAAGTTCGATCCAAAAATCACTCAAGGTAGTAAAAATTGCATCAAGACAAACATAAGGGTTCCACAAATTTATATAGGTGACTGTACAAGATGGCAGGTATCGATAATGTATAGTCATCCGAGAGACCATGTAGTATATACAGCTCTCTGTGTTTGTCTGGGGTGTTGTGATCCCCATAGAGGCTTTTCTGGCACGCACTTTTTCTGTAGACCGTATGTATTATTATGATATGTGTGTTGAGAGAGAGAGAGAGAGAGAGAGAGAGAGAGAGAGAGAGAGAGAGAGAGAGAATGCTGACCAGACGATTCATCCAGTGGACCATATTAACTGGAAGATATCAACTAATTCATATTTTTCCACCACCCAACTTTACTTCTAAACTTAATTAATGAAATCAACAAATATTATGTGGCACTCCAAGTACTCGAACCTAGGGTACTCACACCGAAATTCCGCGCATTTATGCATTACGCTATCAAGACCAGTAGACAATTTCAACCAATAAATATCAACCAATAGCAAATCAACCAGGGTTAATTACACCAGTGCCTACCTTTACCAAACCTAGCCTAAAAGTAATGGTCGAATTTGCAGTGGTTGAAGGCTACTGTTTGAAATGGTTTATTGACTGATCTGTCTGGTCACAGTTGTCTCTAACTCTCTCTATCTATATATCTATATATATATATATATATATCTATCTATCTATATAACTATATATCTATCTATCTACAGTATATATCTATCTATCTATCTATCTATTTATCTATCTATCTATCTATCTAGTATTCGTCTGCATTTATTTGATTCCACTGCTATGTTTTTACCATCCCCGTAACGACTAGCATGCTGTAATATTGTGGATTTTCACTACCAGACTGCAAGATTCTATTTATCCCTGTTTTCTCTTCGCATTCAGTGTATGAAGTAAACAAAAATTTATATATATATATTTTACTGTAGGACAAAGAGAGTTGTTTTCTTATTTGAGTTTGAATCTAGCCCATGATACATTACATAATATTCATGTAACATAATTTACCATATAAGGTTTATGATAGGGATTATATGTTAGTACACCCTGAGAAATAAAGTAAATAGATGTCATACAATTTCGAGGCCAGCTTACACTGAATAGATTTTTTTTGGTTTATTCTTTACCTAGGATTTGCGGTTCAAGGGTTCTTTTAAGCAGTTCGATATAATAGAGAAAACCATATTTTGTGTCGTAGAGTGTACAGTGAGCCACCTGAATGTGTAAGCATGCGATTTTATACATGGAAGGACAAATAGTGTGATTGTTTAGGTTTAAAATATATTAATTAATTAATATAAACAAATATTTGTTTCATAGCGAGTAGGTCTTACAGGTCAAAAGTAATAACCTGGGCAATTATACAGTATACATTTATACAAGACTGCATTTCACACAACCACTTACGCCAACAACACAACCTACACTCAATGAGAGCTCTGTGGGAAAGCCCGATCGTGGCCATGGCCTTCCTCAGGGACTCGGGGCTGTTCGGCCAGGCAGCTTAGGGAACAACAACAATAACAACAACAATATGTATTTCTATCCACTCAGTAATTTTATGTCAGGAGGAAAACCTAATATGATTAATTTACAAAAATAGTTTGCTATAAAATCATTAGTTTGTCATATTATTTACCGATTGCATAAGCAAATACACTTCTACATAAATCATACTGATTTTCGTTCAGTGCATAACCTCGTGAAGTAAGATAAATACATGTGACCTATTGTACGATTTGTTCTAGTTTTCGGCTCATATTTTCTCTGCATTTGAATTTGCTTTTCGAATTCCAAGTTTAGTTTTAGAATATGTGCTGTACAGAATCTTTTGTTATGTTTTTATTTGATTTTTTTAAGATTTTTCCTTTCGCAATTGTTATGAGCTGGTATTTGCACATATATTATGCGGTTGTTCCATTTCTCTCTCTCTCTCTCTCTCTCTCTCTCTCTCTCTCTCTCTCTCTCTCTCTCTCTCTCTCTCTCTCTCTCTCTCTCTCTCTCTCTCTCTCTCTCTCTCTCTCTCCAGTTCATGGAGGTCTTACTTCTCCGTATATAATGTTTTGCTTTATGATGCTCATTATTTGTCTAATATACACTTCTGTGTGCGATATTTTACTAATTACAAGATAAGATAACATGTTATCGTGAAGTCGCATGAAATGCAAATTTGTATACTCTTTTTGTTTTAAGCAGGCGAGAAACTAACTTATCTCCGTTTAATTACTTAGCTATTACAACGTGTGCACAGCCAAATGTGTTTTTAATTGAGAATACTTTGCATTGCTATAAAACTTAGACATAGGAGTTCCTTATACTTCCATTAGTTGTCAGAAACACAGCTGCTAATAGAGTATACATTTCGCCAGGTTAACCAAAATAGATTATAGTACTTATGGCACGCTTCCAAACGAAAGGCTATTGAATCTCATTCCTGATATAGTACTTTTGTTATGTAATATGATAATAATATAGTAATGGACAGTTTGCTACTAAAACTATTTTCATGTTTTGAAGATGGGAAAATGGTTAACACATATTCTTGTAAACTTTTCTGTATTCCTTCCCATTTACATTCTAGTCTTAACTCCAAAGTATCCCATTTTGACAACCTAAATAATGTAATTTACAATATCAGTAATTTAGAATCGCAATTATATATAACAAGGCAAGTTGTTCTCCCTTTTACCAGTGTATACCTCATATGGAAACAAAAACTCTTGGTCTGTGTTTTTAAGTTTACAGTCAACGAGTCCAAATAAATTGCTTTAGGAAACCCTGTAACCTGTAGGGCGGTGGGAGGAGGGGAGGAGAGGTCTGTACAAAGGGTGAATATTTTTGTACAGGGTGTAGTATATCTTCACTCTCACACATGCTCTCTCT
>CM064520.1:12659152-12729152 GCA_032716605.1 Paralithodes platypus
ATTTCTGATTGGGGATATGAATGGTAAGGTGGGTGATAGGAAAGTTGAGGGAGTGGTGGGAGGGTGGGGGGTACCATCAGAGGTGAATGGGAATGGTAGTGCACTTGTGGACGTATGTGTGGGGAGGAGGCTGTGGATAGCCAACACCTTCTTCCGACACAGAATGATCCACAGGTACACGTGGAAACGGATGTTGACGATGAAGGATAAGACAGTGGTGGAACGAAAGTCATTGATTGATTATGTATGTGTGGATGAACGAATGAAGAAATCTGTGATGGATGCTAGGGTGTATAGGGGTATTGGAGGGGGTCTGTCTGATCATTATGTAGTGGAAGCTAAGGTTAGGATACAAAAGAAGTGGGTGAGGAGAGCGGGAGGGAGGCGAGAGGAGGGTGGAATGGTGAGGAGGGTGGAGAGGTTGCAGGAGGAGGAAGTCAGGGAGGAGTACAGGAGAGCAGTGGAAAGACGACTAGGGGGGTTCGACCTGGAAGTTATGGAGGAAGTGGAGGAGATGAGCAAGGTGTTTAAGGATGAGATCTGTGCAGCATGTGAGGAGGTGTGTGGAGTGAGGAGAAGAGGGAGGGGAGTGAAAGGTACAGCATGGTGGGCAGAAGAGGTAAGAATAGCTGTGGAAGAAAAGAAGAAAGCATATAGAGAGTGGTTGGGTAGTAGAGGGAATGAAGATTCCGAGAGACAGAAACGAGCGAGGTACGTGGAGAGTAAGAGGGTGGTGAAGAGAGTAGTGAAGGAAAGTAAGAGAAGAGTAGATGAGGAATTTGGAAGGAATCTGAGTGTAAAATGGAGGGAGAGTAAGAAACGGTTCTGGAAAGAAGTCAAGAAAGTTAGGGAAGGTAGCAAGGGAAACAGTAAGGGTGTGAAAGATAAGAATGGGAGAATGCTAGCCGAGAAGCAAGAGAGAGTCGAAAGATGGAGGGAGTACTTCAGTGAGTTGCTAAATGAAAGGAATGAAGAGCCAGCAAACATAGCTGGATATGGTATGGGAAGGAGAAGAAGAGAAGTAGTGGAGGAGGAGGTGGGGATCAGGAGGTCAGAAGTGTGGGAAGCCATGAAAAGAGTGAAGTTGGGGAAAGCACCAGGAACAGATGGAGTGTGTGGGGAAATGTTGAGGTATGGTGGTGAGATAGTGATAGAATGGGTATGGAAAATGTGCAAACTAGCATGGGAGAAGGGGAGTGCACCCGATGACTGGAAGACTGGCATAATAGTCCCCCTATATAAGGGCAAAGGGGAAAGAGGAGTGTGTGGTAACCACCGAGGAATATGTCTTCTAAGCGTAGTAGGGAAGGTATACAGTAGGGTAGTGATTGAGAGAGTGAGAGTGAGAACGGAGAAATGGATAGGCGACGAGCAGGGAGGTTTTAGGAAGGGAAGAGGATGTGTAGATCAGATTTTACCCTGAATTGTGTTGTGGAGAAGTATCTGGAGAAGAAACAAAAGGTGTATGTTGCCTTTATGGACTTGGAGAAGGCCTATGACAGAGTGGATAGAGAAGGTTTGTGGAAAGTACTTAGAATATACGGAGTAGAGGGCAAGTTGCTGAAAGCAGTGAAGAGCATGTATGAGGGTGCAAAGGCGGCAGTACGTGTGGAGAGTGAGCAGAGCGACTTCTTTGACCTGAATGTTGGTTTGAAACAGGGGTGTGATGTCCCCGTGGTTGTTCACTGTATATATGGATGGAGTTATGAAAGAAATACTATCAAGAGCAGTGGATGTTGGTGTATCGCTGAAAAGGGAGGGAATTGAGTGGAAGCTACCTATACTGCTGTTTGCGGATGATACAGTTCTGATGAGTGATAATGAATGGGAGTTGCAGGGTCTGGTAAATGAGTTTGGAACAGTGTGCGAAAAACGGATTTTGAAGGTAAATACGGGGAAGAGCAAGGTTATGGTCTTCGAAAGGGGTGAAGTCACAGAGTGTGAGGTGAAGCTGAACGGTCAGGCTATGGAGATCGTCAACTCTTTTAAGTATCTGGGCAGTGTATTGAGTAAAGATGGGACTATGGATGAAGAGGTGCGGGAGAGGGTACAACAGGGGAAGAGGGTTGTAGGAACGCTAAAAGCAGTAACAAGAAATAGGGTGGTCAGTATGGAAGTGAAGAAGTCCTTGCATGACAGTGTGGTAATCCCGACACTGACTTACGGAAGCGAAGCATGGACGTTGGTTGAGAGACTCAGACCAAGAGTGAGAGCAGTGGAAATGAATTACTTAAGGAGTGCGTGCGGAGTTACATGGAGGGATAGACAGACTAATGAGGAAGTAAGAAGGAGGTGTGGTGTGGAGGTAGATGTGCTGGAAAGTGTGAAAAGGAACAACTTGAGATGGTTCGGCCATATGGAACGTATGGAAAGCGAGAGAATGACTAAGAGGGTGTACGAGAGCGAGGTGGAGGGACAGAGAGGGAGAGGTAGACCGAATATGAGGTGGAAGGATGGAGTGAGGAACTACATGAACGAAGGCGGTGCTGGTTGGGGGGAGGGGCGTCGACTGACTGGGGACAGAGGTGCATGGGGGCGGTTCGTTCGTGGCCACCCCTTCGGGGATCACGGCGTCAGGCAATAGATAGATAGATAGATTATTATTATTATTTTTATTATCATTATTATCATTATTCTTAATATTAGTTTCATTGTTATTATTATTATTACTTCATTATTATTGTTATTATTATTATTATTATTAATATTATTATTATTATTATTATTATTATTTTTACTATTATCATTATTATTCCACACCCGCAATATACACCACGCGTAAAATATTCTTCCCGTCCAGAAATTCAATACTTTTTCCTCTCTGTATGCGAAGCCGATCTCACCCTGCATGTGAATACTCTTACAAGCGGTCGGTCCAGTGATACAGATACTATTGAGAGGTTCCCAGCGTCTTGTAAAGGAGTTCAGATATCGTTATTTGTACAGTTGGCAAGATTGTAATGTATTTTAACTTATTTGCTATATATAAATACATTAATGAAAATCGGATACGACAGAAATTAACAAGCCACAGGGAAGGTTAAGTGTGTACATTTTGTTTGCCATCAGTTTGCTTGAAATATATAAAATAGCATAAATACAAATATCACTGAGCCAGTTGACAATTATGTTGGGTGTACGCCTTCTTTAACACGTTTTCTCTGGGTTTTTGTATGTGATTTAATTTAATTTATCATGTCAGGAGCTTATAATAAGTAAAACCATCACAACTTCGATATTTACTCATCGGTGTGAGTAGCCTAGTATAGGTTCGAATCCTGGGAGTACCACATGAATTAATTTATGTTATTGATTTCATAAATTAGGTATATTTGTAAGTGGGTTGGCGATATTACGAATTGTCATAATTAGCTAAAGCAATTATTTCCCTACTCTAGATGGGGATAGACGTCTTAAAACAGTTGGCTGAATGGGGCCGAATGGATACAAGCCAGAGAAACAGAGAAAAGGAGAGAAAAAGAAAACAAACATGTAACCCCCCTTAAAAAAAAAAAATCCTACTCGCACAAATGCCCTACCCTTCCACAATCATCAGCTTTAAGAGATTACGATTTGATTGACTGATTTGAACGACTTAACAATAACACAATTATGTTCAGCACTGTGGGGGCCTCACAAATCCATGACATGACATGAATATAGGAAAGGTGAGGCAAGTGATGATTTTGAGCATTAATTCTTTGAAGATTATGACGCCTTTTGACAATTTTTTCTGGGTATCATTCGACGATTATATATAATTTATGATATGTGGGAATTATAAGGGTAAAGACAATCTCAATTAACCCTCTGACTTTAATATACCCTTCCTGATATGAACAAAGTCGTCAAATAATAGCCCCCAAGGTGCTGAATTTATTTGTGTTATTGTAAATCATTGTAAACATTAAATACAATTATAATCTCTTAAAGCTGATGATTGTAGAAGGGTTGTGCATTTGTGGAAGCATGTAAATTATTCTTTTAAGGGGGGTCACAGGCTTTTTTCCCGTTTCTCTCCTATGCTCTCTTTCTCTGGCTTGTATTCATTCCGCCCTATTCAGCCAACTGTTTTAAGACGTTTATCCCCAACCAGGTGTCGAAATCTTGCTGGCGAGCAATAGCGAGCCAGCATTGTATGGAGAAATCCGGCTTAGCCGGAGAATTTTTTCTATCGAAAAATGTACAAATTTAGCTTGCTGTAAAAAAAAAAATATATATATATATATATATGCTGGCTCGCTACCGCTCGCCAGGAAAATATTGACACCCGGATGGGGGTAAACGTCTTAAAATAGTAGGCTGAATGGGGCCGAAAATATACAACCCAGAGAGAGAGGGAGAGTGAGAACAAAAAACGAGGTGGGGTCCCTTAACTAAATACAACAATTATTAAAGTTTGAAATTGTGAAGTCGATTGTTTTTTTATTTACAGAAGCTAACAATGTCACTATATAAATGGTGCACATCCTTACAATTCCATCAGCTTTTACTAGAACGGATAATGTTTTCCCATTGCATTTCTGTGTTTTGCAAACACGAATGCAATGCCATTATAACGATTAATCAATTAATTAATTACTTTAATTTTGTATTATTATTATTGTGCGTCAACAATTATAGGTACAGAATTGAAACTACTAAACATGGCACAAAATGACTCTCAATTCAATCTCAGCTAGGTATATATGGACTTGACCCATTAATGTTTACAACACAATCTCAATTATCCAAAAGCTACCATGGAGTCATGTTATGGAATTGGTTACCATCTTTATATAAGAGATAAATCTAACATAGCCAACTATATAAAATTACCCAAATACAATAACTATTAGCTTGCCTAAACTAGTAATTTTCATGAAAACAGGTTTATAGTATATGCTGTCCAAATATCCATATATATATATATATATATATATATATATATATATATATATACTGTATATTATTTTCATACCATTGCTTATGTTTCTGTAGCCACAAATTGTCAGTTTGTTCAATACTCTTACTAAAGATATTATACTTTAGGTATGCACATTCATCATCCATCGTAAATGTAGAAACTGACTCGTATAATTAAACACAATGTGCCTTTTAAGAGCGTCCCGTGCTCTCTAAAGGCTCAGCCATAATAACCCCATTGCGTTATAGCTATACTTTTGTATCACGACATTTGTATACATTTATTGGCTAAATATAATAATTCAATTTCAACTCCCTCACAACTTCCCCTAAGTCGGCCTGACAGATGTATTTCGCATGGCTTACTTCGTGGAATTATAAATGGCAATCGCCTTGATATTCCACTTGACGAGGGGTGATGTATTGCAGGTCCTGAATACTGTACCATGTTCTAAGTAGGTAGGTCATAGTTCGTGAACCTTAACCTCTGCAACTCAAAAATGGGCTAGAGCCAATGGGCTATACATATGCACACCTTTTCTCTTTGTATCCATATGGTAAAGATATTAACTCGAATACTCTCGTCGTTTTTGTGGTATTAAGGTGTGTAGTCAAGATTTGTGGCCAATAGATATTAAATATACTATAGATTGAACAGTATATTTAAACCTTTGTTCGCTGTCATAGAATGTGTCACGTAACTGATTACTTTAAGCTAGATCGATTGATGAAAATTAACCCTTTGCTTATCATGACACATTTTGACAGTCTGTTATGGGTATCATTAGACAATTTAATACAGCTTAGGAAAGATTTGTGCGAAGGAAAAACGGTAAATGCTGTCTCAATTAACCCTCCGACTACCATATTCCCTTTCTAATCTGAATAAAATCGTCTAGTGAAAGCCAGAACATAGAACATAAGAGCGAAATAGTGCCTTGAAATAGTCAAATAACGTCCCAAACTTGTTAGAGGAAATACATAAAGGATGAAACGGGGAAATGCATCTGTCGAGTCTGTCTATTGAAACATTACAGTACCGGCGAAGTCCTTCAAATTTTAGTTTAGTTATATATACTGTATATAGACGATTATATGCAGAATAGGAAGGATCTATGGTAGCTAAAAGGATTAATATATGGAGTCTGCAGCCTTTTAATTGCTAGACGTCCCTCCTAAGCTGAATGAAGTCTTTTAATAGTTGCCACAAGTTACCACAATGTAATATAAGGGGCGCCACTGGTACTGAATGGATTAAATGTTTCTATTTAGTTTATGATGCAGAGTGGCTGGAGGCACGGCATAGAGATCCTATAGTAGGAGAGAGTGGTAATTTCCTTCTCTGGACGCCATTTTGGTGCCTCAATTATCAAAGAACGAAGCTTTATATCATATATTTGTTCATGCACAGTAGAATGTACATCCAAAACTGTATATCCTGTACCAATTAATGTTCCCAAATGTTTATCAAGGGTATGGATATAATATGTGTCTACAAAGAGTGGAAGATATCACCAGCAACACCAAGATGGCGGAAGTTGGCCAATCTCTGTTATTATAGGGTCTCTCGCGCGGTCACAGGCAACACGGTTTTTATTTCCGTCTTTTGTTTTTATTTAACTATAGCTTCACATTAAGTAGTAAAAGTGACATTTCCCCTCAGCTGTCTAAGACCTTTAAATGATAAACAAAGATTATGAGAAGATTATGTGTGTGTGTGTGTGTGTGTGTGTGTGTGTGTGTGTGTGTGTGTGTGTGTGTGTGTGTGTGTGTGATTTCAAAAATGTATCAGACATCCCATCAATGTTGCCTTGAAACTTCAGAATTACATACACTTCCTTCGGTCTGTAAACAATCCCAATTTCCAAATGATGGACGGAAAGAGAAAGAAAAACAAAGACAAAATGAGCCACTAGAAAAAATATACTGTACCTAGTTGTCCACACGAACACAAATATACTATAGCATAGTCTACTCAATTTAGCGTTTGTAATAGAGTAGTAGAGTCGATACCTTAAAACGTGAATATGTGGCAGCGAATTGTGAAAAATATTAGCCTGAACCCATTCAGCACGGTGGTACTTTTTACCTTTTATCTTGGTTAAAGTTAGACGATCTTATGCAATATTAAGAAGGATCTATGTTATTCAGAGGGTTTATTGAGATCGTATCTATTTACCCCTTTGAATTCTAAAGGAAATCGTCTAATGGTGACCATAATGCAATGACATTTCCGGCATCGTGCTGAAGGGGTTAACAAGTGAAAAAGGGGGCAGTGGAGAGTGGAAAGTGTTGAAGAGAGAAAAACATGAAACACAAAAAAACTAACCAGTGTATCACCAGCGTCACTCAGTCAGGTGTTGGTTTTTATCCCATGGAGGGAGGGAGAGAGAGAGAGGGGGTGGGGGGGGGGGGGGGGGGGGGGGGGCGGTAGGGTGGAGAATGTAAGATGTTGTTTTACAGTACATACAAATTTACCTGTTTGATTATGTCTCTTGTGTAATATATAAAGTATACCAATAACTAATTATCGTATGAAAGTGAATAGGTTGACATGAATGGGAATATTTGATAATTCGTGCGTATGCAGTTCACTTCCAGTTGGATTATCAGCCAAATTCTGGAGCAGTTGCAAGTTAAGGCGTTTTATAATCTAACGTATTATAATTGAACTATGTCCACGGAAATTCTAATCTTAGTAATTACAGGAATTATAAGTAAAACATTTTGCATATTTGTATATCATAGTATGTATAAAAACAACCACAAAACCTTATATTCTCACTGTCAATATGCCGCTTTAGAGATTTCTGAATGCCTGCCGCCTGAGAATTATGCTCAGAAGAAACGAGACAACAATTATTCACTGCTGGGTTGTTGAAAGAAGAGTGTAAAAATAGAATGCAGCGTCAATATTAAGTTATAATATTATAACTATTAATTAGTGTTTAATATAGTGGTGCATTGCCCAATTAGATATGAAAGCAATGTACTGTACTCAAATCGTGTATCTACTCACTTACAGCGCATGGTACACTCAGGTACCATAGTCGCTAGTCCACTCATAAGAATTCGTAAACCCCCTATGTTTTCCTTTATGCAATTATAACTATCTGGATTAGTTTTGGATAGAACTTGTTTTTCAATGCATAGTATGTGTAGTTTTCCAGTTGATGTATATAAAATTATATTCAATAATTTGTTTCCAGATAAATACTTTCATAAATAGAAATAGGCGAAGTCCACGAGTATTTATGGGCACTAGAATATGATGAAAATATCGTAATGGTGGTAAAGGTGTTAAACAGTGTATCTCATAAGTTGACGTCCAGTTTTGACGATAATTATTGGGAGGAAACGAGGTCGTGTGATACCTCATTTAAGGCAGTGTCACACGAGCGCTTTATCTGTCAATTTCTATGAGCAATTGTACTCTGGTAGTTTCGAAATTTAAGCAATATCAAAACTCAGCCACCAAACATAATCTACCTTCAGTCTAGTTTCTGAATCCAATGCAAGAGAGTCTTAAAATATTACGAACATATATATATATATTGTTCACCGAAAAAAATCAGGAAGAAGAACTCGTGTGACAACGGTATGATGGGGGTGTCACACGTGGGCATTTTCCGGCAATTTTCGATGAACAATTTTGTTCTCTCCTTTTTTGAGGCTCTATTGCATTGGAATTGGAAACTATATCAAAGGTAGATTATGTTTGACACTTTAATTCCTACGGAACTTGAATATTGAAACTGACAGACTACAATTGCCCATAACAATTGGCGGAAAAATCGTTCGTGTGACACCGCTTGTACTGTGATTGTCCGCGGTGTTGACATACGCGGTGGTAAATACAACTCTCCAACACCAACCTCCCTCACCATATTTGCTGCCATAAATAGTGAATGTAATGGTGTGTGTATCATGCCTGTAATATAACTGTGGATTAAAATATATAATTTATCCGGAGAGGGATGCAATGAGGGTTCCGGCTATTTATTACATGGGAGTGCTCAATAGAGTAGTTTAACCCTTTCAGCAGGATGAGGTCTTTTTCCCCAGGGTTATTTGTCCTGGGGGGCAATTTTCTGTGGGAGGGGGTGGGAGATCAATTTTCCATGGGGCAGTTCTCCAAGAGGCAGTTTTTTTTTTTTTTTTTTTTTCTATGTGATTGAGGGAGGCAAAAGGCATAACTGCCTATAGCGAGTGCCTCCCCCATAGTTGAAAGAGTGACAGGGCCAAAATCAAGGGACGTTCGAGCCAAAATGCCTGGACACACGGAGTTTGAAGCAATTTAAGTCATAGGAAGAGGGAAAGACTGATTCTGGGAGAGAGTTCCAGAGCTCAGATGTTGAGTAGAAGAAAGTTTGAGAGTAACGTTTCACTCAGTTGTCCGGATACTTCTCTTGATACCCACAGGTCCTTCATAAATTGCATAAATTCGTCTAATGATAGATGAAATAAGGTACACGAAGGCGTCCACGTAGGAAACGTGTTAACGCCTTTCAGTATGCATCGAGTTAATTGATTATGGCTGTTGCCAAACATTATAATAGAGTTAGAATGGGTGTGTGGATGGTAAGCGGATTAGATAATTCAGATACACTTACCCCATGTATTGTTTAAGGTCCTTCCTAAGCCATATTAAATCGTCTAGTATTGGCAAGCGTGGTATTTAAAAGGAGTCATATCTCCGAAATAGTTGGAGCAGTGCGTTAACCCATTAAATACAGGTGCCGTGCTTTAAACTTTATTCTGGTTACTATTAGACGACTGTATTCAGTTTAAACAGAGCTTCCAGCAATTAAGAGGCTGCAAACTATCTCACTTAACCGTTTTTACTACCATACATCCTTCTTGAATGGCACAAAATCGTCTAAAAATACCTAGCATAAAACTAAAATTACGTCACCGGTGCAGAAAGGGTTAATGAGACGCAGTATTAGATTTTTTGCTGGCTATCATTAAACGATTTGAGAGTGTATACATCATCCACTTTGTGAGTGTATACATCATCCACTTTGGGAGTGTATACATCATCCACTTTGTGAGTGTATACATCATCCACTTTGGGAGTGTATACATCATCCACTTTGTGAGTGTATACATCATCCACTTTGGGAGTGTATACATCATCCACTTTGGGAGTGTATACATCATCCACTTTGGGAGTGTATACATCATCCACTTTGGGAGTGTATACATCATCCACTTTAGCCCTGCGTCGACCTTTGACCAGGAACATTGGAGATCTCCCAATTAACGCAATCTCTCTCTCTCTCTCTCTCTCTCTCTCTCTCTCTCTCTCTCTCTCTCTATATATATATATATATATATATATATATATATATATATATATATATATATATATATATACCGGTATATATATATTAGTTTTTAAATCGCCAAACTGATGGGGGGAACGTCTAAAAATAAAAAATAAACTAATGTGGCATAACATGAAGGAGAAGATGGTTAAAAAACAAAAAACAAAAAACAAACACACACCCCTTAATAAAGTCGTTTTATTATAGCCCCAAAATGCAATGCAATGTGTATGCTGGTAAGGTCGTGAGAAAAGGGTTAAGTGAGCTTATTTTAAAATCACTCATTCCCAGAGATCTGTCCGAAATCAGAACAATAAAAAAAACGTCTAATGTTGGCCATAATCAAAGCGGGTTGAGCCCTTCCTATACTGAAAGGGTTAAGGAGGAAATACAGTATGTGAGAAGTGCAAGTCTATAAAGTTGCGAGTGGACCCTAGAGATATAGTAAGGGGAACTTTGGCCATTGTGATCACTTATATACCCCGGTTCTCTCCTTAAACATAAAGCTGTGGTAGGGAGTCTGAATGCTCCCCTGGCTCAGTATTCCCCTGCCAGACAGCTGATACGCCCACACTGCAAGTATGCGCCCCCCAAAATAGACCTTTTAAAATAAGATGACTGCATTTTATCGTGATTACATTTTTGTTCTACGGTAATTATCTAGACATGACTACCTCTTTGGGGGAAGAATATCTCAAGATCTCAGTACGTTTTAACCTATATTTTAGAGTATATATATATCCTAGGTATCAAAATAGTAATTTTGTTATCATAACTCTTTAATTTGTATCAACATTGTAATATTGTTTTATCTTGCTTACAGAATGAGTTGAAGAGTTCAACGGTCGTCTCTCGATTTAGCTGCCCGGACGAAAAGTGCAAAATCCATATCCAAAAAATATTGACCACGAAATAAGCAATAATATATGATTTTTCACAAAACATATTCCTCAATTCTTTGGTAACAGGAAAAGTTGAATGGGATTGCAAATGAGAACATGATATAACAGATTTGCTTATCCCTCCCAGACTGACTGAAACTAGTGTAAGCCAGTCTGTCAGTCAAATAGCAATTCAAAAATAGTAAATTGTGATAGAAGGAATAAGCAATATACCGAACCCATTTCAAGTCGAGAAAGGGCGACCCACTAAAAGTGAAAGATGTCAAGCTTGCCGACGTGAATGTGAACTATACCAACAGCACTAGCAAGACCACAGGAGATAATGTGGTTGACGATACAAAGAAGAGGAGATGGTGGAGGAGTGTGGAGAAGAGGAAGCAGTGGTGGTGGTGATGGTGGTGATTTCCTAGTCGTCTCCTCTACTCGTCTCCTGTGCCTCTTCTCTTTCCTGGTTCTCCCCCGTCTCACAGCTGCGGCGGATGTCATTAGAATAGGTGAGTACTGAAACAATAATATCTTTAGTAATGATAATATAATGCCAACAGTCTTAAGATAATATTCTTAAGCATGACAAATGGATTGGTTGAGTAATAGCCATATATGGAAACATACATACACACCCACACACACACATTACGAACGACAATCTAAGGTTCGCTTTCAATCTTTCCTCCTCATCCATTGTAAATAACAATTAGACTCGTGAACGGACACCTTGGCAGTATTTCAGGACAATAACCTTAATGCCCTTCCGCAAAACATCTTGTAGATTTTTTTACTATCATTAAATGATATGATTTATCTTTAGATTTAACTTTTGTAGACATCGATTAATTGCAGTCCTATTGCAATTTATCGACTCAAATATTTATGTTCTATGTCGAAGACAACAAAGCTGTTTCTTAGTGCCCGTTGGAAACAAAGAACAGACCAGTTGATAACGGAGTTGTTTTCTGACTGCCAGCTGGAAATGGAGCACAGACCAGTTGAAAACTAAGTTATATTCTGATTGCCATTTGGTAACAAATCAGGGTTTGCATCAGTTTATAATGAATCACTGATGTCATTTGATAAGTAATTGTTGGTGTCAAGATCGGATGAGTTAGTAGTCTTAACAATCTCAACGTTTCCTGGTGCATCAATCCTGGGGCAACAGGAGCATGTGTGAATAGTCAAAGAGGTAATTCTCTGGAGCCTGATTCTTACCACCACTGAACCACCTCTAGGCAGCTTTAATAATTGTTTAAAGTATATCATTATATTTACATCTCAATTTAATCTTTGACTCCCTCAGAATCTCTCAACTAAAATAAATATGTTTTGTGATAACCAGAATAGACATATAAGGAGTAATGACAAGGCAAATCCTGGTATCACACAAGCGCTTTCTCACTGAACACTTCTTTGGCAGATTATGAGGTAGGCTTTTCACGATTTTTTTTTTTTTGTAATTTAACGTATCTTCAGTCTGGCTCTCGATACCAGTATAAAGAATTCCAAAAAGCTTGACCATATAATGTTGATGGCAAAAAAGCCTTGTGTGATACTCCTTAAAGCTTGCAGCGAGCACACTAAAACTTGGCAGCGGAAGCGTCGGTCGTTTGTCTAGCCATTCCTTTCACTCGCTCCGGGGAGATGTGTGCCGCTTGGGATGGAGACGCATGTTCCTTCTGTGCTTTGTTGTGCTCTTAAATTGTCGAACATTGGCGTGGAAATGTCCCGTATAAACATTTACGACCTTGGCGCGATAACCTTGAAGGCAGAGTGAATGGGAAGGAAGCAGTGAGAGAGAGAGAGAGTGAGAGTCAGTGTGTGTGTGTGTGTTTTACGTAGAACTACATAGATGCACTGATCACACAGACCGTACGATACTAAGGAGCTGGTTAAAACTTAATTCTAATAGAGATAATTTAATCCCAAATAAAGGAAGTGGAAGAAAAGGATAATATACACGAGAGAGAGAGAGAGATTAATAGTAATTTGTATACCAGCAGAATTGATTCTGAACACCCATTGCGCTTTGCAGACGAAAGCGAAATTCCTGTCGTTTAATTCAGAAAATGTTTTGAAATATTATTGTAACTTGAATTGTAGGAAGGGAAGATTGGCGCTGGGATGATTGCTATTGTTCGTTCTTTATTGGTAGTCTGCAAAAGAAGAGCTGCATATAAAGGAACCTCAAGCTCAATTTGTTACAGTTAAAATGTTATGTTTGTTGTAACTCTTTCCCTCGTATTTTTTAATAGACAATACCCTGTCTAGTTTACTATGGTGTTATTATGTTTGCTGTATTTTTTTCAAAATGTTAATTAACCTTCATGTTTTTAGCGTAAATCATAACTTATATTGTTAATTACTCTACATAATCTGTTATATCTGCATCTCCGTCAGCCACAATGTTATCCTAAGTGCTGAGGCTTCTACTGAAAGGTAATTATAATACACAAACGTTTCTTGCTGATCCTCCCTATTTCTTTAAGGAAGTGCATAGTGACTGAGCAAATTATGAAGATAGGAAGCATACTTGCGCAAAACGAGAAGTGAAATACCATTATTAATAGGAAGTGGTGGAATATACACATTTTGTTTAGCATTGTTAGCAATTATATACTGTATATCTATGTGTGCAATGATAAGTTTACATGTTGAATCTAATGAGTGTTCAATTAACCTTTATGTCCTTGCAATTTGTAAAGTGCACATTAATGACTGCTAAGAGAAGCTGAATTTATTGAAATTAGGTAGTCTACAGATATGTGGAGAAAATAAATTCTTGGGGAATGAAAGGCAGTGACTAAGATATACCGTTGATGAGAAAAAATACCTATGATGTGTAGCAACTCGAGGATGAGAACTGTTAAAAAACATGCCTGTACTGACTTTGAAAAATCTGGATAATAGATACATGCTTTTATTGAAGCACTAAAGACAAACACAAAACAAAAATAAATAAACAAATAAATACTGATGCTAGGCAATTATATACAAAAGAGCACATAGCACGTACAACCTGCCTAATCTTTTTATATGTGAGTCATAATGCCTGGACACACGCAGAGAGTTCCAGAGTTCACTTGTTGAGTAGATGAAAGACTGAGCACATTTTGTTAATTCTTGGGTTAGAGAGCTGGACGGAATAGGAGTGGGATTGTGTTGAAAGGTGGGTGCCTCCCACTCACCATAAGGGATAGGTTAAGCTCCGAGAAAGTGCATAGGACTTTTAACCCAGCTAATGTGGTATCTGCATTTCGCAGGATCGGATTTATAATCTGTGGGGAAAATACTAACTAAATTGTTTCATTGTATCGAATAATCAAATATTGGCTTCCCCTCAAAGAATACGAAAACAAACAACAGTAACTCGAAACACTGATGAACCACCGTTTTCGAAGCAGGCAGTACGAAAGAATATTAGTATGAACACAAAGAGAGCCACTATAAATAATAATAGTAAGTTAACAATAACTTCCCACATACTGTACACAGTACCTGAAACTACTGGAGATAGACCTTAAGGGGAGATTTGTAATAATTTATTATATTGTTTTTATTAGTTTATTATTTTCTCTAATTTCCCTCCATCAAGCTTATAAATTACCCCCAATACCCATCATTGATATATACTTGTACATTTTTCGGTAGAAAAATGTTTCGGCCGAAGGCCAGTTCCTCCTAGATTACAGGTTCGCTATTGCTCGCCATGAGAAAATCGACACATAAATGGCACACACGGTCTTAAAATCGCCAAACTAATGGAGCGAAGGTCTTATAATCTCATAACTAATGGCACTAAACATTAGGGAGAAGGCGGTCCATGAAAAACAAAAAAATCCCTAAAGAGAGAGAGCACACCAACACAAGAACACAGGCAGGCGGTGAAGGGGTTCCGAAAAAAAAAACAGGCGGTGAAGTGCCCGCTGGAACTCATCTCCCAAAAGAAACCCCAGAGACGAGAGCCACTCTAGATATCCTGGAGCAAGAGAGATTGGCCAGGTTTATCTTTGGACGCCATTTCAGTCAGTCAGTCAGTAACAAGCCCTTACTCCCACAAGGGGTAGCCATTTCAGCCAGTCAGTCAGTAGCCAGCCTTTATTCCCACAAGGGGTAGGCATTTCAGTCAGGCAGTCAGTCAGTAGATAGCCATTAATCCCACAAGGGGTAGGCATTTCAGTCAGCCAGTCAGTCAGTAGATAGCCATTAATCCCACAAGGGGTAGGCATTTCAGTCAGCCAGTCAGTCAGTAGATAGCCATTAATCCCACAAGGGGTAGGCATTTCAGTCAGCCAGTCAGTCAGTAGATAGCCATTAATCCCACAAGGGGTAGGCATTTCAGTCGGTCAGCAACCAGCCCTTACTCCCGCAAGAGGTAGGCATTTCAGTCAGTCAGTCAGTCAGCAGCCAGCCCTTACTCCCGCAAGAGGTAGGCATTTCAGTCAGTCAGTCAGTCAGTAGCCAGCCCTTACTCCCACAAGGGGTAGGCATTTCAGTCAGTCAGTCAGTCAGTAGCCAGCCCTTACTCCCACAAGGGCTAGGCATTTCAGTCAGTCAGTCAGTCAGTCAGTCAGTAGCCAGCCCTTACTCCCACAAGGGGTAGGCATTTCAGTCAGCCAGTCAGTCAGTAGATAGCCATTAATCCCACAAGGGGTAGGCATTTCAGTCAGTCAGTCAGTCAGTAGCCAGCTCTTACTCCCACAAGGGGTAGGGAGGATCAGCAAGAGACACAAGAGAGGAAAAAGAGGTGACGGGAGAAGAACACATTTTGGTGCCGTAAGTATCAAGCAACGGGGCGATGTTTTATGTTTGATTGTGTGGAATTTTGATACCAAGACCAAATAATTATCATGGACCACTTTTGCCAAATGTGTATTAACCCCTCATGTACCGTCGAGATCCTTTGTATTTTAGTTTGGTTACTACTAATCGATTATTTTCAGTTTAGGAAGGATCTCTAGCAATTATAATAAGGCCTCGGACTCGCCATCAGCTTTTTTAACTACCACATATCCTTCCTAAGCTGCATAAAATCGTCGAAATATAGCTAGAGCAAAATCAAACAGACGTCGCTGGTACAGAACGAGTTAAGGTGGGGGGGGGGATGGGTCGTTTTTCTACACCCACTTCTCCCTCATGTTTAGCTCCATTAGTTTTCAGATTTTAAGTTGATTGCCCCATTAGTATGTCAATTTTAAGACCTTTCGTCCCATTTAATTGTCAATATTGAGACCTTTCGTGCTATTTAGGTGTCGATATTTATCCTGGTAAACTATAGTGAGCCTGAAATTTTGGAAGTGGTTTTATATAATCGCTATCCTCTTAAGGGGTTTTGGAGATATCTGAATGTAAGGAGAGGCTTATGACACCAAGGGCACCAATATGATATATAAATAAATAAATAAATCAATAAAGTAGGATTTTGTTTTATATGATACAGGTTGGCCGATCTCTGTTACTGTATATATATATATATAGGATCTCTGCCCCCCCCCCCCCCCCCTTCCATTGTGTCTGGGGGACGAGAACGAATGTTGAAGTGGCGTGTCTACTGCAGAAGATATAGGAGGAGGGAAGGTAGAGGAAGGCCAATGAGCGGAGAGAAAGGCGAGGACAATAAGAGAGAGAGAGAGAGGGAGGCAAAGACAATAATTATGAGAGAGTGAGAGTGAGACGAATACAATAATTATGAAAGAGAGAGAGAGAGAGAGAGAGAGTGGGAGTGGGAGTGGAAGTGAGTGAGCTACATAGATACACAGACTGCACAGATCTAGCGGTCCCTACTAGGCAGTCCGGATTATATTCTAACCAAATTTGCTACTAAGTGGAAGATAAGGATAGCAAAGCAAGAGAGAGAGAGAGAGAGAGAGAGAGAGAGAGAGAGAGAGAGAGAGAGAGAGAGAGGCGAAGACAGTAATTATGAGGGAGAGAGAGAGAGAGAGCTGTGAGATGGTGGTGCGAAGATAGACGCTGATTATACTGGGTGTCCTAAATTGTTCCAAGGGGTGTGAGGAGGCAGTTGAGGGTGTACTGTATATGCAAGAGAAAGCCAAGTGGGTGTTGTTGTTGTGGGGCTGCTGAACAAGTGGATGACTGGGCTTGTTTCAAATGTGTGTGTGTAATTGCGGCGTTGAAGAATATGTGAGAGGATAGTTTCAAATTTGTGTGCGTGCCTTTGTGTGTGTGTGTGTGTATATATATATACATTTAAGTTTATGTGTGTGTGTGTGTGTGTGTGTGTGTGGTTCGGTCTTGTGTGTTGGCTTCCATCTCCTCCACGATGTCTTCATTAGATAATATCTTCTTGTTTATCTTCTGGATCTACATAATGCTTTTCTGGGATTTCCATAAGCTTGAATTAGATTGTGTTGTCTTTCATGTCATCATCGGTGGAGTTTTCTGATATAGATACTATAATAGCATAAGCAAATTAATCCAAATATTCTCTTTGTGGCATAAATAAGGTCAAGGCGGTTAAGCACATTAACAGAGGTATCACCCAAGAGATTTGATCTTCAGCTTGCGATGATAAAAACAAATTCCAGCAACACTTGTGGGGTACTTTGCACTGATATCGGACACAAGACTGAAGATGGATGAAGTTAGGTAATATAATTATTGAAACAGTCGTATATATATATATATATATATATATATATATATATATATATATATATATATATATATATATATATATATATATATATATATGCTGTATATATATATATATATATATATATATATATATATATATTTATATATTAGGTCAGTCTGTTGACCATTTAGTGTAAGATTGGAATTGTGTATTTCCAGTATCATTGGCTGTCGGCTCGAAATATACAGTGTCAATATTTGTTATACTCAACAAGTGAACTCTGGAACTCTCCCTAAATCAATATTTCATTCAACCTATAACTTAGACTGCTTTAAACTTCGTGTAGCCAGGCATTTTGACTCTAACGTACCTTTAATAATTGGGCTCTGTCACTTTTTCAAATTTGGAGGATACAAGTCGTGTTAAAGTCAACTTTGCCTTTTGTCTCATTTACTCACATAAAATTCATATGCCTAAACATATACTGTACATTGTCAATTTATACGTAAACTCGTAAATGGATATATAGGCTACACACATTTTATCTGTAGTTTATGTTTAGAGAATAAACTGTGATGACAAGTGCTTGAGGTTTATGTTCCTAGAGCTTCCGCGTCAACGTTAGGCAGGTGAGAAGGAGACGGCGATAACTGACGAAGGATAGGGTGTTTGTAGAATGGGGTAACTGAGAGTGAGACTGTGATAATGGATAAGGGCGGGGTACGGAGTTAAGAAAGGGAGAGGAACTGTGTAAGGGAGGTAAAACGCTATCATTGGTTTCATCGCTTGTACAGACACTCATAAAAGTTCGTGAGTTTCTTGAATGAAGTTGTGATAATGGATACGGGAAAGGCGAATGTGAAGAGAAGGGGAGGACTCGTGTAAGAAAGGTAGAACGTCATCTGAAGGTTTAACACTTACATAGTTACGGTCTAACAAATTAGCATTGGCGTCTCTAATAAGATATTAATAAGAAAACAATTAGAACAAATAATCGAAAATTATAATGAGCAAACAAGTCATTATATCGTAATGGAGATTGTAGAACGCCCCTCTATATAATTTGTGTTCATTTTTATGAATAGGCACCCTTATGATGAACATTGTGTTTATTACATTATTTATACTCCATTCAATGTTATCATCCCTGAGGCAAGTTATGTGACAACAAAAACATAAAGTGCTACTCTTGTCTGTGCCTTTTCTGATTATATTTGTCCAATTATGTCTATTAATTGAATATTCTAACAGTGGAAGTAAATACAAAATAAACAGTTACTAAAATTCTCGATGAGAAAGAAAGCAAAATTTCTGATACTTCTTTAACAAAAATAATCAAGCCTTATTTAATCCAACGTGTTCGAATATATTTGTGAGATGTTAGTAATATTTCCCTGAAGAAATTATAAATATCTATAGGGATTCCTCATATAAATAGATCACAGGCATATTGCTTTGAAATGGCCAATAATACTGCCACCCACGACCTTGAACCGACATTCGAGTACTAATAGATTCCAAACCACGTAAAAGCATTGTTCCTTATGGCTTCCTCGCGACCTCGAAACCTATTTATGTTATTGGAGCAAGGGAGTCGCTTTTTCTGGACCCCCTTCTCCCTCATGTTTAGCATATTAGCTTTGAGATATTGATACGTTCGTTATGTTAGTTTGGCAATTGTGAGACCTTTCGCTTCATTTCTTTATCAATATTAAGACTTTTTGTGCCAGTTAGGTGTCGATTTATTCCTGGCGAGCGATAGCGAGCCTGTAATTTTAGAAGGAACCGGCCTTTGGCCAGGACATATTTCTACCGAAAAAAATTACACATTTATCTTGAAAGGGGGTCTAAGGGGTGTATTTTTAAGATTGATTAAATTCTAGCGAAGAAACTTTAAAATAAATCTATAAATAAATATATAGACCAATAAACAAGCACTACCCCCTTAAGTTATTGGAGCAAGGGGGTCTGGGGTCGTAGTTCCGCCAGCTGGTAGACGGACGAGAGGCCGTGCCTAGAATGAGAGGTCGTATTGTAGGTGGTTTAAGGACGACTATTACTATGGCTGCACGTCATTTCAGGGGGTCTTGTATCGTCTCGAGAGTCGTATTTCATCGCAGGGCTCGTATATCATCTCGGGGGTCATATATCATTTCAGAGGTCGTATGTAATTTTTGGTGTCGTATAATTATCATCTTGGGGGTCGTATAATTATCATCTTGGGAGTCATACCGTATATCATATGGAGGGTCGTATATTATCTTGGGGGTTATATATCATCTCGGGGGTCGTATGTCATAAATAAATACATAAGAACAAAAAAATAAGTCCCCCCTAAAGCTATTATAGTTAGTTTTTAAAAACTAATCTTAATAGGCAAAGAGTTAAATATTTCCCCCAAAATCTCCTGCCGTACAATGACAACTTATTTTCATATATTCTGGCTAAGGATAAATGATTTTATGAAACAACGGAAAGACTTCTCTCGGGTTCATGAATTTATGACCGAATACGTAAGCAAGTGGAAATGTGTCTCGTATGGAAGGAAAACCAAGAACTTGAACGTAGCTTTGTAAAACACTCGTTGATAGGTGCCAGTTGCTTAAAGATAATATGGCCAATTGTAATATAGGCTAGCTCAAAAGTGTGAATGAATAAGAGAGAGAGAGAGAGAGACCCGACGAGACGAGAGGTGAGAGCGAGAGCGAGGCGAGTACGGCGATCAGACTGGAGAGGTTGAGAACAACAGCATCGGGGGACGAGATCGAGGAGAGGAGAGAGATGAGAGGATATTGAGAGGCGACGAGGGAGTAGAGGAGGAGAGAGAGAGAGAGAGACGAGAGTTGAGGGAGAGAAAGATGACGGAGAGAGAGAGAGAGAGAGAGAGAGGATGAGAGAGCTAGACAGACAGACATAAGGAGTGAGAGTGAAAGAGAGTGAGTAAAGGAGTGGGAGACAGGCAGACACGCAGGCAGAAAGACGGACAGACAGAGATTGTGAGCGATATGGAATTGGCCAGAGTTAGCCCAGAAATCAACCCTGCAGTGTCTCACCAGAACATATCCTGAGTCAACACCTCTCACATACACGAGAGAGAGAGAGAGAGAGAGAGAGAGAGAGAGAGAGAGAGAGAGAGAGAGAGAGAGTCTCTCTGTTAAGCTTCATAAATTTAATTGGGAGGTGTTTGGTGTTGGGAGTGAAATTAATTAATTGGATTAAGTATCATCTCAGATATCTGTCCAGTGCCTCACTAGACCACATCCCTTGAATCAACACCACCCACACACGCCCCCCGATACACACACACACACACACACACACACACACACACACACACACACACACACACACACATACACACACATCCTGTCTGGCTCTCACATAAACCAAACCCTGTTCCTCTTCACTCAAGCGGCGCCCCTCGCACTGCCTTAAGAGAGCTTCACACGATACCTTTTATCATCAATTTCTCATTTCCACATTTTCCCTGCATTATTTCTGGTACCTTTCACATACTGAAGTATTAACAACTAGATTACAGATTAACTTTAGCGATGGAAATTTGTATACAAGTTTAACTCATAGGGTTTTCAGATCTAAAGATGTCGAGAAAAATGGAGGGTTAGAGTGGTCGTGTGAACCTGCCTTTAGAGAACTGCTCGATCCATCACTTCAGCCTCATTGGACGATAGGAAAACCATGCTTTATTCCGTTTTCAGTCACCAATATTATACATTATTTGTTATTTCATGAGTATGTGCTTATCACTGGACTTCATTACTATTTGTTTAGAGGAAGAATAAAATATCTTTAAATATGTTACCTAAATATCGTCAACCATTAACCAGATTCAAACAAAAGAAATGTACGGAGCCTGGGTTTTAAAACCTTGAATAACCAGAAATCATCCCATCATGTTGCCATGGAAACAGGTACGGTCAAGATATTTCAGAATATGAACCATCGGCTATTCTGTAGGTACCCGTTGATAGAGACGCGGTTGAGGGGTGGTGCTGTTGTCATCCTGTCATCTTAATACATGCGTACACATTATATATGGAATGAAAACTCAATTTATGGCCTTGTAATTCCATACGATAAACAAATATGTCTTACAATTAACACACATAACAAAAAAAAAAACACACACACACACACACACACACACACATATATATATATATATATATATATGGTTGTATGAATAATGGTAGGTGTGAAGGCAAATACTTTTGAGTGATTAAAGCCCCAATAAGTATCTAATATATCTATTTGACTCTGAAGACCTATTTTTATGATGCATATAATCGCTAATTATTATCCAAATAAAACTTAACAATGCTTATCGTGTCTATATTTCGTGTCATATATAATCAGGACACAACATATAAGGTAATCACTCCTCCCCAAAAAATCTGGCAATTTGTTTGAGGCAGATTCTGAATTGAAGTTGTTAAGTCAAATTCGATAGTTCTCCGATTTCTTTTTGATAACATGTGTGATATCGGGAAACATCTCCAGTCTAGAAATATTCAATCAAGTTTCTGACACCGATGCGAACAAAAATAATGGTAATGTTGTCAGAATGGAATTGCCGATCAAATTTGCTGGGATAATCACTCGTCATAACCGTGTGGCTTATCAACATTAGTATTATAATTTATCTCCAAACTTGAGTCCAGTAAGTTGTGCCAAGTGCTTGGATAACACCTAAAGTTTCTTAAGTTAAAGGTTGCGTCTTGTCTCGCCTCAGCTGCTGACAAACTTGGCCACGATTACTACTACTTAATAACATTATCAGAGTATCGCTTATGTTTTTTAATCAAGTATAATTTGTGTATGCTGTGTTTTTTTTTGTATATCTCCCTTTTCTATTTTCTCCTTTTAATATTGATAATCCGTCGTAATAATATTCCACAATTGCTTCTTCAATTAATCATTTTAATATTTCTGAACGTGTTCTCCAACCTAATTAATTTCTAATATATTTTCAAAAAATAATTTCCTATGATAATGAAAGACTACATACAAACTATTTTCATAATAGTTTGGTGAAAAATATTTCGAAGGCATGATCACATTTAAAAGGTACACTTTCCGCATAGTATGAATACATTATGAAACCGTTTCCATAACTGAGGGTTGACTTTAATGAGGGATATAATGCATAATCAAATTACAGAGGCACTATAACATATAGGAATAAATAACCGTAGTCATTAGGGAGACTTAATCAGACTTACAAAAACATAAAACGAAAGTATATATTTATATATTAATTTTGTGTTCAATAATGTTAGTTTCACCTTTTACATGCGAGATTAGGTTATATATTTGTGGTGAACTGTGTGAGTAAACCAGCTAAAACAATTGAGCCATACTTGGACATAGCATTATCAGTATTAATGTGGCAACGGTGCATTCACATACATTTGCATATTGACAGCTATTTGCTACTATATGCATATTTGATTATGTTTATATGTGTGTGTGTATGTATATGTGTGTGTGTGTGTGTGTGTGTGTGTGTGTGTGTGTGTGTGTGTGTGTGTGCGTGCGGAAACTGGCTACTGATCAATAGTAACCCCACCCACCCATATATCTGTACACAACCCAGCACAAACACACAAGCAAACATACACATGAACATATATCTCCATACATACCCATCAGAAACACACACACACACACAAACAAACATACATACACACCCACCCATATATCCACACACAACCCTCCATAAACATACACAAACACCTGTGCACATTATTCTCCCCAGTTTTGCTCGTAAATATGGAGATGCAGTTTTCAATTTGTTTTCATGACACGCACTTCGGCTCGGCTATACTAGGTGTGAAACTGACGATAATAAACCTTGGTAATTTGAATGTGTTTATTTACATTTCCGCTCGTAGCACAATTTATCTTTTACTGAGTTTGATATTTTGACTTCATATAATGCTTCAAGACAATTATCAATATAGTAACGATTTACATTGTATATATTTGTTCACATACTTATCAGACAACTATTTTTCCTCATATACTGCTCATCGTATTACCCTCAACTTATACCATATAATAAGTAAAGCAATATATTAATGAATAAATAAACAAATATAACAAATAATACAAAGTTTTGGATGTGGGTTTTTGTATAACAGTGTTTAGTGCCATTGTTGGTATTGGACGTGCATGCGTTGTATTTATAGTGGCAATGTAGCTCCTTGAACCGTACACCACTAACACCACTGTCACCCGCCAGCACATATTGCAAACCACTAGCACCACCCTTATCAGCCATAGTACCTATTGTAAACCACTAGCACTACTGTTATCTATCAGCACCAATTGTAAACCACTAGCACTACTGTTATCTATCAGCACCAATTGTAAACCACTAGCACCACTGTTATCTGTCAGCACCAATTGTAAACCACTAGCACCACTATTATCTATCAGTACCAATTGTAAACCACTAGCACCACTGTTATCTATCAGCACCAATTGTAAACCACTAGCACCACTGTTATCTGTCAGCACCAATTGTAAACCACTAGCACCACTGTTATCTATCAGCACCAATTGTAAACCACTAGCACATCTGTTATCTATCAGCACCAATTGTAAACCACTAGCACCACTGTTATCTGTCAGCACCAATTGCAAACCACTAGCACCACTGTTATCTATCAGCACCAATTGTAAACCACTAGCACCACTGTTATCTGTCAGCACCAAGTGTAAACCACTAGCACCACTATTATCTATCAGCACCAATTGTAAACCACTAGCACCACTGTTATCTGTCAGCACCAATTGTAAACCACTAGCACCACTGTTATCTGTCAGCACCAATTGTAAACCACTAGCACCACTGTTATCTATCAGCACCAATTGTAAACCACTAGCACCACTGTTATCTATCAGCACCAATTGTAAACCACTAGCACCACTGTTATTTGTCAGCACCAATTGTAAACCACTAGCACCACTGTTATCTATCAGCACCAATTGTAAACCACTAGCACCACTGTTATCTGTCAGCAGCAATTGTAAACCACTAGCACCACTGTTATCTGTCAGCACCAATTGTAAACCACTAGCACCACTGTTATTTGTCAGCACCAATTGTAAACCACTAGCACCACTATTATCTGTCAGCACCAATTGTAAACCACTAGCACCACTGTTATCTATCAGCACCAATTGTAAACCACTAGCACCACTATTATCTATCAGTACCAATTGTAAACCACTAGCACCACTGTTATCTATCAGCACCAATTGTAAACCACTAGCACCACTGTTATCTGTCAGCACCAATTGTAAACCACTAGCACCACTGTTATCTATCAGCACCAATTGTAAACCACTAGCACCACTGTTATCTATCAGCACCAATTGTAAACCACTAGCACCACTGTTATCTGTTAGCACCAATTGTAAACCACTAGCACTACTGTTATCTATCAGCACCAATTGTAAACCACTAGCACCACTGTTATCTGTCAGCACCAATTGTAAACCACTAGCACCACCCTTACCCGCTAGCACCAATTATTTTCACCATCAATTAACCACTTGCGAGCTTCAGGGTATATGAAAGATGGAGCCGTAAACATTGATATTAAACAGAAATGCAATAATAATGTAAGTTTATGATGGATAGAAATGATGATGAATTGTATATTAGTAGGGAGGTGTGGCGGAGTGGTTTTGCCACTGGACTGGTAATCCAATGGACCCGGGTCGAATCCCAATATGTCAATGGGAAGATATTATTGGGATGGAATTTGTGCTAGCACCACTGTTATCAGTGCATTACCATAGCACACCGAAATGCCAAAAAAAATACCCTCATTGTTCCCTGATTTTTTTTTTTTTTTTTTTTTTCTATGTGATTGAGGGAGGCAAAAGGCATAACTGCCTATAGCGAGTGCCTCCCCCATAGTTGAAAGAGTGACAGGGCCAAAATCAAGGGACGTTCGAGCCAAATGCGGACACACGGAGTTTGAAGCAATTTAAGTCATAGGAAGAGGGAAAGACTGATTCTGGGAGAGAGTTCCGAGCTCAGATGTTGAGTAGAAGAAAGTTTGAGAGTAACGTTTCACTCTTGGGTTGGAGAGTTGCACAGAGTAGGGGTGGGATTGAGTTGCAAGACGGGTACCACGTGCCCTACGTAAAGGAGGTGGTATGCACTGGGATAGCTCTGAGGAACACTGATTATTATAGTAGCGATAGAATAGCGAGAGAGATGCAACATTGCGGCGGAGAGAGAGAGATTGCAGAGAGTTGGTGAGTGGACGGGAGTAATGATCAGTGCATTCCTTTCAACTTTGTCTAGGAGAGCAGTGTGAGAGGAACCTCCCCACACATGTGAACAATACTCAATACTCAAATAGCATTGTATGAATATTCCCATATTCAAAAATATGCTACAGGGGGGCAATGCCTAGTGAGTTAATTGCTCAATAGGTGGCGTTCTGAGAGTGAGGGTCCGAGTGTGGGGGATGAGACTGTGAAGCGCAGAGGCGCCTCGGCTTCAGAGATGCAGTTGCTTCGAGCCGTGAAGCTTCGCATGTCTCACTCCCTAGACTGGAGCAAGACCTCACGGGCCTCACCGTGTTCAGCGGTAGAGTGTATAGGTTATCAGCCTATGCCCGAGAGGGAATAGTTGGAATATAGAAAAGAAAAAAAATAATATTATTGATGTCTTTATAAATGTAGTACAACTGTATTTTAGCAGGTGATTCTGTGTAATATCAATGTTACTGTTCCCACTTCCTTATTGCCTGAAACTCGCAAGTGGCCAATTGCTTTCATCATCAATTTTGTTTGTTGCTGTCCCCATATATGACGCTACTCTTCTATTCACCACTAACGGCACCATTACGATAGCATAACCACTATCACCAATGCTATACGCTAGCACCAATTGTTTTCACCATGAATTTTGTCTTTTGCTGTCCCTATTTATGCTCGGACTAACATTGTCACCACTAACGTCACCATTACAAGAGAATAAGCCACTATCACCATTGTTACCCTCTACCACCAATTGTTTGCACCATGAATGTTGTCTTTCTCTGTCCCTATATATGCCGCTATTGTTATATTCACGACTAACGGCACCATTACGAGAACATACTGTAAGCCACTATCACCACTAAACCTTACCAACTCTAATTGCGTTCACCATCATATATTTGTCTTTTGATGTCCCCACATATGCTGCTACTCTTCTATTCAAACCTAACGGCACCACTACGAGAGAAAAATACACTATTCTTGATATGAACTTCGAATAGTTGACATGACGAATAGAAATACCATTTGAGAAGGGTCACTATATTGACGTCCTTTTGAAGATATCTCCTTTAGGTTACTTCAGGGCACAGTGACCTGAAGAAGCTATCTGCGAAATGTTGTCAATAGTGCTCCTCCTCACATGGACATTTATTCATAAGTCACTATCACCACTGTTATCCACCAACTCCTATGGTTTTCACCATAATTGTTATGCTTTGCTGTTCCCATACGTACGGGTACTAGCCTATTCACCACTAACGACACCAATACGAGAGCATAAACCCCTATCACCGCTCACTAGTATCGATCAATTCCAATTGTTTTCACCATCAATTTACTTTTTGCTGTCCCCATACATACCACTACTATCCGATTTACCATTAACGGCACCAACACGAGATAATTAGCCGTTATAACCACTCACTATTATCCATTAATTCCACTTTTTTTCACCATTACTTTTGTCCTTCACTTTCCTCATAATGCCACTACTACCCTATCCACCACTAACAGCACCAATAGGAGAGCATTAGCCGCTATCGCCACTCTTACCTAATAGCCCCGTTTGCTTTCACCAGCCATACAGGCATAGGATTAACCCTTTCAAGATCCGATTACGCATTTATATTCTGTTGTTTGGTTATTATTAGACGATTGTATTCAGATTAGGAAGGGTATGTGGAAGTCAGATGGTTAATTGAGAAACTTCCTATACTGTCTGAACAAAAAAGGTCCCGCCCCTTTCCGGTTCTTTAGGTAAGCCATTTATATTTACAGAAGAGCGACCGTTACATTACTGTATGTCCACAGAAATATCAGTAATATAGGTATATTTCCTTCTCTTTTTCAGTCAACCTATATCTCTTTCTTCCATTTCCTCTTATTCTTTCTTTAGGCTTAGACGCTGACACGGTGACACTCTATTTATCCATTTATTATCATCGGTACGAGTTATGTGACAAGCTTATGACCATCTCCTCGCATTTATTATCGATAAAGTTATTCCTATCTTCGTCTCCTCTCCTGTCTATAATATTCTTTCTCACTTCTTGGTTATTTTAACGATTTTGTTTGAGCCTTTGTAACTGTGGATTTAAGGAATATTATATATTTCTAGGTTTATGATTAACCTATTTTGTTTTCATTAACCTTATGACTTCTATTTTTTCATATAGTTTCTTAAAATAATTGCGTCTTTAAATTAATTCTAACTAAAACAATGCGATTCATTGACATTGTCTTATATATTATCATGAACACAGCAAGGTATTGGTTACTACACTTTTCATTCTGATGTCATGACTGGTGAAATATAATTAGAATTCCAGACATATTTGCGTACTGCATAACTGCATTTAAATACCTTCAAATACACCCAATTTAAGAACGGAAAGGCCATATACTTCCCCGCGCGAGCCAAGAATCGTCCGAAGTATAGGAGAAGAGAGAGTTAAATCATTTAACGAGGCACTTCATTAGGGAGATAGGCAGGTATCTAAATTGGTTGGTCGTCACACGGGATGCTTACTGAGATATGGAGGGACAGTTTGAAGGACGGTGGTGGTGCTGGTGTTTTTGGTGTTTGTGGTGTTGTTGGTGCTGGTGTTGGAGATGCTTGTGGTGTTCGGTGTTTGGGGTGGTGGTGGTGGTGGTGTTGGTGGCGGTGTTTGGTGTTGATAGTGTTGGTGACGGCAGTGTTAGTGGTGTTAGTAATGGTGGTGTTGGTGTTAGTGTTGGTGTTAGTGATGGTGGTGTTGGTTGTAATAGTGTGGCAGTTTCGTTGATGGTTTTGATGCTGTTGGTAGTGTTTGTGGTATATGGCGCTTGAGGTGTTGGTGTTAGTGATGGTTGTGATAGTGTGGCAGTTTCGTTGATATTGTTGATGTTGGTGTTGCTGGTGCTGATGGCAGTGGCGGTGTTTCTACTTATAGTGGTGACGCTGGGGGTCGTGATTTATTGGTAAATATGCGGTGGTTTCCGTGGTGGTGCTTGTGGTGGTGGTGGTGGTGATTGTGCTGGTATTGTGGTGGTGGTGGTGGTGATTGTGCTGGTATTGTGGTGGTGGTGGTGATGATTGTGCTGGTATTGTGGTGGTGGTGGTGGTGATTGTGCTGGTATTATGAGTAAGTTTTCAGATTTTCTGGACCCCTCCTCCCTCATGCTTAGGTACATTAGTTTTAAGTTCTTAAGACGTTGGCCCCATTAGTTTGGCGATATTTAGACCTTTCAGCCAATTGTTTTCATTTCGTCCCAATATGTGTCGATGTTATGCCGGCGAGCGATAGCAAGCCTGTAACTTAGGAGGAACCTGTTTTCGGCCGGATATTTGTTTTGAATTTTTTTTTTTTTTTTTTATCTCGAGTTCGGAGTGGGGGGGGGGGGGATTTTTATTATAAATAATAATAGTATTTATGTATTGTTAAGCTTGATGGAGGCATATGGAGCAATATATACTGTAAATCTCCCCATAATGCTCATTAATGTTGAACTTGGTGGTGGTGATTTTCAGCTGAGGTGGTGATGGTGATCGTTGGATCTGTGGGAGATTTTGATAGGGTTTGCGTGGTAACACTACCTGTTAGATAGTGACGACTGTGATAATGAAGAGTGTAGTTATTTTGATAATGATGGTATTGATGTATATTAAATTACAATTGATGGTGGTGCCAGTAAGCAATGCCTTGTTGAAAGTAATTGCAATCAATTTAGATAGGCGCAAAATTAATGCATTTTTGCATGTTCATCTTACTATACGGTGCGTTGATAACCGCTTGATCGAGGTGACCGTCATTTATCTGTGAAATTGAGCGGTTTAAGGGGGGGATGGTTCACTTTTTGGTAGATTTTTGCATGTATTCATTATGTTTCTAGTTTCCTCCCTAGGCCTCCATCAAATTTAAAAAAACATCCCCCTTCTAGATTAATTTGTACATTTTTCGGTAGGAAAATATCCCGGCCGAAGGCCGGTTCTTCCAACATTACAGGCTCACTATCGTTTGCCAGGGGAAAAATCGACACCTAAATAGCACGAAAGGTCTAAATATTGACATCAAAATTGGGCGAGAGGTCTTAAAATTAATAAACAAATTGGGCAAAAATCTTAAAATCTAAAAACTAATTGAGCCAAACATGAGGGAGAAGGGGGTCTAAAAAAGCGGCCCATGTCCCCTTAAATTTGTCTAGCGTATCTTCATTATGATATATGAACACGGTCCTCTAAATATATACACACATTTTACACAGAATGTTGTTTGTTTAATTATCTTTCTAAAGTCAGACGAATGTGAGAAATGTCAATACAAAGGATATGCTATTTGTGTATTTTGTTCTGCAACATTTTTAGCGGCTTAATAATTTTACTATTCCCTTAGCACAGAGACCGTTTCATTTATTTCAACTTTTGCTTAACCCTTTCAGTTTTCCAAGACGCGTTTTAACTTTATGGCTAACATTAGACGATTTCATTCAGTTTTGGAAAACCCTCTACGAACTAAAGGGGTAAAGTCTGTCTCAATTACCCTTCTGTCTCAATTACCCCTCCGACTGCCACAATTCCTTACTAAGCTAAATTACATCGCCTTCTAATAGCCAGAATAGAAGTAAGAAAGACCTCCTCGTATCAAGAAAGGACGCTCTTCAGCTTGCAAAAGAACTGTCCTAATCACGGATTAAATTCTGTTGATTTGCTCTTCCTAATTACGTGATTTTTCCTCTGTGCCAGTATCGGGCTAAGCAGCAGAAAATAATTACCGAATTGAATCATCCAATTAGTCAGGGAGTCGCCGAGACGTCCAATCTGGAGGAGGGAAATTTCGTACACCTCTGAATCTCAATGCACAACATTATCCATTTCTGTAATAACCCTATTGATCTGATGACGTTAAGGGGAGGTTTTTGTTTTTTCTGGACCCCCTTCTCCCTCATGTTTAGCCCTATTAGTCTTGAGAGTTTATGACGGTCGCCACAGCAGTGCTGCACTCATCAAGCTCCTTACGCTGCTATGACCATCATATTTGGAGAGTGGTGAAACAAACAAGCTTGCAAACTCTCCCTGAATCTGTATTTCCCTCATCTTATGACTTAAACTTCTTCAAGTACCGTGTGTTCAGACATTTTTACTCTGACGTACCTTTAATTTTGGCTCCGTGTCACTTTTTCAACTTTTGGGTGGACACTTGTTACAGGCAGCATTGCCTTTTGACTCCTTCACACACACACACACACACAGACAGACACATTCACACACACACACACACACACACACACACACACACACACACACACACACACACACACACACACACACACACACACACACACACACACACACACACACACACACACACACACACACACACACACACACACACACACACACACACACACACACACTAAATATATAAATAAATAATACAAGAAAAAATAGAGCACTAACCATTCTATCCACGACCCCACTGTCGCTGGCATGGAAAGAATATTTAAATTAGAAACCCCAATACATTTTTGATGATGTGCAATATGTTTAATCTTACTTTTAATGTGACCAGACCAGCACTCTAATACGAAAGACATGAATACATTGTTTCACTCATTTAACAAAACTAAATAATCTACAGGCAATTTTGTGTATGTTTTACAAATACGTCAGTTTCCTTACGATGTGTTGGTCATAAATGCGCAGGGCTGTTAAAAGTAATGTCCATATATTTTACTTTATTTTGCTTTGTGCTTAGCAACTTATGACTGCAATGTTATCTACTGTTCTCATTTACTGACTTCTATATTAACATCCAAATACCCTCTTCATATTGTGCATTAGCAATAAACATTCAGAACTACACTCGCCTGTTAATCATTCTCGTATCTTGCCCGGAAATTGATGCATGGAAAAAACTCCTAAGTCTGTATTGACGAAAAACGAGACCAGAGAGAGAGAGATATATATATATATATATATTTACATATATTTACATATATACACTGGCCACACAGATCTTACGATCCCTGCGAGGTGGCCAGGACTTAATCCTAATAGAGATAGCAACCCTAAGAGAGAGATAGAGAGAGAGAGAGAGAGAGAGAGAGAGAGATTTGTTGAGTACTGTACATAATTATCTGAGCGAATTACTGATATATATAAATACAAATGGTATAACACTTATTTTCGACATGTGGGAAATCCGTGGGATCAGTAGCACATGCAACTGTAATCAAGAGCGAAATCAGACATTATGGGGTTTATTTTTCTTTCTTTTGTTGTGTATGCAAAGAAGTTGGGGCTATTATTTAGGAATATGTGGGAATGAAGGAATTATGGTACCTTGGCCAAAATGGAATCATTTGTATTTCGGCACGAAATTTAGGTATTGACCAAGTTGCATGTAAATCCATCAATTCCTTAAGGACTCATTCTGATCACAAACAGACAGGTAACCACACAGACAGACGGGGACATACCACGGTCACATAATCTCTACAATACACGGCTTTGACAGAGATAAAAACATGCACATATCTCCAAACAGATAGACAAACAGACAGAGAGCTAGAGGTGGAGCTGTCAGTCAAAGCTCACTGGCCCAGCTCATTACGCTCCCCTCTCGGCCCCGGCTCAAAAGTTACCTGGGGGAGGAGATGAAAAAACGCGGAGCTGGAGATTAATGTCTTTCTGATTCTCCAGTAACTTCCTTCGCCGGCTCCCTGTCATAGCAACTCCAAGATTGATTACAGTACCAATAATACGGGTTTTTTCTTACATTCTGGATACGTCTCAAGTGACACCAAATGATGGTATTCAAATGTATCTATTGTGTCTCACACAGATATAGTTGCCAATAATGTTAGGACTTCCCCAAGTTTTATTTTTTTTATTTTTTTTAATAAAAAGACCTCCGTCTACGTATTGTGAAAAACCTGTTATCCTCCGGCAAATTGTGGGGTTGAGTGAGTGAAGGGGGGGACAGTGAATGAAGGAGGATACATGTTTTTCATAATACGTGTTGCTAGCCCCAAACGCGCGAGCAACTGTGGCTTTCAACCATCCGACACATCCCCCTTTTATTTATGTGCATCACACATGTTACATACAAATAAAGTTTATGTTTTGTTTTACCCTACTGTGGAAAGACTACGGATACACCACTCCTGCCCGGGCCTCACACAGTGGCATGACCCAGTCCTGTCGAACTGAGCTCATGACGCTAGTGGCATTGCCCCGGAGGATAGCCATCCCTAGTCTTTGCTTGAGCCAGAGGGTTTCCCGGGGTTCTCCTGAAACTTCTCTGATTTTACGGCCTATTTCATTCACCATCTTAAGGGTGGTAGGGCCGAAGACTCCTGAAGTTTCGAATGCCAGGGGCTCGAACTGATGATTTCTGGCGATGGCTTGATATTTTTCTCGCTTTTTATTTTCTGCTATCCGGGCGGCTTCGTCAGCGTTTCTGGCGATGTTGGTTGTGGAGAAAGTGTCAACACATGTGGCATCCCACACGAGGCACCGGCCATTCTTGTAAGGGAAAGTGGTCATCCCATCTGGCCGTTTGCCGTCTTCTCTGTGAAGTCCATGTGGTTCGAGGATTGATGCACGGTTAGCACTCTGCAGGGCCCGTTTTATGACATCATTTAGTGCAGAGTGTCTTGGCAGGCGGCCTGCGTTGTAATTACATGACAAGGCATGGTGACCTTGAGCATCCATCCCCCACCACACTTGCAAGTGTGTGGGTGACAAACTGCCGCACCCACTCTGAGCGCGATGGCAACCCGGAGCGCTTCAGCATCCAAGTGAGTTCCAAGAGGTGGGATGGGGATGGCGTGTAACCACAAGCCACTCTCCGAACGGGCGGCTGCCTGGAGGCGTGCTTTTGCAACCTGGTCTGCATTGGTTAGGAGATTTTCTTGAGTTTTCTTCGCCGAGATGGTATCCCACGCTTTCTGCTTGCTCCTGGAGGTACCCTGAGGCTCCTCCACTACTCCTGTACTTTCCTTCCAGGTGTTAATCGCTAATGTTACGTCCCAATTAAGTGTCATTCCGGGTTGAGAAGAAAGGATGGACACTACAAGGTCGTTGGTCGCGATGAGGGAAGAGATAAAGGCTGGGTAGGCAATATCCGAGGCTCTCCGTATGCCCAAGCCCCCGAGGCGGACAGGAAGGGTGGCTTGTGTCCAGGTCCGTTCTTTAAATTCCACGTTGGTGATGCTGGTCACTGCTTCTCGGATTATGCTGTCTAATTCTTGGAGGCCACCATTGTTCGTGTAAGTCATCGATGTGTGCAGGAGGTATTGGAGTTTTGGGATGGAGAAACAGTTCTTGAGAAGGGCCAGAGCTGAGTGGGCATCGATGTGTATCAGGCGACTCACGAGACGTTGAAGCTCCTCCTTTTTAACTTGAAGTGCTGGTGAGATTGCTGCCAGAGTTAGTGGGGAACCTAATAGGGTTTGCTGGTGCTCCTGAAGGATCTTTACATCTGGCAATATGCCTCGAAACAGGGCCTGAGTCTCTTCTCCTTGTTCACGTGTGTGGTTGAGGAGGACAAGTTCACATTTGGTGTCATTTATCACTAGCCCAGCCTGGCCGAGGTCAGTTACGATGTTATTTAGGTCGGTTAGAACGTTCTCTACTGACCCACCCAAGGTTGCATCGTCCAGGTACCATACATTCAGTTCTGACCTTACTTTGTTAGCTGCTGCATCCACCCCTATTGAGAAAAGAGCAGGACCACCTGGATCTCCCTGCTGTAACCCGGTCGCTGATGGGATTACCGTCTCGCCAAAAATCAGGATTGAAGGTTTGGAATAAGCCTGCCAAAGTAGGGGGTACAGAGTGGGGATGTGTTCTTGAGCTGCACGGAGGAAGACATCCCTGCGAATGCTGTTGAATGCGTTCCGCATGTCAATCTTTAGAAGCACTCGTTTTTCTTGGGCTTGGCTGAGATAGGTGCGGGTTGCATGTACAGCAGCTTCACACCCCCCTGGAGTTCCGAAACCTAGTTGAACTGGTCTTAAGTGTTGACCTAGGCCATTCGAGAGTGGTTTCAAACCCACCTTTGTGGCAAGGCGGCGGAAGGTGTTCCCTACTGCTATTGGGCGCACACCGCCATCTTTTTTGCCAGTGCACAGAGTGATGCCCCCAAAAATAGGGGTGTGGCACAGTCGGGTACTTCCCCTCTTAAAACCATGTTGATGAATTTGGTGAGGGTTTCCAAGAGTGCCTCCCCAGCAGCTCCTGATCCCTGACCCAAGAGGCCTTTGAGGTGGGCGGGTCGGATACCATCTGGGCCCGCGGCTGAGCCTGCTGGGAATGAAGTCACTGCGGCAACCACCTGCTCCTTCGTGACAACTAAAGGTTGGCGCATCTGGTCATTTGGGGCAGGGGGGAGGTTTAGGTCCCTAGGTGTAGGGGGGTGCTTTTCTTGTAGGGCTTCAACAACTTCGGTGCCTTGACCAGCAAAACCTTCTGAAGAGGACAACAGTCTGACGGCCCCTTTGATGTCACTATCCGCCAGCTTCGCCGCGACCCTCTTACGTAGCTGTTCAGCCTCTTCCTCTTCCTTGTCCTGTTGCTTCTGGGCCCTGTTTGGTTGCTGTTCGGGGGTTTCCACCAGTTTGTTTCCATCCATATACTGTGCTACTTGACGTTTCACTCTGGTGGCTAGTGAAACCTGAAGATGGTCTTGTATGTTGGTTCTGGGTGGTTTTCGGAGGGCCCCATAGGAGAAACCCAGGAGCCATGCCCATGCGAGGGGTGTCTTGAGCTGTAGGGCCTGCTTTATGATGGTTGTGAGGGCCTCCGCCACTTGGATTCTGGCTCCTTTAGGTACCCGGGCAAGGACCTGGATCCGCGCTTTCCATTTGGTCACAATTTGGGTCAAGTCGGCGACCGGTGTTGCCGGTGTTGCCCCGGTTGGCTCTGCAGTGGGCCCTGGGCATGCGAGACATTTCCAGTTTGGTTGTTCTCCTGATGTTTTCTTTGTCAGCTTAGCACAAGATAAATGAATAGATCTAAGACAGCCGGAACATTTTCGCGAATTCTTTCTTGTATTGGTTTTTCCGCACTTAAAACACTTAGTATCTGCTAGGCCATAGTCTTCCAAGATTATCCGTTCTTCTGCCTCTACCAAGCCGACCTCCTGATCTTCCCGTGGTGCTTCCATCTCTGCCATGTCTCCCTTGTTTCAGAAACCCCGGGAAATCTCTCCTGGCACATATCTAGATTATTGCTGTTGTTATTAATGTATAATTGGCTGGATGCATAAAAATTCACATATCATAGTCAACCTTTCTGATGGGATATGTAAAAAAAAAAAAAAAAAAAAAAAAAAAAATCACATATCCTAGTCAACCTTTCTGATGGGCAATTGGCCTGCTTCTCCTAAAGCTAAGTGGTTAAATGTATAAATCCTCGGCATTGGGCACCGGTACAACTAAAAGATCTAACTGATTGAAGGGAAGCACGCCAATTATATCCTATGATTACTTACACTGGCGACGCCACCCTGATGTTGAGTATTAATAAATGCTTAGGATATTAATAATGCTGTCAACATCAAGATAGGGAGAGAGCCAGAGAGTGAGCGAGAGCCAGGATCTGAGTGGGTAACCGAATCTAGGACAGCAGTTATGGAAAAATGCTTAAATTGTACAAAATGATAAGAGAGAGAGAGAGAGGGAGAGAGAGCAGGGGCGAGGGAGAAAGAAAGCGAGCTGGAGAGGGCGCTGGCCTGGTTGGGTATTGAAAGATGTTAGGGAAAAACAAATACCTAAAATGATAAAGAACGATCTGAAGTTATAGAAAACCAAAAAATAATAACAATGAGACGGTTAAGTGCGGTGATTGAAAGTGGATGGAAAGATGTTAAGGATAAAAAGGAGAGAGAGAGAGAGAGAGAGAGAGAGAGAGAGAGAGAGAGAGAGAGAGAGAGAGAGAGAGAGAGAGAGAGAGAGAGAGAGAGAGAGAGAGAGAGAGAGAGAGAGAGAGAGAGAGAGAGAGAGAGAGAGAGAGAGAGAGAGAGAGAAATGAAAATGGACCTTGTAGCAAGTATTTCCTAAATGGTTAGAGAGAGGGAAATAAAAATGGACCTTATAGCAAGTACTTCATAATGGTTAGAATTGTTTGAGAAGTTGAAAGACCGAGGGTCAGGTCCTTGGAGTAGATGGAAGATAAGGCCTATGGTGGGGAACCATAAGGGTGAAACTGCCTGCCCTATAAACGGTTACTTCACTCACCTTGTGGTTACTGCTGGAGGTTTATGGTGCCTGGGCAGGGCTGGGCTAGTGCCTGACGGCTCCTTGTCCCCTCACTGATACTGGTAATAACACTCTCAAGATTAAACTAAATATGCTTTGTGGGCGATGTTTAAACAAGAATCCACGTTCTGTTTACTATGTGCCGAAACACCGTATCATCGCCGATCTTCTGATACGTATATGGGTCACTTAGCCCCACGATACCCCTCCGAAAATCCCCTCTTTTGAGGAGCTCAACCAACCCGTGTGCTCTCACTGTGCTCTCACTCACTGGTTTAATAGAATTGACAAGTTAATCATCGTCTCCAAGATTAATGGATTATCAATAAAGTATTTGTTTGCTGTTATACCATGTTTTTATTGGGGTTGATTGGATAAATTAGGTAGGTTTTACTTGACTGGAGAAGCTGAATTCGTTTTAACACATGCACAGAAGGTAGTAGAGGATAATTATAACAAAACGTACATTCATATTGTTGTATTCACTACACATAGATGTCATATTAAAATGATAGATAATGGTATATACTGTATATGTAAAAGACACGCGAACGAGGTTCCACAATATTCGATCACTCCTAAGACTTGGCTTGCATAATATAGTTTAGTACTCCCTTCAATCGAGGTAGGACAGTTGTACTTTTTAGATCAATATAGTTTAGTTCTCCCTTCAATCGAGGTATGACACTTGTACTTTTTAGATCACGCGACACAGGTATATTTACTAAGTACTTTTATTATAACTGATTATCACTAGAACTTTTAATACTTTGCTTTATATGAATAATTAGAACTTTAAGCTAAGTACTTCCCTAAAATAAGTGGGCATCACTAGTACTTCAATTGTGTTTCAAGTAGCATAATAACCATATTAAACAATTCGCTCAAGTACTTCCTTGTATATAAGGCGTGTCACTAGTACTTTTAATCTTTTACTGGTATTATATATTACAAGTCAACACTAAGTACTTTCATTAATATATTTTTATCACTAGTACTTCGTATGTGTTTCAATAAGCATATAAATGTTATATAATGATTTTATTTAGTACTTCCTTTTATCTTGTAAGGTGTATCACTAGTATTTTTAAGGGGTTTCACTGTATATTATATTAAATAGCAATCTGTAGTCTTCTGGTGATAATCTGGGCCGTGGTGGTGGTCCTGGCGTGGTTGGGTGACAGTGGATGGAGACTCGAACTCTTGGGTGTTGGGTCTTGAATAATACATACAATATGCCAGTGCATCTGTACAGTATTATCGAGCTAATATAGGAGAGAACTCACTAACTACTCTGATTATTATAAGAGTTTTGATGCAGACTTTCCAGTACTCTTGGGTGTTGGGCCTTGAATGTCATGTGCAATATGCCAGTGCATCTGCAACATGTCATCGAACTAACGTAAGAGGGTTGTTTATGACGCAACGTCTCTTAACTGTTCTGACCGTCATAAGAATCTTTCAGTGACTGGGTTGATGAGGTAATTTTGGGCCTTTTCCGATATCGTATCCCAGAACCAGTGCCTGAAATTCTGTATCGGATGGACTCTATTACAGAGTGCTGTTATGCAGAGTTGCTACTGTATCTCACAGAGCCCTTTTCTTACAGGAGTCCAGCCAGTGCGTGAACTTTTAATAAGACGGGGGTGGTTTGTTACTAATAAGAGCGCTTGACAAGTCAGCATTCTTTATTAATAACAACTCCATATCAAGGCAGAGGAACGGATATTAGGTGGCCCCCAGTGAGATCTAATAACAAATTCCTTTGATGAGCCAAGATGTTAAATAAGATTGAAAGCAAGGCTTTACCACCAGTGTGGTCAGGGTTTTGCTTCAATATTAAATGGGCCAAAATCTTCCAGCTATTAGGTACCTTCCAGTGAGAGGTATCTAAGAGATGTCCAACTGTAATCATCTTCACTTTGCCTGCAGTGGTCATACCTTTCTCTGCATTCCTCCAGATGTTCTATCTCTGGTTAATAAGGGCATATGTGGGGGGGGGGGGGGGGGGAGGAACTTCAGGGGTGTTTGGGGTAGTCCCTCCTGGCCTCACGGTCACGGTGGTGATGCGGCTTGGAGGAAGAATGTAGCCTGGAGGTATGTTGTTTATGGAACCGTTTTGTTGGCTTCCTTTCCTTGGCAGCTTTCCTTCTCCGGTGGGCATCAGGATTATTGATTGTGATGGTGAGATTCTTTCTGGGTGTTGGAGGGAGTGCAACAGCGATTGCAGCTACTCGGGCATATCTTGATGGGGTGGTGGTTACTTCCTTCTGTCTTGGGGGTGTGGTGGAAAGCGCGGGAAAAGTGCTTGGTGGTGGTGAAGGCGTGGTGCTGATTTTCTCCAGTATTTCATTTACCTTATACACTGATTTTAAATTAAATCAACTACCAATAGATCATAATATTAGACTTTAATAATATTGAAGTCTCTCATAAACTTAGTTTAACAAATTTTAATAATACAGTCGACTTTAGCAGTATACTATGAAATGCAAGAGATTATACCCATTCTGTTCCGGCGACGTCCTTTTAGCTTTATTCTTCTGGCTACTATTAGACGATTTTGTTCAGCTTAAGAACGGACTCCAGCAATTAACAGGCTTAGAACTATTGTAATTAATCCTTTTTGCTACCACAGATCCTTATTAAGTTGCACAAGATCGTATAAATGTAGCTAGAATATATTTATAAAGACGTCGCCGGTACAGAAAGGGTTAATATACTGCTTTCGTCTCCATGTTACAGCAACTCCAAGATTGATTAAGGGGGGTGACCTGTTTTTGTTTGTCTCTATCTCTGGGTTGTATCTATTCAGCCTAATGCTTTAAGACGTTTATCCTTATCCAGGTGTCGATATATACCTGGCGAGCAATAGCGAGCATTCATATTTTGAATAATGAGTTAGACAGCTTGATAACTTTGTACATTTTTCAATAGAATAATGTCCCCGGCAAAGCCGGATTTCTCCATAAAATGCTGGCTCGCTATTGGTCGCCAGGAACAGATTGACATCTTATTGGGGATAAATGCCTTAAAACAGTACGCTGAATCGGGCCGAATAGATACAGCCAAGAAAGTGAGAAAAAAAAACAGATAATCCCCCTTAAAGTATATTCGTGGTCAGGAAGCTCTGAAGATTTTTGGAGGCATAGCTTTGATACACTGACAAACTATTTTGATAAACCACTAGAGCAACACGGATCGTATAATTAATCGCTTTGAAAGTTAAATTAACGTCACCTCCATTAACCCCTTTTGTACCGATGTCGCCATTTTAGCTTTATTCTGGCTCCTATTACACGATTTTATTCAGCTTCAGAAGGGCCTCCAGCAATTAAGAGGCTTCAAACTATATCCGTCAACCCTCTTTCCTACTACAGAACATTCCTAACCTTCAAAAAATCCTCTAAATAAATCTAGAGTAGCATTTAAAAGACGTCGCTGGTACAGAAGGGGTTGAACTTTAAATACGAGAGTGCTCATTTAATGTGAAATCGTCGTTCTTGGTTAGTCAAAAAATTATATTTTCTTCCGATATAATCCATCCTCAGCAACCCAGAGACAATTTTGAATTACTCGGAAACATTATGTAAAATCACCTTCATCATACTATAATTATAAAATTACCATCCCAAGCAGTAATAATTATCGTGTGTTAGTTACAATCAATAATAACGAAAGAGTGTTTTTTATATTAAATGAAAATTCGATTCTCCGATATCTTCCTACGTCTTCCTTGTCAGAGAAACTTGAAGATTAATTGAGGCAGCAATAGTGTATTTCCTTTTAGCTTATTGCTGCTCTTAACCAGCGATTTAAAAGGGACCTACCGATTTCAAAAGATAAAGAATAGTTACATAACGCCATTAATTTGTAAGTCAGTTTGTTCCTATCTATCTATATACTCAGGCCCAATCCCCACTTTTCGTTACTAAGCTGTAATAATTATTTTTGGTTATTCAGTAGATCATTATGAAAAAAGTGTTAGCGTACAAATGATGACAGCCATGCTGAATATCATCTAACTTCCCTGTCACAGAAACTCGATCATTAAATGAGTCAGCACTGTCGTATCTTTTAGCTTATTGTTGCTTTTAGCCAACGATTTTATAATGTTTTTAAGTGGACTTCTTTGATTTAAGAGATAGAGAAAAGTAACTTTCATTAATCTGTAAATATAAGAGTTCCGTCCTAATAAACATCTTGAGTTGCTTAGTAAGGTATTATAATAATATAAAATAAAAAAAAGTGTTGTTGGGATAGAAATGTTATACTGTATATGTGTTATGTTTTGTTTTGTGGTTAAAGCCAGCCACTTTTGTATGCAGCATCTGTTGGCTATATAAACAAATTATAGAGGTAATATGTAAGGGCCCATTAACTCCCCACCACCTCATAACCACCCCATCTGAATCTAGCTCCTTCCTTTATGGCCACTTTGTTTCCATATGGAGTAACAAGACGGGGCCGGGCGCTTGAGCAGCCACATCACAACCCCTCATATTTCACATCACGGGGCATATAAGGATATCCGGCCACTGGGTGTTGGTGAGGCGCCTTCTCTTATCCTTGAATACAATTGGTTGGATATCTTTAAACGAACACAAATAGATAGTTGAGAAAGTGAACATTGATTTAAGCATAACAAACATACTTTACGATTTATATAGGTACATGAACATTAGGATTATGGACTAGAGCCTTGGGTAGCAAGCGGGATGTATATTTCATATCCCCGAATCGAACGACATACATATAGCTAACACAATGCCCATTGGTAAGAGTGACTTGGACACTATTTACGGTTTCTATAGGTAGTAGGAACATTAGGATATCCGGATTAAGGTCTCTTGTAGTGGGTAAGATATGTAATCTTCTCCTTGAAGGAAGGTTCATCTTTAATTTTACATTCATCAATTTTAATGATATAATTGATATTGGAAAAGGGCGATTCGAATATTATTATAGTTTACTTTTGTAGGCTACATGGATTCAAACTGATACGAACATTTCAACATATACTAACTCTCTTTATTTGTCACTAAATATCGAATTTAATTGGTTGAATATTGTGAAATAAAACATCCTATTTGACACCAGAGTCAGGCAAATTCTCTGAACCAAAATGTATTTATTAATATTTGATATTATCAGTTTTGTAGGCCTAAATCTTTGTATGTTTACCAATTGTACGGCGATTACAACCATATTATTTCTTCAATATCCTTTCATGATCCATATAAGGGTACAAATACTTTGATGATATAGCCTGAAGATCTCGCCAAGTCAACCTCACTTTATCTCGATCTTGCGCGTGGTATCTCCCTCTTCGGCTTTCTGATGCTCCAGACAGAAATATCAGTCCCCGAGGCAGAGACGACATATCGGTGTCAGTTTATCCTGGCTTCATCCACTATTTCCTCGTTGCGGGCTTGCTGCGGGCTTGATGTACCCTGAACGTGGTGGACCATTGCTTTACTGAGCATGCGCCATAGACTTAACTTATATTTTGACCCATTGAATAGTGTCTCTAAAAACTGAACATTCGTAATTTAAATGTATACACATTATGTAAATGGAATCTTCTAGATGAAGTGGCTCTGTATAGATGCCTCAATATTCTGTAAATAAATGTTCACTAATTTTCCAGAAAGTTTAGTCTGATTGCTTTGAAACAAATTTTTGATACAACTTTGGGAAGATGCGATTGATTAAATTATAATTGCTGATACAGAAGAGCCCCGAAATGTCTTCTAGCATAAAGTTAAGCATATAAAATGGCTGGTAAGAGAGCTCGTGTATCTCGGCTAAAACGGTGTCGATCTAGAATATTGTGAAGGCAAGGAGGAGGTATACGTAGCCAGTAGGGTAACCTCAGCCCGCCCTGCCTCCTCACACACACTCTCCAGTCACCAGTTGGAGGAGAAATCGAGCAAACTTCCGACTGGTAATTTCCTCGCAGGGGGGGGGGGGGGGTACTCTCATCAACCCTCGGTAAATTGGGGCGGGAGCAATGGGGCGGAATGGTGTGAGGGGGTCGGGTGGCAGGCTGTGTACTGATTACTATGGAGGGGGATATCATGTATCTTCCTTTTAGTATGAGTGGAGTTTCCCCTCAACTCTCTTAACTTAGTTATTGCCTCCAGTATCTGCTTTTATGTCGCCTCTATTTTTGTCTGGGTGGGTATTCTTCCTCATATCTCTCAATTTTGCCATGGTCTAATTTTTCTTTTTCTCCTTCGATCTTCCGTGCTTTCCTTCAACTTCTATAACAATTCTGGTCTTGCAGATATTCAAGTTTTTCATATGATTTGTGTTCCTTAAATAAATATTCTATCTTCAGTTTAGTGGTTAATACCAGTGCAAAATAGTCCAGAAATGTAGCCTAAAGTTGTTGCGGCTAAATAATACTGAGCATTGATTAATAAAGAAGAACATATTCGAACTGATTGTATTCGTGAAGAGTAGAGGAGAGTATAGGTTTGACTGTGATAAATAGTTTATACTGTAAATAATACTGTATATGATAGTTTATTCCGCAATCGTCAGCCAGCATGGTGAGATTTATGCTACCGCCAAAGCGATACATTTTGGAATATTCCCCGTCACCAAGCACCGACGTCAATCTCCGAAAATGATCGTACTGTATAATATACCAGACACTAGAGATGTATTAAGGGGAGGTATGTCGGTTTTCTAGACCCCTTTCTCCCTCATGTTTAGCCCCATTAGTTTTGATATTTTAAGATATTCGGTACATTAGTTTGGCGAAGTCATGTCGCCCCATTTTGTTGTCAATATTAAGAACTTTCCTGCAATTTAGGTGTACATTTTGTTTCATCGCGAGCACTAGCAAGCTTGTAAATTTGAATGATCCAGCCTTCGGCCGGGATATATTTCTACCGAAAAATGTACATATTAATTTCGAAGGGGAATCTTGAGGATGTTTTTTTTTTTGTATAAGTTTGATGGAGGTGTAGGAGGGAAACAAACACAATAATGTGTAAATAAATAAACTAATAAATAAAACCCTACCCCCTTAACCCCAGTAGTATGCGGGATGACTAGCTGTGTGGCCCCAATATACCTCCCAGCCGCCACCACGCCGTATATCGGGTGTGAGGGCTGGATTACCATACTCCACCTCTATCTCGCCCATCGGTCTATCGTAGGAGACAAATATCGGTCCACCACCAGCGGTAACTCGTCGCGTTAGTTAAGAGGGGTAGGGTTTATGTATGAGTTTATTTGTTCCTGATTTATTTTTGTTTTAGTTTCCTCCCTAGACCTCCATCAAGCATTTTTTTTTCTATGTGTATGAAGGGAACAAAAGGCAGGCTGCCTGTAACGAGTTTCTCCCCGAAAGCTAAATAAAATATCCTCAAGATCCCCCTTAGAGATAAACTTATACATTTTTTGGTCGACAAAAGTCCCGGCCAAAGGCCAACATTGCAGGCTCGCTTTCGCTCGCCGGGAAATAAATCGACACCTAAATGGCACGAAAGGCCTTGATATTGATACAAAAAATGTGACGAAAGGTATTAAAATAGATAAACTAATGGGGTGAACGTTTTATAATCTCAAAACTAATGGGGCTAAACATGAGAGAGAAGAGGGTCCAGAAAATACAACTACCTCCCCCTTAATATTGGGTAGGAGTCGTTTGAGGCTATCCCTTGTATTCTTAAAAACAAAAACAAAATCCTTCGCAGCCCCGATAAAAGACGAAATGAATCGAAACATGACACTAACTTCAAAAATAGTAATGCTAATATGTGTACTCTCCGTAAACATCACTCATTCCCACAGCATCCGTTCGGTACCAGGCGCTGCTAAGGAAAAGGATTACATAAGAATACAAACATAGGTGTCATTTTTATTGACAACTGACATTACAATCTATATACATATCTTTCTTAAGGCTGATTAATATGGTTAATTATCATCTTCATGCTAAATTTCTTGCATGAAGACATTTTGAGGCGTAACAACAGTTCATGTGTGATTTCCCTAAGTTCAATGAAAATTATAACCCTGACAGAAAGTAAATACATTGCCAACATTCTTGTTAACCCATTCAGTACCAGGGACGTCCTTTTCATCATATTCTGGCAACTATAGGACGATGTTATTCAGCTTAGGAAGGACCTCTAGCAATAATACGGCTTCAAACTATCTCAACCAACCCTTTTAACTACCACAGATCCTTTCCAAGCTGCTTAACATCGTCGACTACATATAGCTAGAATAAAATATAATACACGTCGCTGGTACTGAACGGGTTAATCATAATTATTAATTTACATGTATTAGTATATATTGATTGTTTGTTATTTGCGATTTTTTATTATTTATTTATTTTTATTTATTTATGTTTTTCTTTCCCAGAGCAGGAGCATCAATCATGAATCCGATTTCGATATAGCTAAAAGTGTTTGTATGTGTAGTGTAAGATATATTACTTCCCAGGGATATGGGGAAATATTTCACAGATGCAATCAAACTGAATAAGTGACGCTTGGTATCTACAGTACCGGTATACATAGTATATAAATTATATATATAAATATATATATATATATATATATATATATACAGTATATATTTTTTTTTATTTTTTTTTTTTATTTTTTTTCTATATTCCAACTTACTTCCTCTCGGGCATAGGCTGAAAGCCTTAACATTCACCGCTTTACAATGAACAGTGAAGCCTGTGAGGTCTTGTTCCAGTCTAGGGAGTGAGACATGTGAAGCACGTAGAGTACAACGAGCACCTGCCATCTTGCCTTCACATGAGGCACGGTGCTCACTCATGGCCCGAAACGACCCCATCTCTGAAGCCACCTCGTTCCCGTGCTTCACTGTCTCACCACCTACACTCGGACTCTCACACTTACACACACACAACGCCACCTGTTGAGCAGATAACTCATATATATATATATATATATATATATATATATATATATATATATATATAGAGAGAGAGAGAGAGAGAGACACAGAGAGAGAGAGAGAGAGAGAGAGAGAGAGAGAGAGAGAGAGAGAGAGAGAGAGAGAAATAGAGAGAAATTCGATGAATAGCCTAATTCTTCCTTTAATCACACTTGTACATAAATTGCATGACACAATACAAATGCAAACCACACCATTCATGAAAGCCCGTACAGTTACCTCCAATATCCCCCTAACGTTTCTAAGTTCTAGGCTATTCTGTGAAATTCGTGAACCATAGTAAAGCCGTGGCGGATCTCGTTTGCGTTCAATACAATTTCGTGCAGTGTCCGGGGGGATAGTTAGAACAAGTGTTCCTCTACCTTTTGTCTCTTACTCTCAGCATAAAAGTTATACGGAATGGCCTTACTAACTCAGGTGGCGAGATATGTGTAGTGTGTGTGAGAGAGAGAGAGAGAGAGAGAGAGAGAGAGAGAGAGAGAGAGAGAGAGAGAGAGAGAGAGAGAGACTTGACTGTGATTATACGATTTGTATGAGTGTTTCTCTGTGCACTGTATATGTAAATATGCATGTGTGTGTGTGTGTGTGTGTGTGTGTGTGTGTATTACTGAGTGAACGTGCAGCTACTATTTCTTTGCATATATAATTACGACCGAAGTGTGGAAAAAATTCCAACATTGCTACATTAGCAAAGGTTTAAGTACAAACCACATTAATTAGTTCCCCGAGACTTTTGTCCTACGGTGACCGGACAACTCTCAACCAGTAGACCTTTTCAACCAGTATCTCTCAACCAGGTCAGGTCAGGTGAAGGTATTGAGGGAGAAGCCTATATAACGGAACCTCGCATCTAATTTTTGAAGAATGTTGGCGAGAGAGGAAGCTGTTGGAGTGGCTTTGTTTAAACGGAGACCTGACAATTCTCAAGTAGTAGCTCTCACCCCGCGAAAACTTAACCAAGAGTGTTAGGTTAGCCTAAAATACATTATCAAAATTGTACGTTCCGATGTAAAAAATATGGTACACATTAACTGTTTTCAATTGACTTTGCGCTTTAAAAAAAATCACTCAAAAACAATTACAGCACCCTTTTAATGTGAACAACTTTCGTTACATTTAAACACAATGATTACAGTTTAGGTTTAGCTACAGTTGTTGTTGTTGTTGTTGTTGTTGTTGTTGTTGTTGTTGTTGTAGGTTTAGCTACAGTAAGTTAGTATTGTACTGTGAATTAGTGGTTTAAGGGGAGATTTTACAGTATTTGTATATTTATTCAATTATTAAAATCGCCAAACTAATGAGGTGAAGGTCTTATATAAAATATCATAACAGCTGCGGTTAAACCTGAGGGAGAAGGGGGTCCAGAACTACCCTCCCCTCCCTATAGCCTTCTTGGTCCCTTTTGTTTTAGCACTGGTTGAGATTTAGTCACTTAAATAACATTTCGTGGCCCTTCGATGTTTTGCTTTATGCAATTATATCGATCCTAATTGTGTTTTTGGATGGAACTTGCTTTTCAATAATGTATAGTAAATGTATTATTGTAGTTGATAGACAGAAAATAATATTATTAAATTTATTTCCAGAGATGTACTTCATTAATTAGCAATAGGTGAGCTCCACGAACTTTTATAAGTGACTGTACCGGTAGAAATGGCGTACTAATCGAGAGTTGTCCGGGTAGTCCTGTCCTACGTGATTATGTTTACACTTTAGAGCATAAAGGAGGTGTTATTTATGTGAGAGTGCTGTCGGCGAGGCAATTTGGGCTAGTGTCCCCCTGTAGACTTTATGACACGGGGGGCGGTGTTTATTTGAGGCCTTTCCTTTTGTTGTTTCTCTGGAGATCTTGACGAGAGACCTATTACCGCTCGTCTCACTCTTGTTGTGTTTGTTGTTGTTGTTAATGTTGTTTTGTTTCTTCTTCTTCTTCTTCTTCTTCTTCTTCTTCTTCTTCTTCTTCTTCTTCGACTGGATCAGCCGAAAAGTTGTCAAGGGGAGGGAGGCAAATAAGGAGAAGGGCTTGGAGCGATTGGGTGATCGATAGCATTCGATGCTTTGCAAAGCTTGTTGTTTTATCATAAGACTCGAGAGGTATATAAAAGTTTGATATTTGTGTGCAAGCATAAATGTTTTGTGTTTCTCTCTCTCTCTCTCTCTCTCTCTCTCTCTCTCTCTCTCTCTCTCTCTCTCTCTCTCTCTCTCTCTCTCTCTCTCTCTCTCTCTCTCTCTCACTTATCATGCCGCCCCAGTTTTTCGTCTCCTTCTTCCGCCCACTCAGCTTCCCCGCCCCCCGATTTGCCTTTGCCCTGACGAAGGCATAATATCATCTCCGTGACTGTGGTATGTGAGGGCCCGGATCAAAGGAAGCAGCTCTCCATTGGGTATTGATTCTGATATTTTTACGAATCGGTACAATCACAATCCGCATTATAGATATATATTTTTGTATACTGTATATGCAACTATGCTAAAAGAAATCGGGGATATTCATATTATCATCAACCTACCAATTAATTTACAAATAAACTCAATTCAAGAATTCAATGAAACTAATGAATACATGTGGTACTCCAACGATTCAAACCTAGGATCCTCACACCTATACGACATACTTATATGATATACTTTTACGTCCATTTGAATCTTTGAAGCTATGAAACTAAACTACAAAACACTTAGTATACTGTGTAACATTAAATTATCTGGTGAAAAAAAACCGCTCGTGTGACACCGGCTTCATGCTAAACGGAGTCCGAAACTAGTAGGCGATATTCTCGAAAAGTATTTTGCGTATACGTGTTCAGATCATTTAAAGCTAGTTCATGAGTTAAGAAGACATATATCCATTATTTCCAGCACATTGAAAACAAAATTCACAGATCCTGCCTAAGCTGTATAAGATCGTCCATTGCTAGCCGGAATAAACTGTCAAAGTGTACCATATAATCCGCAAGGGCTTAAGGGGAGATTTCCACTTGAGGATTTTTTTCTTGACTCCTTTCTCCCTCATGTTTAGCCCCATTGCTTTTCGAATTTTAAGACGTTCGCCCAATTATTTTGACGATTTTTAGAACTTTCGACATATTTCTGTCAATTTTAAGACCTTTCGTGCCATTTAGGTGTCGATTTTATCCTGGCGAGCGATAGCGAGCCTGTAATTTAAGAGGAACCGGCTTTCAGCCGAGACATTTTTCGGTAGAAAAATGTACACATTTATCTTGAAAGGTGGCTCAAGGGGGTGTAATCTTAAGCTTGGAGGATATCTAGAGACCAAACTAAAAACCTCCCCTTAACCCCTTCATCACCATTACGTAAATGTCATCATATTCTGCTTACCATTAGACGATTTTGTTTAGTGTGTAATCTACCTATACAATGGGTATATACGATCTCAATATACCCGCTTAGTAACACAGGTCCTTCTTAAAGGTGGGAGCGCATGGGTTGAGATAAACATGGAATGATAATCGCCAAGCTGTACATAATTATCTTGCAAAATGCAATGGCACTGAAATAATTATTAACAATGGTATAAAGGATTTTGTGGATCGTCTATACCGGGCCTGTGACGTCACAAGAGTGTAAGTCCACCATCCAGTCTAGGCTAAGGATACTGGTGTGACGTCACTATGACGTCACAGGCCCGGTATAGACGATCCGCAAAATCCTTTATACCATTGTTAATAATTATTTCAGTAACATTGCATTTTACAAGATCATTATATGCAGGTTGGCGATTATTTTTCCATGTTTACCTCAACCCATTAGCCCCCACCTTTAAATTACATACAATCATCTAATTTTAGCCAGAATCAGAGGTAGAATATCGTCCTGGTGCTGAAGGGGTTAAGTCGTATTATGAAGCAGACAAATAGGGTATGACAACTATCGCTACATCACTGTCCTATTCTGGGCACTGGGTTGTAACTCCTTCACTTTTTATGAGCAGGGTTAAGGGGATAGTGTTTACCTTTTGGCCAATATATGCATGCATATATAAATTAATATATATATATATATATATATATATATATATATATATATATATATATACAGTATATATCTATATCTATCTCTATATAATATATATATATATATATATATATATATACAGTATATATCTATATCTATCTCTATATTATATATATATATCTCTTACAGTAACCTCGCTGGGCCTCAATCAAGCTAAACAAAACACCCTTCAAGATTGATTTGTACATTTTTCGGTAGAAAAATATCCCAGCCAAAGGCCGGTCCTCTTAGATATACAGGCTCGCTTTCGCTCGCCAAGAAAAAATCGACACCTAAATGGCACGAAAGATCTGAATATTGACAAAGCAATGGGGTGAAAGATCTTAAAATCTCTAAAGTAATGGAATGAATGTCTTAAAATTCCAAAGCTAATGGGACAAAACATGAGGGAGATAAAGCAACTATATCTCTCCCTTAATATGAAATAGGCGTTGTGTATACAGTATTTAGTCACATCATTAGTGTGAGAGCCTTCCTCCGTGTGGTGTACCGGTATTAAACCCAGATACACGGGATCACGCCATATATTTCCATGAAGCGGTGGGCGCATAGTAGGTAATACATTCGTTATTCACGCTGTATGAATTAACTATGACGACTATTTAGTGAAATAAGAAAACATATTTTTTGGCGTGAGAAATATAATACAGGAAGGAAATGCAAATATAAACACATATTTACATTATATGGCATCCCCTATGCTGAGAAACTTGTAGCATTTTTCTGTGAACTATCGTGGTTTCAAGGTTGGTAAAAAATGTAATATGAGGAAGTGAATTCCAGCGATTGGTGAATTTGTAATATACATTAATCAAGAAGAGTAAAAGTCTTGCATTGGTGATTATTAATTCAATGAGCGTTGTACTGCGCAGAGGAATGACAAGCGTTAGAACAATTAATTAATTTCACCTTAACATAAGCATATCTCTAGAATAATAACCGAAATTAAACGTTGTCCTCTTCCTTCTTATCAGGGAAAAATAATTTGTATTGTTAGTACAAACTTAGTTTAAAATGTTCCAATTTCTCTATGTGTTTTTTTTTCTTCTTCTAGCCTATATTCCAATACTCCCTCTCGGGCATAGGCTGAGAGCCTGCACACTCAACCGCTGAACACGGTGAGGCCCGTGAGGTCTTGTTCCAGTCTAGGGAGTGAGACATGCGAAGCACCCCGGCTCCAAGCAATCCCATCTCTGAAGCTTCTATGCCTCTGCGCCTCACAGTCTCATTCCCCAGACTAGGACCCTCACTCTCAGAACGCCACCTATTGAGCAATTAACTCACTAGCATATTTTGAATATGGGAATATTCTTACAGTGCTATTTAATCAGGGAACAATGAGGGTATTTTTTTGGCATTTCGGTGTGCTGTGGTAATGCACTGAAACTAGGTACAGCACAAATTCCACCCCAATAATATCTTCCCATTGACATACGAACCCGGGTCCATTGGATTACCAGTCCAGTGGCAAGACCACTCTGCCACACCTCCCCATACTGAGCATATGTAAGCATACTGAGTTGTCTTAGTGTCTTACTGCACGCATTCCTTATCCACAGTTCGAATTAAGAATGAACATGACTAATTTATTATGGCTGGGTGCTGCAATATTTAAAGTAGCTCCCCCCCCCCCCCTCTCTTTTTCTCTCTCTCTCTCTCTCTCTCTCTCTCTCTCTCTCTCTCTCTCTCTCTCTCTCTCTCTCTCTCTCTCTCTCTATCATACACATACACACACTCTATATACATCAGTCGATCGCTCTTAATAACCAAAATATACATCTCCAGTATTTCCAACATACCCCTTTATTCCTCGCCATAAAGGAAAAAACATTCATTCCCGATTGCATTATTTTTCGCTGATTCAAATTTTGCCCTTATTCTGTTCTCTGGTTCGGTGAGTATGGGCGAGAGAGAGAGAGAGAGAGAGAGAGAGAGAGAGAGAGAGAGAGAGAGAGAGAGAGAGAGAGAGAGAGAGAGAGAGAGAGAGAGAGAGAGAGAGAGAGAGAGAGAGAGAGAGAGAGAGAGAGAGAGAGAGATAGAGAGAGAGAGAGAGAGAGAGAGAGAGAGAGAGAGAGAGAGAGAGAGAGAGAGAGAGAGAGAGAGAGAGAGAATAACCGTGCCACCATATAGGCGTTATGAGTACAATACCGGCCACCCACGCCTCATTTAGACGCCCACACGGTAATAATGTCTGTGTGGAGCCTCAATATAGAGATTGTTGTGTCTGGCCACCCCAAATATGACCCTTAAGGGGAGATGGGCTTATTTATTTGTTCATTTATTAATCTTTTTGTTATTTTATTATAGTTTCCTCCCAAGACTTCCATTAAGCTTAGACAAACCCCCCCTAGAACCCCCTTAAAGATAAATTGGTAACAAATTTCGGTAAACAAAATAAAATGACCCAGCAAAAGGCCGGTTCCTCTTAAAATTACAGGCTCGCTATTGCTCGCCAGGAAAAAAATCGACACCAAAATGGCACGAAAGGCCTTAAAATTGACAACGAAATGGGGCGAAAGGTTAAAATCGCCAAATTAATGGGCAGAACGTCTTATATATTCTTAAAACAAATGGGGCTTAACACGAGGGCCAAAAAAACGACCCATCTCCCCTTAATAGCTGGACACGTAATAACCCTTTCAGTTCGCTATAGTTGTTGTTTCTGGCCCTCTCCACATTTGAAACATTGCTAGCTGGAAACGTAATTACCCTTGTTAAGTCTATTGTGACGAATTTCTTTCAAGGGGGTACGATTACTCGCTGTTTCTGGATCCCCTTCTCTCTAATGTTTAGCAGATTTGCTTTGAGGTATTATAGATGATCGTTCCGTTAGTTTGGCGATTTTAAGACCTATCGCCTCATTTTTTGCATCAATATTAAGACCTTTCGTGCCCTTTAGGTGTCTATTTTTTCCTGGCGAGCGATAGCGATTCTCTAATTTTAGAAGGAACTGGCCTTCGGCCGGCAAATTTGTCTACCGAAAAATGTACAACTTTATCCTGAGAGGGGATCTAGGGGTGTTTTTCTAAGCTTGATGGAGGTCTAGCGAGGAAACTCAAATATATAAATATATAGACCAAAAACCAAGCACATATACCCCCTTAATCTGGCTATAATATCTATAATTACATTTTTCTGGCTTATTCTACGAAGTCGATTATCTTGATTGTATTCTGGCTATCTAAAGGTGATTTATATTCAGATTAGGGGGGATCTGTAGGACACACAGCTTTAATTAAGATATTTGTTTTACTTCATTGACTCGTAGAGGTCTTTTCTAATTAAATAACATTGTTAATGATAGGCAGAACATATTAAAACACCGTCATTGTACTGGGTGAGTTATTTGTATTGATGTATTCAATATACAACATGTGTTACGTTATTCCGCTCTGTATAGTGTAGGGTGATCGCAGGTTATTGTTTTCAGTCTCGTCTTTGTGTCTGGAGGGGTGTTTGTATGTTTCTTACCAAGGAGTTTTCATACAAAAGATGAATGGGTTTTGATTAAGTTGATGAGTACCTTCTTATGGTTAAGAATGCGATCATTCATCCAGTTTCCCTTTTATGGAACCACACACAGTAGATATATCACTTGCAGTTTATCCATTATTATAATAGGACATAAAGTTTAATTTTCTCTGATTTGCTCTTTTATTTATTTCTCAGTCGCTGTTATCATAATATTTGTATTTCCCTAAATCAATATTTGTAGATTTTCTTTTCTCGCCTGGTTCCGTTCCATCCTGACAAAACTTCGGGCGTTATAATGTTTTCTGTTTTCTTCTGCCGGTACTCAGTTGGGTGACTTCTCTTTAACACAGTAAAGGAAATCGGCTGCGATTGGCTTGGCTTTTCTTACTGCACGAGTAAAGAGAGTTTCCAGGGATTTCACGGAGTTGGTGATGGTACCCTGAGGCAAAATCATAATCGCGTTTGCTGTTGTTTGTGAAGAAATGTATTTGTTTTTATCATTCGCCTTTTTTTGTTATGTGTGTGTTGTGGTTTTGAAAATATACATTTTACTGGATTATTAGGCTGTACTAGAGGCAGATTAATCACACTGGCGTGATCATCAGAACAGGAGAGAACAAAATAACACACACACACAAACACACTTGCAGACTAAAAACATTACTTGCAAACAGTTTCGATGACAGCTGTCCCCTCTTCAAGGAAAAATAGAGAATAACTCAAATTGTTGATATAAATGTTCATCGTCTGCCAGTGTTGGGTTTCTCAACTTTAATAGAACTATTGATAGAATATTTTATACTGTATATAAACCATGTGTCTGTATGCATTTTTGTTAATTAGTTAATTTAATTGGCTAACCATCACAATCGGTTACCACTTTAACATTGAGTGGCTCTTCCTTAATTGAGTGTACATCATCTGCCAGCAACTGATAAAACATTGCATCATATTATTACACTTATTAATTGTCATGTGGATTGCTATGTGAACAGTTGTATCGGATATACAGTATATATTACGGGGGATGGTTAATATTTTGGTCGAGTTTTTCCATTTATTTTATTATTTTCTAGCTTCCTTCCTAGGCCTCCATCAAATTTAAAAAACAACCCCAGGACCCCCTTCAAGATATATTTATACATTTTTCGTTAGAAAAATTTCCAGGCCTAAATAAGAGGCTTGCTATCGCTCGCCACCTAAATGACACGAGATGACGTAATATTGACAAAGAAAAGGGGCGAAAGGTCTTAAAATCGCCAAACTAATAAGCCGAACGTCTTAAAATCTGAAAACTAATGGAGCAAAGCATGACGGGGAAGGGTGTCCAGATAAACTGACCGTCTCCCCTAAAAATATTGAATTGAATGACTACATATATCCAACAGTAGTGATTGCATAACCCTGTCCTCAGCATGAGTTGTTATTAAGAGGCCTATAACCCGAGAGTAGCACTAGCTAGGGCGTCTCTTTGTGTGGCTGAAATACTGGGCTGTACATCACTGTCAGATTATCACACAGAGAGCTGAGCTGATGACAAGGACAAAGATACTGTAGAGTAACAAATGAGCTCTCATACGGACTTGGGACATAGTCAATATAAACAGAGAACTAACATAATACATTCTATATATCTATCTATTTACTCAGGCCCATTCCCCCCCCCCCCCTTTTTTTTATTATTACTGGTGGTTGCCGACTCGAGACAGACCCCGTATAGAGACAAACACAAATACATAATAATAAATAATTAAAAATTAACACACACAAACAAAAACATAAATTCACACACATCTAGGTCTCCCAGGAAAAGACCCAGAGACTAGGGATCACCAACGTCACTCCAGCACTCCCATACATACATCTCAGAATGGTTACTAGTTACTTGAACCGCATCAGACAAATCCTTTTTACACTAAGTTCATATTAAGATAATTTGTAAATCACTTGATCTTTTAGGAAATATTTAATAGTGCCAGTAATGAGTTAGAGGTGTTATGACTTATCTGATCAAATAACCAATGTAAAATGTCTGTTATTATGAATTACAGGCTATATTGTTTGACAAAGCATTACCATTACTTATAAATATGAACAATTACCTCAAAGAGCAATATATACTCAGTGGCCTAAAAGTAAATACATCATTGAAGAATGGTTACAATTCATCGACGATTTTGTGCAGTTTAAGAAGTCTCTGTGGTAGTAAAACGAGTTAAGTGAAATAGTTCGAAGCCTGTTAATTGCTGGAGACCCTTTTGAGCTGAATAAAATCGCCTAATTATAGCTAGAACAAAGTTAAAAGGACGGCACCCGTACTGAAAAAGGTTGTTAACTTTTACTCGTCTACTTCATTCTTCCTCGCTACAATTATCTTCACTCAACCCTCTGAGACGCCCCTTTCTCTCTCTCTCTCTATCCCCCCCCCCCCCTCCGCCTACCTTACACTCGTATATTGCATACTGCCGTACTCATTGCCCTTAGAGGGAGATGGGTCGTTTTTCTGGTCCCCCTTCTTCCTCATTGTTTAGCCCCATTAGTTTTCAGATTATAAGACGTTCGGCCCGTTAGTTTGACGATTTTAAGACCTTCCGCCACATTTCTTTGTCAATATTAAGACTTTCTGTATCATTTAGGTGTCGATGTTTTCCTGGCGAGCGAAAGCGAGCCAGTAAATTAAGAGGAACCGACCTTCGGCCAGGACAGTACAAATATATCATGAAGGAAGGTCTTGGGCGAGTGTTATTTTAAGCTTGATAAAGGTCTTGGGAGGAAACTAAAACACAATCAAAATTAAAAATACACAAATGAGCAAACAAGTACGCCACCCAAACTTCCGCCACCGACAGTTTTGACATACAGGGGCCCTTTAATAGCCGAGTATTGCAATGCTTGGGTGGAATAATGGCTCGTATCTCACTTGCCTAACAACACTTTGGCTGAAATGGCTCCTCTCAAATTCGGAATGGGTTTGCAAGGCTTATTTAGTTTCCTGGTTTCCTTTCCTTGTTATGGTTTGCTCTACGTTTTTATCTCCCCAACTTTGGTATTAAATGTTCCTTGTGGCATTAATGGAAATCTGGCATTACCTTATAGTTATATGCCTACTAATCTGGCATTACCTTATAGTTATATGCCTACTAATCTGGCATTACCTTATAGTTATATACCTACTAATCTGGCATTACCTTATAGTTATATGCCTACTAATCTGGCATTACCTTATAGTTATATGCCTACTAATCTGGCATTACCTTATAGTTATATGCCTACTAATCTGGCATTACCTTATAGTTATATGCCTACTAATCTGGCATTACCTTATAGTTATATGCCTACTAATCTGGCATTACCTTATAGTTATATGCCTACTAATCTGGCATTACCTTATAGTTATATGCCTACTAATCTGGCATTACCTTATAGTTATATGCCTACTAATCTGGCATTACCTTATAGTTATATGCCTACTAATCTGGCATTACCTTATAGTTATATGCCTACTAATCTGGCATTACCTTATAGTTATATGCCTACTAATCTGGCATTACCTTATAGTTATATGCCTACTAATCTGGCATTACCTTATAGTTATATGCCTACTAATCTGGCATTACCTTATAGTTATATGCCTACTAATCTGGCATTACCTTATAGTTATATGCCTACTAATCTGGCATTACCTTATAGTTATATGCCTACTAATCTGGCATTACCTTATAGTTATATGCCTACTAATCTGGCATTACCTTATAGTTATATGCCTACTAATCTGGCATTACCTTATAGTTATATGCCTACTAATCTGGCATTACCTTATAGTTATGCCTACTAATCTGGCATTACCTTATAGTTATATGCCTACTAATCTGGCATTACCTTATAGTTATATGCCTACTAATCTGGCATTACCTTATAGTTATATGCCTACTAATCTTACTACTTTGCTAACCCTTTCAAGTTATAATCACGCACACATTGATATCACATTGTCCTTCTGTCATTAAATAGATTTAGTATTGTCTTATAGTTATCATATTAGTTACCTTTTTAGTCTTACTAGTTTTATTAATCTTAGTTCTCTTATTAGATTTACTACTTTGTTTAACCCTTTCACGATATGATGACGCATTTATGTTGTGTTCTCTGGATAATAGTATACTATTTTAATCAGAATAGGAAGGGTATAATATGGATGTCAGAGGCTAAGCTTGTTGTTACCCTTTATATTCCCACAGTTTCCTCCTAAGCTGTATATAACCGCTTAAGGGAGCCCACCTCGCTTTTTGTTCGCTTTCTCTCCCTCTCTCTTTGGCTTGTATCCATTCGGCCCCATTCAGCCTACTGTTTTAAGCCGTTAATCCCCATCCAGGTGTCAATATTTTCCTGGCGAATGGTAGCGAGCCAGCATATATACATTTTTGTTTTGACAGCAAGCTAAATTTGTACATTTTTCGATAAAAAAAAATCTCCGGCGAAGCCGGATTTCTCCATATAATGCTGGCTCGCTATCGCTCGCCAGGAAGAAATCGACACTTGGATGGGGATAAACGTCTTAAAACAGTTGGCTGAATGGGGCCGAATGGATACAAGCCAGGGAAAGAGAGAAAAGTGGAGAAAGATAAAACAAAAATTCGGTGACCCCCCTTAATGATACCCAGAATAAACTGTCAGAATTCACCATAATTCTCAAGGGGTTAATTACTGAACACTCCTTTAGTATGTCGATTTACCATTGAATAGTCCCTAAAATCTCAGTTACTGAAATATTCAATCAGAATATCTTGATTTGTCAGCAGAACGAGGGAGACAACGTTCATTGACTAACTAGCTACGATTGTTAATACGGTATTGAATTACCACACCTGCATAACACTTGGAATATATTATAAGTGATTATTTAAGGTTAGAGAGAGAGAGAGAGAGAGAGAGAGAGAGAGAGAGAGAGAGAGAGAGAGAGAGAATGAGTGAGTGAGAGTAAGACCATTATATTTTTGCAGCAATCATAATTCGAAAAAAGTTTGAAAGAAGTCAATTATTCCCCAATTATAAGTTTCCAATTGATAAGAAGCTCGTACAAGAAAATATGTCTTATTTTGGCCGCTGCTAGCATATTTGTTTATTACTTTTGTATTACATTTTTAAGACGTAATTATAATTATACTATAATTGCAAATATTGCAATAATTTATGAAACTGGAACACAAATGAATGATGACCACAAATAGTGTATTTACTTCTAAATATATTAATTAACATTAGTTACATGTTTCTGGAAACCACTTCTGATGTACTAAAATATAAATAAGAAAACCTTTAAATGTTAAACTATAATTTATTTTGTAAATAATTGGATACTTCTGATAATAGCTATATACATCTACTATACAGTACTATAAATGTAGGTAGACTGTACTTATTTTGTTTGTTAAGGTAATAATAACAATACTATTATCAATGCTTAAAAATATACTTATTATTGTCGCTCCATACAGTGACTTCCTTGCCGTATTATTGTCGCTCCATACAGTGACTTCCTTGACGTATTATTGTCGCTCCATACAGTGACTTCCTTGCCGTATTATTGTCGCTCCATACAGTGACTTCCTTGCCGTATTATTGTCGCTCCATACAGTGACTTCCTTGCCGTATTTCCACTTTAACGAAACGAGTAAAAGCATATCACTTAACCTCAAACTATTTAATTCACGTTTATTTTCGATAGGTTCACACCAAACCTAGTCCACGCTAACCTAACTTCTTGCCTATTGTTAATATTAACCTTTAAATATTAATCGAACTTAGCCTGTCTGCTCAACCTGACCTATTACCAAACTAATTATATCGAAATGAAACTGTATTGCAAGCTTACTCTGCATTACGTAATCCAAATGAAACTGTATTACAAGCTTACTCTGCATTACGTAATCCAAATGAAACTGTATTACAAGCTTACTCTGCATTACGTAATCCAAATGAAACTGTATTACAAGCTTACTCTGCATTACGTAATCCAAATGAAACTGTATTACAAGCTTACTCTGCATTACGTAATCCAAATGAAACTGTATTACAAGCTTACTCTGCATTACGTAATCCAAATGAAACTGTATTACAAGCTTACTCTGCATTACGTAATCCAAATGAAACTGTATTACAAGCTTACTCTGCATTACGTAATCCAAATGAAACTGTATTACAAGCTTACTCTGCATTACGTAATCCAAATGAAACTGTATTGCAAGCTTACTCTGCATTACGTAATCCAAATGAAACTGTATTGCAAGCTTACTCTGCATTACGTAATCCAAACCTAGCCATGCATGTATTTACAAGGCTATAATCTAGCCTATGCTAACATAACCGAACTAAGCCAAACAAAGCATACATTTTTCAGTAGAAATATCTCCCCTCTTAAAATACAGGCTCGCTATCGCTCGGCAGGAAAACAATGAACACCAAAATGGCATCAAAGGTCTTAACATCGACAGAAATGAGGAGAACATTCTTAAATTTGCCAAACTAATGAGGCGAACGTCTTAAAATTAAAAAAAAAAACACTGGGGCTAAGCATGAGGGAGAAAGGGGTCCAGACAAATATCCCTCAAGTGGAAATCACCCCGTAACTCCACGAGAATAGGAGAAGAGCCAGTATCTCCTTGTTGGCCGAATCTCTCCTGGTGTTGTTGGGCGTGGAGGAAAATAAAGTGAAGGCGGGGAAGGATATAACAAATTGTGGAAGCCTTGGTAAAGTGATGGTATACAGTAGCGCGGGAGAGAGGAAGAGCGGAAGGAAAAAATTATATTTATTTTTGAGTTTCTTAGAATGGAGAGAAAAGTAGCTAATGAATGCTGAGAGAAAGGTGTATACTTGCATACACAAAAATACATACACACCTGCGCTCTATACAGAATTTATATATATATATATATATATATATATATATATATATATATATATATATATATATATATATATATATATATATTCGTAATGTGTAGACGTGTAAGTGCTAATGCTAAGTAATCAGTGTTTTGTTTATGTTCTGTTAAACGGTTTGCGAATTCGTTAACAGTATTAATCCAAAATATTTGCGCGACCTTTCTAGTCATACTATATTAGGGATCGACTGTACGTACACAAAATTAATACTCTCATTACTCAGACATATATTCGTTATACCCTCAATATTCTTCTCCTCCTGTGCAATTTCCCTGCTCTGCCATAAATCTCATTAATGGGAGCGAGGAACAATACCAATAATATATATTTTTGCACACCCTTACCGCTATTACCTGATGAGACAATGGGGAGACATTAGAAGCTTCGGTTTGTCCTTTCTTAACGAAACGTAATAAGATGGACTTAACAATATTCACATCCCCTTATTAATTAATTATGCATAAATAGTCCAGAGATTAATTTAGCAACGTATTTGTATACATATTAATACATAAGAATTACCCCTGTCTTATTAAATTTGCATTATCTATCTATCTATCTATTGCCTGACGCCGTGATCCCCGAAGGGGTGGCCACGAACGAACCGCCCCCATGCGCCTCTGTCCCCAGTCAGTCGACGCCCCCCCTCCCAACCAGCACCGCCTTCATTCATATACTTCCTCACTCCATCCTTCCACCTCTCCTTCGGTGCACCTCTCCCTCTCTGTCCTTCCACCTCGCTCTCGTACACCCTCTTAGTCATTCTCTCGCTTTCCATACGTTTCACATGGCCGAACCATCTCAAGTTGTTCCTTTTCACACTTTCCAGCACATCTACCTCCACACCACACCTCCTTCTTACTTCCTCATTCGTCTGTCTATCCCTCCATGTAACTCCGCACGCACTTCTCAAGTAACTCAGTTCCACCGCTCTCACTCTTGGTCTGAGTCTCTTCCCTAACGTCCATGCTTCGCTTCCATAAGTTAGTGTCGGGATTACCACACTGTCATGCAAGGACTTCTTCACTTCCATACTGTGAACTTCACCCCTTTATTGGAATTATTGGGGAATAATGAATCTTCTACATTCTAGTATTTACGGCAATGTTGACATCATTGATATGTACGCTAAGCTGCTGTACCTTATTGGGTGATTTTCTAGACCTCTTCTTCCTCGTGTTTAGCCCCTTTAGTGTTGAGATTTTAGGAAATTTGTCCCATTACTTTGGCGATATTAAGACCTTTCACGCCAATTTGGTGTTGTAATCTAGGAGGTACCGGCCTTTGGCCAACTATGAACAAAGTGTTACTCTATGAAGAAGCTACTCCATCTCGTTAGGAAAGGAACTGCAAAAGCTATACGTTTCTGCACAGAGTCATGAGGTAATATATAAACATTTATTGACGCAAACTATTAATGAATGGAGTCACTATTATAACAACACAATGGCACTACATCAGCTCGTAGTTTATTGAAACTGTTTTATTTGTTTTAGGAACTATTGACAGTTAATGGTTACTGCTTCTTACTGAGAGTTATGGGTTAAATGTCTGTTGGAAAGTTTAATTCTTAGATTTAGATAACTTTATTTTGTCTTCCATATATTTTCAGACAGTTGTATTTACCCCTCTGTACCGGCGACGTCTTTTCTGTTATCCCAGCTATGTTTAGACGATTTTGTGCAGTTCAAGAAAGATCTGTGGTAATGAAAAGGGGTTAAGTGAGATAGTTCGAAGCCTGGTCATTGCTGGAGGCCCTTTTAAAGCTGAATAAAATCGTATAATAGTAGCCAGAATAAAGTTATAAGGACAACACCTGTACTGAAGGGGTTAAGCATAGGAATGACCTAGGTATACAAAATTACATCACAATATTAGCAATTACATACCACATGATTGTACATGAAATCCTGAATCAAAGGATCCTAAAATATGATAACTACTTTAATTCTTTCAATATGGGTAACGTCTTTTGTATACCATTTTAGCTACATTTAGACGATTTTAAGCATCTTAGGAAGGATCTGTGGTATTTATAAATGTTAATGTTGATAGTAGGTAGCCTTTTAATCGCTAGAGGTCTTCGTAAGCTGAACAAAATCGTCTAATGGCAGCCAAAATAAAATAAAAATTACATCACCCTCACTGAAAGGGTTACAGAAATGGCAGTAATTCCAGAGGCGGCCCTGCTCCCTAGACCTTTATCAAGCTGAATAAAACACACCCAAGACCCCCCTTCGATATACATTTGTAAATTTGTCGGTATATGTCGGTAATGCATGTATCGAATTCCTCCAGCACTTTCTACAGCACAACATATTAAATACACGCACGCACACACACACAAACACACCCCGTGATAAACCGATTATTATTATTATAATTATTATTACACACACACGTACGCACGCATGCACACACACACACACACACACACACACACACACACACACACACACACACACACACACACACACACACACACACACACACACACACACACACACACACACACACACACACACACACACACACACACACACACACACATAGTACAACAATAAGCGTTTGTATATTCCTTCCCACCAAGTCCTCAGGTTGTACGAGATACAACCCAATACAACTGCTAGTGCTTGTAAATTCCCTTCTAAGCAAGTCCTCTGCTTGTGGGAACCAATAACCATAACTCAGCCGCGAGCCAACACCACTCCTGGGGCCGATTTTATTATATGCAACCGAAGTGAGGCAGTTTGTACAGCTGGCCACATAAAGTTGTGTACATTCCCTATTTGTATGTATGCAAGTAAATATAGTGTGATTAAGTTACTAGACACATTTGCTATCCTACAGTTGATTTATCGTATGAATTAACTTATTCATAACAAAATACAGTCCTAATTCAACTATGCTATTTTTCCTTCTATGCATACTGTAAAATCAAGAAGTGTATACACATTCATGTGTGTACACTCTAATACAAGACATTTTGAACAATATACGATATACTGGTGAGGTATTATGATAAAGTACCTTTTTCGAATTGTTTTGCTTTTCAAGGGTTCCTACTGGGCCAGAATATATATTTTTAGGCTATGGGTGATCAGAAATAGGTTGCCTAAAACACACTCGCCTCCAGGAGCCTGTACACCTCTGCGGGTGGAAAATGTGTTGACCATCATATACCTTATAGATAACACCTTAAAAGAGCACACAGGTCACCTATCACGCGAGTTATGTGATGAAGCGGCCGCAAGGTATACCTCATTTATTAAACACATTTTTAAAAGGTGTTTACGTCGCTACTATATAAAATATAATCTGGCCTTAATAATGATACAACATTTGGTGTTTTAAAATACTAATGATACGAACGTTATTAAAATACAATGTTTAAAGCAATTACTGATTGATAAATATTTGTTTTTATGTATCATTACTTCTATACCATCCATTCAAAACCATATGCTTAGATCTGTAGACATTTGGAAGTTGTGTTTCTCAGAGCTGAAACATGTATATTCATTATGCACCATAAAATAATGTACTAATTTTGAGAAGTATACGTCAAATTCACTATCGTTAGCGTCATAGATTTCTGGCTTTGGGTGGAATACTAATTATTGCATTAATATATTATCACTATTCTAGTGTTATTATCTGATAAGATCACAATATGTCCCCTTCCTTGCCAGTTATCTCCATATCTTACACATCCAACAAACTAATACTAATACAAGCTAAGCAATATCAAAGTTAATTACGAATAAACTACTTTGCGGATTAATTCACCCTAAATTTGACTCAAAATATATCTTCACATTCCCTCAAACCGTAAACTCACTACGCTCCACTTCCTGAAATTGATGTGCTTGAGGAGAACGAAAAATTGGAAAAGTATCCCTTACCGGTATTATGGCCCAACGCTTACTCAGTCAGCTGTTATAGATTTAGGCATGCAAATTAATATTTCTAAATAATAACATGCAGTACTGCCGTGGAGAGAGAAATATAAATAAATATCTAGATATTATGCAGATTGATTTTGTTATTTAAACTTATATATATATATATATATATATATATATATATATATATATATATATATATATATATATATATATATATATATATATATATATATATATATATAGAGAGAGAGAGAGAGAGAGAGAGAGAGTGGGAGTGGGTTAGAGATAGAGTATAACATCCCTGGATATTAGGTGTACAAATGCCACTCATCCTGGTGTACAGCCATAACTCAAGGCCGGAGTACTGATTTCTAAAGAGGTGGAAGTTTCATGGGGAAGTTTAATGGCCTTTAGACTTTGTGATCTTGAAACTGTATGTACAGGCTAGGATTTCTCTTCCCCTTGTAAAATTCACCTAGTGTACGAGACAGAAAAAGGGGCGAGGGAACGCAAAAGCTGTCCCAGACCCTAAGAATTGGAACTTTAAAAGTTGTTTCTCTTCGGTCTGTGTCTCGAGTCGGCCACCCCCAGCTATGGGGTATGTGCCTGCGCATATACATACATACTGAAATATAAAATATGTGTTAACCCTTTTAGGATTACGCCGTGTTTTGTCAGTATATTATGGCTATTATCGGACGACTTAATACAGTTTAGGAAGGATTTGAGAGAGTTAAACGGTTAAAGACTCTTAGTTAACTCTTCAGACTTCCATATATCCTTGGTAATCTGAAGAAAATAGTCTAATAAGAGCCAGAAAATAAAACAGAAATGCGTCATCTTATCTTGAAAGTGTTAAATTGTATAAGACGGGCGGGAATCATTAGAGGGAGGTTTGTCTTTATCTGGACCCCCTTCTCCCTCATGCTTTGACCCATTAATTATCAATATATGTTTAGACGTTCCTTCCATTAGTTTGTCGATTTCAAGACTGTTGTGCCATTTAGGTGTCTATTTATTCCTGGCGAGCGATAACGAGCCTATATTTAAGGAGGAACCGGCCGGGAAATTTGTCTACCAAAAAAATTACAAATTAGTCTCGAAGGGGGGTTTGGTGGTATTTTTTTTAAGCTTGATGAAGGTCTTGGGAGGAAACTAAATTATTAAATAAATATATAAATAAATGAATGAATGAGTAAATAAATTAATAGATTAATTAATTAAAATATAAATACAGCCCTCCACTTAAGCAACCCCCAACCACAGGAACTAATTATCTAATGACACAAGATAATGAGGTGGCGGGGGCTACGGAGCTGCCGGACATATCTATAGGGAACAAATGTGTATTCATTTACAGTACAGGTCTCCCTCTATTTACGAATGTGTTACGTTCCTGAAAATCCGATCTCAAATAGAAAAATCGTATAGCGAACCCTAAAATTAATGGGATAAATGGGGACGCGTTCTCGGACCAGCCAAAACACAAACACAAACGCCTAAAAACCTATAAATAACATCGTAAATCGGGGCATCGGATAGTGAGGGAGACCTGTATTCATCGGATAGTGAGGGAGACCTGTATTCATCGGATAGTGAGGGAGACCTGTATTCATCGGATAGTGAGGGAGACCTGTATTCATCGGATAGTGAGGGAGACCTGTATTCATTATATGTCACACTCTGCTTTGTGAACCATTGTGAATAGTAGTCTGGAATTCGTGTGTACAATTTTGGAGGGACATCTGTAATACACTAAGGCAGTTAATCGAAAATGGCAGCTACATAGATTGAAGTGTTCGGTAGATCCAGTGTTTGGGTTTTTTCCTAGTAAATTCCGATCATGCCAACATGTTGCTTGTAATTCGCATCGGAACCGACAATACATATACATGTAAATTACTTTTGCGGTCTAATTTCCTACAATGCCTAGATTTAATGCAGGCAAGGCAGCATCAATTTAATATATGGTGAAAACTGTACCCGCGTGCTTATGTTAAACTCTTTAGAAGATTGTATTCAGCTTTGGAAGACCCTCTAAATATCAAAGATGTCAAATATGTCAATAAACCCTCTGAGTTCTTAAATTCCTTCCTACACTAAATCGAATCGACTACTGATAGCCAGAATAAGATGAAAATACGTTCTCAAAAACTGCAGAGGTTAACCAGAATCTCCCAATATACGGTAGGCAGAGGTACTAGGCCGCCACCACCCCCCTACTAATGAATTTGGCCACGGAGGCAGGTTATGCAGATCTGATTAACCTGGAGGGTGCTGCCAGCGTGCTCACCTGGGATTAGTTTGCTGCTTTACGCTTTTACCCCGATAACTAATTAATTAAGTTGAAGCTGGTGTCATCTAATTTTACTCTAAGCATCGGTAGTCTTTTTAATTTAACTATAAATCAAGATTATTTTTTACATACATGAATGCATATACGTTCTGCCACCATGATTTCATAACACTGGCATGTTGGGGCCTTATTCGATCATTCAAAATCAATCAAGTGAAAACTCTTTTACTTGCACCTAAGTTATAACCCTTGTAATTAAAGTATCGTTGCTATTTCATTAATGTGTTATTATTATATATTTTCAGGTGGTCTTTTTGATGAGGGAGATGAGCGCCAGGAAGTGGCCTTCCGGTATGCAGTGGACGCCATCAACAGTGACCGGAATCTTCTAGCACATGCCCGACTCTCAGCACAGATAGAGCAGATCCCACCACAAGACTCATTCACTGCATCCAGAAAAGGTCAGCTCATTTAACACGCATCCTGTATTATGACCGTAATATTGAACCCCAGCACAATATGAAAATCATAGTTTTTGTCGTTTACACAGTATTCTTGTAGCGTCCACAAACACTGCTACAATCCCTACAATGGCTGAACTGTCAACACCAAACATAATTTGTTTGTTGTTAAGGTTGTTCCTTGGACGATCGAGTCAGATTTCACCCAAGATCATTCTGGTGAACAGTGTTTGTAGAGCTGTCTGCCCTGCAAGGCTTCAACACCTCTTTCACTGTATTTTGAGAGGATGTTTGTCATCGGTGGCTTGCTACACTCCAAGGCACCCATTTTATAACACTCATAGGCATATATCAAATGTAATGTACTTTTCTATGTACCAGTATGCTACTGCAAGTACTCAAGACAGGAGTGTCTGGTACATCTGATTTTCAGCCTAACTGTACACTTACATAGTTGTATATCTTCTTCTTCTTCTCTCTGCCAGTTGCTTGATAGTGATAACTGGAAAGCCATGAATCTTTACTCATAAGTTTTACCTATTATATGTATAGTTCTAACCGTCTTGATTAATGTATCTGCCATTATGTTCACTACTGAAGACTAAGGTTGTGTAAATACTCCGCATTACGTGCACGAATAGTAATGTATCTGTTTGTTTTCTTTGTCTGGCAGTATGTTCGCTGCTGAAGACCGGAGTGGCTGGAATATTCGGTCCTCAGTCGGGCCAGACCTCCGCCCACGTCCAGTCCATCTGTGATGCCCTGGAGGTGCCGCACATAGAGACCAGGTGGGCGTACAGACTTACCAGAGAAGCCTACTCCGTCAACCTCTACCCTCACCCTTCCACATTATCCAGAGTAAGTTGTATTCATGTTTTCTTTATAGAAATGTGATTACAGTTCAATTCAATCAATACAACATTTTAACCAGTACATCTCAACATATGCTAAATTAACCAGTACTCATATTTTTGGATTTTGAGTTGGCACTGATTGATGAGGCTCATTTTGTGTTGTACTCTAGAAAATGGATTGGAAGACGTTCAGTCTAGAAATATGCAGATATATATTCCACACAATTTAGGATAATCATATTTGAACGGCAACATTTCAAGATGAATTAAAAGTAGATTCTAAACTGTAAGGTACTGTGAACATTTAATTTTGAGCTGCCAAACTACAGTTGGCCAAAAAGGGGCTAGTGTGGATTAACCCTAATTTATCTGATGTGAACTCTGTTCATTGAGATGAACAGAAATTTGAAATTGAGGTTACTATTATGTAAATTGGCTGGTTAACATTTGTATTGTACATACTTTCATCCCAGGCGTATATGGATGTCATCAAGACGTTAGGGTGGCGGAAGTTCTGCATCATCTACGAAAACAATGACGGGCTGGTGCGCACTCAAGAAGTCCTCAAGAACCAGACGTGGAAGGCACATCTCAGACAACTGCCAGTCTCTGACGACTACAGGTAAACATAATTAACCAAACTTATCTTAGATCTACTATATTTTGCTCATCATAAGTAAGTAAAAATCCAGACCTCTGCCTCACATAACTCAAAGAGGCCTTCAGAAGGGAGCTGTTATTACTACCATTGGCGAAGTGTCAGCCAGGAAATAGGTCTGGTAATTTCCAACCCATTGGCTTTAGCCCTTTTTGAGTTACAGCGTTTAAGTGTCAACATTTCTGGCCTACCTATAATGAACAGGGTAGATTCTGTCCATACACATCGCACCATGTTTCATAATAACATCTACGTGATTTCTGACAAATGTAAGCATCATTCAAATGATACATACAAACCGTAAAGACATAGACACACCAAGTAACAATAATTACACAAATAAACGAACACTTTATCTGTAGAACGTTCCTGATTCCAATAATCATCCAGTTGCTTGTATTACGAATATTACAGTGAAATGGTAATAGACGTATTTTGTTCCTGGAGGTATATGAACTGTGTGGGTATTGGTGAATATATATAATGTGAAGATGAAACTGAACTAAATGATGCAAAACCAATTTAGTCACTTACTTTCGGAAGTATGAATATTCACAAACAACAGCAAAGTTAGCATAGTTCTATTTGATAAAGGGGGACCAAGATGTGTGTGTGTTTTTTTTTTTTTTTTTTTTTTGCACAACTTAATAAGAAATGTAGGTGGGGAAAGCAAGGAACGCTACGAATATGCGTAAGAACACCAGCAAAATTAACAAGTAAACAAATGTAAACCAATATTTGTTTTAGCTTGCCTTCAAAAGGGAAAGTAAACATGAGAGAAAAGGAAAATATGGACATGTATTCAAACACCAGTAAATGCAGCACGTACACAAAAGGAAAACTAAACAGGGTTAGCAGAGGAAAATATGAATGCTTATGCAAAATCCTGTGAAGTCAGCATGTGAGAAAAAATATGCGGTAAACAAACTTTTCATTTACTTGACTCCAAAAGGGAAAACAGCCAGGGAGAGCAACGGAAAATATGGATCTGTATACAAACCTCAGTAGATTTAGCAAGTGTAGGGAATGGAACAAAACATTTTTGTCGTTTGGCTTTAAAAAGGAAAGTAGGCAGGGTGTGCGAAGTAAAATATGGCTAAGTATACAACTACCTGAATACGCCACGAATATGAATAACA